>OY720387.1:14699672-15936046 GCA_963082905.1 Oligia fasciuncula
TTTTCGAATGATTAAATATTGACTGCCTCATCCTTATCAAATTTTCATCACATTTGTATTTGTGAGGCTTCGGCAAAATTTATTAATTTTTTGTAGGTTACTCGCTTAAATTTGACCTGCGTATAATCGGTAGGAATTATTCTAGAAAGTACTTATATATAGTCATGAGCAGTCATGTCAATTTATGACAAACTAGAAAATATACCTGAATTGTCAATGTCATTGTATATCTACAGACATATCCAAGTGTCCCTTGATTGATGTGACTATTTATTATTGTTATCTGTCGTATCACCGATGCGAGACCTATTTTAGGTCTACCATAGGACATTGTGGCAATTCAGGTACATTTTCTAGATTCTTATAAATTGACTTACTTGCTCATTACCATACATGAGTACTTTCTAATGTAAGAATATTTCTACCGATTAAGTAAATTTCCCAAAATCAATTTACAAAACAGCTGTCCAAATAATCACTACGTACAAACTTAAATTAAGTAAGTAACCCAAACATAGACTGCCTAATATCGTTTATAAGTAGCACAAAGTCATTAATCAGAAACCTACATACTCTTAACAAACTAGACAGCCCATTTTCTAGGTCCGTATTCGCCAGTTCACAAAGTTTCAATTCGCCATTACAAAACCGTTATACAACAACACGATAACTGCTTCAGAGTTCAGAAACCATCAATTTCGCACACAGAAGCGTAAACTGATCTAATTATATTATGTTTGGGAGGCTTTGTCTTCTTACGTCATATCTTTAGCCTTAAGAGGCTACATGAGATTGCGTAAAGGCTTCTGCTACGATACATCACTTTCTCCTCGTAGATATCTGGCTTTTATTTAGGTCGGCTTGACTCATGACTCAGCTTATGTATTCTGATAGCAGACGACTAAGCAATCCACTTTAAAAAGGTCATGCAGTAAAAGATACAGCTGTGGGATAGACACACGTGTTGCTCTAAAGGTATTCTATCATTTTGCCTTTTGTGAGCGGCACAAACTGAAAGGAAAATGGGAATCAGGGAATCTATTATTCCTCTTTAAAAGAAACAAAACCTCTGTCATGATCTTTACAGATGATTGCTTCGATCGATGTCGATTGTTTTAAAACATTACAGACGACATATACAGGGTGATTGGAAGATGGGTGCAAAGCTTTAAGGCGAAGATAGTACAGGCAATTCAGAACCATTTAAGCCATGGTTGTCTTAGACGAGGTCTTACCACTTTTTTTTTACCAATTTCTTAAGTTTTTTTTCGAAAATTCCCAAAGTTTTAACTAAACTACTTATTTATGGCCAAATTGAATGATAAACGAATTCATTTTTATTGTATTTAATTAAAGTAATGTGTAAGCAATCTAGCAAAACATGTTTTAGGCCTCTGTGTCGTTAGACATTTTTTTTACAGACATTTAAAGTTCATAAAACATTTTAAAATTCATAAATACTTTTTGTAAACCTTATTTTAAAAATAACGGAGCGTGCTTTTTTTTGTTCAAACCTTTTTGAAAACATGCTTGATAATCGCTCTTTCTTTTGAGGTAACATTTACGCAGATATCTTACAAATTATTGAAATTAGAACCTAAAAACCAATTTAAGGGAGAAATTTTAAATTTTAGGCAGTCTAAATAAAACAACATTTGTATTAAATTTATTTATGTTTCATGGTCAAAATGTTGTCCGTGATTCCTAATACAAGCACGGCTCCGTCTTCTCACGTCTGTTGTTGTTATTTTCAACATCATATCTCCAGCTTCATTGTTTCAAACTCTGAATTCATTCTCTCTGTCAGTTCTTCTCTCGTGTTTACTTCAACATTCGTATACACCAGCTCCTTGGCCCGGCCCCACACGAAAAAGTCCAGCAGGGTCAGATCTGGTGAGCGAGCGGGCCAAAGGGATGGGTCCATCTCTGCCAATCCAGCTGTCAGGAAAACAATTATTTAAGTGTTCCCTTACATTTAACATCCAATGCGTTGGACAGCCGTCTTGCTGAAAGATGACTGTACTGTCTCTTGCGAATATCGGGACACCGGTTTCCTCTATCAGCTCTGGTAAATCCACTTGTAGAAAGTGCAAATCATTTTCACCATTGAAAGTCTCCGGTAAGAAGTGGGCCCCAATCAACGTCCTGCAAATTACTCCAGCCCAAACATTGACAGAGAATTTCCTCTGAAACGACACCTGCTTCTTAAAATGTGGATTGTTGTCTTTGGCGGCCCATTCATGAAGGTTATGAAAGTTTGTAATGCCCTCCCTAGAAAATTTGAATTTGAAATCAATCTTGTGGACGGATGAAAGCAAATTTTCTAGGGAGGGCATTACAAACTTTCATAACCCACACAACACATGGGGAACACTTAAATAATTGCTTTCCTGACGGCTGGATTGGCAGAGATGGACCAGTCCCTTGGCCCGCTCGCTCACCAGATCTGACCCTGCTGGACTTTTTCGTGTGGGGCCGGGCCGAGGAGCTGGTGTATACGAATGTTGAAATAAACACGAGAGAAGAACTGACAGAGAGAATGAATTCAGAGTTTGAAACAATGAAGCTGGAGATATGATGTTGAAAATAACAACAACAGAAGTGAGAAGACGGAGCCGTGCTTGTATTAGGAATCACGGACAACATTTTGACCATGAAACATAAATAAATTTAATACAAATGTTGTTTTATTTAGACTGCCTAAAATTTAAAATTTCTCCCTTAAATTGGTTTTTAGGTTCTAATTTCAATAATTTGTAAGATATCTGCGTAAATGTTACCTCAAAAGAAAGAGCGATTATCAAGCATGTTTTCAAAAAGGTTTGAACAAAAAAAGCACGCTCCGTTATTTTTAAAATAAGGTTTACAAAAAGTATTTATGAATTTTAAAATTTGTTATGAACTTTAAATATCTGTAAAAAAAATGTCTAACGACACAGAGGCCTAAAACATGTTTTGCTAGATTGCTTACTCATTACTTTAATTAAATACAATAAAAATGAATTCGTTTATCATTCAATTTGGCCATAAATAAATAGTTTAGTTAAAACTTTAGGAATTTTTGAAAAAAATCTTAATAAATTGGTTAAAAAAAAGTAGTAAGACTTCGTCTAAGACAACCATGGCTTAAATGGTTCTAAATTGTCTGTACTATCTTCGCCTTAAAGCTTTGCACCCATCTTCCAATCACCCTGTATATATATATATATTGGTAGGTATACCTATATATATCGAAGTCGACCATCATTATAAAAATATACGAGCCTAACTTTATGTAATTTTAACTGAACATAAATCTAATATCAAAGTTCGGAAAGTTATATAACATGGACAGATTTATGGCTAAAGACATAATAAACACGGTGATTATGATGTTAATATAAAAGTGTTAAATTCACGTAACAGAATCACGAAAACACGAACAGTGTTCATCTTATTTTTGTTGCTCGTCCGATCTGAAAGCACAATACAAAATTAATGACTGTTTTACGTGTCGTCGTAAACCACGGAACCCTCAAATAAAAATTCCTCGCACAACGAAACAAAAAGTAATGCTTAGGGAGGAAAAGTTTTACTACGCAAAAACACTTCCCTTACGTATTACTTCGGTATTTATGTTTTGGCTACAAGCCTAGCCATGAACCGAAAAGCAAAATCTATATTATTAATATAATAAAGAGAAAATAATTGTTTGTTTGTTGGTAAGTTTGTATGTAGAGGGTAAGGGGGTAAGAACAACCGGTCGGATTAGAGAAATTATTTTTGCATTTGATAGCCCAATTCTTGAGGAAGAATATAGGCTAATTAACATCATGCTATGACCCTAAGGAGCCGAGCAAAAGAAAAAAGTCAGAAAGAACGAAGTCGCGGGCAGACGCTATAAAATATATTCAGTCCACTATAAATAATTGAAATTGATAAGGTTAACTAACTTTAATGAGGAACTCACCGGTCCTATTACACTTAAAGTAATCCTAGGATTTGTAAAGAGTCCAATCTAAAAGTTACCTACGTTAAAAGGGCACTGAGTTAATTAAAAAATAGTCAGTGTAACATAACGACATAGACACTGGTGGAGTAAACAGAATTGGTGCTGTTAATACTGGGAACCAGGACACGATACATAAAGAGAATATATTTACTAGTCTGGAATGTCTAGCTGTAGCAAAGGTGCACAAATCTATAGTGAGAAACCATCACTAGGTGGACACATTTGCCTCACATAACAGTGGCGCCACCTACACCCATTTAGAGCCATTACACATAAGGAGTTTATTACTAACACGCATATATGTTATCTAAGTTATGGCTTTAGAGCCCATAACTATGACTATTAAAGAAGCAAGAACGTATTGCGTAATAAAACTCGTATTTGTCATAGCAAAATCAATTACCATCAACATGATAATTGATCCATCCTATATTTTGAGTTAATTGTCTGACTAATATTTACAATACAGTCAAGATTATTTCCGGAACGAATCGATCTGATCTGTCTTCGAAAACAAATACATTCTCAAGCTTCAGACACCCGTCCCGTCGGTTACGTCTTCGACATCATAAAATGTAAATTCTAAATTGTATGAGGTGCAGGAAGTCTAGAGACTAGATCCATAAAAGATTTTGTGTTTATATGAAAATTTATTGAAGAAATTTTTCTTATAAAACGAATGGGAAAATTGATTCCGTGATTCCGTCATCTAATGTGAACGACATCTTCAAATTCAATGGTCCAAGATTTGTCAGAGTTATCTCTTATCCAAAGACATTTTACTGAATGTAAGGCAATCTATCACTCTAGTCAGGGTTTGATCTAAGTATTTTCAAGGGACTTGTCCCAAAATTAAAAACCGGAATATCCGAAAAAAACGTGTGGTCTGGTAACACTATACCAGTCAATGACGCTGTTTCGATTCTCGCGGTCGAGTGGTCGAGTTAATACGATACCATTTGCATCGAGTCATCTATTCAAATTGCTTGATTGAGATAGTTCGAAGAGTAATTAAATCGATTTCGTTCGTTCGAGTGCAGCATTGATTCTGTAAACATGGTAGACACGAATAGAAATCTCAGTATCTTAGCATTAATTTTAATTTCTCTCGCGGATTACATTAGACAGTGGCTCTGGACGTTAATTCATCTTGCTGCAACTGGTTGTTACTGTTAACGGTCGTACCCAGTAATGCTTATCTTAGAAGTAGATTTTATGGATACGAGGCTTAATAACTTCAGCTAGCATGATGGAATATGCAAAGTAGATAATAAATCTTATCCGTCAAAAGTAAATTGGCCTGAACTGTAGCCGAGTACCTTTTAATAAGGGTTGGGCCTAATTAAAGCCTACAAAATGATTGCCCTTCCACAGAAATTAATTTTGATCTGGCGTTAAATAAGGTCCATACAGATATTATTACTAATATACGAGTACATCGTAATATGTATCAATGCGTTGACTAATTGCGTATTAAATCCCAGTGAGTCGCTCATGTAGCATCCGCGTTTTTGTCGCATCGCCATTCATGGAGCAGACTATTGCCTATTGTCCTTGGTGAGACGCGGCAGAGGTTAAACGTTCTTTCTTGAGCTCTTTGATGAGTTCCTTTGTAAAGAATCAACCAGTTCCCTCGAAACTCATATAAAAAGTACATGTACTCGTATTCACAGTAACTATGTAATATGGGTAGGTATATTACATAGTTACTGTGAATACATGTACTTTTTATTTACTACTTCATGTTTCCCAAACTATTAAGTTCGCCACAATAACGTTTTGGCGAAATAAAATCGTGAGTAACTTTCCTTTATTTTTATGAAATATCTTAGCAATGGCTAAAACTTGCGGCTTTCGTATTTATTTGCTTTCGTAATCGTAATACAGTGGGATTTATTTAATGTTTGATCAAGTTTGTTGTTCGATTTTTTGGAATCAATCATCGAACAAAAATAACATCACCGAGGCGAGGAATGTTTGACAGTGTTTTGTTTATTGTTCTTAAGTTATTTTGGACCAACCACAACAATAGGCAGTATAAGCTGAAAGCACAAAGTGGCACTAACAGTAAAGCTCCATCACTCATTTAGGTGTCATGAATGGCGAAATATCCATTAAAGATTTCCTTTTCATGGCTTTCATAGCCGGTGTCGTCGTGGGCATCGCAACTCCAGCCATATTGGATTTCACAGTGAGGAATTTCCAGGGATTTTTAAATTATTTTCCGCTGGCAGCTTACTGTTGCTGCTTTAAAGCGCTTGATGCTTCATTCAGGGTTCATTAAACAGAAATGTGGACTAGTGAGATGAAAAATGTTCGCTCTATTTTATATGAGTTTTAATGTTAAACAAAAGTGATTTGGCCTATTACCTACGTGTGCCATAATATTGGCATTTTTGCCTTGGGTACCTTATTTTTGTGATACGGTCTACTTAATGATGTTGTCGACACTTCTAAAAGATTTATTGCCACAATTCAGAGGCATTGGTGATCACTTAAATAATAAATTACCGACGAATCGACGATGACCAGACTAAGATAAAAGTCAAATGGACGACGTTTCCGTATGCGTAAAAATATTTTGGCTTCAATGCCTAAGTAGGACTTCATAAATATTCAATGTTACAGACATCTCCATAAACAAAGATCTGTCACGAATATTCAATATGTAACAAAGTAACAGTGGACGTTTTCTATCATTTTTTATTTATTGTCTTCGGGCTCCAAATGTTGCTCAGACATGAATAGAAAAACAAAATGGCAGGGTAACACGTGCAAACTTGCACAGTAAACTCTTTGAAATAAGATCGTTTGCGTCATTGATGCACATGCGAAGATAGCATGCGATCATCTCACGCGAACTCTTCTAGTCTTAAGACACGTCTTAAAAAAAATAACTCTTGTGTTCTGTGTTCTGTGCGTTTCGCCGTTGAATGAAATCACCATATTTTTGTATCCCTCTTTACATGCTGTATGCACTAATACACCATTCATGTGTATTCACTTCTTTAAAAATATACTGCTCAGTATGTGACATGGCGGTGGCGCGCCTGCTGCGAATTTCTAATTTGGTACAGATTTCAGACAAAAAGAAAGAAGTTTTGATATGGAACTGTAATAAAGAACGAACGCCAAAATACAAAGAACTTTTCGAAACATAGAAATATTTAGTAGAATTAGAAATTTAAAAAATAAGGAATCAGGAAACTTACAGGAAACAGAATATATTTAATATTATAATTATCCACAAATTATGGATTAGGAATAATCTGGAGCAGCCCGGAAGCGGAAAGCGGACGAAAACCGAGTGCTGTTGCGCAACTAGAGAGAAGCCAATTTTGGTTTATTTAGAATTTATGGTTAGATTTCGAGTCCTCTTCGGGAGTACTTAAGTAAAAATTAAACATACGCAACAAAACTTTGAAAGAAAAGGTCCCCAGATATGGCAAAAGATAAAACATCACTGCCGCCAATAACATTCCTGCAGGAAAAAATATTTTGTAAAAGATCCTATGGATAAAGCTCAGCAGCTTTTAACACTCAATCAAAATGCAAAAGCGGACGTTATTATCATTACCTAGCATCATCAAACCCCATCAATCAAACTTTTAAGTAGGTTTGGGTAGATAAAGCAGAAGCTCCAATGTACCACCCTTCCGAGCTTGGAGTTCGTGAGCCGAACTTCCACGATGCCCACAGCGAAGCCCCGAAGCCAGACGAACCACGGCACGAACAAGCGGAGCCGAGCCGCTACGAATACGAATACCAGTCGGAAACGAAATATCGTCGTATCGGTACGTCTCAGTCGCCCGCGCGCACGCGAACCTAAGTTATTCTCTTCGTCACACACTTGTGACTGTAAGTGGAGTGAAACTTAAGAAAATCTGAAGAAATTGTTATAAAACATAGCGGTTTAGTGTTACTTTACAGAAGGAGTTGTTCAATGGATTTTTCTGACACATTACGGTGGACGTTCGCGCCACGAAATTTGTTTTTGTTTGCGCGGTTTGAGCCTGAGCACTAATTGCTGTTGCGGAGGTAAGCAAGATTTTTTGTTGTAATTGTTAATGGATATAGCTGGACTTCGTTTCATTTGTTGTTCGCTTTTATATAATTATTTCGAAATAATTGCTCGGAGCGAGAACAGGTTTACTTAATACGAAGTTAACAACAAGGAACGAAGGCAAATAAACTCGTATACCGCCAATGGCAACGTCTTCTTTGTAATCATCGCTATTAAAAACCTGATGCATTTTATCCTGTTTCATTTTTATTCGACGTCTAAAATTGTATTCTTCCTTTGAATCAGTCATTTATCATTATACACTTATTTCATTTGGTCACAAATCATTCATCCCATGTTCCAGGGACTATAAAAAAACTACCTTTTGCGTGTTTGTATCTATCGGGCCGGCTCATCCGCCGACTGAAACCAGTTCTCGGCCAGATGATAGTTTGTTATTATTTTTTGCCACGAGCGGTCTCACCTCAGTGGTCCGGCATCGAGAGAACAACTACCATCTTACGCCATGCGCCATCGTGCACACATTATAAATATAAATTCGGTATGTTGCTAATGAGCCTCCTCATGAAATATGTTACGTGGAATGTACGCAGTTTATCATATAAGAACATGGAATGAAAAAGGCAAGTGACACATTTAAGGCTCAAGGCATTTTGATAATATTCGGTCCGAATAAAGCCAAGTTCGAGTCGGAAAGTTTAAGTTTGATAACAAAGTTAATTTAAGTTAAGAGAGTATTAGCTATTTTGACATTTCAAGAACTGACAAACTGGGTGAATATTTTAGCTTATTTGCCTTGAGTTCTGCAGTGGATTCCGGCAGTTTATCTGATAAAGTGCTGGAATCCACTCAACACGCAGTTATGATAAAGTTTATCATAACTGTGTGTTCCTCTGTTTTAATAAACATCAATATTAACAATGGTAACAATGGTAACAGTTTGACGTTCATAAGTATCATTGGTCTGCTACTAGATCGGTTAACACTTATCAGTGACCAGTGTTACCACCTGAAATGTAAACTGTGTTATTTATCAGATAAACTTGTGGTTTTATACAATGTGTCCGGTCATGGACTAGCGATATTCTAGGTACTTATATAGCAACTATTCTAGTACACAAATTCACTACACACTAGGGTCCGATCCGCTTCCCCGCTATTTGGCAGTCATTTAGCTTTTTTTGTTGAGATATTCTCTATATGAAAAATATCTCTCAAAGTTTTGGTCCTACTGAGATAAAAGTAGGCTTATTCGGAGGGCAACGATATTGTCTATCGTTTCCATTACGATCATTATATATTCACATTTTCGTAACTTAAAAAAAAAAAAACTCCAAAAAAAATTCAAAAAATTATGCCAATCAACAAATTATTGTAAATTAATGCAAAAACAACACCTATGACCCTTTTTATTTTTTTCCTAGATCGACAGATTTTGAGCTAAGTTACAATACAAAATTAAATGAACATAAATATTTTTGTGGATTGGACCCTAGTGTATAGTGTATTTGTGTAATAGAATAGTTGTTACATAAGAACCTAGAATATCGCTAGTCCATGACCGGACACATTGTATAATTTCAAATTAATATGTACAGTCAACAAAAAAGATAAGTATGCAGGATCGTCGGATATAGTTAAAGTTTAGTAAGAAACCGATGGATGTTTTCGACTGAAATTTAATTTGATAAATGAGCTGTTTGTTTTCTATTAATAAAGTTAAATTTTATTCGAGAACATCCATCGATCGTCGGTTTTGTCTATTGATTTTTGTATCTCCTCACGTATAAGTTTATCCCCAATCTTGTAGCAGTCCTAGGTATATTTTGATGAAACTAACTGTATGTCGTAGCAAACTTAGATGATCTTATATCGAACTCACTCTGTATGTCCCACAGCAATTAAAATTAAGTTTTCATCGTCGGCGCCGGGAGACGTTATGATATAGAATATTAAAATCCCTCAGCTCTCGAACATGTATTTTATTGATGCATCTTCTAGTTAAACTGATTCCTGGTCTAATCCGATATCGTGAATTAATTATCTAGCGTCAAGACGATCGCTTCTCTGGCATTCATTAAAATTCTGTCTTCGCTGAAGTGATTGGTTTTACTTAAGATAGCAAATCTGGTCCCGCCTTACTTAAGTACGGAATACTGAAACAAGGTTTTATGTAATTCGATAGTTGTTAAGCTATCTCGTTGGTTTCCAGTTGTTGACCATATTACGGTAAAACAACAATCATAACACGTTTTGGGATTGTTTTAAGGTTTGTTAATCCAGTCGTCTTTTCAAGGCAGTTTAAACCGGCCTGTTCTTATGCATCTACATCTTTCGATTGAGATTTATATTATCTCTTTTGCTGACGATTGCACCGCTGAGGACATTAGAATTTCTGATAAATAAGCCTACGGTGTAACACCCACAGACACAGTTATTTATTTCCCTAGAGATACATTATTTAATTATCAGACAGTTAGTAATCTTATGTTTATTTATGGCTGTTGCCACCGGAATGCAATGTTTACCTCCATACCAATCTAAAAATTAATAATTGCTCCAAGAAACTCAACGTGCCCTGCACTAAGGCGGCTATCGCACTGCACCGGACACCGCTCCGGTCTGCGGTGCTACGGCGTTTATAACTTTGACTATAGAATCCATTGATTTGTATACAAAAACCGCAGGGTATAATATAACACACTGAGACCGCATCTCCGTACGGTCTAAGGTCTTTTCCAAATTATGTTTCCAATTGATGTTATTTCAAGTCAAACAAATATCAACTTTATTTTTTTTTGGTAATTAAGTAAGTTGATTTCAGAGTGACTAGCACTATTGAAAAGTTATAAAATTGTTTAAAGTTGTAGCGTAAGTTGAACTTCATAGGAATTAATGTATAAATTCCAAAACTCATATATGTTTAGGCAACTAAATCACGAAGGCAGATTACGCCTACAGTCAAAGTTAAAAACCGCAGCACCGCACACCGGAGCGATGTCTGGTGCAGTGTGATTACCGCCTAAGCTACATTTTAAATTACCTTAAAATAATTTATGTACTTAACTAAATTGCGAAAATTTGTGGCATGGCCTACTTTAAATACGCAAAATGTATCAAATGCAATTTGAGTGAAATGTTGCACTAAGTTATGTATAATTTAGGATCGTTAAGATTAATCGCCATTTTTTTTTGTATTAACAACTGTTACCGTACCTATCTAATAAAAGTTTATATCTCAGCACAACTGTAACTTTGTCGGCACAATAATTGTGTAACACAATTTCAATCTCAATCTGGACTGTCAAAATGAAAGACTACTGATAGTGTGTTACGCAATTACTCCGTTGTATTCAATGATGAATCTTTACTTAGCACATTATTATCACAGATTATCGTCGTCCATTCAATAGCCTTTGTTATATCAAATACACCTATTCAATAGAATTCGTATCGCTCCTTCTAACGAGACCACAAATGTCTATAGAGAAATGGATAAACCTGGAAAATGGGACAGGATCAATGAGCCTCGATAATGGATTGAAATATATCCGTAAAGTGATAACATTATTTACAAGATAAATCTTCGGAAAGCTCTTTCCAAATGAGCGTCTGTTTTGTTTAGTTTAAATTTATTGATAGTTTGTTCTTGTATCGAAGCTTCTAATTTTTTTCGGTTCGACAGCAGCTGTGCCCTTAGGTTAACTAGATGTTCACTACATATAAATTTTAAATGGGAGATTGTCCTGGTGATCCATTTGCTTTAAACTTGTCTTGTCGACTCGTCGCCACCTTTTAATGCAGCAATCGTTGATGGTTCATCTTTGGTGGCAGTAAAGGAGAATGCCGTCAAATATAAGGCGCCCTGTACCAAACGAAAAAAGTCCGCTGTCACAACCAAACCTTACCGTATTTGGAGGAGAATTTAATGCCCTTCCTATATTGCTAACTATTTTTTATATGGATTCCCGCAATTCGTATTTATGTGCCATTTACCTACTTAATATTTTGAGTTTACGTTCGAGAAAATGACGAATAGACGATGACGACGAATGATGGAGGCATCGCTAAGGATTATCTTACAAAGATTACGTTATGGAAATGCACCTGAATTTTTTAGCTAATACGGATTTGAATTATATTTCAATAGTTCAGATGTGGAGGGGGGGCTCGCGAGAGATAGAAGGAGTGGAGGGAGGCCTTTGTCCAGGAAGGGGACAGCACGGGCTAATTAAAAAAAAAAAATCAGATGAAACCAATATTGAAAGTAACGTCAAACGTGACGGGGCATCAGAACAAAAATGCAATACGTCACAATAAAAACGGTATTTTTTTCTTATCGGTCCTCTTTTCTTTAAATACTTAAAATGTATTCCAAAATAATAATTTATATACGACGCAACGCGTGACCTTAAGAGTGTTTGACACACACAAAAATATACCTAATTATTATAAGTAAATAGTAAATCGGTTCGGTAGGTGCTTACAAATTATCTTCTTCATTTAAATGTTTGTTGCAGGTACCTATCTTGTTTGTTTGACTCTTTACGTAGTAGCAACATTCAGAAATGAAGTACAATGGCAGTGACATAAGAGAAAATACGTACAAAAGTAAATAAACATACTTTTGTTTTTGTGTCCGAAATACGGGAATCTTTTTCATAATAAAAACGTAAATCTAATTTAAAAAATTGTAGTCATTTTATAAACTAACTACATTTGGTTGTGACACGCTCCCTCGCAAGTTGGTACGGTCCCACGGCATTATCCTTTTGTAGCTACCTGTATGAACTTCTTCTGCAATAGATATGTCATCTCTCAACTTATTTCAATATTCTTATGTCAAAGTAAGATGGATAAAGCCGTGATATAGTTATATCCCTAAGGATATAGGTATATACCTACCGTAATATAGTTATATGGAAGCGGTTCATAACTGTCTTATGAGCACAATCTAGTAATATAACTATATAAACTAAACTAACTAAATTACCGTACATAGCTATATCCCTAGGGATATAACTATAT
Organism: Oligia fasciuncula; assembly: GCA_963082905.1. Lineage (NCBI taxonomy): Eukaryota > Metazoa > Arthropoda > Insecta > Lepidoptera > Noctuidae > Oligia > Oligia fasciuncula. The sequence goes on from OY720387.1 coordinate 14,712,716, forward strand.
CAAGGCTTAAACCATCTCACTGCGACATTTACAGTTACAGCACGAGATGACGTTTCTTCCTAATTGGAAAGTACGGAATCTTAAAAATCCCCAATAACAGAAGTAAATCATATCGATTTCTTGATAACACAACATATCACATCCTGTCAACCACTGAGTCAGGACGAGGAACCTAATAATAAGTTACGCTGACCTTTCTGCAGACGTCATTGATAACGCAGGGTAAATGTCCTGGAGACATCCGGCGGAGACAATGTTTGCCTGCGTAGATCATGTATGCAAGCACATGATAACAACTTTATGAATATGAGTAAAATTTCACAATTACCTACCGTTTCATTCCACGAATTCGAACTTTATGAGATCAGATTTAATTGCAAATCTTGGGTAACGAGTGTTATGTAATCCCCGGTATCGTGAAGAAAATTTTGTAATGATAGGTCGGGCTTGGTGCTTAAAAGTTTAAGCAAATGTTGTTTCTCCTTTGCAGAATTTTGTACTTAATATCTACGGCATTATTGTCATAATCATAAACACCACATTCGTTCCGTGATTATTTAAATTCATCATTTGGTATTCTTTAACAAGCTTCTCATTAATGCTTGTAATGTTTCTCGTATCTGTCTCTCATAAAACGTTTGCAATAAGTGCTGCATTTTTTTTCTCTTTATAGTCTTCCTGGTTTCTTACAGTGGCTTTCTTTACTTCAAACAAACATGTGTGATCTCTCTTGTATGATCCTCTTCATTTAAAGAACCGAAAAAACATCAAGTCCTTACTTTTATGTTTAGTAGAAAGACAGTCAATTTCACATTTAGATAATATCTTTTCCCAACGGAAACATTAGATAGCTTCAATAAAAAAATTAACTTCCCCTAAATTATTCATCCGCATCATTCGCCCGGTAAGGTGTATCTTCCCCTCAATAACTTCAGCGATTTAGTCGAAGACCGTTAAAACATCTGCATAGCAAATATGAGGGCAAACCAAACAAAAAAAATCAATCCAAGTTTCCGTTAATGTGACATGGATAAAGGAAGACTAACAATTTCACCAGGAAGCAATACTTGGAAACATTATTTACGATGACTCAATTAGAAGCAACTAATTATTCATAAAGAAGTTTGTGTTAATTAGTTTCCAGAGATTGAATAAATTGAATATTCATATCAATATTACGATTGTAACCAGTTTTTTATTTATTTATTTTGGAAGACTTAGGTACAGCTAAATACAATAGTGAGTCATCACCTAAAATATGATTATGTAAAAACTAATATAATTGCGGCAGGTTATTTCCCATCAAACCAAGGTTTTAAAAATTCAATTTAAAAAATAATAAAAAGAAAACAAAGTCTGAACAATTCAATCTTTTAAGAAATCCATTTCTAAACACTTTTTTGCCGAGGGCACACTCGGCAAAAAAGTTTATGTCATTAATTGGTAAGCATAACATAATAATATGGAGTTTAGTGGTAACAGTTACACAAGAGACATTATAGGTAATGATATGAAACCGTGCACAGAACATTGGGATTGGGACATCATATTATTTACAATCTGAACGCTCCCAGAATATTTTAATCTACTTAGAGACGTTATGTGGTTACTGATTAGTAATATACCGTACAAAGTTGGAAGCTCTTGTGTATACAAAGCTCCTAGATACCGCTAAAATTGAAAGCCCTATATCAACCAGTGAAATCCAACAGATGTTTCCTTCGCAAGCAGAAATAAATGCTAATCAATAGTGACCGGGTAACGGAAATACTATTTAAAAGCAATGGGAACATCCAGAACTGGCCCACCTGACGCGGGGGTGGTTCAGATATAAATAATGTGCCAATTCCACCGGTCGGCTTTGTCGACACAGTTGCAGTACATTGCCACGTCCAAATGAAATGTTCTCGAAATAATGCTCCGTTGAATGAACGCCAAATTGTGGAAGTTGTGGTGTTAGATATCGGAAGTCTTGAAAGCCTTGGATATCTGAGTGTGGGTGGGAGAGATCAACATATAATTTAATGGGTGTACAAAATTACGTGAAATTGTCAGTCTGCTATAAAATTTTGAAGCTATAGCTTTATTGACTAGTTTATTACCAGCTCACTACTATTGAAAAGGTTATTTTTACAACAGGCACTATTTTTGGAAACTTTTTTTCTGTTCTGTGGCGAGAAAGTTTTCGTTTGTGGGGTGTTAGCCGCACAACAAAATGCACAGTAACGCGGCCATAACTTGTTACTGTATTCTCATCGGTCGTTTACGTAGGCCTATTGTGATATCTTTTAATATTCGATTTTATATGAATGCCACATACAAAATTCAATGTTAATAAATCGGCACAACCATACAGCAGGCTTAATAATGATCAAAATAATGAGTGAACATTATTGTTGTGTAACTTTCCATAAGTTGCGTTGTCAATTTGAGGATCTTACGTTTTCATCGTAAATCGTACTCGGCTACTTATTTCTGACAGTAATGAGCTTGCCAATGTTCGGACCAAAGCAATGACTCCATTGCCACAAGGATACTGTGAAATCACGTAAAACACAGTCATCGCGATACTAGTATAACAGGTGGGACGTGCAATACTGGTCGTTAGCATACTGTACCAGCGTGATATTCGGCAAGACCGGAATTCTGTCGTGTCAAATTTATGCTGCTTGCGACACAACGCAGCTCCACAGTACGCAACCGTGGCGAAATGTCGCCTTCTTTTATTCTAACACTTCATTAATCTTTGTCTCCTTTAATATACTCACTACTTTGTCGTGCCAACTCTTAGCCATCAACGTCTCAACTACCATCCGATCTCACGCTAATATTATTTTCCCATTCAATGGACATAATCTTCTCCTGATTGCTTTTCAATCTTCGACGGTGGTCTCATTTCCTTTCGTCAATAAAGAATAATGTAATGGTTTACCAAGATAAACTGATCCTTGTCAATGTAAGTTAACTCGAAAGGATTTAATGATAGAGTACGTTTTACTTTGTCACGAATGTTACCATGAGCGTTGACTGAAGGAGCAGTGAACTTTGCGGAGTGTCGAGGCTCTTCCACACCTGAGGTTCACTCGCACAGCCATTAGTTCCGACAATTTAAAGCTTCAAGATAGATATCACGTGCTTATCACACATTTGGTGGCGAAGGAAACTTAATGACGAGACAACTACCTCGGCGAAGAGGATGGGAACGTTTATTACTCTTTCTAATGAAGCTATTACGACAAAAGTTAATGACGCAATCTTTTTTAGGGTTCCGTAGCCAAATGGCAAAAACGGAAACCTCATGGATTCGTCATGTCTGTCTGTCTGTCCGTCCGTATGTCACAGCCACTTTTTTCCGAAACTATAAGAACTATACTGTTGAAACTTGGTAAGTAGATGTATTCTGTGAACCGCATTAAGATTTTCACAAAAAAATTGAAAAAAAAACAATAAATTTTGGGGGTTCCCCATACTTAGAACTGAAACTCAATTTTTTTTTTTCATCAAACCCATACGTGTAGGGTATCTATGGATAGGTCTTCAAAAATTTTGAGGTTTCTAATATAATTTTTTTCTAAACTGAAAAGTTTGCGCGAAAGACACTTCCAAAGTGGTAAAATGTGTGTCCCCTGTAACTTCTAAAATAAGAGCATGATAAAACTAAAAAAAATATATGATGTGTGCATTACCATGTAAACTTCCACCGAAAATTGGTTTGAACGAGATCTAGTAAGTAGCTCGCCGGTGAAAATTTAAAAACATATGATGGTACGGAACCCTCGGTGCGCGAGTCCGACTCGCTCTTGCCCGGTTTTTATTTCTCAGAGTCATGGCCAACAAAAATTTAGGCACTTACCTACTTGAAGAGTTATTTGTATATGTATGTCTTAAAACGCTTCCAGCAAGTCATCCAAGCAATAAGCTGAAAAATTGCGTTTTAATTGGTTTTCGATGAGAAAACGAATTATAACAGGGCACGAGTACTTCAGTTGGTTGATTGGCGTAATAATGAGTTCAAGTTTATAATTAGGAACGAATATTACCACGACCTAAAATGGTATTAATTGTTTCGGTAATTTATTTAATAACGAAGTTAATTTGTGTTTTCTCACACGAATGTGTAACTTCATTCGAGTCAGAAATACGGTCCAATTGATATTGTGTTGTTCTATCTGAACAATTTTGATAGATGTTGGGAACGCGTACAGTTGCGTGTGTATGTAATTTATTTCTGGTAAGCGAGTGGACTTTTACGGCGAAGTGAGTGACTATTTTAAGTGCTCCCGTCATGCCAAGCCGGCCATGCATCGACATTGCCATAGTCGTAACGGAACGGAACGACGCTTCACTTCAGGCGCTGGATAATTAACAAATTAGTTCCCCTATTGAATTAATTTAAACCGAGATTTACCTACGATATCTATCTTAATTCCCAAATGAATGATAGATACGCCGAAATATTAACTCTCCAGTCATTGCCCAAAGATTTAAAGTTGTTGTTTGAAGTCTGTAGGTACCTGTGCTACATCTACCTATTAATAATCGTGATACACGACTTCAAGTTTTTGTAATATAGAACCAAAAACACGTAAAAAACAAACCTTTATAATATAATATTAATAGCGTAAATACAAAGTTATTCGTCTTTGTTGCGACTAATGTTGTACTTGTACCGCATAGCTTACAAGAACCAGGTAACAGAATGCAATGCAATTATCCCTGTTAACGGTATAATAATTCTAGGGTATTGTTGGCCAACACTGGGTGACTTGTTGTCCGTAATAATGGAGCAAGCAGGTGGTAGAAGTTTGCCTTTAAATGTACTACCGACGAAACATAAGCCTGTTACGACGCAGGCACGACTTCTGTGAGAATGAAATGGTTTTGTGTAAACCATCTTTATAATATGAATGAGAACGTAAAATATTGTTAAGTCTGAAGGTATATTGGGAACATGATGTTTGTACAGGTGATGTAATGACATGTGTTATTGCTTTCCTTGTTTCGACGACAGTTGGAAACAGTGGAGACAATACCACAGAATAACTAATAGTACCTACACTTAGATAATTGTAATTTATAGGTAATCTATCAAGTTGCTTTTAGTGTGAAGCAAAATTACTGAAGTTTCTTGATTGCTACAGTAACACAGATGTACTTTTCCAACAGCGCGGTTTGATTGTTTTGACTTTATACAAATGGAGCTCCATTTGTATAAAGTTAAAACAAACAAACCGCGAAAAGAGAATAATTTGACATTAAATACTCTCAAAAAATGTATATTATCAAAAAAACCTTTTTTTTTAAATTTGGTGCAAACCATTGTTCCAGTAGCGGACAATACCCAAAAGGACCAAAACGATGTCCGTTACACTTAACACAAAAGACAAAAACGGCTCCACAATTCTTTTTAATATCAAAATGATTCCTCGCGGCCATGTTTAGTATAATTGCGGGGCTTCTCACAATAAATAGTCGTCATTAGGACCGAAGGCAAGGGCTATTATGTCACCGCTTCCAGACCAACGTGCGAATGCTCCAAGGGCCTTTGTAACACCACTTACACCTTTGGAAACTGCTGGTTTTTCCACACTAATTACTTGGTCCTCGGTCTAGCACGTCTGTTCCTAGGCTTTTAAAATGTAGAACATTGTCCTCCTAACGTCATGTTTTATCGTTTTAAATTGTGTTATGAAAAACTGCTGCTTTGATCGTTCAACCCTTGTTTTTAAAAGCTCAGTTCATTAAATTTAATGTCATGCCAACTTCTGATATTTTTATCAGACAATCAGAACAGGAAAGTTCAGGAAACGTTAACTTTAGAGCAGATCCAGAGATTTTAGGCTTTCAGAAACCAGGGGGAATGGAATTGTATAATGAAACTAGCAGAACTAGATATACCTACTAGTATATTATTCCTAAAAGCTGTGGAAAGTAAACGTAACAGCTATATATAGTCTCCTGCTAGGTTTTCTAATCACACTAATATTATAAAGGCGAAAGTTTGTGAGTGTGTGTGTTTATATGTTTTTTACTTCTTCACGCTCAAACGGCTAGACCAATATTGATAAAATTTTGTATGGAGGTAGATGACACCCTGGATTAACTAAAATTTGGTGGCGCAGCTAGTATATCATATACTAGCTTCTGGCCGCGACTTCGTCCGCGTGAAATTTCACCTCCCCCATTCATCCTCTTAGGGGTGGAATTTCGAAAAACCCTTTCTTAGTGAATACCTACTCTTCACAAAGAACACACACTCCAAATTTCATGTCTCTAGGACCAGCGGTTTAGGCTGTGCGTTGATATATCAGTCAGTCAGACTCAGGACTTTGAATTTTATATACAGGGTTATTGGTAAAACTTTAACAACCTCTTATGAGGTCATTGTAAGAGGTTGTTAATGTTTCACCAATAACCCTGTATATTATAGATGTGATTTTTTTATCCAAAAAGCTCCCACTAGTACACCTATTGTTCAGTCCTTCGGCACACCCTAGACTGATTGGATACACTACCCACCTAGCTGACTGGCTAATGGTTTACCTTTTTGCCTTGCAGCATGAGTAATTCACGTATAACTCGTGCCGACACGAGAGAAGAATTGATGTTTGTGTCATCACGGTGATGTACTATAATACGGTGACAGCTCACAGCGGTAATACCTACAAAGTGCAGTATAATGCAACTCATAGTTTATTACTTAAGTGAAGACTTGGAATGCAAGCGAGGTGTCTTGAAGAAATGAGAATTTTAATAAGTTTTATTGCGCTATGTAAAGTAGGTAGGACTGTTCTTTATTGTGAGGTTGAAGTTGCTGAACATTAATGCAATGCCTGGTTTTGTGGGGTTAAACTCCTCCTACTGTAGGACCTATACCTACAGGATGGCGGGAAATCGACGCGTAAAACCATGAATCTAGCATGATTCAAGACCGTAGCGTAGAAATCTTTCTTCGATTATAAAAAAAAAAAAACTGCTGTTTCATAAAAAAACTGCAATAGGTACCTACGCGGTCAAAATTTATGGAGCAGCTAATTAATTTTGTTACCGACTAAAAAATTTCAAAATCATGTACAGCCGGTCGATTCTGTAAAAATGTCACCGTGCAAACTTAGGTGAAGTGAGTTTGTTTTTGCTAGGAATTGACACTATTGACAGCTCACTCCACGCTCACTTCACCTAAGTTTTCACGGTGAGATTTTTACAGAATAGCGTTACTGTATCCATGGTAACAAGCTGCGCGTCAATATCCCTGCCTGTCGATGTCTGCCATGTTTAAGTTTTTTGTTTTAAGTTTCAATTTTTATAAACGTGATTTGATAAAATTAGCCCCGTTATCCACAAACTAGTACTTTTTATAAATTTGCACTTAGCTTAAGGGGCTTACATGACCTAAAGCGCGGTCACTGTCGGACTGCATAGAAAAGAAAGAGAAGCGCGATGACACAACGCTGGTAATTTAATGCAAAATATGAAGCACTAATTTAATTACAAAAAATCTATTGTTTGGACTAATAAACTAAAACACTAGTATTTTAGTATGTTGCTTGTAGAATGATCTGACAAAAAAACAGAATGATTGTATGTATATTAGTATGTTTTTTATTGTAAAAAGAAAACTTTTAGAGGTATCTTCATGATTTTTTTCTATCGTGTCTAATTAGTTGTATTATGTTTTTAATACACTATCTACCTAGCATATATCCTGAAGAATATCATGTATTTTTCTGATTTTGTTAACTGTAGTCGATCATATACTTTTATTGTTTCAAATACTTGCGTTTTTTGTGTTTAGGTTCTGTAAGCCCCTTAAAGCTCTTACTAGAAAATAAGTCAATACAGACATGCAATGTGCTATTAGTACCTATTTCCGTATTAGTCTGAAAAATTAAAGAAAGAACATGCAACATTTTCCCGCGGCACTTATCATTGAAGGGAAAATGCATGATTTAGCTGCGGGCACCTGGTGTTTTTACTAGCTTCGTCTGTAATTGCTCACATTATCGCTGTTCCTGGGCTTATTAGTTCTCAGTCGTTAAGTTATGTGAACTTAATTTATGTGCAGAAGATAGAACTGCATTCCTAAAGTCATAAAAACTGGTTCTCCCTGTGGTCCTTTGATCTGCACTCTAACTGCGTGTGTATCACACTTACATTATTGTAAGTGTGATACGCAATTCTTATAATATCCAATATCCTTCAAAATGATTCAGATTGTTATCAATCTGATTAATTTTGAAGGATATTATTGCTAATTCATTGCTTTATATGTTCGAAAAATTTATCTGCTCAACAACGTAACTGTTGTTGAACTGTCAAAATGAAAGCCATTGCTAGGTACTGTTAGTGTGTTACGCAATTACCCCACGGACTGTCACTCATTCCTCATTAGTTTTGAATAATGTTGAGGATCAACTAACACTTAAATTTCAAAGTGGTGTATAATATTGGTGCTAATTGCAAATTACGTCAATGCAAGCAACAACTCACACCTCTAAAAAAGTATTCGACCAATTTTAATAATTATACTTTTAGGTAGGTACCTTCTTTATAAGGCCATCTACAAACAATTATTTATTAACATAAAACAATAACATTCTTCGGTCCTTATAGCATTATCGCATTTGAATATAATATCGCGGGTGTCCTGCACACAAAAGCCTTGATGTGTCAAGGACCGAACTAGACGCGGTGGTTGTCTGTGGTTTCTTCATTCTACATTAGTTATAATTAACTGTAAGTTAAATGGACTCTATGTGATTGCAAAAACTAATTAAACTAGTCAGAGTTGGTCATGTTTTGAAGCAATATTTTACTCTGAAATATTAATATTGCTCTAGACTTAAAAGATTAGTGATCTAGCGACAGTTTGTAGTAAATTATGTAATATTATTATGTACTTGAAATTCAAAAGTAAGTTGTTTAACATAAGTTATTCCAAATGCCTGATGGATATCAGTCACGCAATTGATTTCGGCCGCACACAGCGTTTTATTCGAAGTTTAAAATGTCGAGTAGCCAGTACCGATCGCAGACGCAGCTAGATGTCTCAATCTCGATGCAACTATTTGTCGATAGTTAACAGTTAATCAAAAATAAAAAAGTAAAGTTGATCAGTTGCAGGTTTACAGCCACTCCTCGACAAAAAAACAGATTCTTGCCGACAGTTATAGACAATAATTAAAATCGTTTTATCTCAATACAATGTGCTAATCAACATAAATTAAATTAGTAGACGGTCGTTGACTACGTGTTTTGACATCTTTCAACCGCAAGCATGTAAAGGTCCCATCGGAAAAAAAAAAACTAAAGTAAAACTCTACAAATGCAACTTTAAAAATATTCAACGGCGGAGATGATCTTCCATAAAGATTAAATTAAATTTTTAAAAGTATATTTCGTGCATTTTTATAAGTCAAACGCTTTAACTCGGCAGCTCGTTGTAGGTACCTTCTCGGTTCAGGGTTACCATAAAGTCGCAGCTTCGTTTTTATAGCTTACGATCACGAAAACTCCAACAATAGTGTGCAGTAAAAAGTGTCTATTTTGGACTAGACTAACGACTGCCCTCGTAAACATGTCACAGTTATTACAACAAGCCAAAAGTTGTAAGTAGAATAATATTTCACGCTTATGGTGTTGTGTGGCTACATACATGGGTAAGAATGGTTATAGATAGGTACATTGACGCTACAAAGTGCGTTTAACCGCGTAACAGGTGTCAAAACAGAAGCAGATGGCCACAAACTCGTAGAGGAGCGTTAAACTTTTTGACTACGATTATACACGTTGGTCGTTGGGTAATTCTAAAAATGTTTTATAGGAGTTGCCTGTCAACTACGTTATTAAAACGGTATAAAGTTAGCAATGCGGATCGGGTTTGTTTCTTAGAAGTAATAAAATAGCAATAAAAGAAGGAAAAGTCATTTTAAGAACTGAAATGAAAACAATTTCCATAGCAATTATCATTGTCGTGAAAATAGAAAAAGTTTTGATGAACAATTTGGTTTGTTTTTTTTTAAGCACAACTTAACACCACCACGCCTTTAATCCCCGAAGGGTCAGGCAAAGGTGTACCCATAGTACACCAACATATTGCCAATTTACCTATATTTTTAATAGGGTGCGAGCCTATTGGCCTCAACCGGGCACGGATCCAGACTAAAGGCTTTTTCCGAAAAAATCCTAATAGAAAAATCCAATAACACTTACCCGACCTGGGAATCGAACCCAGAACCTCATGCTTAGCAGTAGGTCTTGCTACCACTAAACCAACGATGTAAACGAGGCAGATTTATTTTAAACTTTATAAAAAAAAAACATTTTGACACACTTGTAGATATAATATACCTACCTACTATTACGTTACGTTCCACATTTCCACAAACACGCCATTAAAATTAACTCCCATTCTTATAAACAAAAACCGCTTACAAAATCTGCACTTGCTGAAAACTAGAGTACCTACTGAAACTTTATTTTACCGACTGTTTACACAACGTACTGCTTCGTAAGTATAAGTAACACGATTACGAAATTTAGTAAAATAGAGCTATGAATGTATAAAGTGCAGAAGGGAGAATAAGCCCGATCGATATACAGGTAATCGGATTTGCCGGCCGTTCCCCTGACAGTCCAGGAAGTGACCCCACTCAACGGAAGACTGCACTCAATAAGCCTTTATTTTCCCTTTATATTTGTCCTATACTTCTCTGCAGGGAAATGAACGCGTCGCCTAACGCGGTGGCCATGTGTGAAAATTGTTTTTTTTTTCTACACTTTTGTTTATGGTAATTAAATAACCTTTCAATTTGGAATGTAGGTTTTGTATTACGAATTGAAAGGGTCAGTCTGTTGCGTTTTGAACTTTTGACATCGATTTTTATGATGATTGCTGTCAAACATTGGGTAATGTTTTCCGGTTTATTGATGGGTCCCTTCACTTAATTAGTTTTTGTTAACAAACATTTTTGGTCATTCTTAAAATAATTTTAAAATGCAAAATTAATGGAATGAAATCACCGTCACGTGTTGTCCAGCCCCAATAAAATGTGGACATTACATAAAAACAAAGCCTTGGTCAGATTTTTTGCAACCACTAAGTTATTTTAAACCATGTCAATTACAAAAAAAAACTGTGAGAAAACACATTGTTTCTTATAGAACCGGTCCTAAATATGGTACCTATGTGTTAATTGTTTACTGTAATAACGAATTCTTTTACGGTATGCTTCGACGAGTACTCTGAACAGTTTGACTTGGAAGTTAGTAATATTTGACAGCATTATATTCTCACGAAACTGGACACGTTTGAAATGGAATGACATTGCTATGCTAACCAGAATACAATCCAGCCAATAACCAGAATAACTTGACTGTTTACTGTGGCGCTGACTGCAAGGGCGAAAACCAAAAGCATGTCAAAATCAGTACATTTCGAATTAGTTCCATGTTTTGCCGGGTGTCAAGTTAAATTGGTTTGATGAGCGTGGACTGATGAGTTAGCGAAACATTGTGTCACATTGCCTTAATGTTTTCGTGATTCTTTAATGGAAATCTGTAAACAAAACTTTGTAATGCATGTGTTACACTGGAAGTTGATGCGTCATTGCTGGGAATAGGCAACTTTGTCTTTGTACTTAACCCCGGTCACAGAATAACTAATAGTAGGTACTTACCACGGTCTACTTTAAGATCTCTGTGCCTAAAATATGGATAGTGAAGAAGCCTTCTCAGCTTATTGAGCTAGATAATGAAAGTGAAAACTGATCATAATATTGTGGAAAAAGGTATGGCTGGTGATAATTTTTGTTCCGCACCATTTTGTTTCATTGATTTTGGAACTTTGAACTAGGTATTAGAAACTAGAATTATCTGTTCTGGGCTAAGCAAGTGGAAATATTCTAAAATCCTATGATTCAACCTGTTTCTGTAGCCAATGGCATAATAACTCATCCGGTTCGAATACTAAGATCATTGGGTCTCGTTTCTTCTGCTAATCAATATTTTCCTCTTTCATTATATTACGTACTAGCTGCGCCCCGCGGTTTCACCCGTAAATGTCGATTCCGTTGGAATATCGGGATAAAAAGCCTACTTATAGGTATGTTAATCCACGGTGTCAGCTAGCTCCATACAAAATTTTATCAAAATTGATCCTCCGTTTGAGCGTGAAGAAGTAACAAACATATAAACACACCCTCACACACACTCACAAACTTTCGCCTTTTTAATATTAGTGTGATTTACTCCTCCATTTACTGTAGATAGTCTATCATCTTCAAATATTAATCACACTTAAAGATTAAAAGAATTGGAAATGTGTCCAAGAGACATCTTAAATTGTTTAATGTTGGTAATTGAATAAATAATACGAAAATAAATCAGTTTTCATTTTCATGGAGAGAAAACGGCTTCGTTCGTGTAATTTAATTACTTTAAGTAGAGTTAGGTAGCAAAATAGACATCACAGATAAACGAAAAAAAATAAAGAAATTATTATACCTACTTAATATAAATTTATTTCTTGATTTGGTATTGCCAACCCGCACTGGACCCGCGTGGTGGAATACGGCCCACTCCCTCACAAAGGAGGCCTGTGTCCCAACAGTGGGAATATTATAGGCTGATTATGTTATGTTTATTTTGCACAAATTAAACTCACATCACAAAATATACACTGTAAGTAATACCGTGTGTTTTTTACCTACTGTCACGTAGCATTTTCCAATCACACACGAACATGCAAAAAAAAAATCCATTTCTATTTATTGACAGCTCGTCTGCGAGAAAATTCACGGCTCCTCAATATCACCTGGATATTATAATCTCATTCTTGGATCAAATTTGTTCACGTGCGAGAAATCCCGCCTGACAACGTACGACCGTATCTCAACTCAGACGACGTTTACTTTACTAATGTAAAATTTATCCTCTGATACCCCTTCAAGAACGTTATACGTGTCAACCTTTCGTCTCGGTGTTAGTTAGGGTACTGGTAGTGAGACAGCAATGTACGGTTGGTCTATCGATAGCGTCTAGATGATCAGTGATACGTTCAGGGCGCTCCGACCGCGGTGTCGACAAAATAACTTTAGTTCCGTGGAGAGTTCCCATCGAAGTGAACGTTCCGTTCGTGTGAAGATACTGTGACATTGCACACATACTTAGTTCTGATAAGTGAACTGTTAAAGTTATAAAAATTAAGTGTTATTGCGAATTAATATAAGTTCAGTGTTTCAGTGACCACGTGACTTTCAACTTTTGTGTTACAAAACTTGTTAAGTGTTGAACGATAATTGTCCAACTTTGAGATACTTTGAGGTATGTAAGACTTGGGTTAAGTTAGGATTTTATTGTTAAGTACCTCTATTTTTGTTACTTTTACAACTTTAAATTGTTATGGATGACCATGTATCTGGTAAAATAAAAATATACGAGTAGGTAAGCGTGGTCATTTACCTACATTATTATTGTTTGTTTTTCGACCTACTAAATACTGATATTATAAGTAGGCACCTACCGACTTCAGCCGAAAATCACAAATACCCTAATAATAAACAAATGATTTTGATTAAATTATTCATTATAATTATTTGTATATAGTTTTTCTTATTATAGCTAAAATAAATAAATCTGTTGTCTTTAAAGAGTCTCAACTTACCAACTTAGCTTGATTTCTCAGTAAATTAAGTAAGAACTAAGTTCGCATTAAAAAACGATCGATACAGCCATTATGCTAATAAGTTACGGTTAATACATGATTAATTAATATGATTTAATAATCCCGTTACGAATACTGATTATTTAATCGATTTTACTGCTTAGGTAGGTACCTCCTTACTTGGAATCTGGATTTGATGACAATAGGCTCACTTTGTAGGCTGACATGCGTAGATCTTTGACAGTCGTTACGGGTAGTCAGAAGCCCAAAAAAGTCTGACAACCAGTCTTAACAAGGGGTATCGTGTTACCCAGTAACTGGTTTGTGGAGGTCACTCCATGTAAAATACTGGTATTCAATTGCATCCGGTTAGATCGGAAGCCGACCCCAACGTAGTTGTGGCTAGGCAGATTGATTGGGCTAGGCAGATTGTCGCGGGCGCACAGAGTGGGGACTCTGTCCGCCCACCAAGTGACCCCAGGGAAGACAGTGGCACAGTGATCACGTGCTGCCGTGCATAGCGAGGCTCAGAGGAGGCCCCTTTACAGTCTCCCCGGGGATGTGCCTTTCAGGCGTTGCACGGGGGGGTTCCGAAATTGGTCTTTTAAGAGGAACCGGGACCACCCCTATGTGCTGATGGTGATCACCGGGGTGGTTTTAGTGAGGTAAAAATCCCACCCTCCCCGACCTCCGGGAGTGTGGGATTTTTACACACACACACACTCCCCGGGGGTCGGGTGCCTTTTGAAAGTTTCCCCCCGACAACAAAAAAAAAAAGGCTAGGCAGATTGATTGGGTTCACCCCCGTTATAGGTACCTATACCTACATGGGACTAAACGCATGATGTGATGTTGTTACTCATCGTACCTATATAGCCAGTAATTGAGCCTGCTGCGGGTCAAATCAAGTTTGTAGAACACTGTGATATTATGAGCTCCATTGCGTGTATCATTAGATTATTTCGTAATTAATCAGCGATTATGCGTACCTATCTGTTTTGCATATAAATACATGTTTTATTACATGATAAGCTGATCTTCGTGTCAAGTCAAGCGCAAAGAAGTGCATTGCTAAGTTTTTGCGCAAGACATAATAGTGCTTACGTTTTTGTGTTTATTTGTTACTTACTTACAACTTAGGTAGGTACTTATATTTGTTATGTTGCTAGATGGCACTCGGGTTTTTCCAAACTACATGGGCAGGTAGGTAGGTATGTACTTAATTATTATTTTTCATATAAAACGTACGTACTACACCTCGGCAAATTAGACATTTTAAGTTATTATTGTTCATAACAAAGCAATTAATCGTCTTCTTTTTTAACTTTTTTTTTCTTTACTATCAAAGCAGGTAAGTAGCTGTATTAATAGGTAACACTTTTATTTTATTTTTTTATTTAAAATGCACCCCATCATCATCTGCCTAGCATTTTCTCAACTATGTTGGGGTCGGCTTCCAGTCTAACCGGATGCAGCTGCATACCAGTATTTTACGTGGAGCGACTGCCTATCTGACCTCCACAACCCAATTACTAGGTAATACTTTCCAGTCTAACCGGATGCAGCTGAATACCAGTATTTTACATGGATCGACTGCCTATCTGACCTCCACAACCCAATTATTGGTTAATACGATACCCCTTGGTAAGAATGGTTGTCAGACTTTCGGGCTTCTGACGACCCGTAACGACTGTCAAAGATCCGCGAATGACAGCCGGAACCAAACGGCTTAACGCGCTTTCCGAGGCATGGAGAGGTCTTGATATGTAAAGATGGTTGGTCACCCATCCAAGGACATACCGCGGCAAGCGTTGCTTAACCTGATCAATCGAACCGTGCTGCTGTTATTACGTGGCCACAAGCTTCTCCTCCTCCTCAATTTAAAATGTAGCCCATATACTATGATATACTTAAGTAATTATTATCAATGGCAGATTAAATTCGATTACCACTTAAAATGATAATGATTCCCACATCAAAACGTTCTAATAGCAGTCTATACGTCTTACATGTGTTCGGAGTCGATGACAAATCGGTAGTTATCAGGTAATTTTTAATCAATACTCACGTTATTGGAATTTATATAAACGGATTTAGGTACACAAGGTTCATTCGTATAGTCATTTCATTTCATTTTAAAACGGAACCTTTGGTTAATGGGAACAAAATGCCGGGTACCGTTTTGGAAGCTGTTATATCTAAATGATATAAAATTTTCGTGCTTGTAGCTTGGTTTTATCTGTAAATCAAAAATATACAAGCAAGCATAAACGTTAATAGTTATTTTGAAACGGGCTCTCTAAAAGTACTCGAGAATTGATGGCAATAAAATAAATACCGGCCAAGTGCGCGTCGGACCACGCACAATGAAGCGTTCCGTAGTTGGAATGAATTTATCCCAAGAACAAACTTAACATTGTAGTTAAAAATCATGTTCTCCCATACATTCCAACTGAAAATGTAAGCTTGTACTCACAAAATTAAGAGATTTACCATGTTGTTTTAAGACCACAGACTTCTTATAGGTTTTTCTGTAATCTATTATAGGTATAGGACTATTTTCTGTATTATTTTAAAATTTTAGGCTCTGTAGTTTCGGAGATAAGGGCAGAATGGTAAATTTTCGTCTATTTACTTAAATAACTTTAATACAATTTACTTTAAAATTATGAAAAAAGAATATATTTGAGATCCTCACAGTAGTACTTTCATTTGATATGTCACATGGTACAAATTGCGAAACTTATTTTATTTATTTTCTATTCGCCCCCGAAAATGTGTTCTACACGTCTATGTTCAAAAATGTGTTCTACACGTCTATGTTCAAAAATGTGTTCTACACGTCTATGTTTGGGTCAGAGAGATTCATATGTGTCAACTTAATCGGTCCGTTAGATTCGGAGCAAATTGGCTGTGACAGACGGACGGACATACAGACACACGAGTGATCCTATAACGGTTCCGTTTTTTCCTATTGAGGTACGGAACCCTAAAAAGGTATACCTAATGTAATATGTATATTGGCAACACTACCAATTATGCTTTTGTTTTTTTACTCCAATAAATATGGCTACCTCGTGCTAAGCTGCTCTTGTAATATGTGTGTCTTTTTGCTGATTAAAACTAGAGTTTATTAAAATCATAGCCCTTTTATTTATATAGCAATAGGTTATGGGCCCAGACATGTAGGGAAGTAATAGAAATTAAATAAAAATCAGAAGAATAGGTACTGCAAGTGAAATTACCGGCACGCGGCGTTTGCGAGGTTATGAAAATTGCGGTCGGGAAGGTGTAAAAGACAAGGAATTTGTTGATCACAAGCAGGAAAGAAGGCAAGAGCAACGATGGAATGCAATCTTAGCATCACTAAGTTGGAGGGATCCAAAAACTGGAATGTTTGAAAGTTTCAAACGAGAATCTTATTAAGAGGCCTGGATTTATTGGACGTGGTCGAAGAAAATCTGAAAAAGACAAAAGAAAATGAAAAAGCGTGGGAAACGAAAGATGCTAAAGTGCAACAGTGACGAAGTTATGATACACATAATTTCATTTTTGTTACGCACTAAGGACTTCGTTAAAATATCCCAAATTTTGGATTTAAAAGCCACACTGCATTAAACATTCTTGTGCTTGTAGGTACCTACCTACTCCAAAAATACTTAAAAATCTGATATACTTCTAAGTATTTTTGGAATCCACTGTCACTTCAAAAATAATTTATGTTGAAGCTTGCTTCATTCTCTAAAAGCGTCGTCCGGTTTACAAAAATGCTTTATCTTAAAACTATTTTCCTTCAGCTAAAGATAACACAGTGCCGTAGGGGGGAGGAACAGATTTTATAACAAAAGCTTTAGAACATAAAATTTAAAATACATTTCGCTTACGCGTAAGTTCCAAAGTATCTCTAGAAAACCCGGAGTACCTATCACTGAGACGCCTTACGACCGGAGAGTCATTGACGGAATGGCAACCTTGTAAAAGCCTTTTCACACCTTTAGAGACCTTTCATCTTTCACAGCTCCATATCTGCCCCAGGGGTAACCTCGGAGACTTCTGAACTACTTTACTACATTTTACTACTGACCCACGAAGAATATTAAAATATTTTCGAATCTGGCAACCGTGAAAGGTCACCCTCTGTCAAACAACCATAATTCGTTCCAAATTACTTTTGGAACTCCAGCTTTCGTGTAAAGCAATTCCTAGAGGGGTAATCGAAACTTTTTACACAAATATCTACGCGTTTGAGGTCGAGCGGCTTTAACACTTCACTTAGAATATTTCCGTCATTAGTCCATTGTTGTGAACTGGGACAAGCGATTATTCTGCCACCTTGTGTCTTTGTAGCTATTAAAATGAGTTTAATATCTTTACTAATATTTACGACCTCGCTCTGTGGTGTGACCGTCGCGCGTCGGTCGGGAAATGCATGATTTACGTCGTGCGGGTATAGAACTATTAACATTCTCGGTTTCGTAAAGGACGTCGCAGGAACTTAATATTACGTGTGTATGGATTTACGATGCTTTCTCTCTTAGAACTTGAGCAGAAGTCATTGTCGTTGTGTTTGAATAAAGCCGTCGTTTCCCGTAAGACGGTCTTTGATCGACTCGTGAAGGAAAACATTGACACTGCCCCGCACATACTAAACATAATCTAAGAAATACAAATAAATTAAGTACCTACAAAGGCTGTATAAGTACTCGGTAATTTGATTACGTCATAGCTACGGCTAGAAGCTGTGCATTTGTGCAATGATATACAAAACGTCCAATAAATTATTGCAGCCCAGTCTATTTCTCCAATAGATGATAACCTCTAATAGATTATGGTTAACAGTTCCTGTTATAGTTTTCTGATGACAACTGATAGATATTGTGATAACAACATTGAGAGATAAGTCTACTTTGATAACGGTCTGTCTCTTTCTTCAATTGCTTTGTTTCATTTTGACGTTCTTTGCTTCTACTTTATTAGACTAGATACTTTATTAGATTTAGATTAGCTTAGACCATAGGCTTAGACTTTACACTGATGGATAACATTCTTCAAATCTTAGTCCTCCGTTTTCAAGTTACGCTTAACAGTAGCATATAATTTGATATCTATTTTCTCCATTAGACCTACACCATCTATTGTAAAGACCACACTCTCACATCCCCTCACTTCCATCAATAGAGATGCCAAAGAAATTTAATCCGAGATAGTTACGCGTCTCTCACTTTCACAACATTGTCACGACAAACTACTTATATCGACTGCAGCGTGCCATAATCTAATCGCATTTGAGATACTATACTATCTGCATACAAAATTCATCTCGAGTTACGAAAATTATTTCAAGATACACGGCCGGTTATCGATACAACGTCACGTTTAAATTAAGTTTATCGATACTATCTTCAACAGTTCACCTACTTAGTTCATCGATATTGAATGCAAGTTTAATTAACTGAAGCCCTAGACACAGTATAAAGATATACAGTATTTCGACTTCATAGAAACGGACGAAACGCAAGCTATACCTACGCGCCTCGACCTCGGAACGCGCTCGGCATGCAGACAGTCGCGACTGTGCCGCGTGACGAACGGACGGTGTGTTGTTTTTTTTAACAATAATCGCGCGATTTTTTCACTAAAAATAAATTGAAGTAAGTACATAGGTATTTAATATGACGAGTAGGCTATATTGTGCTGTTTTTGGTTGCATGAATTCGTCAATAACGCATCCAGAGATAACTTTTTTTAAATTACCTGGAAACTCTGAAAGGTAAGACTATAAAATAATTTTACTTACTAGTAGGTAGGTAGGTACATAATGTGTCTTTTTAATGGATAAGTATTTCCTTTTATCTCCCGAAAAAAAAAGATGTCTGGATTAATAAATAAAGTGAATTGAGTAAAGGTAAGTGATAGACATGAGTGAAATTAGTAGTTATAGGCGGGTCATGAATCATTATACGGTAGGTACGCTTGTGTTAAAACCTCGGGGCATGTGTGTTTTGTTTTGTTAGTTTGTATAATTCAAAGTATAGACGTGGTTTTTATTAATAATATTTATGTACACACAGTAAAATACAATAACAAAACTAAATGGAAACACAAAGTAGGCAAATGTAATTAAAATGCTGGAGGCGGGCAGCCCTATCGCATGTTTACGTACCGCGCGGCTGTAGGCATTTATTTCAAGGTTACGGCCGAGATACAATACTGTATGATCTTTATACTGTGCCCTAGAGTTCACCTATTTTCTACCTTCATTTGTCTGATTGATTAGATTTTATCGTTTAACGTTATTACTCTTTTGTTCTCGAACAGCTTGGGGAGTAAAACAAAAGAGGATCTTCTTTTTCTCTGAACATGTCAAATTGATCGATAGCTTCAAGTTTTTTTATGGGAAGATGTTTTGTTTCATAATTTGTGGTCGCAGAACAAAACTTTTTAATTATAACGAGTAATAAATAACGTATAAAAGACTTCCTATCAACATAGAAAGCATGGTATACAATAGTGCGTACATTGATGTTTTTCTTGATAGCAAGTTTATTGTTCAATTGTCTAGAAGCTCGGTTTAATTGATTTATACAAGTTGATTAATGACATAGCACTCGAGTGCTAAACGTCGCATTCGTAAAATATTGCTAGTAATAAAATAAGGCATTTATTACCTGACACATGTAGGAACCTAATTGGTAGGAAGTGGAAAAGTTGCACGATACGAGTTAATTTGAGTAATTTCATCATTTTAGAACGATTTTAATTTGTACCAGCCTTTGTCCGCGGTTTCGCCCGCCTGGAGGTCGGGAATTATCCCACGGGAACGTACTACCGGGATAAAAAGTATCATAATATTATGTGTTAATCCAGGTTATAAATTATCTGTGTGCCAAATTGTATCCAAACCTCCCCTCCCCTTTCCCTTATTGTGTACACTATTAATCTCGATCTGAATAATTTTGAAGGATATTGCTAATCATCAGACTAACAATAAAAAGGCGAAAGTTTGTGAGTGTGTGTGTGTTTATATGTTTGTTACTTCTTCACGCTCAAACGGCTGGACCAATTTTGATAAAATTTTGTATGGAGGTAGCTGACACCCTGGATTAACATATAGGCTACTTTTTATCGCGATATTCCCACGGGATCGACATTTACGCGGGTGAAACCGCGGGGCGCAGCTAGTTACTTCATAATTATGTTCGAAAAAATTGGTCTGCTCAACAAAGTAAATAACGTAATGAAAGTGGTTGAAGTGTCAAAAGAAACAGCCATAGCTACTGATAGTGTGTTACGCAAGTACCCCGCAGCGCCGTACAGGTGTTTTTGCGTGATTGAGTAACAAACATCCAAACGTACTTATTTTTTTTATTAGTGATTGATGTTTCACATTTATACCTAAAATCGATTTTCACATCTATAATATTAGTAGGATTTTAAAACCAACATCACAATTTTGGGATACGTACAGTCGTATATACCAAGAATATGTGGGTACGAGCGAAAATCTTCCCTCCATACTTAATCCAAATTAAGCCCCATCACTAGGAAACGGCGTTCTAATTTTCTTCACGTAATCTGTTATTAAGGGTTGTAAATATCTAAAATTTCGATCCCGGAGAGTTTATAACCATAATTGATGTCTACTTATCGAGTTATCGACATTTATTAAGGAAAAAAAAATGAATTTATTATAAACAAGTTGACATTGTTTAAGGCTGATTTTCCAATCGTCAGAAAACATTAATGTGAAGAAGAAACATTTAATACTAGTTGCGCTCCACTGTTTCACCCGCATAAGTTTCGATCCCGTGGGAATATCTTGAAGTATCCTATGTCTTAATCCAGGTCATGGTCTACCCATGTGCCAAATTTCATCCAAATTTGTTTAGCCATTTTAGCGTGAAAGCGTAACAAACAAACATACAAAAAAACAAATCTTTTCTCTTTTTTTACTTTTTTCTTTATAACTTTATACTTAATTTTAGTTTATAATATGGTACTAATATTACGCCAGAATTGAATAGTTAATTGAAGAGATATATTTTACTTTAGCAGAGCAGTGTTCATCTTTGATGACTTTCTCTGTAGATGACAATATGTTGAAAAAAATGAGATTTTTCTATTTCCTGTAACTTGTTATGTAGGGTGGAATAGGGATTTAACATTTTCGTGTATGTTTTTTGACTCTTTGGTGTGGTATCATATAAAAGGAATAGGTACACGATTCAATGAATTTTTCTCAAAACAAAAAAAAATTAATGTTATATCTGTTTTTTTTACTTTTTTCGACATCACGGCTTAACGTTTAAGAGTTATTCAATGGAATTTACTTTAAAACATAGAGAATTATCATATCAAAGTTTACTCAATGTAGTTTTAAATTTAATTTATTTATTTTGTTAAAAAAGGAGTAAATTCGTTTTGGCACATAACATCGTTTTATTCCGAGCGCACGCACATTATAGCCATCACTCTTCTTTTGCGTTTCAAAAATAATTGCATCACTTTCGCTCGCTTAGTAGGTTTTCGAGAATCGAGAATTTCTCACACTCAATAATTTGACAATAAACGAGATTAGCGCTGGCCCAAAATTAGGCTTGCGGGGCTGGTTCTATCGGCACCAAATTAGGAGCAGGCACTTCATCACCACTGCTCTCAAAACGGTCAAGGAAAACATCGTGAGGGTACATGTCTTAGAACACACCGCCAAGACCAAACCGCACTGGGCCCACGTGGTGGATTATGGCCCACTCCCTATCATTGCGAGAGGAGGCCTGTGTCCCATCAGTGGGAAACTGGGAACACTATAGGTTGATTATGCTGACAATAAACTTGATGTTAGGTTACAACACCAATTCAATAACGCTCATAATACGGAACTGGGAAATAGGAAGGTACCTACTAATTACAAACTCCAGATCCGAAGTCATAAACCGAGCTTTCCAAACGATCAATAAGCTCTAGAGTCTTGATTGATTCAGTTTTATAGGATAACTGTCTAAACTCTAAACTAATTTCCTGCGATAAAACAGTAGGTATACCTACTCAAGTTGTTATCTGCATTTTATTATTATTATCTGTTACCTGTTACTGAATGCAGCGGAAAGTGCACTGAACTTAGTTCTCTGTTCATTCATAACTCATTTGTTCCGTGTTGTGAATGTGAGATTATAGTGTTGAATATTAGTTCATCGGGGTTACGTTCCCATGGGATAATTTCACTCCCACGCGGGCCAAACCGCTGGCAAAAACTAGTATCATCATAATTTCAGTCGAAATACCTCCCCCAACCCTTTGTCCCCGTCGGCCATCCGTGCTGTGAGCTTCTGGACCCGTGTAATGTAGGTTTCTTGTATCTATTTGAACAAAGAAAGTTATCTTTTTATATACCTGCAGCAACCTTGATCTTAGACTCTTTTGATACGAAATTTACATGAGAATATCCACGGAAGACTACAGAATACCAAGTCTTTTTATTATTTACTAGCAGCGCCCCGCGGTTTCACCCGCATAAGTGTCGATCCCGAAGGAATATTGGGATAAAAACTATCCTATGTCCTTCCCCGGAATGCAATCTATCAATCTGCCAAATTTTATCTAAATCCGTTCAGTGGTTTAGGCGTGAAAAGGTAACATACAGACAGACAGACAGAGTTACTTTTGAATTTATAATATTAACAGCACAGTCACTTACGATTCAAATGAAATATCTAAAATTGGCATTGTAGTAACCATGCAAATAACAGGTATGCATGTAGCGTAGGTATATATGTATTTATACATTTAACTTAAAAATATTAGAGACAAAGGAGAACAATAAAAAGTTTGTCTAGCAGATCTTAATCTAGAACACTACAAAACAAACCAATTTAAGCTAAGTATATAGATGTGCACTCTTCACACTGTCTAAATAGGGAACGTCTGTATAAAGGAAAACTCATGGACATTGTTTTGTAGGTAAGTAATTGCTGCAGTGAATTAACTGAACTTATATATAAGTAATATTGTCTATTATATCTCTATCTATTCATACATCAATTTTTCCTTGTTGCTTATAATACGATAAAATTATAGCAGTCTTATTAGTATAAACTGTTTATTGCAGTTAATAGACATGTATGATTATACACGATCGTAATTAGTGGAAAACGTGAGAGTGCGAGTGTCTGATGTTTCACACCCCAACTAATTGTGTCGGAAAAGTTAAACTGTGCAAACGGGTTAAAGTTTCTAAAGTTTCTGCGTGTACCATTTCGCATTCAGGCTGCAAAAGGTCTGCAGGGGTCTTTTTAAGAGAGTAGTCGATTCCAAATCCAATACTCTTAAGCAATCAGATTTGGTGCAGAAGGGATAGTTGTCGCATTCAATCTACGAAAGAAATAAACATTTTATACAACAAAAGATTACCTACGTTCTGAACTGTTTTCTAAAAGATTGACTTCTTTTGACCTTCCACTATCGATATATCTTTTAAAGTGGTCTTACTCTTGATTGTGACGCAATTACTGTTAGGTTTTAGCACTGCTTAGAATTCTGCCAGCCTGAACTTAAAAATAAAAGAAGAGAATAAGAGAAGAGTAGAGAAGTTGAAGAAGTGACTGAAAATGATTATCTCCAATAACAAGACTGTTAGAAAGCTACAGTACCTACTGTGGAGTGCCATATTTGTTTTATGGACAAAGTCGCAGGTAAAAACTAGTTTCAAATAAAAAATAAACGAGAAAATGAACCTAGTCTGTGTTTTAACCTATATAAAATAACAGAGATAACGCTTAAAAACATTGTAATAACAGAGATAAGATAAGGGGAGTAAGAGTACCATCGATACGAAAAGAAGAATAATAATATATAATAATATATATAATATATTCCACAACTATCACACAACGCCGTCTAGTCTCAAGCTAAGCAGAGCTTGTGTTATGAGTACTAGACAACTGATAAACATACTTATATATTTCTAAATACATACATATATAGATAAATTACACCCAGACACAGAACAAATGATCATGCTCATCACACAAACATTTGTCCTGGGTGGGAATCGAACCCACGACCTCCGGCATAGCAGTCATAGTCACTGACCACTAGACCAACAGGCCAGTCAGTAGAAGAAGAATAATAAAAAATAAGTCAGATACAGATTGACATAATTATGTAAATAGATTTGATTTCTACTCTAACAACATTCAGTTCAATTACTAGAATCTGTTTGTGTACAGATATTTGATAACTAGTAGGTAAGCCTACCCGCCTGGACTAACTTAGTAACCCAACTAACCCAAACTCAGTTAAGCTAGGTTTGGCTGGTCAAACAGGGCTCAATTACTAATCGCTCGTTGATCGCTAGCTTACATCCAAAATTAGTTCAGCTAGCTGTAAACAACTTAGTTCGTGTACCTATATGCCTACATATATAAACCTTCATAAAACATACGAGATAACGCTGAAATACATTATAATAACAGAGATAAGATAGGAATATTACTTTTATCCGCCTCCTCTAAAAGTGGACTTCAAAGCTTCCATAATAATGAATGAATGACATGATAACAAGAATGTTAAGTAATGCAGAAAGAAATATTTCCGAGTAGTTATTAACGCTCATAAAATGAATTAAGATCTTCCATAGAAGATAGAAGACATAGTATCAAATGTGAAAATATGTAAGAACATTCCCACAACGCTTGGAACAAAAATGTAAATAGGCTCTCGTTGTACAAATTTCGGTGTACATTTATAGACTCGGTAAGCGTGTATATTATTTAACTATTCAACAGAGCTGAAAGCTGCTCCGTTGGTGTACCTCAAACAAACATTTCATTACGAACACTTTACTCCTTTATCTTGTAAATCTCCAAGTTTGCCGTCAAGTTTCACAATTTCTGAGACAAAGAGCCTTGTGAATATTTCATGTTTTTGTTCCAAATGATATTCCTCGGGAGTCAAAGAATTATTTCCTAAACAAAAACTTCACATAGTGAGCGTGCGATGAATATTCATTAGTATTTGCAGCCACTTACACTCCGAGAATCATCAGTGCTGGTACCTACTCTCCGTTAGTATTCAAGTAAATAAATTAGTTTACGCTAGTGAGTAATGACCCCACAAAATACCTGTGTTAACTTTTAGCCGTTTTGTTCGTATTTGTTCATTCAATATAAACGGTACTGAAAGGAAATTAAACGCCGTAAATTCCCGGCCCGTGTCCGAGTCTTCCGTATAGTACAAACAAACTTGTAATTAAATTTGGCCCAGTTGTGATACTTTTCTTTATGATGTCAACAACGACTAATTAGAATTACACAATGCCATGCTAACAACGGGAGCCCAGAACAACGTAAAACATTAAACAATAACAAAAGACTACAGCCGAGGAGCTTTCGCGGCAACGTACGTGATATAACAGTGAATTGTGTAAAACGCAAAAAGCAACTAAGTTCCTGTGATCGACAAAAAACGGGGTTTCTGCACGTCATAACGGGGGAAACAACACGTAAAATGGTTTCCCTTCCTGGATTCAATTTCAGTGTAAACGTAGAACGCGGAAATTTTGTTTATTAGTTCATTATTCCAGGCCTTAAAATGGACCTTAGGTTAATTTTGTTGTTTTCAGAGTCGTGAGGTTTTATTTTAGTACCTAAACCATGTGCATTTAACAAAGTTGAAACACAGTTATAAGAAGTCGTATTCACAGCGAGACCGTATGTTTCCGAGCTCGCTCCAACTTTATTGACTGGCAGAGTGCAGTTCATTGAAGTAAAGCCACAATGTGCATCCCGACACTCAATAGAATTGCCCTCGCGATGTAGGAGTAAGAAAAGGCCTGTTCCGCCGCGTGAAAGCCTAAGCCGGTTCAGCTCCAAAGAGTGCAGCCGACTGCGCCGACGTAAAATAGCTCATGATTGTGTCGGGTTTTGCCATTGAAAAATATACGCTCTTCTTATATAAAGTGGGGAAGGGACCTCTTAAAGATTGGAACGATTGCGGCTTTGTTGAAATTCTTTATGGTGGCATTTTATGAGGGTGTGTACACCTTTGTCATTTGGCATGTCTTGCTTGATTTATTAGATTAAATAAAGAAGAAATTAAAAAGAAAGAATATTAAATAAAATATAGGAACTTCCTTATAGGCTATGAAATCACAACGATTTTAGGGGAATAATCTTTCTGCACGTCTACGTACCTATCAGTTTTATTTTCCTTACAAAAAATAGAATGCCCAAATTTTTTTACAAAAACGTTAAGGAAAATCGTGCCGAAGGATTTCAACATACAAACAAACCTTTGTATATTTCCGTATCCTTTTTAAAACCCCACTTTTTTGTCACACCCGTGTTCTTTTACCGCATAGCAGCTGTATACGTAAGGAGGTAAGAATACGCTATTTCCATTGAGGGTAGTGACCGAGCCTATCCTCTAATGCGTCACTGCTAATCTTAGCGATCTCCAACACATCGGAATGACGCACCTTGACCTCCAACTGACTCACAATAAAACAATCATTAGAACAGTAATTACGAGATGATTAAGTAGTAGTTACGAACGCTGTTTTAATCAGATTCCATGTTTTTTTACTATTGTTGATTTAATTCAATTAGGAATTGAAGACAGTCATAATTTTTTTTTAAGTTTTTGCTGCACTTACTTCAATGTTTTTCGTATAATTGGAAAATGCATGGTTTCTTTGATGCGATTCCAAATATGACGATCTCGAGACTATGCTATTGTATGATATTATGTAGGTAAGCATCCTTTTTTATAGCATCTACATGTCACGGTTATCACAACAAATTACTATGACTAACCATACTAAGATTGGCCGATAGACATTAGAACAAGTTATGATCCTGTTTGTGTCACCGTCTTACCTATGGATGCTTACCAAGAATATGCTCGTGTGTGACACCAAAAATACGTTAGCATGTTTGAGTACACACAGCTCCTTTAAGTAGTTACCCCACCAAAAGACATGTGCGTTCAAATCCGTGATAGGCCCAAGTTGGTTTTTGTATTTTGCAAAAACATTTTATTTTAAATAATGTATTGTTTTAGTGAATAAAGAAGTTTAAGTAAGTTTTTTTTTTTTAATTCTGTTTTTATTATTGTTTTTTTCAATAAAACAATACTTTTGCGACGACAAGCAACAATAATAGGGTTAACATTTACGACAACTTATTCATCGTCTAAATAGACTGGAGGTTTCAAGACCGCTTACCGTGCATAAGATTGGAAGTTCAAATCCTATATAGGCACGAAATGTGCTTTTTGTTCATTATATTATTTTGATATATATTTCTATTTTGTTTTAAGTAGTAATTATTTATAAAGAATTAAAAAATCAAGAAAAATAAAATACTTTATTAATCATTTAATAATATTTATTATTGCTATTATTTAACAAAACTATGATCTTATTTTACAACAAACAGAACAACTATTTTAGTTCTCATAAAATCAGAAATCATTTAAAAAAATAATTGATAAAATTAGTAGTCGTTTACTCTTCGCCGTTTTAAGTGAACGTATACAAAGTTCTAACTTGAAGGTATGGATTAATTTTATAAAGACAACGTAAGTAAGTAAAATTAATGGATACCCTCAAATTATAACATCTTTCGATTAGACAGGGACCTAAAGATATAATGACTCAGCCGATAGTAGATAACAATTTCATCGCGATTCATATGGGCTCGCTGGCTAGTTCGTCAAACTGTATGAGTATGACGACGTTCGGTGATGCGATGGTTCGAATCCGAGTCAACACAATGGACTCTTTTTGAAGTATTCTTTAGATTATTCGTAAGGAATTCAATGTTGTAGCAGTGTAACATTTTAAAACTTGAGGGGTTAGGACATAGTGACGCTTTCTGTACACATTTAGCATTGATTTCCATGCGTCTTGGACTTCTCGGCATAACGGGGATTAGCCAGGTACGATCTGCATTCTCTTTACATTCTCTAGTTGCATTAAAAATTTCAATTAAAATGTTTTTGAAATATGATAGTCTTATGTTACTGGTTTCGTAAGACACGTCATGTTTATAGGTTTACTCATGATTGTGTGTTATTCGGGACTATCCGTTTAATTTCGGCCTCGAATTGAATCTTTCCCGTGAGCACAACAACTTCTCAAGTCGAACTGAATTCGAGATTAATCAATAACAAATTTTGGTTTGCCCCAGTTTTTTATTATTTTTAATCTTTTATTATTTTAGATTCTTTTTATTCCATTGCAAAAGACATTATATGAAAATCAATCAAATCAAATGTGTTCAGACAGAAATTGTTTCAAGTCAGGAGAAGGCATTGACATATATATTATTAATCATTGGGAGTAGGTAGGTATAATTATTGCTGGGATATTATCACGTAATCACGTGTTTGCCTATTCAAAATAACGTGCCGATGTTTACCAATATGCCATTAACGTTTTGAAAGCGAACGTGCATAATAGATAACCCATTTTATATTTGTACCTGCCTAACCTTTTTAATATTTATCTAAAGTATAAACATGGTGTGCCCTTGTAAAAAATATGGGTCAAATGATATCAGGGCTTATCAATAAAATCGGTGACACACCGCCCTCCAGTGCAGTACAAACACATTCGTTTTCTGTTGTCATAGATAATATTGTTGGGCTAACTAGAGATTTATTTCCATTGCTGTTATCTTTTTGTTAATAGAAATGTCCATGTCTGATCTGTATCTAAATCGGAGAAAAAAAACTGACCAAGATTGATATTGTTTTTCGTAGTTCTACTATGTGGATAGGATAAGGCACAGTTGAACTTATCCATATTTGTAACCGACTTTGCAATTACCTATTCTTGCCACTTATTTTATATTGATGATGTTATAATAACTTCCTGTCACTGATATTTACATAGCAAGTAGTGTTATACGAATTTGTGTGGGGTACGTACAACTTAAAAGTGAAAAATAAAAACATTTTTACAAAAAAAAAAACGACTTCCAATAAATACTACAAAGTGAAAAATAACTTTAATTTTGGAAGTCGGTAGCAACCAACGAAAATGCGAATCCAACGACACCTTCCGAAATTAAAGTTATTTTTCACTTGTCTTTTTTTGAATTCGGTGTTTTTTAAGTTTTTTCTGATAATTTTGGTAGGTAACATCGGAAATCCTACTTCCACAAAGACGAGAAACCAATCTCCAACTTTGATCAACAATTCAATCCAATTTATGCGAGTTCTTTTGAGAAGTCTGTCACTCCGGAATCCTCACATCCGTAAAGGGACGTTTGTATTCAAATACTGACTCGGTGATCGCGACCTCAATATTGATCAGTACGTGATACACGTCTCCGTAAGGAGTTTTCACTCGAAACCTTTCGATTGCCATCGGTACAACACCCTGAATAATCGACAGTAGTTACTTTGAATGTAAACTACCATTAACTCAACGTGTTGATGAAAGTTTTACATTAGGTATTACAATTTGCACATGTCTAGAAATAATTACGAGCTCTTCACAGGGAAAATTTCTTTGGATTTTATCTCTCGATTTGACTAATGGCGACACTGAATTAAAAAAGCTTTTAAGTATAGCACTGTGTGACTTATATCCGCACCTAAGTCACGCTTTTAAATTTTTTATGTAAACTATCGATATTCAGGATGTTGTACCGATGGCAATCGGAAGATTTCGAGTGAAAACTATGAAATAGTATACGACACGAGTGATGGTAGCGAAACGGCCAAGCCTCATATTTTGACTAAGGTGTAGAGTTTGTGAAGTTAGGGCGTGTAGAGTTAGAAGCTTGGCTCTACATGAGATCTGATAACTTTTTGGCAGTACGAGCCATAGGTATGTGGTCTCGTCTTGGCAACATTTTACATGAAAATGTTTTTGGTGGGTTGAAGTTTTCTAGATCAAACTAAATTCCAAGAGCATTAGCTACAAAATTGTCACGAAGTTTGCGTCCAAAATTATACCTACTGACAATTTTACATTTTCACACGACCTTGAGCTTGGGTCACTAGCAAAAGAAGTGTCATTACGTTTTTACAACCTACTTTGTAAACCTACTTTTTATTTTTGCACTTAAAACTAAAAAGACGTTTGATATCTTAGTGGACAAAATAAAAGTCAGGAACTAAGTAATTGTAAGCGAAATAAGGCATTAGAAATCAGCATTATCTAACAGCCGAGAACTAGTTATAATCAATGATTTATATTTATCTTACAATAAAACAATATAGTTAAATGCAAGTCTTGGCAACGGTCATTTAATTGGAAATAGTTAATAGTTTAAAACCCGACAATCGTTATTACAAGTTACATTGTAAAATAACTGTCGGATTACTGCACGACTAAAGTATAGGTTGTACTGAAATTACACGATATAACTAGTAATACAAAATTTCATACTTAATTAATTTACACGCAACATGAGCACGTCTTCGCTACTGAAACTTTATTAATTTCTCTTTACAAATTGCTGCGAAAAATTTCTTTGAAAGCCGTGTTCCTTCATTTTGCGTCAGGGTAAAGATGTCCTTTCATTATGGCGGCAATATCTTGGCTCAACAACATGGCTGCTATCCAACGAGTCTCTAATTAGGATCTCACTTACAATCGGACGAGACGAGCATAAAAACCGATATCAATAGTATTTTGTGACGTAAGTGCGATGCTGTTGGAAAAGGATTTGAAGTGCACTTTGGTTTAATTAGCTTCTTGCTTCTTGCACTTAACACTCTCATAATTTCTAAATCCGATATGTATTTGAATAGGAAGGTTATTTTCTATACAAACTCTTTTCACATTTAGTATTTCTAAATGCCTTACATCGGGTACATGATTCCAAAATTAAGAGTGTATTTAGGACATTCTGGGTTAGTGACCCAAGGATACGACGATTTTTGAGAAAGTCTTCCGATCAGGACAGATGTCCTAGATTGTAATAGGATGTGTGATTGTGAAACAAAAAAACAATCTAACTAGACTTTTCTCTCGTGGACACCAATCCACGGACTGACCTCGGCAAGTGTTGCTTAAACTTGAAGATCGACCCTTGCGGCTGTTATTATTTAGCCACGAGCCTCTTTTTTTTTTTGCGGATGGGAAATCATCAAATAACCCCTCCCGCTCTGGGTGGAGCGGAAGGGAGTGTCAGACTCTTACTGACTAAAACCCACCCGTGTTCCTTCCTTAGCCCTTTATGTTCCGGGCCAGCGGTAACCCTTTCGGACAATCCCGCTGACCGCCACGGGCCTCTCTCTGTTGATAAAAACATTTAGAAACAATAAAAGCTTAGGCACTTATTCACCCAAGAAACATACTGTCTGGACATCGAGCATTGTTCCTCTGTGAAACACACTTGATATCATGCCAAATATGGATATGAATGGACTCATATCCTACCACATTAAATGTATTGTTATTTCCATATAGATGAAATTGTGTCCTAACGCTCATACGTTGCGAAACAAAATGGGGAAGGATGGATGAGCGAGCGAAATGGATAAGAAAAATACTGGACCCGGTTCGGGCTATCATCGGCCTGGATTTGTCCAGCTTTTTGCCTCCTAGTCGGGACTTTTCGAGTTAAGTGGATTTTTGGAAAAAATAGAAAAAGCAAAAGAGTAATGAAAAACAAGTAATTAAAAAAACTAAAAAACCCGACTGCGGTAAAAAAAATTAGTTTAAAAAAACTGAAAAGCTAAAATCAAGGCCATTTTAAATTAAATAAAAGTTGGAAGCAGGCGGGACCCATACTACTTTTTTATTATATTTTCAAACTCAAATGGGTCCCGCCTGCTTCCAACTTTTATTTAATTTAAAATGGCCTTGTTTTTAGCTTTTCAGTTTTTTTAAACTAATTTTTTTTACCGCAGTCGGGTTTTTTAGTTTTTTTAATTACTTGTTTTTTATTTCCAGCTTTTTAGTTTACAAATTTGAAAGATTTCGCAGACGATTTACTTATGTATTAATTAATAGCTGACCCGTAAAGTCACTCAACAGGGAACAAGAAATAATTATTTTATTTAACGTGTTTTTTACGATTTGTCACTTCGAATTACTTTTAACCATATAAGTTGTATATATTTTTGTAATCACCTTTTCAAACCCTTAATTTTGATATTTCACTAGATGGTATTAGAAGAAAAAAAAATTTCGAACTCCACAATATGGCACCCTAAATCCGCCATTTTACTTTGTTTTTGATTTTAATGTAGCCAGTGACACTCGCGCTACCAAGACAAATCTAAAGACGTATAATTTATTCAAATCCGTTCATTCGTTTAGAAGTTACGAGGGAACAAAGAATCGGACATACATACATACATACATACATACCTACATACATACATACAGGTCAAACACATAACCCTCCTTTTGGGCTTCGCCGCAGTCGGGTAAAAAGAAAGATTAAAAAGTAAAACGACTTTTTTACAAACATCCACTTTTTTGTGGGGACTTTTCAAGTATTTTCAAGCCGGTCTGGTATGGCAGTCTGGCTGGTATGCCCAGATTTATGAACGCAAACGAAGCAAAAGGAGGGTAGGTAAGGATCGTAGCAGGTGGCGTTCTGTAGTTTATGCTTACCCCATGAAAGAAGGCGTATGTATGTGTTTTCAAGTCTGAAGATACCCTAGCTCCGGATAAATGTGTATTCATTATGTTAGTTCCTTTAGTCCAGTGTTGCTGATACTTGTATAAAAGGTGCCAGTAGCCTTGTGTATTTGCAACTTTGTTACTTGAATATCTGACAGTGTTTTGAATATAGATACGTAGATTTGAATTACTAGCCTAGAATTTGTGATTATATGGAAGCTTGCCATTGCTTCTTGAAATTAATAAAGTCTGTAGGCGTAGAATCATTAACACTAGATACCGATAAAGGCTAACGATTATAATTTAGTAGGACCATGTCATTTTATTATGTAGGTACTAGTGTCGCACTTTGGAAAGCACGTTGATCGTTGATCCCGGCTGTAATCCGTAGATCTTTGACAGTCGTTACGGGTAGTCAGAGGCCTGAAAGTCTGACAACCAGTCATACCAAGGAGTATCGTATTACCCAGTAACTGGGTTGTGGAGATCAGATAGGCAGACGCTCTATGTAAAAAACTGGTATTCAGCTGCGTCCGGTTAAACTAGAAGCCGACCCCAACATAGTTGGGAAAACGCTAGGCAGATTCATCGTCCCACTTTGGCATAAAAGTCCACCTTACAGCGTAAATAATAAACTTAAGTATTACTTAATGAACTCTGTCGTATCTTTATCATGAGTTTTAGTATTACTTAATGAACTCTGTCGTATCTTTATCATGAGTTTTAGTATTACTTAATGAACTCTGTCATATCTTTATCATGAGTTTTAGTATTACTTAATGAACTCTGTCGTATCTTTATCATGAGTTTTAGTATTACTTAATGAACTCTGTCATATCTTTATCATGAGTTTTAGTATTACTTAATGAACTCTGTCATATCTTTATCATGAGTTTTAGTATTACTTAATGAACTCTGTCATATCTTTATCATGAGTTTTAGTATTACTTAATTAACTCTGTCGTATCTTTATCATGAGTTTTAGTATTACTTAATGAACTCTGTCATATCTTTATCATGAGTTTTAGTATTACTTAATGAACTCTGTCATATCTTTATCATGAGTTTTAGTATTACTTAATGAACTCTGTCATATCTTTATCATGAGTTTTAGTATTACTTAATGAACTCTGTCATATCTTTATCATGAGTTTTAGTATTACTTAATGAACTCTGTCGTATCTTTATCATGAGTTTTAGTATTACTTAATGAACTCTGTCGTATCTTTATCATGAGTTTTAGTATTACTTAATGAACTCTGTCGTATCTTTATCATGAGTTTTAGTATTACTTAATGAACTCTGTCGTATCTTTATCATGAGTTTTAGTATTACTTAATGAACTCTGTCGTATCTTTATCATGAGTTTTAGTATTACTTAATGAACTCTGTCGTATCTTTATCATGAGTTTTAGTATTACTTAATGAACTCTGTCATATCTTTATTAGGAATACAAATCACTTCGGCCCTTGTTGCAGACTAGTGATGAGGTTATTACATTTAGGGTTAATTTTATCCGAGGAATAATTTTGAATTTTTGACAGTTCTTCCATACAAAAACCATCAGACGTCAATTTTATTCCACGAATAAAAAATTTCTATCGATTGAAAAATCAGCCCCAAATATGTAGTACAGCAGGTAATACAAGTTGACATAAGGCTATTAAATAATAAATTACCTAAACAATTACGGGTTTATTTATAAACGTTGCTTAATGGTAATTAATGATATTATTGGCTGTTTAACCATACATTTTTGACGTTAAGTCTTGTGTTCACCAACATTTAAATCAATTACTTAAATATAATAATTAAATGAAATATTTAATCAGTTCTTAACCTTCGGAAATTTTACATAAGCCAACTGTTTAAATACTTAACCGCTGCCGGTGGTTTGAATTGTCAGAGTTTCGGGCTTCTGACTTCCCGACTTCTTGACTGAATGATAAAAGTTATAAAAAAAATATTGTATTCAAAGAACATTAAGCAGGATTAGGTTTCATTTAAAGTGATAACCTCGTCGCCAGCCTATTATATATAGGTACGGGAAATAATAGAATTATATAATTATATAAAGGTAGGTACGAGAAAATATTATTGTTATGTACGTAGATGAGTCATGGATAGATAGTTTTCGAACACGCATTATTGATTGACTATTTCCTTGTTTGCCCGCGTTTCATATTTTCCTCGTGAAACCCTCACTTCATAAATTACCTAACTATGCCCATAAAACGGCTAAGTTATCACTTATGGTTATTTATTAACATCACAAAACATTTTCATGGTTTTATAAAAATACGTAATTTGCATTCGCGATTCATTTGCCAAAAAATGTAAACAAATATATGAGTCTATGAAAAACTTACTTGAAATCCTACACAATAATGTTCAGTTTACGCTACAACTTCAAACCTTTTTATAAGTAACGTTTTCAATAGTGCTAATCACTTTGAAATCAACATATTTACCATTAAAATAAAGTTGATATTTTTTAACTTGAAATTATATTATATTTTGAAAAGTTGGACAAAATGTAGACAATAGAAGTTTTAAGTGCAACACATAGCATCACGCCTGTATTTCCCAAAAGGTAGGGCAGAGGAGTAACCTACCTATAGTACCCCTAGACCCACATTTCACCAGTTATGTTAAAAAGCCCCATGTAATAGGGGGCGAGTCTATTGCCATCAACCGAGCCCAAATCCAGATTCATGGCTACTACTGATAAATTCTAAATAGACAAACCCAATAACAGTTTACCCGACCTGGGAATCGAACCCAGGACCTCAAGCTAAACAGCACCGCTTGCGACCACTAGACCACAGTGGCAGTCATCAAAAAAAAATACGTAAATAAAAGTTTTTTAAACAAATGCAACAATTTTAACGCGTTTCTAAATGCTCTGGTTACCAAAATAGGAACTCCATTAGCAGTCATTTATAGTATGTTTCTGTGAATAGCTTGGATCTAGGTCATTTTGTTGGATCTTTGGTTAACGTTAAGACCTGATTACGTGACTTCCTTAAGATTAGCTTTACAAGGAAAAGTGCCGATTTTGTATTGTCAGTGTTTGTTTTGTGTCGTTTGGGAAGTGATGACTATGCTAACAACCACAATATGAACAGTTTGCTATGGATTTATTAGCCGGCTCCCTGATGGTTTGTCTAGAACGTAGGTTCTCAACGTGGGCGATAACGGCTCCTCGTGGGCGTTTGGGACTTTCAGGGGGGCAGTAGAAGACCCAGAGAAAATTATAATATTGTATATCCTATCTATGAAGACATGTGACATCTGCCAATCCGCACTGATTACGGATTACGGCCCACTTCCTCTCCTCGAGAGGAGGCCTGTGTCCCAGCAGTGGGGACATTATAGGCTAATTATGTTATGTTGTTATGTATATCCTATCTTACGACAAAACGGGTGACTCCAGCTCCGGCTCGTTCTTGGTGGGAACAGTTAGGGGCGGGTTATTTGACTAGGTTGACGTGTTGTTCTTGTTGTGACTGTTATTATTATTATATTAATAATATACCAAGTTTATTAAAATCTTACGACTATACAATATTACAAGTTTAAATAATTACAATCGTGGCAATAGCTGTTTCAGATTCGCAACAGATTGTAAGTAAAAAAAATTGGGGGCTCTACAAAAAAAATACCTCTAAGTGGGTTTACAAAATATGGTTGAGACCCTAGTTCTAGAATAAAAGTGACGCGGAGGGCATTATAAGCTGAAGTCAATCAGTATTTTACATGGAGTGACTGCCTCTCTGACAACCTAGTTACTGGGTAATACGATACTCCTTGGTAAGACTGGTTGTCAGACTTTTGG
This sequence comes from Oligia fasciuncula, assembly GCA_963082905.1. Taxonomy (NCBI): domain Eukaryota; kingdom Metazoa; phylum Arthropoda; class Insecta; order Lepidoptera; family Noctuidae; genus Oligia; species Oligia fasciuncula. The sequence goes on from OY720387.1 coordinate 14,749,809, forward strand.
GTTTCTGACTACTCGTAACCACTGTCAAAGATGTACGAATGACAACCGCGACCAACGGCTTACCTAAGGTTTTTTCCGAGGCATGAAGGGGTCTCGATATGTAATGGATGGTCACCAGGAACCGATAGCGGGAAGGGTAGGTAGGTATCTTAACTTTCAATTGACCCTTGCGGCTGTTCTTATTTAGCCTCAAGTCCCCCTAAGCATTTTAAGCTGAAATTAAAAGAAATAAAATAATCGCTCCTTTTGAAATATATTCTTCAGGTTTCTTGTATAGTCAGCATATGAGCCTACCTCCTATAACACAGGTTCTAGCGCAGAAGTCAGGGGGCTTCACTTTGTTTACACATTTTTATGCCAATAAATAATTTATTTATTTATAATTATAATGTTTTCACTTCTGGGCTGGCCTCCTCTCTGGCCTCCTCTCTGTAAGAGGGAGTGGGTCATAATCCACCATGCGGGCCCAATGCGGGTTGGCGGATGTCACATGTCGTCGCATTTTTCTTCACGATGTTTTCCATCACCGTTTTGAGAGCAGTGGTGATAAAATAATCTACACAAAGTACCTGCTTGGGATCGAACCCACGACCTCCAACTTGTCGTTCTTGGAAGTCGGTTAAAAATAAGTGCTATGTACTTGGTAGGTACCTCTACCAAGTACATATTGGTGACAACAGCAGTCTGTTGCAATAGGTTTCATCGTGACATTGCTGAATTGGCATATAAACGGACTTTGATCAAATCACTCGTATTCTAACAAAGTATTTTTTAAGTGTATTTTTATTCTTTACAAGCTGCGCCCCGCGGTTTTACTCGCATAAGATTCGATCCCGTCGAAATATCGGGTTAAAAAGTATGCTATATGTTAATCCTGGCTATAAACTATCTGTGTGCCGAATTTCATCCAAATCCGCTTAGTGGTTTTTGCGTGAAAGAGTAACAAACATCTATCCATCCATCCTCACAAACTTTCACGTTTATAATATTAGTAGGAGTAGGAAGTAGGAGAGTATGATTTAGTTAGGAACTGTTGTGACCACAATGCGTTTGACAGTGCCATCGCACCTTAAGGCGAAAGCGCCAGGGTAGCCCGCGAAATTCATTTTTTTTTAGGTTTTTTGCAATTTGCTGGTCAGTATTAAGTTGTACGTTGATTAAAATATGATTCGCGGCCGTAACAAATATATATTTACAGAATTATAATCATTAAAGTCATCAACACAACTCTCTAAGACCATGTAATCCCCAAGAATGACTATTTCATGAAATCTTGACATTTGGGGATTACATGGTCTTAGAGAGTTGTGTTGATGACTTTAATTATTATAATTCTGTAAATACATATTTGTTACGACCGCGAATCATATTTTAATCAACGTACAACTTAATACTGACCAACAAATTGCAAAAAACGTAAGAAAATTTGAATTTCGCGGGCCACCTTTGAGCTTCCCCCTTAAATACACACTGCTACGGACACATTACATTTGGGCCATGGACCTGAACAGACTCTTCGCATCATCACCATATTTTGGTTGAGACAGAATTTTGTGGAATGTGCCCGTATCAAGTCGGTTCAACCTCAAGACCACAAACAGATCATATCTATGAGAGTCATATCGAACACAGTCCATCAATAAATGATGTATCTAAGTCTTCCACAACACCACACTCCACACAATTAGGCGAGTTAGTTTTTTCATCATGAACGCAAACTTATTATAATAAATACATGGAATGTGTCTAGATCTGAGATCAGAGTGTATAGGTACAACAACAAATTTTCTACTTATATTACTATTGGTAAACCAGGCCACAAAATAATAATAATAATAATTCATAGTGTTAAACTTTTGTGATTCTGCCAAAGTGGCCTTTTTAGGCCTTCAGGGCACACGAAAAGCTGACCCAAAAAAGCTACCAAAGTGTTAAGGCAAGAAGACACTAAACATAAATGTACGTTTGTATAATAAAGTAAAGTACTAAGTAACGTCAGTCTTTTATCGTGCAATTCACACAATTCTTTTTTGTTTCGCTTGTCTTCGCTCGAGCTCGCTTATTGTCGGGAAAATAGTATTCGCTATTCGCTTACTTCGACGAAAAAGTTGTTGATACACCATTTTTCGAGGAGATTGCTTTTTCTGTTTCGTTTTCTGTATTCGTTCAGCGTGAATTACGTGAAAAAGTGCCACTGATAATCTTTGCTAGCAATTTTCTTTTTCGGGAAAAAGTTTGACGGGAAAACTAACTTTTTTTCTGAAGATTTCTGTTCTGAAGATTTGTGTTTCTGAGGAAATAATTCAGGCTTTTAATATCACAACAAGGGACTCCGTAACGTTACTTAGAAATTCAAATACATATCTCCGCAGACGATACAAAATGATTACAACATAAACAAGCACTCTAAACAAAATTAAAACCATTATCGTTTACATTAATTAACATAAGTTTAAGAAAAAATGTGCCTCGGAAGTGAGTCCTACTTAATTTATGAAGAACATTAAATACTTAAATGTTAACTTCCCAGAGAGGTATTAACGTACCTACATTTCGACGTATTTATTACAGACTAAGGCGTCGGTAATGTCTTTTATAGTTTTGACAAAATACATAACACGGTTTTATATCGTTAATCACTCATTAATGTGCTTAATTTCCTAGAATTTCGTGTTAAATGTTCGGAAATAAAAATTTTGTATTCAAAATTTACAATTTTTTTTATGACCGTGGTTTCAGCCGCTTAAAGACTTTATATGTTAAACGTAGCTTGTTAAAAATGTTCTGCTGAAATAATGACCGAGTTCTCTAAGCAGTAAAACGTCGAAGTTTAAAATAATCTTCAATAAAGCGTGCGCTTTACGATTTTGTTCTAAGGAATGTTAATTTGAAAGAAACGAACGTACCTACTTACTTCATGATTGCATTTTACCTAAAGACATTGCTTTGCTACACAGAAAAGCGAAAAAGAAGGTGTGGCGAAGCGAAAGCGAGTTTCCGCGTATAGGATTGGCGTAGATACCTAATGGTGCGGATAAAACTCCGCCAATAACAAAATAAGAACAATTTCCAATGTTTTTTTTTTTCTGTTTGTTTTAAGGCGCTGCCCAAACGTAGGACATCGTGAAACGCTGAGTAACTTTGTCGCAAATAAATTGTGTATTTTCAAATGTTTAAAGAAAAGACTTAAGTATTCAAAAATATTTCATAAAAATAAAACAATCGTAAAAATCCCAAAAAAATTTTTTCGTCGCATTTTTCTCAAAATTTTTTGTGTAAACCATTGTATTATGTAATGATAATAAAGGGAATTCAATCAACTAAAGAAATACCTAAAAAATATTCCACTGAGCAATGAGGGATTTTCTTTTCTTTTTTTTTTTAACCCTTCCCTAGTCGCTGGATAGATGGCGCTGAACTTGTTAAGTTACTGCAAGGAACAGAACGTCACATCATTTATTGATTATTTCACTTGGATGTAATTTTAAGATCGTAAAACGAAAGCAAACAAAAGTGTCAGTCAACGAGCGTATGTGACGTGCCGCAATGTTCTTTTTTCCAAGCGTTTTGGCTCTGGCACCTAGTAACGTATTCAATTCAACCGTCAACGCCATCTATAGAGTTCTTAGAAACTATGTTTTTTTTTAATACTCAAAAAGAAAACCTCTCATTGAATTAAAACAGCTAAATTACTTTTAATTTGGTGATCATTCGATTCAACTAACATCAAATGCATCGCTGTATTGAACCTTAGATATTGATGTGCTATTGTCGTTTACCTAAAGATTTGGCATAATATGGTAACGTCATGCGGGCTATATTATTATGCGCGAGTATTTGCGGGCTGCCCACGCGTCGTTCAAGATGACAGTGAATACTCATAAACTTAAACACTTACAATGTGCTATAACACCAAGTGCTTACAAAACATTGCAGGAAATTATAACTAAAGGAGTAAATACAATTTGACCTAGAATTCAGACTAATATAGACGCCAGACTGACATACACATTGATATAATCTGTTCTAAAGACCACCGACGGTGAAAAGACTTTGATAAAAGGCAAAAGAAATAGATTTGTTATAGATACAGATCCAAAACGAAATGAATTTGAGATCGACGACAAGACTCGTTCTACCGTTGTACATGGGCGCCGGGAGCGGGCTGCAAGAAGGAGCACTTGCACCTTCCTGCCTTCAAAATAAAATTTAGGTGTAAAAACATTCAGAACTAAAAATATCCGAATACGGCGCGGCGTCATCCTAAAATTTTCGATCGTATTCTGCAATCTCTCGATTTTAGACCTTTTTTGCATTAGTCAATAAAGTACCGAACTACTATTTCCTAAAATCTAATCGACCTAAGTCGACAAAGTGAGTCCTTGTATTGTATGTATGGACAAACAATAAACTAACATATCCACTACATCATAGGTGAAGTTCAAAAATAATCGAGCCTGCTTCGTGGAGCTGAAGATGCACCCCTCTGAAAATAAACTTGCCGGCACCAAAGCCGTTGTATGATTGTCAGTATCAGATAACAACAATTTTATCATCACTTCAAAAGACTACAAGACTGCCTCATTGGTCCAGTCACGGTAAGTTCAGTGGTCGCAAGCGCTTCTACTGAGCATGAGGGTCTGGGTTTAATTCTCAGATCGGACAAAGTTTTATTGAGCTTTTCAATTTGTTCCCGATGGTGGCAATAGGCTCGCCCCCTATTACATAGGGCTAAAAGATTACTGGCGAAATCACACCAGGTACACCTCAGCCTAACCTTTGGGGAAGCAAGGCGTGATTATGTTCAAAAGACTGAAACTGAACTGAAAGATTGAAACTGAGTGAACTCACAAAAAGCGGTTAAGCTAAGAAAACAAGAACCACATTCAATTTACGACCAAATCTAAGATAAAAACACAATGCTATTATACTGTTGTAGCGTTTAGTAGTAAAAAAGAAATATCTAAACACATTCGTCACGCACGAACGAATCCTGAAGGTGTCCTCGAGAGCCGGGACGTGTCGTACTTAGAAACTGTACTAATGATATCTTTTCTTGAATTGTTGTCACGTTCAGCCCTGTTTAATAATCCCGGGACACAAGAAACGGGAGAAAACCTTCAATTTATTTTCAGCTAGCGACGTTTTAAATTTTCTTACGTATATTTTCTATAAAACCTAACCACGGTTTTCATACTAGACGAGTTGAAGAGAGATATATATCGTAATTCAGTAACAGAAACTCGAGGTTTGCAAATGACGAAGGGGAGAGCGAGGCATTCGACATCGATTGAGTACAATTTAATTTCCAGGCAGTAGCTGAAAACTTTCCGGCATGGAAACTGAATCAAGGTTCCATCCCATCCTATACATTCACACTTGCCTATGGACTATTCAAGGGCTTACAGGACCTAAACGCAAAAAACGCAAGTTTTAGAAACAATAAAAGTATAATATGATCGACTACAGTAAACAAAATCAGAAAAATATATGATATTCTTCAGGACATATGCTAGTTAGATAGTGTGTTGAAAACATAACACAACTAATTTGATACGATAGAAAAAAATCATGAAGATACCTCTAATAACTTTCTTTTTACAATTAAAACCATACTAATATACATATCTACAATCATTATGATTTTTTGTCAGATTATTCTACAAGCAACATAATAAAGCACTAGTGTTTTATTTTTTGAGTCCAAACAATAGATTTTTTGTAAAAAGATAATTGCTTCATATTTTGCAATTAATTACCAGGGTTGTGTCATCGCACTTCTCTTTCTTTTCTATACAGTCCGACAAAGACCGCGCTTTAGGTCATGTAGTCGCCTTAATCTAGTTTGACTTTCCTAGTTTTGTTTACACAAGTGAATTAACCTGTGCATGGTTTATGTAGTTTTTTTAGCTTATCTCTCAATTTCAAGTTCAAGTTTACCAACATTATTTGTCGTTCCACTTAAGTTACGTGCCTTTTCGGTCGTTGGCAAACAATGACGTCATTCTCATGTTTAAGTTCGTAAACCAAAATGTCATCCTGGCTTACATCACCTCCACTACGAAGGTTTACAGTACATAAACCATTGATGAATCATATACACTTTACGACTGTTCATGTAAATACGTGATCTACGTGTGAACTAGGTACTGTCAGCAACAAAAGTCGCAAAATATTAGTTTAATATTTTGCTCAATAACTGAGATTAAAAAAACTGAAGTGTTAATCGACTTTTGTTGCTGACTGCACAGACGCCAGCACTTCAACCTCCTAAAATGTGTCAGATTATAAGGTTCAAAGTTGATTGGGAAAATATGACAGTTTCGAGTAACTTGATGTCTGTACCTCCATATCTTTCCTTATGATTTTGACCGCGATTTCGTGAATTTTCCCAGAACATTTGATTGTACAGACGCCAGCACATCAAGCAACCCGAAACTATAAAATTTTCTAAATCTACTTTGAACCTTATGCTTTAGCGATACAGTTGAAAATCTATTTTAAAAATTGACAGATTGCAGTAGCTTGATGTGCGCCTTGTATTGCTTACTATTTACCGTTCCCTAAAATATTTGTACCTTTACTGTATTACCAGAGTAAGTTAATGAGATTCGTGTTTCAACTACAAAAGGAAAAGCAAAGGAAATTACAAATTTAATCATTTCAAGAAAGTTGTAAGTAACTACATCTGCCAAGTTTAGTTTCCAATAAATACTTTGACTTTGGTAGTATTGCCCTACCTTTCCCGTTACGGATCATTTGCGTGATATTGTATAAGATCTATGTGATTAGTACTTGAGCTACTTGAATAATGTGTTTCTTTTTTTATAGCTTAGGTATGTATGTGCACATGTGATTTAAATTATCAGTGTCTGCTGCATGAGTAAATTATAAATAATTATAACTACGTAGATACTTACTAAAATCATAATCAAGTGCTATACTATCTGACTACCTACTGCTACTTATTTCCACATCAAAGGTCTTATTAAACTTGCAATGGAATATACCTAAGTCTTGCTTGCATAACCTTATTACAAAGTTAGGTGGGAAAGTTCCCCGGCGTTCCATTCGGTAATACCGATAATAGTGAGTATCGTATGGATTCCATTGTTCTTCAACCAATGTAATGATTACACCGGAATCTTCACGTTTCTTTTTATCTTTTGTAACTGTTATTTCAGAACTAATTTTGATCCATGATAGGCATAATAAAAATAATACCTTCAATTTTATCTTCATTGTTACTAAGTTATTCAATAACGAAAGTTTAAATTGCCTTGAGTACCTACAATTTCTCTCAGATCATTACATATTGATTTAGGAAGTTTAACTATTTTGTTAAATGAACAATGTTTTACAAGGGTCTGAGTTTCTAAAGGATTAGCTCCAAGATCAATTTGTTCTCTATAAATTTAAACTAGTTCTAAGCGAATTTGCTAAGTTAGAACCTTTCAAGATAGATAAAGTATTTCTTAGAAGAGTATTTGTTTTAAAATCCTCTGCAGAGTTGGTTTTCTTCTACAATATAAAATTATCTTTAGCTGAGTTATTATTTACGTCAGCTTCTACCTTTTTTTCATGAGGCCATCCGCAGATTTTGTTTCATCCGAATGGTGTTCCATTTGTCTGTTACAAGGCGAAAAGGGTCTCACTTACTGTGTGCCTTTATCATTTAGGACCTGATACCTCCATTAGAGCATAAAATAAACCGCTTAAGATCTGAGATCACATAGGCGTGACAGTTATGTAAATTCTAACCGAGTTGCCGATATTGTCGTGTTCATTATGTGAAACAAATAATTCTGCACTGCAGAACGTCTTACTTAGTAATGCGTCGATATTCTCCACGGTTCCTTTGCTTACTTCCTGCATAATTTGTATGCGGAAACATTGCAAAGACATCGTTACCAGTAAGAATCCCTATCGAATATAAAATGTGGTTTTATCAATTGAAATTTTTACGTTGAACTGAAATGACGCATTGTAGAATTTTGGTCATCCAATTTTCCGTTTTTTTATCATTGTGGTTGACAATAAAAGCTAAGGTGTCTTCGAATAAATTGTGAATACAAAAGTATTTTTTATTACTTAGTAGAAAAATATATATTTAGCAGAGCAAATTAAACGGATCCCGACTGCCCGGGAAAAAGCTAAGCAAAAGAAATATACAATTTACGGCACAAAGCTTTACCTATCATTATTCCACTTTATGTATTTCTACGACGTAGATACCTACATACATAATTGACACTGTCGCGACCTACTTCCAGCTAATTACACCAGTAATAAATCATTACCCGTTTATCTCGCTACACTAAGGACCAGAAGGTTATCCGTAAACTGTGCCACTTTTCCCAAATAAATCAAACATTGACATACATAAAATGTATCAATTTAATAATTAAATTGCTTCTAATCTTTTCAATTAAACTAATTGGTCGGCATTGAGGAAACTTGACAAGCGACTAAAGTGAGTTTCAAGAATCGATTGCTGCATAAAAAGAATCGATTTCTTACATAACACTAATGCTGCAGCTGCCACTAGCAAGGTTAGACGTTACGTGATTATTAAATCGAGTTTGGTTTCGATTCTTACGATATTATTTGTTGATGGATGCCTTGTCGCGACGACGTAACAAATCGGTAACTGTGTTATGACTGCGCTGATGGATATGTGAGTTAATGTAATGATCTGTGAATTCTCTAACGTGTAATGTAGGTAATGCTGACGAGTTTATATGATCTATTCGTGTTTGAACGGTCATAAGTTTTTTTGTCATCTTATGGGATTTGACAAAAAGGGATGTTCTGTAAGCTTGTGTGTTGTACGGACGAGGTTGGATGAAAAAGGGGTGCTAATGCTAAAAGCCTCGTATCCTTGTTCCCAAAAAACAATGTTTATAAACCCATAAAGGGTTGCTTGTTGTGTGGTGCCTCAGCTGTATATGATTCTACCGCTGAGGTGTTTTGCGCGTGGTTGAAAAGGTCATAGGACTACTTATGACGTGGATGCGTATTTCTACTCACAATATTACAGAACAGGTTACGAACTTGCTTAAAAAGTGCATGACCTTCTACGAATGTTTTTAAACTGGTATTTTACAGATTTTTATGTTCATTTTTAAATCAAATAAAACGATTAAGGCTAGGCGCAAAGGAGTCACTTGCCACAACCACCGGTAACGAAGCGACAAGCAGTTCACATGCTTTTTGTATGGATTCATCGCACACGTGTGGCCGGTGGCGGCCACCAGCTACAGCAGTACGTGACACAGCAGCAAGAGGCGACAGCCAGCGGTTGTTGTGGCTGGTGACTCATTTGCACTTTCCCTAAGATAAAGCAGATACATAGAAGTCAATACTCCTTATTAAAATCAAGCTAATTTAAACATATCAGACCTGACAAAACGGCCACACCTAAATACTTTTCTTCATTCTTTTACCATCAGTGACAACTTGATCTAACCTTCGTAAATTAATTAATATTCGTTTATTTTTACATTTACCTACGCAAGCTTTCACTCGTAGGAGGTGCATGCAGAAATACGTAGGTACCGCTACATAATATATTTTGCAGATGTTTGACTTTAGTAAAAGCAAAAAGTTTAAGATGAAGCAGATTCTTAGAATAACATACACTGACAACGAATTGCAGGTCAAGCCAGAAAAAAACGGTCACACCTAAATATCTTCATTCTTCAACCACATCAATGACAACTCAAACTAGCCTACGTAAATTAATTAGTATTCGATTTTTTTACACTTACGCAAGCCTTCACATATAGAAGGTACATGCAGAAATAGGTAGGTATGTGCAAGTAGTGTCGTAAAAGGAGACGGACAAGTTAAGAAACCTGTCGGGACTTAATGATCTTGAAGTGGTCAATGGTTGCACGTTGTATACTTTGAGCTCTGATTGCAACATCGTCAGGTTGTCAAGTCACCGGTTCATAAAGACTGCATAATATTGCTTACCGTAGGTTTCGGTAACCTTTGCCCTATGGTTGAGCTTGAGGCACCCATGACTGATACAGGCTTGCAGTCTGTTCAAAATCAAAAGTCACTTACCTATTCAAATTACGCTGAGAATCAGCACTTTTCGAAAGTCAGGTAGGTAGGTATGCAAAGTATTTAACATTACGAGACACAGAACATTAAATTAAATTAGCAGCTATAGGTATGTTAACTAGCCACGCCAATATACCAATAAATACAATGAAAACTATATTCAAGCTAAAAAAAACAATAGAAGTATTTAAAAAAATTATAATATAAGTATATTAGTTTGACAATAATTTGTTACGATTAATGGCTCATCGATTCTTTTTCCAATTCGAAACATTAGCTGATTGGGTTCATTTGTTTTTTGATTCTTTTGTTCCAAAGTCCATTACTTGCCATCCTACAGTCCCTACCTAATCCTACAATGAAGTTACCTAAAGCACTTCGTTTCATCCTACACAGGGACCTATAGTTGAAATAAGCCACGTAACACCTCCATTTCTCATGGTCACTTAGTACCTAGGTACTGAAAAAATATTTACATAAATTAGGTACGTTTTTACATTGAAGTGCCTAGTGTTAGCACAATTTATTATTTCTTTCTTACGTTTAAAATATATTGAGTACCTAGGTAGGTACCTAACATAAGTAATTTTCGCTAAAATGTAGGTACAGTAAATTAGCCATAGTCGTATCACCTGCCACTAATATCGTGGTACATAACTTTTTTATGTTTACCAGCAGATCGGGTTAGTTACATGAATATTCCAAATTTTCTTGTTAATCACTCTAACCAAGCTAAATAAGCATAAGCTTATTTCTTCAAGCATAAGCTTGGAGTGATTTCATATCAAAAATGCAACGGTGAGAATCCAACTAATCCAAGTGACGACTTTTCGCTCGCTATTTGGCTAGTCTCTCTATTTTGGTATCCTTTCGTTCCCCAAATATCTAGATTACCAAATCTAATTTTAATATTTCTTGTTCCAGTGCCCAGAATGGAGTGACAGTCGAAAATGCGGTGGTTCAAGAAGGGAGAGCCGCCGCGGCTTCTTGCCGTAACGCCTGACGAACCGAGACCCGCACGTCGGTCAAGAATCGGTGAGTTGACATGTAATTTCCTTTGGGACTTTCATTTATATTGGAAGTTATTGGAATGGAATGTTCTTGTTGACGTTATTAGATTCTAAATTAGTCTTTATGTTGATTGAATAAGAGCGACCGGACCGGATGATTTTTTTATTTGGTAGGTATTTGTTCCGACTATCTCCTAACTTTGACCTTTGAATTATTAGTACTGCTAGTTTCTTTGTTTGCAATGTATTTAGGTCCGTGGCTGTACCTAAATGCTTACTTAATTGAAAACTGCTCTGAATATGACAGTGCGTTTTCATGGAAAAGTTGAATTTTCATTCTGGTTTCATGTAGGTATTCCGTTTGACCGCTGATCTTTTAATAGCCAAAATGGCAATATTCTGGAAGCAGTTGTAGCCCAGTGGTCCGATGACGTTATAGGTAGTGAATTCGAACCCAGACAGCCACTTTACTCCATCACGGCCCTCATAACGGTGAAGGAAAACATCGTGAGGAAACCTAGAACTCCAACCCGCACTGGGCCCGCGTGGATTATGGCCCACTTCCTCTCACAGAGAGGAGGCATATGTCCCAGCAGTTAGAACATTGTAGACTTATTATGCTTAGACTATGCAATATTCTTAAAAGCAAAAATGTCGCTTAAGAGTAAACTAGTCGCGAGCTCGAACCCACTGGTGGTCATGGCCAAAAACCACGCTGTCTCACCTGACAGAGCTAGTATCAGTGATGAGCAGTTAGACGCTAGTTTACAGGCAGAACGTCTAGTTCTTACGCACAGGAACACCGTTCTGAACTGATAGGCGCGTAAAAAAATTCGAAAAGTGCTTTGGAAAATCGAGTTTTATGGAAAAACCACTGCATGAATCCATTATAAACAAAGTTTATTGAACTCTTCGATAACTGATCTTTGTCGGTACGGACTTGGATTTTAAGATTTTACAGTTCTTTTATTATTTATTTCCACCCAAAGTTACGTTAAAAATAGCATCTTTGTTGGCTCATAACTTTTTAATGGTTTTTTATTTTACTATTCTGTTTCCGTACAGACACAATTAATAATAAGTTAAAACGATATCATGTTTAACTTTGGGTGCTCAATGTCAAACAGTGGAGTAATACTCTCCCGAAATTTGTATGGAAAAAATATCGACTAGTGGCACCTTAAGTTAAGCCATAAAAGTGGCACAAATGACAGACACTATCGCATATTAACACGTAGGATTATGTATTACTTATGTTTTTAACGGTCAATACTTCGGTAAGAAGGCAAATAAGAATTTACGACTTCACGTTTTCTGTTAAAGCATTACGAAAGAGATGTTTTACTATCGGAAATGCAAAGAAATGTGGTCAATGTCGGTGGCGTTATGTAATATCCGCGATTTGTATTATGTTTCTACGACTATTTCAGTATTTCTGTGACATCACTGTCAACCACAGATATAGATAGACCTATTATAACGCAAATATCACGATCTGTATAAAAACCAAGCGTGCCATTTTTTGACTACCTAGACGTCGCGATTTGATTTTCCCATCACTAAATAGTGCTTCTATTTAGTGATGGGAAAATCAAATCGATTCAAAGACGCCGCCGCGTGCGTCATCCATCTCATCAAAAAATAAATAAATCTCGCTCCACCCCCAGGGCCTAGCCTAGCGCCAGCGCTGACGCTCACCCAGCCAGTAGTATACAGGCAGAGCGCGAAAGTGGCGGCTTACGATACAATAGGTACTGGGCTCAACACCGAGGGTTGAAAATCCAGTGCGCGATAAAATCAAACCGTGATATTTTTACGTCCGTGCGCACGTGGGCTTAAACGTGAATTCGAAAACAACAACTACAAACCTGTTAGGTAGGTACCTACTCAGTCCCATGGCTATAATAATAACAGCCGCACGGGTCGATCAAATCAGGTTAAGCTACGCTTGCCGCAGTTGGTCTGTAGATGGGTGACCATCTTTACATACCGAGACCCCTCCGTGGCTCGGAAAGCACGTTAAGCCGTTGGTATCAGCTATCATTCGTGGCTCTTTGACAGCGTTACGTGTCGTCAGGAGCCCGAAAGTCTGACAACCAGTCTTACCAAGCAAGGGGCATAGTATTAGACAGTACAACACACACAAACGAAAACGAAAAAAAACGTAATGTCTACAAGAAAACGTATTGCGCCGACCCCGACCCCATGTGACATAGGACAAGGGCAGGCAGATGATGATGACTCAGTAGGCACCTATAAGCCTAAACTAACTGAGCATATAAATGATAAATGATTTATTTTCTGTAAGTAGGTTTGTACAAACACTTTTATATGTCAATCATATTTTTTATACTAGATGAGGTTGGCGTTTCCTATATGACTATTCTGAGAAGAAAGGCCGAAACAAACTCAGAAGTCACAGTCTCTTTTAAAGTCCAGACAAAATGGTCAGATCGTGTGAAGACCATTTAGATTGGTGTCTGAAATGGTCTTTTGAGGAAAGTACCACACAGATTGAGCGGACCTGTCCAATCAGTGCACGCATTTGTCAAAAATCGTGCAGCTCAACTCAGAACTTGAGGAGCTCAACGATTCGACGAACAATACCAAAAACAGGACATTTGGGTAGGCCGCATAAACTACTCAAACTGCCAGATCTTGATTATAATGTATAAGTACCTAACACTATTTTTACTTAGCAAAAACCACCAGATATATAGATAGGACATTAGGTACCTATTTATAGTAAGTTTATGCGTCAATGTCCAATAGTTTTTGAATCATCGATCCAGTCTCTTTGTCTTTACCCACTGCCACCATTCGATTTAATAGAATCATTCGATTTAAATCGTTGCACTCGAACGCCCATAAAAGTGCATATAAAGGGTGTTTTAAAAGTGTATAAAACGCACCCACACTATGAGAGTTGCATCTTGCATTGTGTGGGCTAATTTTATTGCCCACTTTATTCCCAGTTCCCACCCACCATATCTAAAATCTTTGTCCCACAAATTGTCTTATTTCCTCTTGACCGAGTGAGCGTAATTTAATGATATTAGCATACTAGCTGTGTCCGCGACTTTGTTCGCCTGCATCTCGGAAAACAAATTGGATTTCATGGGTTTATTTTACGCGGAACCTTATGTCTTTTTCTAAAATATATGTAGCCTAAATCTCTTCCAGACTCCTTACAACATCAGCTATCTACCAGTGAAAGTCCCGTCAAAATCAAAAACATTTAGATAGTTACCGTTTAAAGATACATTAAAAAGCAGTTATATTTTGACATTACAAACAGACACTTCAGTTTTGTTTATTTGTATAGATGTAGATCTAGAATAATCTAGATTATGCACCGTTTAGGCGTCTAGGTTCGGTAAGCTATCTGTTTGTTCAATTAGCGTTTAGAGCTCACTAATGCCAGGTTCCTATAAACAAAAACGAATCGTTTTGCTTACCAATCGTAGCAGTTTTTATTGTCTAACTGGGAATATAAATAGATTCGTAATTCAAATTTTACCTGTGACAGCTACTTTCATAAGGGATGGTTTACTATGGAAAGCTATGACATATTTGCTTAATTATTGGTAAAGATACAAGTCTCAATTTTAACCAATAATCGGCCATAAGTCAATACCCAACAATATTTTAGATAAGTAAGGACTTCGCACTTGTTTACTTTTAATTAGGATACTGTTGCGTTAGACGTAAGTCCCAAAAGATAAGATTTTGACACTGTCTTCATTAAAATTCCATGCGCATGCGATTTCTGAAAAAAATATGACGATAAAGATAATATTTTTGTTCATGGCTATTTTCGTGGTTTTCAGACATAGGTACAAATCCGTAGGAACCTATATTATTATTAAATTAAGTATGCCAGTGGTTTCGATTTTAAACGTTTCAAGTACCTACTTGTGCAGAAAATCTTAATCATACCTTGAGAATAGAACAACATTTCGAAGATCTAACAATATGAAATAGACATTTTTGTTAACACTGGATTTTAAAAAATCTTGGCGCTGAGCCGAATCTTTAAATAATTTATATTAATTTGCGCTTTTATTTAGGCACTACCTGCGCGCCGCGGTTTCACTCGCATAATTCTCGATCCCGTGGGAATATCGGGTTAAAAAGTACGTCTCATGCCCTAATCCAGTACATGGTCTACCCATGTGCCAAATTTCATAACCAAAACATAACAGACAAACATACAACAAATCAAATCTTTTCTCTTAATCATTAGGTATTAGCAGGGTAATTGCGGAACACAATATCAGCAGCACTAGCTTTCATTGTGACAGTTTAATAACATTCATTGCGTTATTTACTTGTTCAGCAGACGAATTTTTCAAACATAATGAAGCAATAGATTAGCAATATCCCTCAAAATGGTTCAAATTATGATTGTTAGTCTGTTACGCAATATGTTGTTTAGATTACATTTAGGTGTGGCCCAGTATTAGTGAAAACAGGAATCAGTATCATAAGTAGGTAACAATAAGTCATACCTACACAATACGCCAGTGAGATGAAAATTAGGGCATCAGATGCATATAAATAATAATATTTAGTCTTGAAAATAGATTGATGACGCAACGGTTGTGTACGAGCGCACAGGCCACTAAACTCTACACAACATGGTTTCTCCAAACCATAAGTCTATATTATGAATGAACTTTTCCTCTTCGGCGTCGACCTCAAGTGATTTCTCAATAAACACATGAATTTTATTATTTATTTCTAACTCATGTCATAACTAAATTCATTCACAATGAGTAGGTTAATATTACACCCAAAATGCATACGTCAACGTGAAGAATTAGTGCGCGGAAAATTAAATTAATAAATTCATTATTTTATTACCTACCATAGCAATAATCGAAAATTACCACGTGCGTATTTATGATAAACAGAATAAAGTTTTAACAACGTAATATTACCTAAATTAATTTGAATACGCTATATTATATCCCTCATTAATCTGTCATTTGTGACGATTCACGGTAATATCGTAATTAGCTTACTAATAGGGCAATTTGTTCAATTCATTGGCATTCAAATTCGCAGTAGGTAAGTGTCACCGCATGCACCTAGTATTTACGAACAGCACGATTTGTCATTGTTAATTAATAGTCAACAGCCTTATTCCTTACGTAATCACGCAAAGGCCTCATGGTTATGTAATAGCAAAGAAACGGAGAAAATAGGAAGTGACTACTTGACACTTGAATAGATGCGAGAAATGCTGGAATTTCATCTTAATAGGAATGTTGGCTTTACCTTAAGGGAAACTTAACTAGGTACTTAGATAATGACGTCATTAGGACGCTGAATGATATTTACGGGCCCACATTACTGACGCAATCACTACGTAATTGACACATCTAGTTATCTACCTGTCACTAGATACATTAACTTGGCACTGGAAAGCCTGATATTCTATCTAAGGGAAAGGGAGTGTACCTAACTTTACCGGCTCTGTTTAAGTACTTGAAAGTTGAAACTATAGCTTCCAATATACAAGTTTGGTCCGTAAGAGTCCGGTGATTAAGGGATACAAACTTAGTTCTAGAGAATTTCCGATTCAGTTTCTGAGATATTAATATGCATACTTTATTTTTCAGATTTATCTCCAGTGCGCTACCCCAATCGCAAAAGTAGCAGCAGCTCCGTGGAAACGAACTTCTACAATCTTAGCGATCAAATAATAATCGTTGAAAAATCTCCACATCGATGCCACCGCGGTGGCGAGACTCCAGTTAGTCGACGCATATCACTACAAAACGGCCCCGCTTCACCGCAGGAAAGTTATAATACTTCGCGCAAAAACCGCGGAGGCTCGCTGGAGAAAGAGTACATGGTGTGCCGAGAAAGGCGAAACCCGTTGCTCGATAAAGTAAAGAACACTAAATTATCTTGCTTCAAATCGAACGGTCCACTGCGGCACGGAGATGACGCCGCTTCCACGTCAGGAAGTGATTGCAGTGGATTCGGACACGTAGAGGACGTCACTAATTGTCGATTTACCAACAATTACGCTGACACCCATATTGAATTCGAAAATCATAACCCTTGGGTCAAAATGCCCAATTATGACGACGATGTCTTTTTCGTCAAAAGTATGACTAGTCCTGTTGAGTGCCAATGGAGGGAAGGCAAATCTTTTACCAACCGAGGCACTCGATGCTACAGTTCCGGCTCAGAGTGTGATCGATATCATGCAATACCCAAAGCCGGTGCAAAGCTTTCTAAATCAAGTGATCAAATCTTCAACGATGACTATGAAGCGTACGACGATGCACCCATCGCACTCAACCCTCAAAAAAAGACTGATAAACTTAAGACTAAGGATGGAAAGGATTCTGTAGGCCCCAGTTCCTGTCTATCGGCAAAACTAAGAGCAATGTCGGATAGATACCTTAAGTCATCAACAAACAGATTTCTCTCAAAGCTTTACAGACAAGCGGGTGAAAATGACGAGGAGGTAAATGCCAGTAACGATAATATTTTAAAAACAGCCAGTGTAGTCACTAAAAGTCGTAAAAAACGAGGAGGTGTTAAAGCTAAATTACGCAGTTTCTCGTATGGTGCTTTACCCGGCTTAGAAGAG
This sequence comes from Oligia fasciuncula, assembly GCA_963082905.1. Classification (NCBI taxonomy): domain Eukaryota; kingdom Metazoa; phylum Arthropoda; class Insecta; order Lepidoptera; family Noctuidae; genus Oligia; species Oligia fasciuncula. The sequence goes on from OY720387.1 coordinate 14,767,503, forward strand.
TTCCAAAAGGGTCATTCGGTGTTCCATGATGATGTTTATCAAATATCATGTGATGATGAAAATGTCTTAATTCAAGACTGCGAGGATGCCGACTCAGGGATCCTTGTCAACGAATCTGCAGCCTCATCTATTTTCGATAGTGACAGGATATCGTCTCGCTGTGAAAGTTCCGCTTCTCAGGCAAACACTCTTCTTCCTTGTCATGGTAGGAGTATATCCGGTGATCAAAGCTACATGAAAGCGAGGACATCGGGTAGAATGAGTAGAGAAAGGAAAGAATGCCCCAGACCTAGGCCTAGACATACCCAAAGAGCTTTATCACTTGATCGTAAGGAAATCCTTAGGCGCATGCCGAAAAAGGAAAATGAATACGAGGAACCTCAATATCTACAGTTAACCGAAAAACAGAGGATGCGACAAAGGGATGCAAGTCAAGATTGTGGCATTCCACCGATTCCTCCATGTAGGAAACCAACTAGGGGAAGCAAGTCAGACAAAACACAGAATGAATTTAAAGTTGTCAGGATAATGAGGAATAATCCTTCGGATGAACTCGGAATATTTATTGCCAAAACCAAACTATCTGATGAAGGTCACGTGGGATACCTGGTCGCACACGTAGTCCCCGGTGGATTAGCGGAAAAGTGAGTCAAGTTTTTAACCTTAATTACTCATAACGTAAAATATGTTTATTTCCATTCACGTTTATTTATTTATTCACAGGGAAGGCACGCTACGCATAGGTGACGAGTTGCTCAATGTGAACGGTCGTAGACTTCGCGACCTCACCATGTCTGAAGCCAAAGAAGCTCTCAAATCTGGTGCCGCAGATATTGACATAGTGATTTGTAGGCAACGAGAGAAGCCGGCAGACGCCAAACAAAGAGAACCATCCCAAAGAAGCGTTATGCTGATGAGAGAAAGCTCGGTGGACTACGAGAACGCAATTATTTTAGGGAAGGAAAAACGTTCTGACAAATGTGACGTCAAAATAGACCGACGTCGGTCGCAGGATGAGTCGGCGTGTAATCGCACTGCGCTATCAGCTGCGGACGAGCCGGCTGACAGCGCGGCGGCGGCGCACTCACACTTCCTCAAGGGTCAGAACGCGAGCTACAGCAGCATGAACAACAAGTTGCTGCGCCGGCAGGTCGTGAGCTACGGCGGCGCCAACAAAGATGCGCTAGCCCTCAGTTGCGCCGGCGACATCGTCAACGTGGATACGCCGGACGGTGTTGAACGGACAAAATGTAAAGACGACAGTGAAAGTGAAACACAAACGCCGAACGCGGCAAACTTTTGTACGTTACCCCGGAGGCCAAGGGCGCCGACGCACACCTACCACACCATCACGTTTGAGAAGGGACACGGGAAGAAACCTCTCGGCTTCACCATAGTGGGAGGACGCGACTCACCCCGGGGTCCACTGGGCATCTTCATCAAAAGCATCCTACCACAAGGACAGGCAATTGATGATGGAAGACTAAAAGCAGGTACGTTGAGTGAATACATTTCAGTGTAATCTTGTAAAGAAACATCCGTGATAAATAATTGATAAACAGTAGTTAACGAGCTGCGATAATTGAATAGCAGGAATGCCATGTGATAAGAATAGGAAGCCGCATTGTAGTAGTTCGTCGAAGTAGCATATTAACAAAGTGCACAATATCAACTAGCCAGGCTATTGTAACCCGAACACTAGCGTACATGATAGTATGATACCACTGTTTATGTTAGTAATGATTTATACTCCTACAATATTGACATCGGGTCGAGTGCTATCAGAGGACTCTGACTCTGTTGAATAACGTTTTAAACTTTGACCTTTAAACCTCTAAAAAAATGCGACATATTGAAAACCTAATTAGGTAGGTAGGTACACAGGAAACAAATTGGTTTCAATGTCATATTAATTTAAATAGAACATCAACGGCAATAGATGCAATGCTATAATTAAGCTTTTTAGATGACAATAAAAGTCAGTAGGTAGGTATGAAGTAAATAAATCGGTAATGTAATGTGTTTCTTGGTCACAGTTAGGGCTTGTAAATATTCGAAGTTTTTAGATAATCGAATATTCGAAGTTTTTACAGGCAGTATTCGAATTATTCGAATATTTATTCGAATATTAGCTTTTTCCTTTGAAACCAAGTTGAAACCTTGAAGGGACAACTTGCTTATACAATTAATACACAAGTTTGAGTTGAGTATTTTTATTATATAAAATTGAATCACCTTTAAGCAACATAGTTTGACATTATAATGAAAAAAAAAAAAAAACAAATCAAAGCGCTAAGGTAGCCTGCGAAATTCAAATTTTCTTACGTTTTTTGCAATATGCTGGCCAGTATTAAGTTGTACATTGATTAAAATATGATTCGCGGTCGTAACAAATATGTATTTACAGAATTACAATAATTACAATCAATTTGTTCGACGACACTACTTTTCACCTCGCTGCTTCCCTACGACTAGGCACTCCTTGCTGTTCTCCCCATCGCTGTCACTGTAGCGAAGGTGTCAACAGCCTCGGACACCACCACGGCCTGTCTTGCAGCCGAAGTGCGGGTCGCTTAGCGCGGCACGCTTAGCGCGAACATTAATGACATCATCCGAAGAGCTCTTGTCACCGTCGGCGTTCCAGCTGTATTAGAACCCAATGGCTTGGCACGCGACGATGGCAAGAGACCGGACGGTATGTCTTTATTTCCATGGAAGGTGGGTAGGCCTTTAGTGAGGGATGCTACGTGTGTTGATAATCTTGCGCCATCCCATCTTCCTGGCTCGGCATGCTGTGCTGGCGCTGCTGCTGTGGCTGCGGAAAACCTCAAGCGGCGAAAATATAATAACCTCATCGGAAACTATATTTTCGAGCCCACGGCCCCCACGGCCCGAGAGTTTCAACCCCAAAGGGTTGAAACTCTCGGGCCGTGGGGTCCGAGTGCTCATGGTCTTTTTAAAGAAATTTCGAAACGGCTGGTTGACAATTCCCGTTACCCAAGGGCTAGCTTTTATCTTGGCCAGAGGCTATATAGAGCATCGCCATATATAGAGCATCGCCATTCAACGTGGTAATGCCGCCAGTCTCTTGGGTACATTACCAGTCGACAGCGATGCGGATGAATTTTTCGACGCTATTTTTTAGTTTCTGTATAGTTTTAGTTAAGTTAGGATTTAATTTTGTTATTTTTAGTTTGTATAGCCAAATAAATATTTTCAAAGAAAAAAATCAGTAATACAACTTGTTAAGTTAGTATAATCCCCAAATGTCAAGATTTCATGAAATAGTCATTCTTGAGGATTACATGGTCTTAGAGAGTTGTGTTGATGACTTTATTCATAATAATTCTGTAAATACATATTTGTTACGGCTGCGAAACCTCGGAGTGGCGGCGCCGGCACTGTGTGTGTACGTGTAAAGCGCGGTCTGTAGGTAACAACTTGTAAGACAGACGTAGTTCGTATTTTCAAACTGAACTAAAAATTATTCGAATATTCGAATTTAACATCAGTCAATATTCGAATAGCAAAAATGATCGAATATTCGCATTATTCGAATATTCGAATTACAAGCCCTAGTCACAGTAATAATAATACCATGATTTATATTTATACTTTATAGGCACTTTGTCAATAGCTATGGTCTTGGTCATGCACCTAAACAAAGAAATTCCCTATTGTTAGATTTCCTAAGTAGCTCATAAACATTTTTCTTTAACCATTGTTGATAATCATCTTCTTAAAAAAGGTATTCTATTTTTTCAAACTTTACTTGTCGTACCACTAAGTGTCTAAACACACGCCGAAGGTACGCGACCGAAGCTCCACGGCTGATTTTACGTTCCGACGTATTCGGCTGATATGACACACCATAAGTGCCGAACTGACGCGGCAGAAATTCAGTTGCGCACACGCGGGTACCTACCTGCCTCCCGCTGCTACCCGCCCCGGATCTTCTGCGGCAATCGAACCGAACTTCGGTCGCGTATAATATTGTGTGCTCTACAGAATACGTTGCCGCCGAATTGCCGAAATTCCGCTGTACGCTATAACGCAACGAAATTTTGGCATTGTGTCGTCAGTAATTCAAATAGCATAGCACGCGTAATCATGCCGAACTTCGGTCGCGTAGGTACCTTCGGCATAGTGTGTTTAGACACTAAAAGTAACTTATTGTTTCGGTTCTAATATCTTAACACTTTCACTGTTCGCGAAGCAGACAAAATAGTTGAAAAAACGCCGTAAGTAGGACTGAAAAAGGGGCCCTCTTTCACTACTACTATGCTGTGCCCGACAGGGTTCACAATGACCATGCCTTTGTAAAATCTGCCACCTAAGTTCACATTGTGAAATGCAAATGAATGTTTCTTTCTGATTACTTACGCCTAGAGATGTGCCGTTGCCGGCAATATTGCCCGAAGTGGGAATATTGGTGGCAAGATTGCCGGCAATATTGCCGGGAGTGGAAATATTTGGGAATTTTGCTTAATTATAAGTCAAATTATCTACGAAAACTTTTTACAATACTTAAAATTAGCATTTAAAGGCCATAATCTACATTGTGTACAATAAAATATTGTTTTGGGTAAAATTGCCAAAATTGCCAGCATTTTTGGCAATATTCCCGGTATTTTACCGGCAATATTGCCTATATTGCCATACACGGTAGTGACTATAAGAAATAACACATAAATATTGAGATTAGAATTGAAAATCGTTGTGTATTGAATAAAACTGGCCAAGTGCGATTCGGACTCGCACACGAAGGGTTCCGTACCACAAGGCGAAAACACCCAAAAAAAACACGTTTGTTGTATGGGATCCCCCTTAAATATTTGTTTTATTTTGATTTTCGTATTTGTTGTTATAGCGACAACAGAAATACATAATTTGTGAAAATTTCAACTGTCTAGCTATCGCGGTTCTTGAGATACAGCCTGGTGACAGACAGACGGACGGACGGACAAACGGACAGACAGCGAATTTTTACTAATAGGGTCCCGTTTTTAGGTTTCCGTAGCCAAATGGCAAAAAACGGAACCCTTATGGATTCGTCATGTCTGTCCGTCCGTATGTCACAGCCACTTTTTTCCGAAATTATAAGAACTATACTGTTGAAACTTGGTCAGTAGATGTATTCTGTGAACCGCATTAAGATTTTCACATAAAAATAGAAATAAAACAATAAATTTTGGGGGTTCCCCATACTTAGAACTGAAACTCAACATTTTTTTTTCATCAAACCCATACCTGTGGGGTATCTATGGATAGCTCTTTAAAAATGATATTGAGGTTTCTAATATAATTTTTTTCTAAAATGAATAGTTTGCGCGAGAGACACTTCCAAAGTGGTAAAATGTGTGTCCCTGTAACTTCTAAAATAAGAGAATGATAAAACTAAAAAAAATATATGATGTACATTACCATGTAAACTTCCACCGAAAATTGGTTTGAACGAGATCTAATAAGTAGCTCAACTGTGAAAATTTAAAAACATATGATGGTACGGAACCCTCGGTGCGCAAGTCCGACTCGCTCTTGCCCGGTTTTTTAACCCTTTGGGTACGGAACCCTAAAAAGGCATAAATTCGAAACATTTCTTTTAATGTTGTACTTGTTTTTCATATACATATAAAATACAGGTATAAGTATATGTATAATATTGGAAATAACAAAGTGTCAATCTTGACAAATATTTTATGATCGATATACTACACTAAATTTAACTAAACGATGATTACAATTGCAGTAATAATAAAATATATTGGTATTATTTGACAGGCAACTTTGGCAATATTGCCAATGTTGCCGGCAATATTGGTATTTTACCGGTAGCGGCAACATTGGGAATATTGCCGGCAGTGGCAATATTGCCACCAGGCACATCACTACTTACGCCCCATATTTTCAGGTGACGAGGTGCTAGCAGTGAACGGGCACGCATGCCATGAACTCGCACACGTCGAAGCGCTTGCGTTGTTCAAGTCAGTGCGCAGTGGACCCATTGAACTTAGGGTGTGCAGGCGAGTCAAAAACTCACAGTGAGTATTATGTTTGCCTATTAATATTACTTGTTATTGCAACCACTAACCACAATTTTATTATTCATGTACCTACCTATGAAATTATTTTGGATTTTCCCTAATAGAAACGCACATAGCAACCACGTATATTATTCCTAGCTACGGCACATGTCCCACTGACGGCGTAGCGAGAAGCAAGTAAAGCTAGCAACTAAAAACGAGTTGTTTGTTTGACAAAGTTCTCGCCGAGCGATGGTGTGAATCGCCAGCGATCATCTATTGATACAATTATGTCTCTTTCACTACCACGGAACCTACAATCTTTTGTACGTTTCTAGAGCGAGAAAATTGCCTAGCGAGTCGCTTCCTCGTCAGCGGTGGCACAGGTGCCTAAAGTTGTTTATCTCATCTATATGGCTGTTCCCTACATTAATTGTTCGCATAGCTCGTCAAAATGTAGGGAACTGCTGATTTTTCTTTCGCGATTTTAGGTTTAATCCCATAGTAAAAGTTGTTCATAATGATGAGTACAATAACCCCCTAGAGTTATGAGATATTAAAAAAAAACACTTCGTATAAGCGAATTTCTTCCTCAACTGAGTTTTCAGAACTGCGATGTGTCAAGATATCGCATTTAGATAAACTCCGGTTTAGAGTAGGTACCTACATCATCTGTATCGGTCAACCCCCGAAAAAATGCCCGAAATTCCCTCGTGGGAACATGGTGTTGCAAAGTTTGTGTTAATTGATGTTTCCTTTTCTTTTTCCAGATCAACCAAAGCTAAATCGTGCACAGACCTTCTCAATGACGACGAGTGAAGCTAGAAAACTTCTTCTGTCGAAGACTGTGTTTATATGATCTGTGGTCGAAGACTATTACTGTACATACCATAAACGCATGAATATCTAGGTACTTACTTCTATTTTGCATGTTGTACTTCTATCAATTGGTTTATATACTTTCTGCATGAGAGCACTGTTACTTCCAAAATATTCTTATTAAAAATAGAATATAGGTAAACTCGCTATAAAATAGCTATAAAGTAATCATATTTAAAGGGGTTAAGAAACCATTTTTACTGCACTCTGTGTTAAAAACCGCGTATCTAATAACGTTCGAAAATCTTTTGAGATGCAAACTGCTCTATCATGAAATCGATATGTCATGGGCCTCTTTAATTCTCTTTGGCCTCATCGAACCGTTTCTTTATATTACTTGAATCGTAAAGTATCTATCTTTGAATGTGCCATTTAATAGTAGTTGCACATTAAACGCTTTCACTTAGGTTAACAAAAACTTACTAAATCTGTTTAAAATGAATTCTGTACCTGACTTTAATTTCTCTATTTTTTCTTTAATTTTACAACGCTTAAACCTAGTGGATACCTAAACTGAGAAATCCAAAGATAAGAATTAGGTACTTCAGAATCAATAGATTTTCCTGCCTACGTTTAAAATGTATTAGATAAGAAACTCATGTAGATACACTAGATATACGGGATATACCTAGAGCTGTAGAAGTCTAGGTGTAAACTTTTACGACAGACATTCATTAGTTTTATAAAAATCTAGTGACACTCTTTGGTCAATACATAGTGTTAGACTTAATTAAATTGAATAAAAATTGTCTATGAATTTATAATTACGTGCAATAAAATTATATCGACTATTTTAAAAGTAGAAATGTGCACTCTTAAAGTTATGATCTGTCTACTGTGATAGTTTATTTTTTTAAATTGAAATTATTTTTGAGGATTCGTTCGTCAATTATTATTTGGGTATACTGTAGTAGATTTTGACACAAGCAGCATCTAAAGACCAATATAAAACTTCTAAAACAGCAATAGAAAACTGTGTTTTCACTTGTATCAAGCACCTTCTACAGAATACCTAAAAACTTGTTAGACTGAGCAATTGAGTATCTTATGTAATTATTTTTCGTTTTTCATTACATTGTTTGTCAATAACTTTTATGGTATTTAATATCTTTTAGAAACGTTTAATTATGATTATCTAAATTTTAATTAATTAATATTGTCTGTACCTATGACCTGAAGACCTTTTCAATTGGCGCAATACATTTTCCAGTGATTCTATTTATATTAAAGTATTTGATTGTTGGTATAATCACTCGTAGTTAAATTCGAGTATTGATTCTTGTTTAGAATATTATCTGCGGTAGAAAAAAGTAAATTTAGATTGAAAAATAACACTGAGCGACTAAGGGTTTTATTTATAAACGTTCCATAAAGTTAAGAAATTATTAGCGACTGTTGAACTATACATCTTTGACGTTTAAATGTGTCTTAACTTTAAGCAACGTTTGTAAATAAAGGGGTAAATTACTATGGCATTGTTGGGCACCCGCTACACCAAAATTATAACAATCTGCCATTGAAACATATAGTAGTAATGGCTTTCATTTTGACAGTTCAACAACATTCATTGCGTTATTTACGTTGCTGAGCAGACAAATTTTTCGAACACATGAAGCAATGGATTAGCCATATGCTTCAAATGAGTCAGATTGTGTTTGATTGTGTGTTACGCAATTAGGGTGCTGAAGTGGGCTACTCGCTGCGCAGTACCCCACCTGACACATAAATTTGTTACTGCGCAGCTACTCGCCTCGTGTTCAGAACCGCCATAAAGTTTGCTGCGTGCTGTAACTACGAAAACCAACCCTACTGCTACGACATAAAGGCGTTGTCATATCAAATTGTTACCCTGAAGTACGGTTAACTATACTACGTAGCTCTACGGTGTTATTTTTCAATTATGATTTACAAATTATGCTTGAAAGAAAATCTATGTATTTTCGATGTTCGCTCGCGTTTTAACGAGTGATAAATCAATCTGTCTCTTAGCTAATGCAATTATAAGTGGTGTAATTATGTAGGTGTCATTTTCTAATCGTTCGAAAAGGCTTATTATTTTATTATAGATAGGAACATATCATCAATTTATAATTGTAATAATTGATTGTTTAAATATAATAATCATAAATATAGCTGTGTGTTTTATTTCTTACTCCCTCAATAAAAAATTGTTTTATTTGGGCAAAAATATTGAGTTTATAGTTTCATATAGCCTGGCGAATAGATAGTCGACGCCCCTAATTCCTTAGTTTGTTACACACTTGTTCGGGTGCCGTAATCGACACAGCCGGGCGGCGAAATCAAATATAAGGTACCATTAAAATAGATGGACGAACTTTCAGAAATCATTCAGACCACCAAAATAAGGATGGTAAAAAAATATATAAGAAAAACGCATAGTATAGATACAAGAAAATAATCAGCTAACGAAAATACAATAATGTGCCGGCAATTTATTATTTTAGGTCAAAATAAAATCACTTTATTCAGTGTTTTTTTTTTGCTTGGATATCTTTAGTTAGACGTAGATACTGAGCGCTGTGTTAAAAGTGCATCTATTTTAATGGGACCCTGTATAGGTATGTTCGGGACGCTGCAGTCGGGTTTTTTTTTTTCAACCTTTTAGTGTGTTACATTTTAGGAACGTGTCCTCAAGTCCATTGATACCCAACACGTTCATGGCACATATTATTTTCAATATATTGAAAATCCGCCACTTTGATTTCGCGACCTAGACAAGTCGATAGACACCTCACTGCCAGCCGTTGGATGCTTCGAGGGTAAAAAAGAATCTCACATACAAAGATACATACATACGCGTGAAAAACATTACCCTCTCTTTGGTGTCGCGCAGTCGGGCAAAGACTTAGCAACTGCAACATGGCAATTAAGTGAAAGTCGATGCCAAACGGAGATTGCCGATCGTCACGAGCTGAGTAAAAGCCTGAATAAATAGCCAAAAAAATATTTTTGTAATAATTGCTTCCGATCGGTTTTGTTGTTCGTCTGATTCTGCCGAATCGATTGTGCCGACCCGAATAAGTGTAGTAGTAGTGTCAGCAACAAAAGTCGATTACCACTTCCGTTTTTTTAATCTCAGTTATTGAGAAAAATATTTGTTCAAAGTTGCATTGTACTTCTGCAATTTTGCTCAATAACTGAGATTTAAAAAACTGAAGTGTTAATCGACTTTTATTGCTGTTTGTACCTTACCTAACTGACTGGTAATTTTTTTGATGCACAACAATAAATAGCCGAAAGAAGAGAAGAGAGAACTCTATTGCTCAGAATTATATCGATGGTTTTCACTATCGTAGACAACTCTGGAGTCATTGAGGCCGGTATTTAGGGTTCCGTACTTAAAGGGTAAAAACGGGACCCTATTACTAAGACTCCACTGTCCGTCTGTCTGTCTGTCACCAGGCTGTATCTCATGAACCGTGATAACTAGACAGTTGAAATGTTCACAGATGATGTATTTCTGTTGTCGCTGTAACAACAAATACTAAAAACAGAATAAAATAAATATTTAAGGGGGGGGCTAATACAACAAACGTGTTTTTTTCGGCGTTTTTGCCTTGTGGTACGGAACCCTTCGTGCGCGAGTGCGACTCGCTCTTGGCCAGTTATTTACAGTACCAGCTCCTCTACAAGATTTATAATTCTCTAAGATTTAACCTACAACTTTTAAATCGAAGAGTCGCTCTGTTCTGTTATCTGTAAGTTCTTGGTAGCATTTAAAGTTCAATCTTGTATAGCACATAGGAGCGCAAGCTTACTTTCGCAGTAATAAAGCTTAAGATAAGTACCTAATCTCCGGCGTGTGTATGACCAGCATAGCTATTCACAACCATTCGACAGGCTTCCGAGTCAAAAATTAAATTTTCGGTTTCCTGATTTGCCTAGTCAGCAGATAGCCGTTGGAAGAATAGCGGTTATCTATTCGGTTTTAACTCACATTTTCCGGTTTTGTATTTGTGCACAGCGTTTAGAGGACTCGAATGGTCGATTCGGCACGGAAGCAATGATATTATAAACGAAAGATACGCTACGTTCATACTGAGCGACGTTCGGTATGGTTGCGTTGTTATTACAAAGTACTTACTGCGATAGATAATACGGAACTTATAACACAGAAAGAGATAGCTATCTGTAGTGTGTTGCTCGCTGCTATTAGCGGACTAAATGAAACTACAACAATTGTCTGAATTTGTCTGCAACAATTTGCGCGCGCTAGTGCCATATCTACCTCTTTAATATAATATCATTGCTCGGAAGCGTATCGAATAGCTATGCAGGAAGCAAAAGTTGTGAGTTTATATGTGTGTATGATTATTACTCCTTTAGAGACCACCTCTAGAGAGCCACGTGATAAAGATAGTTGATGGGAAACCAGCAATATAAATATAATTCAAAGGACTAAGTATGGAGCCACAATGATAAATGCAAAAAAATACCAACATTTAAGGCATGGCAGTGTTTTAATGTTTTATTTATTTAAATGTAAAATACATATAAATGTCATAATCAATCATAAACTATTCATTAATCACTAGTACAACCAAAAAGAGAAGTCACTTTTTTGAGACAACCAGAACTCAGTCAAACCGCCTACCCTTTTCCCAATATTGGGGTACATGTAAACAACTACAACTTTTATAGATTCGAGGATTTGTTGAATATAAGTAGCTATTATTGCCAGCTCAGTCGAATGAAGGCATCTCTCTCTGCTTCTTGATTATGATAGATTTATATAATCTAAAGCTTAGATTTCAATTGACCACTACAATATCTCCAATATTAACTAGCCCCGTACTACTTTGTTGGACAGATCCTATTGCTGTCGCTTTTTCGAATGTTACGTTTTTATGCAAATTTTTTTAAATGCCATAAAAAACTCCTTCATTGTAAACTGTGTCTAAAATGTCTTCTCCTATTGATTTCGTTGCATTATTCGTAAATTATCTGTTCAACTTTTGAATCAAAATAAATCTGCCCTACTTTAGAATCATAAAGCTCATAGTCACCTAAGTCGTGTTGTCCAAAATACTTTGCTATAATACATATAAAAATATTCAGAGGTGTTGCTAGTTCCTTCGCATTTTCATCATCCAGATTTAAACCGGCTCTGAAAATGAAAAAATAAATAAAGGTATTAATCATCAGCCGATTTTGAAGCAGTAGGTATGTATGGTCTGTTTCAAAATTATCTGAGAAAACTGTAAACAAATGGATCAGAAAACGTGGATGCCAATTTGTAGTGCCACTTACAAATTGAGTGCTTTGATTTATTATTTAGATACTTTACTAAATTGTAATCGAAAAATCATCAAGGAAAAGGTAACCTTAACTGTCAAATGAAAAGGTGATGTAAAATAAAGAAAAATCCTGATTTAACATCACCTTTTCATTTGACTTGAACATTAAGTAAAGTATTCAAAAATAATAAATCAAAACACTCAATTTGTAAGCTATTCAAACAAAATACTGTTATTTAAACAATAATTGTTAAAGAAACTGGTGAGGTACCTATATACAATTTAAACCTACTGGCTGTTTTTAATACAATGAATGTGCAAACTTTTATAAAATAGTTTTGAAACAGACATTAGTTATTTACAATACTTACATATTAGCTCTAACAAAAAGGAATAGTGACTTTTTTGTTTGAGGATCATAACAAGTCATTTTATGTAGCCATTATTTACTACAACCAGAGGCCCAGAGGGTAAGGTATTTGACGAGGCTAAACCTTTCAGGGGCTTGTCTCAGGAATATCTTTTAAAGTATATAATATGCTCAAAAATCTGGGTTATTACCTTATTTCTGCACATCTTCTGCACAGATTTCTTAATATAAAGCTATCATCGGACTGTGGTGGATGTCTTGTTACAGTGAGAAGTGCATGCAGCCATAATCCTGAAATTGAGAATAGAATTACTATTAATTTTTGCAGATAATACAAATGGCTCTGGTAAAAACAGAGCAAGCTTTGCATCAAGTAAATCAGGTCAATTAAGTTTTTAATGTCAAGACTATATGCAAAGTTTCATTCAGAAACATCCTATACAAATAAATAAAATTGAAGTGTCTGTAATGTCAAAATAACAGTAAAATCAAAACCAAAAGTCATTTATTCAAATTAGGCTGAGAATCAGCACTTTTCAAATGTCAAAATTACAAAAGACAATCCCCCAAAGCACCCGCCCTTCACCACTTCCTAGCCCTTTTTAAATTTCTTGTGTCTGTCTGTCTATTTGTTCCAGTGATAGAACTTTCACTGGCATAGCTGAGTTAGATGTTATAAGGAGCAACATAGGCTTTTTGACTTATAGAGGTATGAGGAACAGGGTGTAAAGTTCACTCATACTCTATAGAAAAGGGAGGATCCTCCGACCAGACGGGTGTTGTGTCTCGCGGGCAACTGCCCGATTATTCATGTCGGGCCGTTGTATCTATGCTAGTTGCGCGGTAAACTCTGTTTGCGCGATGCAGGATTTGCGTGACGTCAGTATGACGCGTTGCTTGCATGTGGTGTTGTAGATACCGCTACAGACTTAATAGTATGTTCACGTGGGATAATTTCCAACATCCACATGGGTGAAGACACGGGCAGAAGCTAGCATTCATATAAAATGTGTTGTTGTATGAAAGAAACAAGCAACTAACAAATAATGTTTTTAATTTAAACCTTCTATTGGCATAATAATGTTAACTATTAACAGCGTGGGCCAGACTCCTACACTATGTTTTAATACCTAGGTATATTACAGAACCAGTATTTCACCATATTATTCATCATCATCATCTGCCTTGCCTATTCCCAACTATGTTGGGGTCGGCTTACAGTCTAACTGGATTATTGAATTATTCCATGAATATTATTAAAGTTTAATAACAGCAGTTATACCTGTTCTACGATCAATAGACTCCCCTGGTTTCACTCTATGCAGCAGTGAAAGAATTGTGTCCAAGCCTGTTTCAACAACATTATGTGTCAATCCAACAACATGGGACAAGGTAGGTTCAGTACTTTCAAACACCTTTTTCCATAGTATACCTCCATCCTTCAAAAAATTCTTGTATGTTTCATGGAAGATTGAAGGCATTGTCTCCTTCTTTCGTGCAGCCATGCGAATTACGTACATGTGAAGGTCCGAAAAATCTGCTATTTGTATATTTTGCCATTCTATAGTTGGTTTAATCTTATATAGGCCAGAAGAACCAACACCTTCCGGATTTTCAGCTTCAGACTGTAAAAAAAAGGTATGATGATTAATGTCTGAAGCAATTAAAAATACTGGTATTCAGCTGGATCCGGTAAGACTAGAAGCCGACCCCAACATAGTTGGACTGAATATGATGCATGATATAATTAATCTTCCACAACATCGAGTTTAAATATAAAAAGTTGAATTGTTACCTCAGTAATAATGGCGTTACACTTTTTATTAAATTTAGATAAGACATCTGATTTACATCTAGTTACTGTAGCACATTTGGTACGTTCCTTCATTACTTTTAATAAATACTCCTCGCCATTAGTTGGTATTTCCCTTTCTATAACATTAGGGTTGATTTGAAAACATTGTGATCCTAAGTACTCCTGGTCATTGTCATCATTTCCTTTCTTACTAAACATAATTTTTTTATCAGTCATTTTATTAAAGTGCTTGTATATTCACGGAGTCTTATTATTAAATTACTTTTTACAAAATCCGCCCCTAAGACGACCCACTGACCCAATCCTGTTTTAAAATTGTTTCCGTTCTTGGTTTTGTGAAAGTAAAATAAACTTTTAAATAAACAATTCTAGGCTGACATTGACAATGACAGTAGTATGCTACCCGGGGCGCTTTCCGAATTAGCTATAATCGCTCACAGCGCTCACATCATCTCACATTCGTTCCGATTTAGATATCACGATTATGACAGCTGAGAGCTGTCAACAATTCGGAACGCCCGTGAGCGCGCTCACAGTGCTTACTCAATGTAAAAACGATATTATTACAGTATTTCTTTGTATAAACACTACATTTCTTCTTCTTTGGTTAGGTGGGGACTATTAGCCAGAAGCACAATTTCGAAAATGCCACGTTAGTTTAATTTTATGATAAGATGCAAATCAAAACAAAACACACACTGACACATCTTCACACACACGCTGTCATTTTTGACAGCGCTCACGGTGATATTATTCTAGGGCATGGTCGGCGTTATCGCAAGATGGCGCATGTCATGACGTCATCTATGACGATTCACGGAACGTCGTTATCGCGCTCACGCTAATTCGGTACGGGTTTAAGCACGCTCACATCGATTATTTCCCATCTCGGAACGCAGGGCCGATATATCACCTTTGGGCGCTTTCCGAATTAGCTATAATCGCTCACAGCGCTCACATCATCTCACATGCGTTCCGATTTAGATATCACGATTATGACAGCTGAGAGCTGTCAACAATTCGGAACGCCCGTGAGCGCGCTCACAGTGCTTACTCAATGTAAAAACGATATTATTACAGTATTTCTTTGTATAAACACCACATTTCTTCTTCTTTGGTTAGGTGGCGACTATCAGCTAGAAGCACAATTTCGAAAATGCCACGTTAGTTTAATTTTATGATAAGATGCAAATCAAAACAAAACACACACTGACACATTCTCACACACACACTGACATTTTTGACAGCGCTCACGGTGATATTATTCTAGGGCATGGTCGGCGTTATCGCAAGATGGCGCATGTCATGACGTCATCTATGACGATTCACGGGACGTCGTTATCGCGCTCACGCTAATTCGGTACGGGTTTAAGCACGCTCACATCGATTATTTCCCAACTCGGTACGCAGGGTTGGATTGCGATTAGTGATGTGAACCGGTTTCATAAAAACCTTAAAAAAACCGGTTTTAGTAAAAACCGATAATCACCGGTTCTCATTGAAAAACCGATTACAATCACAAAACATGTATCCGAGTCTTTGATATGTATCCGAACATGAGTCTTTTGAGTTTAAAATATTGTCTATGGTACGGGAATCCCCCGATATCCCATTTTAATATGCGACTAACTTCACTATACTAAAATATTCCAGTAAAATACTTACGTAAAGCTCACTTTACCTAAGTATTTTCACGGTGAGATTTTTACTGAGCTGTCAATTGTGTCAATCCTTAGTATCAGGTGGAATGACAGCTCACTAAGCTCACTTCACAGTTATGACGGTGATCTTTTTACAGAATAGCACCGAAGTTTTGCTTGCGAATTATTTGGAGTTGACATGTTTGTTTGCGAAAATGCCTAAAGTAAAAGGTAACATCAAGTACAAGAAATAATTTTGAGAAGATTGATAATCTTATTGCAAAGTGTAATAAGATATGCGCTAAAGTGATCAAAGTTGGAGGAGGAACCTCGAATTTATATTGGCATATATTAAGAGAAACCATCCCCAGGCTACAGTGGAGGTGGATCGAGGTGAAGTGGGTGATCAGCCAGGGTGACACTCAGGCACAGGGAACGTCTACTGGCACAACACAAGAAAAATCAACGGAGACTCCACGCGCACGCCCCATATTTCATACTACTCTGAAAATGACCGCAGCAAGTAACAAAAAGAAAATTGATAAATATTTGACTGTGATGATCGGACGGACGTACGGACGACTGACCACGGACTTTTTAGGAAAAACCTAAAAAAAACCTTAAAAAACCGGTTTTAATAATTAACTAATCGGTATAAACCGGTGTTGAAAATTGTAATCGGTTCACATCACTAATTGCGATATACAAAGACTACATTATGATGCGCGATATATTACTTTACTCTATGATGCTGGCTGACAATGACATGAGAGTTCCTGGGTTGCCAGTTTAAAGTAAAGTCGTGACGCGGTTCTTTAAAATCCCGGGACCGGATCCTATCGAAAAAGACACATTTCGATAACCGGATTTGCCTTGCCCTCAACAACAAATAGCTGTCGGAAGAATAGCGGTCATCTCTTTGATTTAACGTGACAAAATTATCAGGTTTTGGACTTTTGCACAGCGTTTAGGGGACTCCTACGATAACAATGATTGATGCTTGATACAGTACGGTAGCGTATCAAGTGGTTGTGAATAGCTATGCTGTGGTTTTAAACATTGTTTATTCCGATTCAAAAGTATAAAAATGGAGTGTTTGGGTTGGCTTGTGGAAGACTTGGAATCGCCAACATTGGTGGCTGCAACTATGCATGCCCTGGAAGTTCGGGAACGCTGAATAGTCTTCTGTGCTCTGTAGTGTGGTAATGAATACGAACAAATGAAATAATGTGATCTCTCTCGTACAATACTTTTTTCAATTGTAAAATAAGTACCTAGATAGATGTGCGATACGATTCTCAGTATGTAGAATGTAGATATCTAAGTAGAGTAGACTACTGTTTCTTTCAAGTTGGATGTTAGATGGTCATATTTAGAGGATTTGAAGTTAACAATAAATATTTAAAGAGAAAATGTCAAGTTAAAACGAAGCAAAGAAACAGACTTTCATCTTCTTCAATTGAAGGCCTTTTACATACCAAGCGTCTTAATAGGTATAGATGGTTCTAGTTGTTTTGATTTTTTTATTGACAATAACATGTTTAGTACGATGTCAAAAGAGCGTTGGTATATATATATATATGACAAAACTGATTGATTTTTTATCTTAATATTATTAAATTTGTACAAAAAATGCTTAATTTTTATTTTATTTACAACTCACAACTTTTCCCGTTTTCTACCGATATTTTTCCCCCATTTCTACCGAATAATTTTTCTGTGGTTTGGTAACACTGCAAGTCACTGTTAGAGATGGGTCGTCGACGCATTTTGCGTTAACGAAACTAGACCGTCCATTTTTGTTCATCGACTAGTCCATCAACTAGTTGAATTCGTCGACTAGTTTATGCGTCGACTTGGTTATGCAGACGATTTAAATAAACTTTGCAACGAAGTCTACTACGGTGACGGCGATGATTTTATGTTTGAGCGATTATTTTATTTCTAAGGACGAATGAATTTGTGTTACTTGCCTAAGTTTTTGAGTCGATAGTCGCATTCGCATTCAGTTTAGTCGTTGACTGCCGTTGAGAAGTGGTGTTCAAAGTTGCTATAAGGCAATCACTTGCTTAATGCTTAATGCTTTATATTTTAATCATGATTTTTTATATGCTTTATTAAATCATGCTTTTTTTATACGCGTAGTGTACCTGATACTTGACTTGTTATGTTACGGGCGGGCGCGAATAAAGCAAGCGCGGTGACTGACAGCATGCTAAAGAATATTACATCGCGTTTATGAATTACGATAAAACAGATACAATCAACTCAACAACAACAACAACATCAACAACAACAACTCAACAACAACAACAAACTCAACAACAACAACTCAACAACAACATCAACAACAACAACTCAACAACAACAAACTCAACAACAACTCAACAACAAAATCAACAACAACAACTCAACAACAACATCAACAACAAAATCAACAACAACTCAACAACATCAACAACAACAACTCAACAACAACAACATCAACTTAACAACAACATCAACAACAAAATCAACAACAACAAAATCAACAGCAACAAAATCAACAACAACAACATCAACAACAACAACATCAACAACAAAATCAACAACAACAAAATCAACAACATCAACAACAACAACATCAACAACAACATCAATAACAACAACAACAGCATCAACAACAACTCAACAACAACAACATCAACAACAAAATGAACAATAACAACTCAACAACAACAACAGCATCAACAACAAAAAATCAACAACAACATCAACAACAACAACAACAACAACTCAACAACAAAATCAACAACAAAATCAACAACAACAACAACATCATCAACTCAACAACAACAACATCAACAACAACAACATCAACAACAACATCAATAACAACAACATCAACAACAGCATCAACAACAACTCAACAACAACAACATTAACTCATGAACAACAACTCAACAACAAAATCAACAACATTAACTCATCAACAACAACTCAACAACAAAATCAACAACAACAACTCAACAACAACATCATCAACTCAACAACAACAACATCAACAACAAAATCAACAACAACAACAACTCAACAACAACAACAACATCAACTTTCCTTCATACTTATACATATCCTCATATACCTCATACGATATTTATTAATATATATTTATTTATTTACACTAAAAAAGTACGAAGCAAAATAATCACAAAAGTAAAAAACACGAACCAAATAGCATATCATTAATTATATTACGTATTTACGTGAGCCGCCCGAGATCGCAAATCGCACGCGGTGCTTGCTTTTATCGATTTATTATTATATTCATTGCGATGACAGAGACAGAGTGCGATGTAAAAAAGCAATAAGCAAATAGCAACTTGTGAGAGCCACGATAGCGTTTGCTTTATGATGTGTGTATTAAGCAAGGTGCTTTATTTTGCTATATGATATATTAACCACCACTAGGAGACGTCTACGGATTCGACTAGTCCATGAATTGTTGGTGAACCGTCGCCGTCGTCCGTCGATTCGTTCACAGTACGTCGACGGTCGAATTAACTAGTTCGTTCATTCAACGCTCATCATTAGTCACTGTCAATGTCAAACAAAGACTACCTAAAAACAACGAACGATTTGCCGGATTGTGCTGTGTCGTATACACAGAGTACTTTGATAAGACTTGGTCGTATATTTATTGATTCATTGATGAGTTTTCTTTGTTTCACGTGTTTTGGTATTATTTATAGCACAGGATTTATTACTTCCTCAACGGAATAACGCTGAGGGACTCAATTCAATTTTCATAAAATATAACCAAAATAGAAAACGCAATGCAAAGTCGTTATTTTGAGCACAGATATTGATAATGTCTACTTCAAGTAACATTTCGCAGTCAACTTATTCCCCATCAGAACCAGAAACTCCTCAAGTAAGTTCTAATCAAAATATAATAAAACTTCTTCGATCATCGCCGGGAGGCTTGTAGAGTTATAGCTACTGGATGAGTGAAACTGCAGACAGTAGCCGAATCTCGAACTCTCGAGTTTAAAGCCGTGCTATTGGAGAGGGCGTAGAGACGTAGGTATGACCAACACGACCACTATTAACTGATTATGACATTTCCTTTATAATGAGTTTTCACTACTGGGTGTGATAAAGAACATTTTACCTTACATGCTGAATGAAGGCATACTGAATTTGATTATCTGACAATTATTGAAATACCCGTTGGTCTCGTGGTTGCGAGCGCGACTGCTGAGCGTGGGGTCCTGGGTTCGATTCCCGGGTCGGACAAAGTGTTATTGGTATATTGTTTTTCCATTAGGAATTTCTTAGTAACAGTCTGAAGTTTGGAAGTTGGCGGTTTAACACCCCCGTGCCTCGGAAAGCACGTAAAGCCGTTGGTCCTGCGCCTGATCTCTCCCCGGTCGTGTCGGATTACCGTCCCATCGGACTATGAGAGTAAAAGGAACAGAAAGTGCACCTGTATTTGCGCACACACTTATGCTCTATAATATCTCCTGCGTACCGGGCTAATCTCCATTGAGATTGGCCACCGTGACCGAAAACTGTTGGGAGGCTATTATTATTATTTAAATATGAGCTTAGCAGGAAAACCATTCCTAATCCATATTTCTTATTATAATTTATAAGGCACACCAACTACTTATTTAAGTACAAAATAATGAATACTTAAATTAATCACTTACAAAATTTCATGTGTAAATAAGTCACTTACACATCATTCACAAAGTAGTAAGAATTGACTTTTTACTTTTTAGTATTAAAAAAAAACTTTACGAGTTTACTGTAAAGTGCTTGTAATTAGATTAAATTAAAAATTTCAATAAGTAAATAATTATGGTTGTAAATGAAGACAATGGAGTTATTGCAATAATCAGATCAACTCAGCCTATTGCAGTCCACAGATGGACATGGGCCTCTCCCATGTTACGTAACAACACCCTGTCCACCGCTAATAATCAACAACAACTAATATCAAATAAAACAATAATCAATTCATCATCAAATTCTGATTACAGAGTACAACTCAAAGTAGAATTCAGAATTTTGACCAATCGCTGAACCATGCTGATTTAGGACTCAGCATTGAACAATCAATGAAAAATGCACAGAAAGAATTGCACCAAAAGAGAATACAATCATTGAGGAAAGAGCTTGACTACCTAAAATCTACTGAATGGGAGTTTGAGTATGACAAAGGATTTGTACAATAAGAATAACTAAATTTAAAAAATAAGCTAAATAACTGCTTCAAGATGGTTTCCTACATAAAGTCATTTTTCAGTTATTTCTTTTCCAACAATTCATTAGAGGAATATGATAATGAAATGGAGAACTATCTAGCTGAAGAGCTTTTTAAACTTGATTTAGAACAGGACGAAAAATATGATGATGTTACAGATACACCTAGAAATGATTGTTTTGAAAGGACTGGTAAGTTATTTTTTCTATAAGTCAGATCAAAAAAACTAAGCCAAGTAAAAAAAAAACTATTTTAACTAAGTCTCAGTGGTTTGAGCTATTTATTAGATTAAGGGTTGATTTTTCCAACACTAGATAGCTTTATCGGAGGAATAATTTTTAATTTCTGATTGTTCTTCCATACAAAAACTGACAGACGTCAATTTTATTCCATGAATAAAAAATATTGGTTAATTGAAAAAATACACTGTCCCAACTGCTGAGCAAAGGCCTCCAAATCCTACCAGGCATCCTTTTCTATAGCTACCTCGATGCCTGAGGTTGGACGGCGCCGCCGAGGCCGGTCCAGGAAATGGTGACGAGACAACCTAGACACGTACCACAAGGGTTGAGCTACTTTTAGGGTTCCGTATCCAAAGAGTAAAAACGGGACCCTATTACTAAGACTCCACTGTCCGTCTGTCTGTCTGTCACCAGACTGTATCTCATGAACCGTGATAGCTAGGCAGTTGAAATTTTCACATGATGTATTTTTGTTGCCGCTGCTGTAACAACAAATACTAAAAAGAGAATAAAATTAATATTTAAGGGGGGCTCCCATACAACAAACGTGTTTTTTTCGGCGTTTTTGCCTTGTATGTAGTACGGAACCTTTCGTGTGAGAGTCTGACTCGCACTTTGCCAGTTTTTTTTCCATCTTATTTCATTAGCCTACGCTGTCCCACTCTAGGGACGAAGGCCTCCCTCCACTCACTCCACCTTTCACGCGCCCACGCGTCCTCCTTCCAGTTTTGACTATTATAAAATAATATTTTTCGAGCTTCAATTTCAAGTTTTATTTTTTTATTCATTAAACTGATTATGTGTTATTTCAAAGTAATTATTATTTCCAGGGGTAATAACCTACATTAACAGTGAGGGCGACTATGTTCTCATTGATGGAATGTTCTATTATGATATTACGGCTTGCTCGATAACATTCCAACTAAATGACAAGATATTATACCTATGCTATAAAGATTCTAAAGAGTCCCTGGTTGTGGTGCGAATCCTCCGCAACCAAGGAGAGCATTGGGGTGACTTTGATGTTGATGTACAAGAAAGCGGTTACAAAGTAATAGAACATGTCTTCATCGGCGAAGTTGAATATCGACAAGACCGTATGGTCATAATCAAAGAAAGTGACCTGAAATTCAGTCTGGATAATGTTGTTGCCACATTTGTTCCTGTTCAAGGAGATTTACTGGAATTGATGTGTAAAGTTAAATTTGATGAAGAGAATCCTATGGATATCGCTCATAACAATGTGAGTTTAACATTTAATTTGATTACAGTATATCAACCATACTTGGAATAGGTAATGAAACAACATTTATCATTCTTAAAATTATTTCTGTTGCTGCAATACCTAGTGAAGTGCTGAGTGTGAGTGAAGTGCTCTGTCTGACTATCATCAGACAGACAGCAGCTGAATAGTGCTAGGAGTTTAATTTTTACTGATGATAACATTTATTTTTATTTTTATTTAGTTATTACGGGTAGATGGATGGACGTGGTTAGCTTTATTCTTCAATAAGTTGTTGCTGGAAGAAGCCATACCTGACGAATGGTGTAACAGTTCGCTGGTGCCCATCTTTAAAAACAAAGGTGATGTGCTGGAGTGCAACAACTATAGAGGAATAAAGCTAATGTCACATAGTATGAAGGCTTGGGAGAAAGTTATTGAAAGGCGACTGCGAGAAGAGACTGAAATTTCGCAAACCCAATTCGGTTTTATGCCCGGTCGAGGAACAACAGATGCCATCTTTGCCATCCGCCAGCTGTGCGAGAAATACAGAAGTGCGCATAAAAACTTGCACATGGTATTTGTTGACCTCGAAAAGGCATACGACAGAGTGCCTCGTGAAGTTTTGTGGTGGGCGCTGAAGGAGAAAGGTGTGCCAGGGAAGTATGTGCAGTTGATTAGAGCGATGTACAGTCGATGCAGTACCCAAGTCCGGTCTACAGTGGGCACTACTGGCAGCTTCGATGTGGCTGTCGGCTTGCACCAGGGTTCAGCACTCAGCCCGTACCTCTTCGTGCTGATAATGGATTCTCTTACATCGGATATCCAAGAAGAGGCTCCCTGGTGTATGCTGTTCGCCGATGACATTGTGCTAGTTGCCGAGAACGGCCTAGAGGTCCAGAGCAGATTGGAGGTGTGGTGGGAAAGACTCGAGACCGTTGGCCTGAGAGTAAGTCGGACCAAAACCGAGTACCTGTTTTGCGACTTTGGTGGTCTCTCCAGTTCTGTGCCCATATCTCTCGCCGGAACGCCCTTACCGATCTGCTCCGACTTTCGGTACCTCGGGTCGCTTGTCCAAGGAGATGGCGAAGTAGACCGAGACGTAACGCACCGGATCAACTCAGGATGGATGAAATGGCGACAGGTCACAGGAACAACTTGCGACCCACGGATGCCCCTCAAGTTAAAGGGGAAAATTTATAAGTCCGTGATAAGGCCTGTCGTACTGTATGGGTCTGAATGCTGGGCCGTGAAGAAGACGGATGAAAAAAGATTGCATGCAGCGGAAATGAGAATGTTGAGATGGATGTGTGGAGTGACGAGAATGGATAAAGTAAGAAATGAGTATATAAGAGGAAGTCTGAAAGTGGCGCCAGTGACAGAAAAGTTGAAAGGAAATCGTTTGTCTTGGTATGGGCATGTGATGAGAAGGGACGAAACGCATGTGACTAAAAGAGTGATGGATATACATGTTGATGGATGGAGAGGGAGAGGAAGGCCGAAGAAAAGATGGATGGATTGTGTGAGGAATGATATGAAAGAGAAGGGAGTGAATGATAGCGTGACGGTTGACAGGGGCGAATGGAAGAAGAAAACGTGTTGCGCCGACCCCAAGTAAACATGGGATAAGGGCAGGAAGATGATGATGATAACATTTATTTTTATATAGGTAGTGGAAGTCATTTCATTCCGCCCATTGAGAAGCAAAGTGCTATCTTCAACTATAACTAAATGGGATGGAGAAGAAGGAAAATGTGACAGACAAATATTCTTCAACAAATATTGTAATATCAGTGGCGGTGAACCACATGTTGGAGCTAAGGTAAGATTAGAATATTAATATAATTTGGGAAACATGTGCATTATTATGCACCCGCTTTTTTTTTATTTATGCACCGTCGACGCTCTATGTGTGCTACAGAAACGCGCTTTAAACACAACTAGTTTATAGATTAGCGAGACAGATAAAAAAAAGTTGTAGGGAAAGATATTTTGCCTCATTTCATGGCAACAAAACTTGAACAAACATGGCAACAAAGAGCTTTGAAGGTCCGTGGCATAACTACTGTCTGCCAGTTTGTTTTTTTTTTTCAAAATGGTGGACACTATAGGTATACCAGGCAGACCGGGCTCCATATAAAAATCTTGAATGCCCTTTGAATGTCAAATCCCAATACTTTAATGTTATGGGGAAAGTAATACTATTCCATTTTTATGATTCGTTGAAACCTATAGTTTCAGCTGATAAGGTAGAGGATGATAAACACATTGAGCTGACCAAAGTACCTAATATAGGACCAGGTCAGACCTTTCAGTCATGACCCATTTGTGTTTGCCTTCTTTAATTAGTAATTTTTTTTAATTATTGATGGACTTTTACCTATTACAGGCTCTTATTGAAGCTGTGGAGAGCAATCAAGGTGCTTGCCCATGGAGAGTGATAAAAATGGATATAACAGACAGTGCAAAAATGATTGTAACCACTCCGGATGTAGACGATATAGAAGGAAGAAGCTTAGAAACAGAAAAACTTTATAACATTGAAATAACATACCCTCTGAAGTTTGAAAACGTTAATTTTCATGAAAAACCACAAATAAATCTGGTTATAACAAACAAGAGTAATCAACAAATTATAATGTATAAATGGATGCTACTGTGCAAAAAAAGAGATTCCCAAATCAGTATAAGCCCAACTTTAGACAATTCTACAAGATTGTACCCAAATAGACCATTTTATTTATCAGTCACTTGTCATCCAAAATTTTATGGAAAATCTAAGGAACATATGATAATTACTTTTAGAGGATTCAAAATTGAAAGACTGATTGAAATAAATATTTTAAGTGACATTATTTCTATTAATCCAAGTGACAACAACAATGCTTACAGACGTAACGGAAATGGATATGATGAATGTGCTAACATAATGAAGAAAATTAGAAACGGGCCTGATAAAACTCATGTACCTGGAGTGCGATTAGTGAAATCTCCTCATTTTATTGCAGTGAGAATGGGACAATATATAATACCGGATAAAGTTTGGTCTGCGGTTTTAGGTAACAACTATGAAGACACTTCTGATCATCATGAAATTTTTGACAGAATTGAGTCACGTTTGCCTTGTTTATTACAAAATTTGAATATTACCAACTACATGGACAAATGGCACACTTTGTTATACTTGGAAGAGATTCAATCAACAGTGAATATGAAGACTTTTAGTATGCCATCTGCATTTTTAGTAAAACATCAGGAGTATCTTGGTCTGGAAGTAAAAAAGTTGGCTGAAAAGAGGCCCTCTTTAATCATAGGAGACAAAGTTTTTGTGAAAGACATATGGGATGATAAAGCTTCTTCATATGAGGGCTTTATTCATGTAATTAGAGGTGACTTAGTACTGATAAAGTTCCATCCTCGATTCCATGAAACCTACCAGGGAAGTGATGTTTCTGTAGAATTCCATTTCAACAGAAATCAAATCAGAAAATCTCACCATGCAGTTAATTTGGCAATATCTACATTGGGTCCAGATGTATTATTCCCATCTCGTCTATTGACACGGCCACCGCAAGTACCGTTGGAAACATTAAAAATTATGAAATGGTTCAATCCAAATTTGAACAGTCGTCAAAAAGAGGCTGTAACAAATATTTTAATTGGGGAGTGCCGTCCCATGCCTTACTGCATATATGGACCACCTGGCACAGGGAAAACCGTCACTATTGTAGAGACTTTGTTGCAAATACTCACGCTTCTACCCGACAGCAGAATTTTAGTAGCAACCCCATCAAACAGTGCAGCCAATTTAGTAACAGAAAGACTATTACAATACAGGCACCTATTTTCAAGTTCTATAATAAGACTAATTGCAAACTATTTGGTTGACTCTGAAAACATTTCAGACCTAATAAAACCTTATTGCGCAACATTGAACATAGCTAGAGAAAATACATCAAGACCGACTCATGCGGTTCAAGGTGGCGTTAATGTGAATGTATCAGCATCCTATGTTGGGAGATATCGAGTTACTATCGGGACATGTCATTGTCTCGGGTCATTAGCGCAGATAGAACTTCCTAAAGGGCACTATACACATATAATAGTAGATGAAGCTGGACAGGCAATAGAACCAGAGATAATGATTCCTATGACATTTGTTAATAAAGAAAGTGGTCAAATTATTGTAGCTGGTGACCCAATGCAGCTTGGGCCGGTTGTAATATCGAAATATTGCCTCGAGTACGGAATGGATATATCGTATCTGTCAAGAATGCTTGAAACATTCCCATATCAAAAAGACTTTGCTGCATTCGAAAATGGTTTTAATAATAAGTTGGTTACACAGTTAACTGATAACTACAGATCTTTGCAAGAAGTGTTAAAATTGCCCAGTGAAATGTTTTATGATGCATCTTTAGTTGCTAAAATAGACAGAAAAACGCCATTTATACCGAGAATTCTTGACGTTGTTTCCGAGATATTTGAAATGCCTGACGATACAAAAACTGGTGGGGTATTTGTGTATGGCGTTAAAGGCAACAATGCGAGAGCAGTGGACAGTCCTTCTTGGTATAATCCTGAAGAAGCTTCTATGGTCGCTTTGACTGTGTGTAAACTTTATAGGAGAAATATAACACCGGATGAAATTGGTATCATTACACCTTATCTAGCTCAGGTAATGTCCTGCTATGAATAAATATCCATGGAACTAAAATTTTAACAACATACATAGTCTCAGTCTCTATCGGTCAAAAATACCTCTAATATCCCTACATTTTTGACAAGATTTCGACATTTGTTTGGCACTGATATGAGACTGCGACTAGATTTTGAACGTTTTAAATTACGAATATTGGCCTTCAGATGTGCTTTCAACTGTATAATGAAATCCCAAAATTCTGTTTGGTTTAATTCTAGTCTTGTCCAATGCATAATCAGCCTATAATGTACCCACTGCTGGCCTGGGGACAAAAGGCCTCTATGTGAAAGGGGGTCCAATTTAGTTCATTTAAATTCGCTCTAATTCTAATCACAACACCTACCTACTTACAATATTGTGGCAATATTGAATTTGTATTCATCACTTACTTTTTACAGATAAAACACCTACGGCGTCTATTCGACAACATGAACTTGGAGCGTCCGAAAATCGGCACCATCGAAGAGTTTCAAGGCCAAGAACGACCTATCGTGGTCATATCAACAGTGCGGTCAACTGAGGCTCTAGTATCTGAAGATCAAAAACATTTCTTAGGATTTGTCAGAAGTCCAAAGCGGTTAAATGTAGCCTTAACTCGAGCTCAAGTAGCTGTAATCTTATTATGTGACCCACATTTGCTAAGAACTGACCCCTTATGGAGAAAAGTCATAAATCACGCAATCAAAGAAAACAAATACATGGGATGTGATTTGCCGCGTGTGACTGATGAGAGTAATGAGCAAATAGATTTAGAATAAATATGCTAAGAAACTAGACATAAGTTATAAAATATAGTGGCGAGCGCGTACCGGCAGGCGCAGCGTGGGTATGGGTAGGCCACAAGTTGTCCCGACGAATTGGGCCCTATTTCATATATTTGTCAATGACATTATAAAAATTTACATTTTCGGAGTCCTAAGGGCCTGTGCACACCACGTTTTTTAAGGCGCGTTTTAGAAACGTGCGTTGACGGCGCGCTTTTATCCTACAGAGAAGTGCCTGCTAGTATATGACTCGCGTGCGTATCGTGTCTGTATCGCTACAAACGCGCGTCAACGGCGCGTTTAAAAACGTGGTGTGTACAGGCCCTATCTGACTCACGTGCGTATCGCGTCTGTATCGCTAAAAACGTGCGTCAACGGCGCGTTTAAAAAACGGTGTGAATAGGCCCTAAGGTGAATACGCGGAAACCCATGTCCGAGAATTCACCCGAAACCTAGTTGGATAACGGAATTTATATGCTTAGGGACATGCGTTTCGTGCATTCACGGACATGCGTTTCCGTATTCCCCCTAGGGTGGATAAATGGAATAACTGACATGTTCACGACAGGTGATGTTTACTATAGTAGAAAATGTTGGTCGGATTGTCACCTGTCGCCTGCCCCCGCTCTGTCCGCGCCTGAATCCGCTGGATGCGAAGAGCACAGGACCGGTCAATGTATCAATGGAATATTATGAAGACTAATTTTACTTGTACCAACATTTTGTTTTATTTTAACTATTAGCAATCGGTAAGATAGAAATACAAATATCTTTCATTAGGAACCGCTTAAAAAAACTTGCATTTGTGATGCCAGATGACGTAATTTTTTAATTAACATTAGGAACATTATTTTTAATACAAAATGATATTTCACTACCTACTGATTTTTTATTTATCTTTTCAATCCATTCTTCCTTAATATATATATATATTATAATAATATGTATATGCGAATTAGCAGTTCGAGCTCGAACTCAGGTGGGCGTGGCCAAAAAGCACGCTGTCTCATCTGGCATCGTGTCCGACAGAGATAGTATCATGTCCGTGACTACCGCCGGACCACCAACGCCAATCGCTTCCATATTTGGTAAATAATTAGTACTCAGTTGGTACTAATTAGTACTCGAACCTCAAAATTGGTACCTTAGGAGTTTTCGAGAAAATCGACTTTGAAGGTGGTCCGGCGGTAGTCACGCTCCCTTCAGCAGGACCACCATGAGCGCCGAAAAAGGGGGCACGCTACAGCTATTCTAAGTATACAAATAATTAGTAGGTACCCATAAATATGATTTATTTCGTAAAAAAAACAGAACTCTAACATTTGTATTTACCGAGAAATCAACGATGATAACTTTCTCGCAATTGTTCAGCAGGACCACGATTTTGAATGTTGATTCCAAGTTAGAGAAGCTTGTCGCTTTCCTCAAACCTACATAAAAAATTAGTACCCTGCAAGATAAAATTAGTACCCAAAATTCAAAACTAGTACTCCAGTAGTTTACGAGATATACCATGCCATTGGTGGGGTGGCGGTAGTCACGGTGCCAAATTTTCATTTCAAGATTTCCCTATTAAAAACTCGGTGATTTCTTCCCAAATTTATACAAAAATGAGTACCCATAAAGAAGTTATAGCGACCAAAAATTCAGATTCCTAAGTGTAGTAGATTCCTAAGTCGTATAACCCGAACAAATTAAGTTGTGCTTGTGAACAAGGGAATCGGCGCCATTACCATTGACAACTTAATTTGTTCGGGTTATACGCGGAGATTTAGTATGGAAAAGTAATGAAAGCTAATTTCTCTTAAAATACAACACTTAGGAATCTGAATACTATCATGTCCGTGACTACCGCCGCCCCACCAACGGCAATCTCTTCCATATTTGGTAAATAATTAGTACTCAATTAGTACTCGAACCTCAAAATTGGTACCTTAGGAGTTTTCGAGAAAATAGACTTTGAAGGTGGTCCGGTAATGTTTTCTAACAGTACTTAACTAATTAACTATGTCAGTCTGTCTGTCTGTTACCATCTCACGCCCTAGGGTGGTCTCGCCCATCGGACGGAAGATGCTTCCTTCGCGTATCGCCAAAAAGGACAAGTACCACCTATAATAATAAATCATTCAATCTTACACACAACCGATGATGCGTTAGTGCGTCGCGTCGACCGTAGGTACTAACGAAGTTACGCCCTGAACGGATTTCGACGCATAGGTAGATGAAATTTGCCATGGCCTGCGGGTTTGTATGTACAGACGCCAGCACATCAAGTTACTACAATCTGTCAGATTTCTTTAATAGATTTTCGACTTTATTGCTAAAATATAAGGTTCAAGGTTGATTGGGAAAATCTGACAGTTTCGGGTAGGTTGACCTGCTGGCGTCCGTACATATTTATGTACTACTTTTTATCCCGGTAGTACTCTACACGGGCAAAAGTTATTTAAATAATATGTATGTAGGTTTATATAACTTCAACTTGTCTAGAAAAAAGAGGTACCTATTTATACAACTAGGAAAACGGCACTGTGGGTCAAGGTAAATCTGCTAGATGCGAAAAGCACAGGACCGGACACCGGTCTATGTTCAGTAAACAGTAGACAAATCTACCTGCCCGGCTGAATGATAAATAGGTACCTACCTATTTTGTGGCTGAATGATGATTATTTTCTTGCTGGAAAAGGCCTCAAACCTCTTGCAGCCGGTCGATTCTGTAAAAATCTCACCGTGAAAACTTAGGTGAAGTGAGTTTGTTTTTGCTAGGAATTGACACTATTGACAGCTCACTCCACGTTCACTTCACCTAAGTTTTCACGGTGAGATTTTTTAAGAATAGCACCGCTGTACCGTCTTTAAAAGCATCTGAGTCTGACATAGACAATGTCAGCAACTCAGCATGAGTGTTTTCCAAAATATATTATTATGATGGTGTTCCGTGGATTTTCCCCGGCTGTCCTTCATCAAGGGGTCCTGTTTCTGGCCTTATAGAAAACCATATTCATGTATTAGCTAAATGGCATTGACTTTACTAGCGCTAAATGGTCTAGTTATGTGTTTATCTACCATATATTCAAATCTTATTTACTTATGGTAGGTGTTAGCGTATTTCCAATAGTGTTTAATTATGAGAGAATAATATTTAGATAGTATGTACAGACGCCAGCACATCAAGTTACTACAATCTGTCAGATTTCTTTAATAGATTTTCGACTTTATTGCTAAAACATAAGGTTCAAGGTTGATTGGGAAAATCTGACAGTTTCGGGTAGGTTGACCTGCTGGCGTCCGTACATACATACTCCATAATCGGTGTCCTCTTATGGGATGTATAATGTAGGTAGGTACCGGTAAATATTGATTTAGACAGTAGGTACAAACCGTACCACCGCGATGAAATGGCTGGTACTTGAACCAGTTACTTCTTGGATATCGCGTAGTAGTAGTCTATGATCGCGTACAACTCATTCAGATAAATATTTTCATCGTAAAAGTAATTCTAGTCGGTTTTTCACCTAGATTTCAGCCTGCCCTGTTTTTGCACATCTTTATTGTAAGCATTCTTCATAAATGTTACCTACATATGTTGCATTCGAAATTGTTTGGTATAATTTATTAGAATTGACGGAGTTTTATTAGAATTGACAGAGTTCATTAAAATTAAGGCAGGAATCGGCAGAGCAAGGATCAGGAGCAGGGATCGGGCAAGCAACAGATTTGTATAGTTTTCATTTACTTTGACAGATTCGCATGACATTGCTGATGATTCAACTTTGGTTTTGACATAATTGACATTGACATATTGACTTGCTTCGTAAACGCACAAGCAGACGTCACGCGTTACGGATTACGAAAAACATTTATTATTTCTATTTAATTTTGGCTTTAGCAGTCCTTAGTTTTCTAGTAATATAATGTTTGCAATCAAGAAATAGAACACATATTGTCAGTTTACAGAGTGATATTATTATTTTGTCCAGAATGGAGGCAAATGGTGCGGTTTTGTGTGACAATTTGATCAAGTGGTTGCAGACTTTAGATCTCAAAGCAAAACATGGGAATCCATCAGGTAAAT
The DNA here is from genome assembly GCA_963082905.1 of Oligia fasciuncula. Taxonomy (NCBI): domain Eukaryota; kingdom Metazoa; phylum Arthropoda; class Insecta; order Lepidoptera; family Noctuidae; genus Oligia; species Oligia fasciuncula. The sequence goes on from OY720387.1 coordinate 14,799,745, forward strand.
GTTGTTTTTACAGCCTACACTAGCATTTGTTTTGTTAGGATTTGAATTTACGCTGTGAATCCGGTGAATCCCGGCCCACATCCCTATTAGAAGTCGACCAGTAAGTGGATAATTTCGACACTTAGTTCTTGTTTTTATTTCATTGGGACATCACTCTTTCGTTTGCGGTATTGCTTAATTCACAGTCATTTTCGCCATTGTAGTCTCGAATAGTTAAAGTTTACTGTGCAAAATGGTCATTCAGTCTAGTGCACGTTTCTGGGAAATTTGTATCAGTAGACAGAACAGTGATAGTCTGCAGTGCCTTTGTAAAGCTGCCCACACACAGTGTAACCTATAACAAAATAGGAAGTTAGAAACAAAAGTTACTTCAGTGAATTTGAAACAAATTAGTCTTCATTTACAGTTTATTAATAAGTAAAAGTTCTAAGGCTGTGATCATGACTAATAACACCTTGGACTTTTTGAAAGACATTTTATCATTCAATGTCACTATATAATTATAGTGAGTGTTGATACATTCAAATTGAAGATTATCTACATACTTAAAATATTCAGGTATTTTCAGCTGTTCAACTATTAAAAAGCATTGAATTTAAATTAATACAAAATAAATGTGTCCAATGACATAAAAAGAGTTAAAGTTAAAACTAAAATAAAGTTTATTAAAAAAAGTTACGGTTCACTGACTTAATTTACTTTTTACAGAACTGTCTGATGGTGTGGCGATTGCGGAGGCTCTCACACAAATCGCACCAGAGTATTTTAGTCCCGGGTGGAACTTGAAGATAAAAACGGATGTCGGACATAATTGGAGATTAAAAGTTAGCAACTTGAAAAAAATATTGGAGGGTGTTGTAGGTATGTGATAACTTTAAATTAACAATAATAATAATACTTTATTGCTGCAAGTCCTTACAATTATGCTTAATAACTGGCTAAAGTTCTCAATCACTAAAGGCGCAAAAAAAATTAAACCCCCCCTGACTCCTAAACTAGGAATACCTGTGACTTAGGAGTCAGTGTTCTACTGCCACTTGGACACTAAATCCCTATGGAATTAATTGTACATGAATCATAAGTTTCTGCTAAACTACTGCATACATATACCATATCTGCATAGCTGTTCACAACCATATGACAGGTTGTCAAATAAAAAATGTCACATTTTCAATAATTACTAATTTGCCTTGCCCCTGACAGCTTAAAGATGTCGGAAGAATGGCGGTTTTCTATTTGATTTAAACCACAGAGTACTTTTTGATAGACTGAAAATTTAAACTGACAATATTTTACAGTTTTGGATTTGTGACCAACCTTCATAGGACTCTTGTGATAACATTGTTTAATGTTCGAATTGGCACAGAAGCGTATCAAATAGTTGTGAATAGCTATGCAGATAGGATTTGTAATTTTGCTAAATTTTCAGAGACCGAAATAAGTGTTTCAACTGCTCCAATTCATTGTTTAAATATTCAAGAAATATTTTTAATCTTGAACAGATTAACTTTAATGTGTCTTGTTCAATGCTAAATTAGCATAAAAGTAACATTATTCAACATAAATAAAAAAATGTACAGTACTAACACATTAAAATTGCCTGTTTGATTACTCTATTTTAAGTAGTGTTTCGAAGCCTGTTGGCGTCACATTTTATCTGCTTACCTACAATAATATTAAAACTATAATCAGCTGGAGACATAATAAAATTATTGTGATGCCATAACATTAATATACTTCTATATATTATTACTATTGTGAAATAGCTATAATTAAAACTTTTTTACTCTGTGGTTCATTGCTATTGTTAAAAAAAAAACAATGATTGTTGCAGATTATCATCAGGATATTCTAAATTTAAGTTTACAAGAGTTTTCAAGGCCAGATGTAGTAAATATAGCTGAGACTGCCGATGCCTCAGACTTGGGGCGACTGCTTCAACTTGTATTGAGTAAGTTTATTTTGGTGCTGGCTGAAAATAGATTCTTTAGGCATGTTTTTAGTCAGAAGAATTAATAGAGATGATATAACTATTCCCTTTTTAAATCTCTGATTAGAATTTTTATACATAGAAGCTAGATTTTTATCTAATGTAATTGATTGATAGATTTTCTATTTTTAATCTTTCTACAGTATGTAGATGAAAAACCATACTTATTCGAAAAAAAAATAAGTAGCAATTCCTCACAAAAAAATGTTGGGTCTATTTTTAAAGATGTTTACGAAGACTAAGAGGAAATAAGCTAAACTAAGCCACATAGCAGATGACGTTAGGCATGCAACACACTTGTTCGGGTCGACATGATGTGGCACAATTCGGCACAGCTGGGCCAGCAAAAATGTATATTCTCAATTTTGCTGCCCAGCTAGGGCAAGGAACCGGTTCCCAAAGTACAGGTTCTGTATTAATACTTAGTGGTTTTTTACATTTCAGTACCAGGGTAGCGATTCCTGACGGGTACCGGTACTCCACCTAACAAGTACCGGTACCAAATTCAGATACTCAGCGTGTACCACACATCTCATATTTGTACGAGGAACCTCGTATGCCAATGCAATATCACAAACTGCTTGTCCTTTTTATTTACTATATGTTTTCTCACTCTAACTTACGAAAATATTTGTTTGGGACTAGTTTTAGTACCGGTACAGTACCAATACTGATTAGAAATACCCATAGTACAGGTACTACGTCTGGTACCGGTACCAATAGTAGTACTATTGGTACCGGTACCGTACTATTATAGTACAGATATTACTCTGGAACCGGCACACCAAGGCCAATGGTACCGGTTCCCAAAAATACCGGTATTTCAAATTCCTGCGCCCAGCTTTGCCGAATCATGCCGACCCGAACAAGTGTGTAGCAACCCCTCAGCTCATGGGAAAAAAGTGTAAGTTCATAAAAAGTAAACCACGTTATTCACTTCCGTTTTCTGTCTTTCAAGACTAAATTTGAATTGAATTTAACTTTTGAAATACCATATATTATCTAAACCAACACTTTTGGAAATAGGTTGTGCAGTCAATTGTGTAAAAAAAGAGGAGTACATCACAAGAATAATGGAAATGGAGCTGTCTTGTCAGAGATCGATAATGCAAGCGATACAGGTACGATATAAAGTCACTCATTTGTATTCAGATGACAAACTTATTATAATTCCTTAGGGACTGTAGAAATTGTGTACCTGGGAAAGTTACCGTTATTTATGTTAGAAAACTCAGCAGAGCACTGCAATTCGCTGTTGCGTTTACTTTCCACAGCTTTTAGGATTTGTATACTAGTATATCTTTAAAGTTTTCTAGTTGTGTCAATGTTTTAATAGTAGCAACAGATAGCTTTGTAACAGCAAGCTTTTTTAGTAAGTCTCTAGTGTTTAAAAAATGTATTATCAGTTTCTTTAATTAGCATAGAATTTGTAGAAAATTAATAGAAATAAACAGGGAGGCAAAATATACAGTACTAGCACTTTGCCCGCGACTTCGTCCGCGTGTATGTCGTACTTTCCTCTAAAAATTACGAATATGTATGTTTATGATCTTTATCATTTATTTAGATTAATAAGTATTCGGGCCAATTTTTAAGTTTGTAGATCAAAGGAATCAGATTTTTCAAATAAACAGGATCCTCGCTTTTCACCCCAACAAGGGTAGATTTTTTAAAAATCGTTTGGGTTGACGTGTCCATAACTTGACTCAAAGACCGATACCTACTCATTTTCGAGTTAATGGAAGCAAGCAGTAAAATCCACCCCTTCTTCTTCTTAGCGTGTCGATAGCAATCTAAAGGGACTCGGCCCAGAATTCGGCTACTTGTTTGGCGCCATTACCAGCGTCCACCAGTTCCTATAACGTGCAGCTGACAGGACATGCAGGACACGATATTAAGTGTCCCATCGTTTGTGGAACAGCACCACATTTTCACTCCAAGGCGGAGTCGTCTATGAATCTCCACCTGAACAGGTTTTCCTTACTTCAGCTAACCTGCGTCCGGAGTCTGTTTAAAGACTTCCAGGTTACTCAAGGTGTCCCATGTCCAGGTGGGAGGTCTTCAGCGGGTGGGACGAACGGTTTGGGTAAGGAAGGACTGTCTCGCCACAGCTTCAGTCTTTCTTGTCATGGTTCACCAGTGAGTTGACGACACACTTTAAAAAACTGTTTCGGCTTTTCAGCCTTTGTGGCACAAGGATGTTGTCGTGCAAAGGATCATGTGTCGGAGACCATTTTGGCTCTTTCGCTGGAGCCAGTGCTCTGCGAACCACTGGTGGCGCTATGTGCTAGTGGATACAGCATTTCCTACTATATTTCCCAGCAATCCACCCTTTGAACTTTATTACCCTTTTCCACCTTGGTAGGAGTCGAGTTTTGAAAAACCCTACAACTAACTACACCTTTTCACCCCGTTAGGGGCAGATTTTCGAAAAACCCTGATACGTGTTGTTCTTTATTTTTGGTCTTAAGTATAAATACCGAGTTTCGAGTTAATCGGACCACGCGTTAAAATTCATCCATACAAATTTTTACATCCCCCAATCCCCTTTTAGGGGGTAGTTTAGAAAAACAAAAAGTTCCAATCTTCATAATTTACTTTCGTGCCAAGTTTCAAGTTTATTAACCAAATGAATAAGATGTTTCATATAAACTGTATCCCCGCTTTTCACCCCCAAAGGGGTGGAATTTCGAAAAATAGTTTGTGATGTGTTCATTACTTGACTCAAAGATTATTTATACCAATTTTCGAGTAAGTAAATCAAGTCACGCAGTAAAATCCTCCCCTGTAAAATTAACTACCCCTTTTCACCCCGTTAGGGGTACATTTTCGAAAAACCCTGATACACGTTATTCTCTATTTTTGGTCTTAAGTATAAATACTGAGTTTCGAGTTAATCGGACAGCCCGTTAAAATTCTTCCATACAAACTTTGACACCCCCCAATCCCCCTTTAGGGGGTAGTTAAGAAAAACAAAAAATGCCAAACTTAATAATTTACTTAGATAAGTATTCGTGCCAAGTTTCAAGTTTATTAACTCAAGGAATAAGATTTTTCATACAAACGATATCCCCCCTTTTCACCCCCTTAAAGGTTGAATTTCCAAAAACCCCTTCTTAGTGCTCCCCTACATTATAAAAGGAAGTCGTGTGCAAAATTTCACATTCCTAGACCCAGTAGTTTCGGCTGTACGTTGATATGTCAGTCAGTCAGTCAGTCAGTCATTCATTCAGTCAGTCAGTTTCTTCTTTTATATATATAGATTTACTTCAGTCTTAGAACCTGCGCCAGATTCAAGAAATACTTTTATTTTCCATTCACCTAATGTGGTTTACATGTTAGAAGCAAGTAGTGCATATGAGCCATGGAGTACGGTCTATTTGGCGTCATGCCATTGGATGGTCCCACACACGAGAGCTTAGAAGAAAAGGCGGTACCAAAATATTCTGGCTTTGGTATCGGTATCGTAAAAAAACCTTTAGATTTCGTATAGTGTTAGTTTTGGGTTTTTTAAGAGTTGTTTAGTCTAATAAATGTTTAGTACCACTACGCCCTGAAATTAAATGTGCTCAAATAATGTACTGCTTTAATTTTTTTCACATAATTTTATTTATATTTTTTATGTCTGGCAACACACCTATAATATGTAAGTAAAATAACTGTCAGTATTGCTATTGCTTAAAATATTTTTTGTACGCATTAAATATACAGGGTGATTGGAAGATAGGTGCAAAGCTTTAAGGCGAAGATAGTACAGACAATTTAGAACCATTTAAGCCATGGTTGTCTTAGACGAAGTCTTACTACTTTTTTTTTACCAATTTATTAAGATTTTTTTCAAAAATTCCTAAACTTATAACTAAACTATTTATTTATGGCCAAATTGAATGATAAACGAATTCATTTTTATTGTATTTAATTAAAGTAATGTGTAAGCAATCTAGCAAAACATGTTTAAGGCCTCTGTGTCGTTAGACATTTTTTTTACAGATATTTAAAGTTCATAACAAATTTTAAAATTCATAAATACTTTTTGTAAACCTTATTTTAAAAATAACGGAGCGTGCTTTTTTTGTTCAAACCTTTTTGAAAACATGCTTGATAATCGCTCTTTCTTTTGAGGTAACATTTACGCAGATATCTTACAAATTATTGAAATTAGAACCTAAAAACCAATTTAAGGGAGAAATTTTAAATTTTAGGCAGTCTAATTAGAACAACATTTGAATTAAATTTATTTATGTTTCATGGTCAAAATGTTGTCCGTGATTCCTAATACCAGCACGGCTCCGTCTTCTCACTTCTATTGTTGTTATTTTCAACATCATATCTCCAGCTTCATTGTTTCAAACTCTGAATTCATTCCCTCTGTCAGTTCTTCTCTCGTGTTTATTTCAACATTCGTATACACCAGCTCCTTGGCCCGGCCCCACACGAAAAAGTCCAGCAGGGTCAGATCTGGTGAGCGAGCGGGCCAAGGGATGGGTCCATCTCTGCCAATCCTGCTGTCAGGAAAGCAATTATTTAAGTGTTCCCCATGTGTTGTGTGGGTTATGAAAGTTTGTAATGCCCTCAATAGAAAATTTGCTTTCATCCGTCCACAAGATTGATTTCAAATTCAAATTTTCTAGGGAGGGCATTACAAACTTTCATAACCTTCATGAATGGGCCGCCAAAGACAGCAATCCACATTTTAAGAAGCAGGTGTCGTTTCAGAGGAAATTCTCTGTCAATGTTTGGGCTGGAGTAATTTGCAGGACGTTAATTGGGCCCCACTTCTTACCGGAGACTTTCAATGGTGAAAATGATTTGCACTTTCTACAAGTGGATTTACCAGAGCTGATAGAGGAAACCGGTGTCCCGATATTCGCAAGAGACAGTACAGTCATCTTTCAGCAAGACGGCTGTCCAACGCATTGGATGTTAAATGTAAGGGAACACTTAAATAATTGTTTTCCTGACAGCTGGATTGGCAGAGATGGACCCATCCCTTGGCCCGCTCGCTCACCAGATCTGACCCTGCTGGACTTTTTCGTGTGGGGCCGGGCCAAGGAGCTGGTGTATACGAATGTTGAAATAAACACGAGAGAAGAACTGACAGAGAGAATGAATTCAGAGTTTGAAACAATGAAGCTGGAGATATGATGTTGAAAATAACAACAACAGAAGTGAGAAGACGGAGCCGTGCTGGTATTAGGAATCACGGACAACATTTTGACCATGAAACATAAATAAATTTAATTCAAATGTTGTTCTAATTAGACTGCCTAAAATTTAAAATTTCTCCCTTAAATTGGTTTTTAGGTTCTAAAATCAATAATTTGTAAGATATCTGCGTAAATGTTACCTCAAAAGAAAGAGCGATTATCAAGCATGTTTTCAAAAAGGTTTGAACAAAAAAAGCACGCTCCGTTATTTTTAAAATAAGGTTTACAAAAAGTATTTATGAATTTTAAAATTTGTTATGAACTTTAAATATCTGTAAAAAAAATGTCTAACGACACAGAGGCCTAAAACATGTTTTGCTAGATTGCTTACACATTACTTTAATTAAATACAATAAATATGAATTCGTTTATCATTCAATTTGGCCATAAATAAGTAGTTTAGTTAAAACTTTGGGAATTTTCGAAAAAAATCTTAAGAAATTGGTAAAAAAAAAGTGGTAAGACTTCGTCTAAGATAACCATGGCTTAAATGGTTCTGAATTGCCTGTACTATCTTCGCCTTAAAGCTTTGCACCCATCTTCCAATCACCCTGTATAGGTACCTATTTTAGTGGTTCAAAACTATAAAGTTCAGGATAATGTTAATGTACATTACAGTTAACCTTGTACTCAAATTTGCAATCTAATTATACGATCACAATTACTTCGCGAATACAATTACCATATTTATTTCTTTCTAACGTAACTTTATACTCGTACTATTCATATTTCTAGGTCAATAATTAAAATATAAATCACTAAATGTAAAATTTTAGCAATGTCTATATAATTGCTGTACCTAGAAACTATAGATGAAGATGATCTATATCTTTACTTTCTAGGCCCAGTGAGCCGTTAATAATTCAAAATCCTTAATATAAGTAAGATTGATTAACAACATTGTGTTGCTACAAAAAAGGTGAAAAGCACCGCTTCGGGTCATTATGACTAATAAAATAAATCTTAAACACTATCATCTTATCCATGCGTAACTAATTAGTCCAACGTTTTCTTATGCAATGTGTAATTCAGTTCAGTCGACCGCCTTTTCATGCATTGAACTGTAATGTGTTACCTACATTATTATACGAGCGCACTTATAATGTAATGTACATCTTCGCAAGAGTTTAGTAAGCATACGGTCGTTGTTGCTTCACTTTTCAAAGTTGCATGCTCGTTACTTGAAGCGGCAAAAAAATTCAATTTTAGTTACGCTCATTTTTAATGTCCTTGGATCACGATATTGTTGGTGATGGATACGACAATAGTTTACTTGTCTGTCAGTTGCAGAATGTGGCGCCGCTGGCTCCAGCGGTGTTTATGTTTACCTGAAAGTAAAAGTAGTGTGAAACGATACGAGTGGTTTGTTTAGAATGTTATTATTTTGTGTTAGGAACTGCAGACGCTAACGCTGGGTGTGAATCGTGGCAGTGTGCACTTGGAAGCGCCGCCACCGCAGCTGTCCGATGCGGACATGAGAGAAGCCCTCGCCCAGAGGTGCCATGAACTCGACACGCAGGTTTGTTTACTTATATTATAATTATTATTTAATTACCGTAATTATGTTGGTTTACGACCCGTTTTACACCAAGCTTGAGCGTTATGAAACTGTAATTTATTTCACGCATTTGACTTTGTTTATTTGTAATCTGATGATTCATAATATTGTTAAAACGTGAAACTTTATTATGAATTCTGTTTTCTCCGCGATTTCTATTTGTTCATTAATATAAGCACATACTTACTTAATGATTTCCAAACACCCTAGTTAATAACGCCTAATTATCCTTTGGGTGCTCATGGATTAAGGTTTTACATTGTAAACGTGACATCTGCGAGAGATACGACTTTACAATTTCAATAGTGTTTCCAAATTACTACGTGACACCTTATTTACGGTGTGTACTTACCATTTACAAGTGTTTGTACGCCGTGTTTCCTACGTTTATGGTAAAAAATCTGCATCTTTTAGTTATGTACCAAATAGTAACTGTGACCCCGGCTACGCTTGCGAACTTTATATATTTATTCAAAACACCTGTCCAGAACACTAATTAGTGAATAAAAAATAAACTGACTAGTGATTCTCGAGTTATATCTACGCGCATTAACGGACAGACAGGCAGTGATAGAGAGACGTTGCGATTTAAACTAAGATTAGGAAGGAAGACACTTCATAAGTAAGCACTTATGACATCATACACAAAAACCGAAGAAACATAATAGCTGCATTTTAAATTAATGTCTCGTCCTATCATTAAATTTCTTATTTTTAAATATTAATGCCGATACCAAATTAGACGCATGGCTTCAAAACTTACGTTTAGACCGACTCGAACCTCGATCATTCACACTCGTGTCTTCAAACCCAACCATGTCTCAAGTCGAAGAAATTCTAATCGAAAACTATTATTTTATAATCAAATCATCAACATTCCAGGTGAAAATTCTCCAAGAAGAGAAGATGACGTTGCTGAGTGAGGTGGCTCGATTGACGGCGGCGCGGGAAGCCGCAATGGAGTCGGCAGATGCGGAGTTAGATGACGCGGGCGCATCCCTTGGGCCTGCGCATGCGGGAACGTTGCGCTATACCACAATGCGCGCACAACTCGATGTGTTGAAGGATGAATTGGACAAGGTTGAGCTGCAACGTGATGATCAACATGCAAGAGCTGATGCGCTCGAGCGGGAGTTGGCGTTGTTGAAGCTTAGGAATGAGGAGCTGCAGGTTTGTTACTGTCTGGATTATGTAGAAAAAATCGTGTCTAGGGGAGTGTTTTAATGATATCTAGTAAATAGTCAAGTTGATTCGAAACTAGGATTTGAGTTGAGAATTATACATTGTCACATTTAGAAAAATATCGATAACATCGCCAACTCAACGACGGCGATGTGATCAACACGACACGACACGGCGCGACAGCGATACGACTCGACCATTGATTTTGATTCCCATGATAATAGTTGCGGGAGTTGCTAACTTTCCCCTTTATTCATAAACGTTGCTTAAAGTTAAGTAGTGATTATCTACTGTTTAACCATACATTTTTGACGTTTAAACGTCACTTAACAACTTATGGTGAATGCGCAGTGGTAGACCGCCAAATTCAAATTTTGTCACGTTTTTTGCAATTTGCAGGCCAGTGTCAGGTTGTATCTTGATCAAAATATGATTCGCGACTATAATAGATATGTATTTACAGAATTAACTCTAACTTTGAAACTTGAACTAACTTGAACTTTGAAAGATGTATTAATGATTCTAATGATTATAGTTCTGTAAATACGTACCTGTTATAGTCGCGAATCATATTTTGATAAAGATACAACCTGAAACTGACCTGCAAATTGCAAAAACGTAAGAAAATTTGAATTTCACGGTCTACCACTGCGCATTCACCTTAAAGGAGGTTCGATACTTCTAAATAATTGCGCTAGATGCCAATCGGCTTCTCACAAATTAACACCATTAGCCTAGCCTTTTGCTAACTAACTACCGTGAGCTAGACTGATAATGAGCCTTAAATTAAATGACATAATTAATTATTAAATTTATGCTAATGGTCTTGCAGCGTGTCGTTGTAGAATGGGCACGCGTCGCTGTTACATAAACTGAGCCTTAAGGGGCTGTCACCCGAAATTGAGTTCCGATGTTTCGGTATTTTTAGCCACGCCCACTATTTCTCCGATATCCTAGCGCCATTCTTAAAGGGCGGTGATACAGTGAACTACCGAGTCAGGCACGGTGACGCGGTTAATAATAATTAACAATGAACCAATAGATGGCGCTCTAGTATATTATTATTCATCTCATGGAAGTAGTAAAGTAAGTAATTTTTATAATGTAATATTGACGAGACAGGTACACGAACAGAAATAATGAAACTCTAAACAAATAGTTCCTTATAGGCTATTTTGTACAACGCATAGCGTAAATTCATCGCTTTTAACAAGGCTTGGTTGGTCTAATGGTTTTTGCATAGATTCTGAATAGCGGGTTATCGAGTTCGAAACCAAGTTGAGTCATAACAGGGAATTTGTATTGGTTTTTTTAGTTTTAGGATATTATCATTGTTTTTTTAATTTATTTTGTATATATTTAGAATATTTTCATTGTTTTTTTTTTATTTATTTTGTATATTTTTAGAATACATATTTATTAATGTTCTTTACAATAAAAAGACACGTTTGGCGAACAGTTCAGAAACGGATCTGGGACACCTGCGCAAAAGACATTTCCGCGAATGGACTTTTGCGCGAATAGACTTTTGCGCAAATGGACTTTTGCGCGAATGGTCGTTTGCGCGAAATACTCTTGCGCGAAAGACATTTGCGCGAAGGACACTTGCGCGAATCCACTTGCGCGAAAGACACTTTCACGAATCCGCTTGCGCGAAAGACACTTGCACGAATCCGCTTGCGCGACGAGACAGTTATGCGACAAAGTTGAGGAAATGAGATTTTTCCATAACATCACGCGTGTATTCTTTCAAAGGGTTGGGCAGGAGTGTATATAGTATATAGTACACCCACAATTCACCAATGCTTCATCATAGATATCGTTTATGGTTTTCGAAAGTTTTAAAGCCGATAGAAAGGTCGAAATGAAAATCCAAGATGGCGGCTGAAAAGATTCTCAAATTCTCAAATTCTCAATTTCTACGGTCGGATACGGTCGGTCGGAACGATTGATGAGAAACTGATGGTGGTGGAGATCCACCACCATCAGTTTCTCATCAACCGTTCGGCGCGGAGATTGGATAACCTACTTAGTGTCGCTTGGTGTCCAACTTTTAACCTTTTTAGGGTTCCGTACCCAAAGGGTAAAAACGGAACCCTATTACTAAGACTTCGCTGTCCGTCCGTCCGTCCGTCTGTCTGTCACCAGGCTGTATCTCAAGAACCGCGGTAGCTAGACAGTTGAAATTTTCACAGATGATGTATTTCTGTTGCCGCTATAACAACAAATACTAAAAACAAAATAAAATTAATATTTAAGGGGGGCTCCCATACAAAAAACAGTTTTTTTTTCGGCGTTTTTGCCGTCTGTCTGTCGCCAGGCTGTATCTCAAGAACCGCGGTAGCTAGACAGTTGAAATTTTCACAGATGATGTATTTCTGTTGCCGCTATAACAACAAATACTAAAAACAAAATAAAACAAATATTTAAGGGGGGCTCCCATACAAAAAAACGCAAAAAAAACGTGTTTTTTTCGGCGTTTTTGCCGTCTTTCTGTCGCCAGGCTGTATCTCAAGAACCGCGGTAGCTAGACAGTTGAAATTTTCACAGATGATGTATTTCTATTGCCGCTTTAACAAAAAATACTAAAAACAAAATAAAATTAATATTTAAGGGGGGCTCCCATACAAAAAAACGTAATTTTTTCGGCGTTTTTGCCGTCTGTCTGTCGCCAGGCTGTATCTCAAGAACCGCGGTAGCTAGACAGTTGAAATTTTCACAGATGATGTATTTCTGTTGCCGCTATAACAACAAATACTAAAAACAAAATAAAATAAATATTTATGGGGGCTCCCATACAACAAACGTGTTTTTTTCGGCGTTTTTGCCTTGTGGTAGCACAGTTGGTGATACTTTATTTACATTACAATCTAGCCTATTACCTAATAAGTAATATAAATACCTATAACTTAAACTGATAAGTAACTATAAAATCCCACTAAAAACATTTTCATGTAAAATGTTGCCAAGACGAGACCATATATGGCTCGCACTGTCAAAATGTTATCAGATCTCATGTAGAGCCAAGCTTCTGACTCTACACGCCCTAACTTCACAAACTCTACACCTTAGTCAAAATATGTGGCTTGGCCGTTTCGTTACTACGAGAACTATTGTATAACATAAAAGTAATGAACAGTGAATACATTTTTCACCTTACACCCATGTGATGGTAGCGAAACGCTTAACCACTGCGCCAACCGTGCCGACAATGAAAGTTTTTAGACGGATTACGTCAGCAGAAAAGCCTAACGGAGCTAAAAATTTATCAAATTTTGTCAAGTGGCTCAAAACACAAATAGCCGTCCAAGATATGGGCAAGCTTCAATAAGATTAAAAGACTTGGTTGAGTCTATCAGGGAAAGACACCTATGATGAAAAATTTGAAATTTTGCACGTCCGCCATCTTGGATTTTTATTTTGACCCCACTATCGACTTCAGCGCCCTCGAAAACCACGAAAACGACACCGATCACGAAAAATTTGAACATTTTCGCGTCCGCCATCTTGAATTTTCATTTTGACATTACTATCGGCTTCAGCACCCTCGAAAACCATGAAAACGACACCCATGATGAAAAATTTGAAACTTTTCACGTCCGCCATCTTTGATTTTCATTTTGACCTCACTATCGGCTTCAGCACCCTCGAAAACCATGAAAACGATACCCATGATGAAAAATTTGAAACTTTTCACGTCCGCCATCTTGGATTTTCAATTTGACCTCATTATCGGCTTCAGCACCCTCGAAAACCATGAAAACGACACCCATGATGACAAATTTGAAAAATCTTTTCAGCCGCCATCTTGGATTTTAATTTCGACTTTTCTATCGGCTTTACAACTTTCGAAAATCATAAACGATATCCATGATGAAGCATTGGTGAATTGTGGGTGTACTATACACTCCTGCCCAACCCTTGGAAAGAATACATGCGTGATGTTATGGAGAAATCTCATTTTCCTCAACTTTGTCGCGCAACTGTCTCGTCGCGCAAGCGGATTCGCGCGTCTGCTTCGCTTCTGAACTGTTCGCCAAACGTCTCTTTTTACTGTAAAGAACTTTAATAATTATTCTAAAAATATACAAAATAAATAAAAAAAAAACAATAAAAATATCCTAAGACTAAAAAAAAACAATGATAATATCATAAAACTAAAAAAACAATACGAATTCCCTGATAAGACTCAACTTGGTTTCGAACCCGATAACTCGCTATTCAGAATCTATGCAAAAACCACTCGACCAAGCGAGCCTTGTTATAAGCGATGAATTTACGCAATGCGTTGTACAAAATAGCCTAGTAACTATTTGTTTAGAGTTTCATTTTTTCTGTTCGTGTACCTACCTGTTTTGTCAATATAAAAATTACTTATATTACTACTTCCATGGGACGTATTGGTTTGTTAGTATAGAAGTGATTTTTTGCTGGCCTTCGACATTTTTGTTTGATGATAATATGAAATGAACGGATTGCGAGGCAAAGCGACATACGTCCGTCTAGCAGCGCGCCTAAGCGATCACTGTCGGATTGCGTACATAAGAAAGAGAAGCGCGATTTCGCGACGCTCGTACATTTTTACAAACCACCAAATAATTAATTACTTAGAAATAAGTTGAGTTGTCAAAAATATTAGACAACCAAGTTTTGTATTTTGATATGATACGTTATTGTTATAAATTTTACCAACGTCCGTTGGTAAATAATTCAGATTTTTTTGTTGGAAGATCAGTTTAGGAGGTTAGTTTACCATTTTTTTGTATCGAGAAAACTTTTCAAAAACGTGTTTTGAAAACAACGAAGTTTTAGGAAATATGTGCAAGATTAACATATATTTTTTCCGCTGTCTCAAACTGTATAGATTTGGCTAAAAAATTGTTGGAGACAAGCCTATTTGGGTCTATTCAGCGCCTTAACATGTTGCATTTGTTATGTACGGTGCAACCGCACATTCTGCAATTCAGCATTTCACGCCACACATTCATTTCAACTCATAATAATTAGTTTAGTTCGCGTTGGGCTATCAAGTCTGCCAGGCGTTCTCGTTACAGCCAACAAGGGCCGCGTCACTTACTTCATTTCCACACCATCAGTCCATTAAGCTCATTTTATCTATAAGTACGTTTGGGACAATACAGTAGTGTTTCAGTACTTACCTTCTTTTATTCCATTCATCCCTCATCTAATCAGCGGGATTGTCCGAAATCAGCGGGATTGTCCGAAAGGGTTACCGCTGGCCCGGAACATAAAGGGCTAAGGAAGGAACACGGGTGGGTTTTAGTCAGTAAGAGTCTGACACTTCCTTCCGCTCCACCCAGAGCGGGAGGGGTCATTTGATGATTTCCCAATCGCAAAAAAAAAAAAAACCCTCATCTAAAAATAATGTATGGTCTAACAAGAGATCATACATGTTATGTAATTTGTTAAAAATGCCATGCGGAATCGTGGAGATTGGCAGAAACGAAAGGAGGGCTATTACTTTATAGGAATAGCTTACACAGGAGGTATAAGAAAGATAAAAACTGGCCAAGTGCGAGTCGGACTCGCACACGAAGGGTTCCGTACCACAAGGCAAAAACGCAGAAAAAAACACGTTTGTTGTATGGGAGCCCCCCTTAAATATTTATTTTATTTTGTTTTTAGTATTTGTTGTTATAGCGGCAACAGAAATACATAATTTGTGAAAATTTCAACTGTCTAGCTATCGCGGTTCTTGAGATACAGCCTGGTGACAGACAGACGGACGAATGGACAGCGAAGTCTTAGTAATAGGGTTCCGTTTTTACCTTTTGGGTACGGAACCCTAAAAAAGTATTGTTTTTTTTTCCCTTAAGGATCATTCTATGATTTGAAAGTTCGCCCGACAGTTTTGAAAAGGATAACATATCAATATTTTCATTTATTTTGTAATGATAAGAAATCCTAAACGTCTGGAAAGTAATAGCGCCCTCTTCGTGTTCGACTCTTATACAAACAAAAAACTAGCACTACAAGTATTCAGAATATAAAACAAAATAAACAAAATGGCGTCCTTATTCGTTACCTCAGAACAGAAGGCCAATTCCCATAATTAAAAACGTTCATAATCTATAGTGCGACTTTTAATTAGCTGCAGTAAAATGACACTTCTTAATAACTCATTTCGGACTGAGTTTAGAGATATACATGTCAAATAAGTTTCGTTTGTTACACTATTCTGTACTAGAAAAACAAGATTTGGTTGATGGCCGCGAAAAAACAAAAATACCCCAATTTCAGTCATTTAAGTAACACATAAGCTGTCATTTTACTACAGCTAATTAAAAGCCCGACTATAGTCGCAATCTCATCTCAGTGACAATCAATGTCAAAAACTTGTCAAAAATGTCGGGAAAAAAAGAGGTATTTTTGACAGATTTAGACTTAGATCAGACTGAACGTAAATTAAAATTACGAGAATTGCCCCTCAGGTATCGTGCTTAAGAGCCTATACTACCTCAGCTAAAATTCACTCTTTATCTCGCTCGCACGATACTGCTCGCGGACTGTGTGAAAGCGAGACAGAGTACGGTGCTGGGCGGGAGGCAGCGCCAATAGTTTAGGTATTTGCTTTTTACGGTGAAAATAAAGCTAATTCAAAAAAACTAACTAACATAAGACCTGCTTTATAGTTAGTTCAGTTAGTATGCAAAGTTTCATGATCTAATTTGAAGTATTTTTTGAATACCAGCGGTTTATTGTTCGGTTTGGAGGTAACTTTGGATTTTTTTTCTATCGAGAAAATTTTATGGAATCGTGTTTTCGTCTAACATAAGACCTTACATTAATCCTCAACTTCAGCATATATTTATTTCAAAATTAATGCTGCAGTATTTTCGACATAACGGAGGATCATGCTAAGCCATTTGAGGTAGTATAGGCTCTTAAAGAGCAGATACGTTATTCAACTGTTAGAGTTTTTCTCTTGTTGTAGGGTATCCCACCAGCTATTGTTCACCACAGAGAGGAGAAAGGTGTATATTTTTTAGACAGTCCCAGCCTCAGACCAAATAAAAAGTCAAGACATAGTGCTGCGAACAATACAGAGAAGCTTGCAAAAACTACACCTCCGCTCTGTGCATACACGCTCACACGCACATGTTTACAACCATTAAAATCAAACTAACCCCTCACAATGTGCACACATGTTTACGAAACCGGCCCTCTGTCTTGGTTTTTTATTTAGCCTGAGGTCCCAGCATTGTGAGCCGGTGACCAATGCGTCTACGCTTGCCATAAGCGTAAACGGTATCTATGTTAATTAAAGCAGTGATTTCAAGCAAGGTGTTAACAATAAATTACTATAATATTATTTCATTCCAGATGGCCGCCTCCGAAAACATAGCATTAAAAGACGAACTAGACGCGTTACGAGAAACGGCAGCGAAAGCGGCTGCTTTAGAAGCCACGGTGGCGTCATACAAGAAAAGGATGGAGGAACACGTGGATCTAAGGCGGCAAGTAAAGCTGCTGGAGAGAGCTAACA
Organism: Oligia fasciuncula; assembly: GCA_963082905.1. Taxonomy (NCBI): domain Eukaryota; kingdom Metazoa; phylum Arthropoda; class Insecta; order Lepidoptera; family Noctuidae; genus Oligia; species Oligia fasciuncula. The sequence continues at coordinate 14,817,189 of OY720387.1, forward strand.
CTGAACATGTGCAGCGAGCCATCGAACAAGAGCAGGCGGCTGCTAAGGCCAATGCGATACGTGCGCAGCTTGATATTTATAAGAAACAGGTGAGTGAATTACTACTCCGGTTATATTATGACGTGTTATAGCCCTCATTGTTCCAGTGTTAGTGAAAGATGGAGTTAAATACGACGTATAGCGCCATCCCTTTTTGCAACGATCCGTTGCAAAAAGGGATGGCGCTATACTGTACGGTTATGACTTTAACAATTCATAATAAGAAAGAAAGAAAGAGAAAAAACATTTTATTTTGGGCACGAACAGTAAAAAAAGGTTCATTTAAAACTAGCAAATTAAACATAAAATAATAATAAAAACTGGCCAAGTGCGAATCGGACTCGCACACGAAGGGTTCCGTACCACAAGGCAAAAACGCAGGAAAAAACACGTTTGTTGTATGGGAGCCCCCCTTAAATATTTATTTTATTTTGTATTTGTTGTTATAGCGGCAACAGAAATACATAATTTGTGAAAATTTCAACTGTCTAGCTATTGCGGTTCTTGAGATACAGCCTGGTGACAGACAGACGGACGGACGGACAGCGAAGTCTTAGTAATAGGGTTCCGTTTTTACCCTTTGGTTCCGTACCCAAAGGGTAAAAACGGAACCCTATTACTAAGACTTCGCTGTAAAAAGGACCTGTGCGTGGTTAAAAAGGCTAGTTAACGAAATTGCATGATGCTGCGTTATTTAAATACTGAAGCGCGCGCAGTGCTGGTATTCGGACATCTATAAATCGCACTAGGAATAATAATAAATAACAATGAATTGTCATAGTCGTGCCATTTTTAACTACGTCATTGGCATCTTGTGTGACAAAGTTCTAAGTATGGTTAGGGTTTATATAGGCCTACTGTTTGTTAATATCACAGCTTAAAGACTGCTATAAAAGGAGCGATTACTCAACCCAAGCGCCGTGACTAAATAATATTTAAAAAACGTCTTAATTGTGTTGTTACGATATATTCCAGGTTATGGATCTCAACGAGAAACTAGACGGCGAGATAACGAAAGCAGATAAGCTGGAAATAGAGAATAAGAAGCTAAGCAGTCGCGCCGCGTCCGTGCAACGCGAGCGTGACGCGCTGTTACACGAGCGTGACACGCTGCGGGACACCGTGGACGAACTACGATGCTCCACCATCACTGCCGGTAACTTTTTCATTTTATGACTGCCATCTTAGGCTCAATACAAAAACTCCCCTGCAAAATATCTTGTAACTTCACTAAGCCGCTTTCTTGTATTTGTGAACGCTTACGTAGATGGGCTGGTACAGAGTAACAAAAACCGGCCAAGTGCGAGTCGGACTTGGCACTCGGTTCCGTACCACAAGGCATAAAACGCCAAAAAAAGGTTCTTTTATACCCCTTAAAATTTTAACTTTATTTTATTTTTATTATTTGTTGCTATAGCGGCAACAGAAATACATCATCTGTGAAAATTTCAACTGTCTAGCTATCACGGTTCATGAGATATAGCCTGGTGACAGACAGACAGACAGACCGACAGTGGAGTCTTAGTAATAGGATCCCGTTTTTACCCTTTGGGTACGGAACCCTGAAAATAAAAAAAAATCGTGTATGAGGCAAGAAATAAAAGTCTTTTTAATTAAATTATTTATTTAAATTCTAGGTGCCAATGAAGACAACGTGTCCCGGGAGCTGATTCCTAACGATCTGAAGGAGCAGTTAATTCGGCTGGAACACGAGAACAAGCTGCTACGACAGAACCAAGGAGCGCAGGCGGACCAGGCATCTGTACAGGTGGGTTTCCAGACCAAATGAGTTTTGCTAGCTCGTTTTAATATTGTCTGTTACAAAACTATGCTAGAATACACACACAACATAACACAACGCCTGTAATCCCAAAGGGTTAAGAAATTCTTAGCAAATTTAGCCTGAGAGGTAAAAATAATATTTACTGCTAATAGGCTGACCACTGAACTGAGACGTTGCCTGAGGTAGCTGCGCGGTGCGGGAGGGGTGATAGTTGTCACAAGTTGACGAATCACTGAGCTCTCGCATCACGTCACCACACCCCTCCCGCACCGCGCTGCTACCTTTTTTTTTTTTGTTCCGGGGTGGAAAATCCTCATGGATGTCCGCCGCCCTGGGGTGGGCGGCGGGGTCTGTCAGACTCTTACCACAGTATAAAAACCATACAGTAGGTCGACGCCTTTGATCTCGTGGTAGGTAAATGCCGACAACGTCTAGACATTATCGTGACAGCTAGGGTTGTCACTTGTCTCAAGTAAACAATATTAATTTATTAATTAATTTATTTGAGATCAACATCGTCATCAACATTACTATTATCATAAACAATAATTAAGTAACAATTATCAAAATATCGTCTTTTTAACCCCCCACGCAAAAACGACGGGGTGTTACAAGTTTGACGTGTCTGTGTGTTGTGTGTCTGTCTGTGGCATCGTAGCTCCCGAACGGATGAACCGATTTTGAACCGATGGTGAATTAATCGGAAGTGTTCTTAGCTATGTTTGATGAAAATCGGTTCAAGATGGCCCCCACCACAAAATGGCGGATTACATAATTTTTCGCAACTCCCTCAATATGGGTATCAAATGAAAGGGCTTGACTAGTGGAATACTATACACTATGATAAATTTCAAATCCAAGATGGCCGCCATCACAAAATAATTTTTTTTCACAACTCCTTCAATATAGGTAAGTGTCAAATGCAAGGGCTTGACAAGTAGAATAATGTACACTATATTGAAAGGGAATGAGGAATATTAAGTAAAACTTCAAAATTATTTTTTTCCTAGATTGATGAGCAAACTGGAGTGATGACTGGTACCTACGACCGCTGAGTTTGACCATTTTTACGAATGGAATTATTCTACTTAACATACGTTTTTCTACATCAGATAGTGTCGCATGTCCCAATTTGAAACAACAGGCCAAACGACATCTATGATGAAAAATTACATTGTTTCGCAGCCGCCATCTTGAATTTTGATTATGAACTCATATTCGATGTCAGCACCCTCGAAATCTTCGGAAACGACACCCATGATGAAAAAAATTTAAATTTTCGCAGCCGCCATCTTGAATTTTGATTATGACCTCATATTCGTTGTCAGCACCCTTGAAATCCTTGGAAACGACACCCATGATAAAATTTGAAAATTTTCGAAGCCGCCATCTTGAATTTTGATTATGACCTCATATTCGTTGTCAGCACCCTCGAAATCCTTGGAAACGACACCCATGATGAAAAATTTGAAAATTTTCGCAGCCGCCATCTTGAATTTTTAATAATAATAATAATAATAAAATAATTTATTTGCGTAAAACATGGTATACAATGGTGTTAAGCATAGGTCAGAGTGGAACAAACATGTTTAGCTAAGATAGAACATAGCATGCAAAAATTTAATGTTAAAGGGTATTTAATGTCAATGTAAATTTAATGTCAATAAAATTATAATGTCAATATTTTTTATCCATAAATTCTTTCAAACTATAAAAGCTACATTCATTTAGCCATTTGTACAATTTGTTTTTAAATAATCTTACATTTAATAGTTTAAAATTGTTTGGTATTTTATTATAAATGCGCACACACATCGCTAGACAGCTTTTATTATATTTGGATAGCTTTGGTAAATCATTTAAAACCAGTCCATAAGGATCACGTCTGCTCCGAGGACATACATCGCTTGCCGTCTTAAATAATTGTTTATTCTTGGTCACAAACACACATATTTCGTAGATATAGAGAGATGGAAGCGGTAACAAACCAAGTTTTTTAAATATTGGCCGACATGTATCGTCCGGCTGAAGTCCATAAATTGATCTCAGGCACTTCTTTTGAGCGATGAACGCTCTATTTAGATCAGTGCTATTACCCCACATTATAAGACCATAGCGTAGTAATGATTCAACATATGCATGGTAAGATATAATTGCAGTTTTTATGTTTGTTACATTTTTGACTTGCTTCAAGGCATATACGAATTTATTAATTCTACCACTGACGTTATTTACGTGTTCCTTCCAGTTTATATCTTGATCAATTATTACCCCTAAAAATTTTGTATGTGGTACTTGTTTAATTTTATTTATATTAAGTTTGATATTATTCTTATTATTATTAGATTGATTAAATTGTATGTATACGGATTTGTCCAAATTTAATTTCAAATGGTGTATGTCAAGCCAGTGTAGTAGTATGTCAATAGTATTATTAATGTCAGTCTCATGATCTTTAACGGTATTTTGTTTTTTATCAGATGTCACAATTATGGATATATCGTCAGCGAATAAGATGCATTTATGATTAGTTATTTTTATGATATCGTTTATATATAAAAGGAATAATATTGGGCCTAGTACGCTACCTTGGGGGACTCCATATTTATTATGTCTATATTCCGATGAGTATGATGTGATGTCTTTGGTTTCGTTCATTTTACTGATAATAACACATTGTTGCCTATTGCTTAAGTAGGATAATATCCACTCGAGTGCAGGTCCCCTAATCCCAATTGCTTCCAACTTTTGAAGCAGTATATCGTGTGACACGAGATCGAAAGCTTTAGACATATCAAAGAATAGAGCTGTAGTCAGGTAGTTATTATTAATATTGGTGAGTATAATTTTCATAAGAGAATAAACAGCCAACGTAGTGGATTTATCTTTTTGGAAACCAAACTGATCACTACTTATAATTTGAAATTTGTTGCAGTAGTCAATCAGTCTTTTAAACATACATTTTTCGTATAATTTTGATAATATAGGTATTAAAGTAATGGGACGGTAATTATTGATATCATGTTTATCACCCTTTTTGAATAAGGGCTTTACTATTGATAATTTTAATTTTTCGGGAAAAACTCCGATCAAAAACGACATATTAATTAAGTGAGTTAAAACACCAGTCAGCTCATTACAGCAAGCCTTTATGATTTTCGTGTTAATTTCATCGTAGCCTTCCGCTTTGGTGTTGCGTAGTGACATTATTTCCTGGCTCACCTCACTTTCCAACATTGGTTTCAGAAACATTGAGTTAACTCTATTATTTTTCCTAAAGCTTGGGTCGACACTTTTTTGTGTAGGTAAAGGCGGTGGGTTTACGTAATGGTCGTTAAATACCGACGCTATTTCTACAGGGTCTTTAACCATAGTATCGTTTATCTTTATGCTTTCTATATTGGTTTTAGGGTTAGTATTATTAATTTCGTTTTGTATGACGCTCCATGTCGCTTTACACTTGTTATCATGCTTATTTATATAGCTTATATTCGCGTTCTTTTTGGAGCTATAGATACATTTTGATTATGACCTCATATTCGTTGTCAGCACCCTCGAAATCCTTGGAAACGACACCCATGATGAAAAATTTCGCAGCCGCCATCTTGAATTTTGATTATGACCTCATATTCGTTGTCAGCACCCTTGAAATTCTTGGAAACGACACCCATGATGAAAAATTTGAAAATTTTTGCAACCGCCATTTTGGATTTTCGTTTTGACTGCACTATCGGCTTTAACGTCCTCGAAAGCCATGGAAATGTCAAGTAAAAAAAAATAAACTGAAAAGAAAAATAATAAGTAAAATAATTAGAAAAAAAAAACTTAACAAATAAGCAAGCACTCAAATGTTACATGTCGTATCTCTGTATTGGTCTTCTTAAGTTAAAAATTAAATAAAATGTGTACCATTACATTTTTGAAAATAGTATCCCAATAATAAAATCAATACCGAAAAGTCGAAATCATCAACCCTGAAAGTTATGTCCCGAACTACTAACACGGTGGCAGTATGCAGTTCGGTCTCGCACCTCCCGCGTCTCACCACGATTGCAGGGCTGTCTAGACGGCTTCGTCGAACGACTGTATGATGTAATAGACTGTGCTCTTACTGACTAAAAACCACCCCGGTGTTCCATCCCACACCTACGCCGGGGGTCGCGGGACCGTACGATCCTTCCGCAACCCCCGACTAGTGCCGGCCCGCCACTGCGGGCGTCGTCGGGTCAGGGGGGGGGGGGGGGGGGTGAGGTGTTTGACTCCCCCCGTGACGTCTAAGAGGGGCGCGCGTGGAACACTACGCGCCGCCACCTCGGGTCCTGATGTGTGGGGGGCGACGAACGTCCCAGAGTCCGTGTGAGTGGGTGGGGTGAGTGGACGAGATCTCCCTCTCCCCTTTCCGCAGATGCGAGATGACCGTTTCGCAGAAGGAAACCTCCGCGTTCCAGGACTCTTCGCTGCCGACCATTGACTCGACCACGGCCGGCACAGCGCTGCTACCTAAAGCAACGTCTCAGTTAAGCGGTCCGCCTATAGGCGAATTTGTTTCAGCTTGTGTTATATTTCACGTTACGTTACGGCGCATAAGGTCACCCCGCACAACGCGCTCACTGCGACTTCACTTCCGTGATTTGTTTTACGTTCGGTCTCATTTGTTTAACGTTAAATGGCAAAGCCAAATAATAAATAATTAATAATAGTTTTTTTTCGAAAACGTTGGTTTTAACAGCATATTTGGTGGATCCTAACATAGCCTTAGATGGATTCCCGTCTGCATATTTAACGCAACATCATTTACAAGAAGTATCACTCATTCAGGCTCTCTTAGAGGATTACGTGGCGCGGCTTGAGAAGCAGCGAGCGATCAACCGGGAAGCGAACCAACGTATCATGCAGTTGGAAGCCACGCTCGAAGCGCCGCATCCACGACTAGCGTCCGCTATAGAGGATAGCCAGAGGAAATGTAAGTCTACAGATTACTATTATATAGCTTTTAACAGTTTCTCCTATACAGCAAAGGACTACTCTGGCAAGTTTTAACAAACAAACAAACAGCAAACATGTCACAGAGAAAGAACACAAACACAAAAAAAAAATAACAAGTTGAGGGAAAATATCCGTCACATCCACGCAAAACAGTCGAAGCTCAGCATAATGCTAAAACCAAGGGGCCTAAAAAGGCCACTTTGGCAGGACCATAAAAGGATAACATTATGAATCATAATGGATAGTTAACTGTATCCAATCCCATTGGTGAAGGATGTTTCAGTTATTTTTTTTGTCTGTGCTAAAATACCAATCAATCCAATCCAAATCCAATCCCAAACTCTTTGATTATACCTACGCGACGTAGTGCAGCGAAAAAAAAAAACACGGACTGTCTTCGCCATATTATGATTCATAATGTTATCCTTTTATGATTCTGTTAAAGTGGCCTTTTTAGCCCCCAGGCGAGGCACTAAAATAAAAACCAAAAAGTAAAAACAAAAAAATAATTTAAAAAAAATCCAGCACATTCTATGAATCCTAATCAATAATTGTTACGCAAACAGTTAGTTTCTCGCGAAGAAACTTTCTACCAAAAAATGCTTAAGCCAAGAAACAGACACTGGTGGTTTCTGATGATGTTCCATTCTTGGCACCGGAAAACTGCCTTCGCATCTGGATATGGTTCACGTACAGTCACGAGCATAAGTATGTATACACTTGGCTTTATTCAAAGGCGATTTTCTCCTTTATTTTTCGAAGTCTACAAAAAAACTCATCTTTCTTGATACTGCTGAGCACTGTTCTGTCGAACAACTCATTCAATGTACTTTTATTTGGAAAACTCATTGAATTTTCTTATCTATCCAGCGTTGCAAGTAGAAGAGTTACAAGCGGCCTTAGCAGAAGAACGGCGGCGCGCCACTAAGCTACAGGAAGCGATCGCGGCCAGGGACGCAGAACTACTCGCTACTGAGGACAAGTACAAGAAGTGTCTCGAAAAGGCCAAGGACGTCATCAAGTCGCTCGATCCTAGAGCTTCTGGTACGTGATATATCTATCTTATATGTCTTTCTATGTTCTTATGCAGGCGTGTAGGTACAGTCAACAGCAAAAGTAGATGATCAAAATCAGAAATTCAATACTAATGAACGGAGTTCGCGTCAGAACTGTGTGGCGTCGAAGTACTACTACTTAGAATACTTACTACGTAGAATACTTTTGAATCACTTCGACTTTTTATTTTTATTCAAATAAGATTTGATTCCTGGTGAAGCTATCGTATTCGGAACATAAGTTGGAGAACCATACAGTTTGAGGGAGCGCAGCTTTATAACAAGTTACCTAAAGAAATAAGAGACTCCTCGTCAATGAACATTTTAAAAAATCGATTAAAGTTGTATTTGGCCAACCAACAATAATAAACGACTACCACTGTAACGATAGATCGAACGACAATGTTTATTATACTAATATTTTATTTTTGTTAAGTTTCTCATATCTAAGTGAACTATGTATGTTCTTTTTTGAGAAATAAAAACTTCTTTAAACCGAAGTAATCGTATTTGGAAACTAAGCGTCTAGCTGGTATTATCCCTCTGCAAAACAAAGGCCACTAAATTAAAATCTGGAAACTAAACCAGATTATTTTTTACGATTTAGTTTGCTCCAAATTCGAGTTCAGGGTTCTTTTAGCTACAGGTTAGAATAGAATCACTATCATTTTCAAGCCTTTCAAAAAACTGATCGATATACGTTTTTTATATTTGCAGCTCAACCATCCCTGTCAGACATAACGCTGGGCTACTCTCGCGCAGCGGGTACAGTGGCCGGCCCGTCGCGACCCGAGATCGCGCCCGCAGCTAGCAATAGAAATGAGTGAGTCTTTGATTTTTTAACTCTTTATTATAACCAATGCCAATTTCCTTAATTAAAAACGTTCAAAATCTAGTCGCAATCTCATCTCAGCGAAATTCGATGTCAAAAACTTGTAAAAAAAAAATGTAGGGAAATTATTTTGACAGATTGAGACTGATATCAGACTGTGAACGTTCTTAAAATTACGAGAATTGTCCTTCTGATGTGCAGGTCCGGCGACGCGACGGTTTCAGGCTGCTGTTAGGCGGAGGCCAGTGCACGTCAGAACGTGTACTGTACGGTGCACTACCGCCTTTCATATGCGATTCTCTTCGATTTGATTCGATTAAACGCTATTTATTTATTAATTTTTGATGGGCAATCTCTGACTGTGACGGTGCGGTCCTATTACGGAACGGGATAGTGGGTGGAAACTTTATCTAATTAGCTCGACTGTACTGTGAGGCGGAACGGTGCTGGTCTTATCAACGAACAATGTCCTGAAATTCCGCCAATCATACAGATGGAGCGGCGGCACCGAGGACAGCGCCCGCGCCGGCGCCAGCGAGCAGCGCCTGCTGACGTCGGCGTGGTACCAGCTGGGCGCGCGCTGCCACCGCGACGCCGTGGACACGCGCTTCACGCTGCTGTCGGCGGGACACTCGTTCCTCGCACGCCAGCGGCGCCAGCCGCCGCGCCCGCGCGCGCCGCACGCCGTGTCGCCGCCCGCGCCGGCGCAGTGACGCGCGGGCAAGTGACGCCGCCCGCGCCGGCGCAGTGACGCGCGGGCAAGTGACGCCGCCCGCGCCGGCGCAGTGACGCGCGGGCAAGTGACGCCGCCCGCGCCGGCGCAGTGACGCGCGGGCAAGTGACGCCGCCCGCGCCGGCGCAGTGACGCGCGGGCCAGTGACGCCTGCGGGTGCGCTACGCGGCGGGAAAGGCTGAGCTGGCGATGGAGTGACCACAGGTGCTGTACAGACACTTGTCTTTCTACAGTCGTTGCTCGGTGCATGCACACATACAACGCCACAAAAATATTTTGGCACGTGGCCGAAATCGGAACTAACGTCGCCGACTTGTTTTGTCAATACAATTTCTGCGACACAGATGTTTGCCAAAAACGCCAAAATATCCTTGTAGCACTCTTCATGGCGTTGGTTGTCCAGCCATTTAAATATTACTGAATCACATGTCGTCGAAAAGCATCACAAATAAAATTTTCTGCGAAACTCAAAACCTGTAGACAGTTAAAGCCGTGTCGCTGTCCACGTACCTACTTAATCACTTACGTGTTGACGTACGTACATGTGCGCACACAACGTGTGCGTGCTCCGCTGAACAAAATATAATAGTCAAGTATCTTTTACATACGAATGTAAATAGCTGATCAAACCCATGCTGTGTCTATCGGTACCTTCGGCCAGCGTGGTCGGGGGTCTGAAGACCGTGTAGTGTCCAGGCAGAAACAATGTGTTCCACGTCCCATCGGTTTGAGTGAACAAACAATTATGTAGACGATTGGCGAGACTCTTTTTGTAAATAATATTTAATGTGTAACTGTGTTTACGCTAACGTGATTGGTCGCCGGCCGAACGCTCCCTTCCATTTAAGTTAATTCTACGTCAATTGAAATTACATAATTATAATTTTTGTATAATTACGTGTGTGTGAATAACCCTACCCAAAAATCGAACCTGATGTTACTGGATGTTAGTTTTAAATTATATAAAAACATATACAGAGTCAAATTAAATCGGGTGGCGAAACTTCATAGACGTGATGGGTATCGATATCTTCAAACTATAAAACACAAAACAAAATAATATCTAAAGTTGTTACTTCAAGTAACTACTGGGTCAACGGCCGCAATAATTTGAAATACACCATTTTCATAGTTCTCTTGCCCTTATCCCAATTTACTTTGGGTCGGCGCAACATAAATATTCTTCTACCATTCTTCTCTATTAGTCGTCATCTCGAAAATCAACGTTTGTAGCTATATCTGTCCATCCATCGTTTCTTTGGTCTTCCCCTACTCCCGAATTTAAAATATCGAGTTTAGAATATCAGTATTTTTAGGGTTCCATACCCAAAGGGTAAAAACGGGGCCCTATTACTAAGACTCCACTGTCCGTCTGTCCGTCTGTCACCAGGCTGTATCTCATGAACCGTGATAGCATAGACAGATGAAATTTTCACAGATGATGTATTTCTGTTGCCGCTATAACAACAAATACTAAAAACAGAATAAAATAAATATTTAAGGGGGCTCCCATACAACAAACGTGTTTTTTTCGTCGTTTTTGCCTTGTGGTACGGAACCCTTCGTGTGCGGGTCCGACTCGCACTTGGCCAGTTTTTTGTTTGATCGTGTTAAGATATCGATAGCCATCACGTCGATGAAGTTTCGTCATCTAATTTAATTTGACCCCCTATAAAGACCATTCTGTAATATAAGAATGTAATGTGACCTAAGTAGACACTTTATTGCAATTATTTCCTAATCAATTATGTCTCTTTGTAAGAAAAAGACATTCTTTACTAATTTTGCTCATAATGTATGTTAATTAATTTAGGTTAAGTTTGAAAGCACGAAATGTAACCACCTGGTTAACTTAGATGTTATATTATAATAATACTAATTATCTGTGAGAATGAAAACCTTATGAAATTCTACATACCCAAGTTCAATTTTGCATTTGTAATTTTCTGGGGCGACTAGCAGTGGCAAGGTGACTTTAGCATATAATATCTTCCACTACTGGACATAGTAACTCTTTCTCTCTCCGTCTCTTTTATCTACTGTCAACTCAACATGGGTATTACAAAATATAGCGCTGGTTTCGCTAAGCTGATTGGCAACCAGCAGTAATTCTTCTTAGGTCGCGTCGCCTCTGCCAAACGAACCCACAACTTTTGGGAGTTTCGCCACTGCTTCGATCCGACTCCCGATCATTATCCGACCGGTGTAGAAATCCATAGTTTATCAACATCGGACCATTATTGAGATCTGGGCCTAAAAAGGCCACTTTGGCAGAATCTTAAAAGGATAACATAATGGACAGTTAACTGTTAAGTTAATCGTATAAAATCCCATTGGTGAAGCATTTTTCAGTATTTTTTTTTTGTCTGTGCTAAAATACCAATCAATCCAATCCAAATCCAATCCCAATCTCTTTGATTGTACCTACATAGTGCAGCGAAAAAAAAGAAAAACACGGACTGTCTTCGCCATAATTATTATAATTCATAATGTTATCCTTTTATAATTCTCCAAAGTGGCCTTTTTAGGCCCCCTGATATTATCGGGGTCTTGTTGGAGTAATGGAGAAACGTCATTACAATATTCAGTTTGCGGTCTGTATACCTAACTGTTATTCCCAGAATTTATTATTTTAGTAAATGATGAATATGAAGACATTATCAAGCTATACATTTCCAGTATAAGCCGACTTCTGATTGTACGAAAGGCCTATACAATGCGAGGTCAACTAAAACTGGAAATGTATGCTCGATGTCGTCGTGTGTACAATCAACAAAAGAGATAAGTATGCAGGGTCGTCGGATATAGTTGAAGTTTAATAAGAAACCGATGGATGTTTTCGAATAAAATTTTATTTTATTAATAGAAAACAAATAGCTCATTTATCAAAATAAATTTCAGTCGACAACCTCCATCGGTTTCTTACTAAACTTCAACTATATCCGACGATCCTGCATACTTATCTCTTTTGTTGACTGTACATTAAAATTTATTAATACCTGTATTTTGCGTTAGGTATGGAAGAAAGTTTGCCCTTCGATGCAGAAAATACATTTCTGTGTCACGGTGCTTTCTCACTAAAAAATATGCAATAGTTTTGGACGTAGCCATAAATAGACTCCCTTCTAGGGAGATATTTTGTATCTGCTTTACACCTTTCAACTCAGGGGACTTACCATAAAGAATAGCTCATAGTCTAAGTGGAGCAGCACTATTAATTTGCATGTAGAGAGAGGGTGATACACAGACGTAAAGAAGTGCTTTGTTATATTTTAAGGGGTTCTAAATTATGGTAACGCCCCTGAGCTCGTCTCCTCCCGTCCCTTCCAGATATAACGCTGCCAAGCGGACGTTATATAGATAATTACTGGCTGATGTCATCTAATAACATAATTACACTTTTCTTGAACAATGACAATTTTTTTTTGTTAATTTACCTTAATTTTAGGTTGATAAAGTATGTGTGATCCTAGAACAAAACTAAGCTTCGTGCACTACAATTATTTTAAGAAAATAAAATAATTATTATAATTTTTATAACATCGTTTTATATCAGTATTTTGTTAATATTTATAAATGTTGTAACCGAAGTCTTGTCTAACCAGAATTTATTATTTGTTAATTTTTATAAACTATTATTATCACATTAGCAATCAGACGTCATATTATTATTGTATCAATTTGTATAGAATTCGTCAATTTATATTCTCTTTAAATATTGTAACATTTTCATTAATTCTACTGGTAACCTCACCAGTACAGTGAATGGAAGTATTGATGCGAAGCAGTGCAAATTATTTATTTAATTTTAGTATAAATAAATTGTAATTTATTGTTAATGATGACAATATAGTTTTGGAATTTTTAACGCATGTTTTCTTTGATTTTTACACAAACCTTTACGATGGGCGGAAAAAAGTAAGAGTCATAAAAAAAACAAAATACTTATAGTGATTTCATAATTTATTTGTAATTGAGATCACAAGCCACTTAAAATTTAACGTATATCACATCAAACCAAACTCGACGATATGTGATCACGGCCTTACTATACACGGACAAATTTTGTACATAATATGACTTAGGGCAACACTAAAATCACAAAACCGAATATCATGTAAATTCATAACAAAATAGGTCAACTTTTAAAATAGCTATCGCTATCATTTCGTTTTAGAAATACAGGGAGTTCACAAAAGAACATAAAAAAATCCATGTTTAGTAATGAACTCCTAATTTTGTAACTATTACTCTTTTTAGACACACAAGTAGATCTGCTGGACGTCACGAACACTTAGACCGATAATCGGTGAGTAAACCTAACGTTAATTTAACACTAGCTCGTGACACAGACCGCACCTGGCTTTATTATTTTCGTAGCAAGCGCTTAGCCTAAGGTTATAATATTAAATCGAATTTAGTCGAAGTCCTCATCAGAGTCTGTCTTCAAAACGCTGTCTGAACCGGAGCCACCCTCGCTGTCCACTTCAATCTCACTGTACACAAGAAAAATGGATTAAACTAATAGTAAAAAAAAACATTAGACATACATTACAAATGATTTTCAAGCATGATAGGATTAAAGTTTCCAGTCTGCAAAAGTGGGACTTGGTGCACTTATGATAATCGAATACATTTCGAAGAAAGGATTTCGTCAGAATTTCCTGTCCCATAAAAAACTTCGAAAGATGAATCGGTCAGTTCAAAATTAGTGTGTTAAACCTGAGTCTGATTACGGACATTAGCCATAGTTAACCCTAGCCCTTTTTAGCATACAAACCATAATTTCGTACATTCTTTAGTTCGTAAGGGATACTTATGACTAACATAAAGCAGGTAGATAGTTGCGAAACTCGTATGTGATTATTATCGCTTCGCGTATACGAGTTTGTATATCTTGTTCTCGTACCTTGAGCTTGTGTAAACAAGCTTAAATAATGCGTTCATGCAATACGTAGGGATATTCTTGATAGGTAATAATATCGATGGCATACTGAACATGGAGGTGATGAAGTAAAACCTCTTTCTTGATTATTCTAGCAAATTAGCCATCGAGCGATTAGTTGGGATAATTACAATCGTAGTTGTCTGTGAAGCTAGCAATTTTTTTTGCTGTTTGTCTAATTTTCTTTAATCGAATATGAAGACGTTTAGGAGGATTTTGTTTATATTAAAACAGTTCTTGTTATTTTTTGAGGCTTATGTTTGAGTGTATATTATGATGATTCAATGCCTGAGAAAGTAACACCGAATGACTGAAATAAGTGGAACTCTTGGAATCAAACTTTTGGTTAGTTTTCACTGGATCTTTTGTGTTTGTAACTTGCCTGTCTTTCTCTGCTCCGATTATATTGATCTCTACGATATTTCTGTTAAACAAATATTTATCTGTCAATATGTTGTGAGTGTAGATAGGTATGTTTAGAATTTGTAGGTAAGTATGATAAATGCACTGTGTCTAGAATAGTCTTCAGATAGACAATGTTCAAGGAAAATCTATAAAACTTGTGGTTATCAAAATCGGAACCGCAAATTCAGCATCTGTATTTTCTTCCTCGACAAGATTTTAAGACAGTTAAATTCGATGACAAGCAAAGCACTTGTGGTATACTCTGTGGCGTCGATAAATAAAGTAAAGGCCAGGTGTAAAATTATTGGCAAACCGCTTGTCAACATCAGTTTACTTATATGGGTGGATATTTTCTACTTTGTAAGTAAAGTGAATGATGGATGGTGTCAAGTTGTCCACTTACCCGTTTAGATCCTTGGTGAGTTGTATATCTACATTGGTGGTTGAGTCGTTGAGGCCGTTGAGAGCTTCGCAGAAGTCGCTG
Source organism: Oligia fasciuncula (assembly GCA_963082905.1). Lineage (NCBI taxonomy): Eukaryota > Metazoa > Arthropoda > Insecta > Lepidoptera > Noctuidae > Oligia > Oligia fasciuncula. The sequence continues at coordinate 14,832,451 of OY720387.1, forward strand.
CCCACGCTCTGGAGGTGATGAGTGTTTAAGTGGAAGCCCTGGAGACGATGAAAGTTATTTTACACAACGTTGATATTCGAATCGTTTTGGCCGAGTGGGTAGGCCCACTCGGCCAAAACGATTCGAATATCAACGTTAAATGACGGAAAGGATCATTTGCCGAACTGTGTTTCAATCATGGTTTCGTCGTTACGTTTTTAGGACTGCTAGCTTCACAACCATGTTGTGGGATAGCCGTTGGCTTTTAGATGACAAAATGCCAGAAGTTTTTTATTTAAATGAGAGGTTCCTCGGGCCTCTATGTATAACATTTCTTCACAGATGGCGTAAGTGTACCTATATCTAGATTCAAGGTATACAACAAAGAGTCTCTAACCAGCACGGCAACCAAGAAGTCTTAAAACACTATAGCAATATTTTGGCAGGTTTTATTCATACGTTTGTACGTCATGTAGTGTATACTTCGTGCACGAATTTGCAAATGGAAGATGACCGATTCGGTTGAGTCATAGGACATGCTGCATCCCTGATTATTGTATTCATTGATGGGATTATTATACATTCGTGTGGTTTCCTTTTTAAGGTATTTACAAGCTAAATTATAAAACACGTTTCTCTGGATTGACAGTATCTTTTATCAAACTAGAAGGCTCTAAATTTTTTAAACTTTGTCAGCGAAAAAGAAGCGTAAAAAAACTAATAAAAATACATAAGTTAATTAAACTATTTACAACCAGTGGCAAGATTGTACCACGATTACCATAAAATCATGACCTGCTTGGTACTAATTCGTCTGCTACCCACATTAATTACACAACCTATACTTAATTAAAACAATTTACGATCAGCATATCGCGAGGAAACGTTCGCAATCACACCGAGCCCTTGCAAGGATGATTCATTAATAAAACGACGTACGAATAGCAGTCTTCCCACATAAAGTAGATGGAAGATTTGTGGCGACTGAAGCCTTATCAGGGGGATCTGGTATCGAGTATGGGATGGACACCGCTAGATGTATTAGCCCACATGGCGGGTAGCTAAGTAGGTATCGTTATCATTAATCTGAAGATCTGTCATTTCTAATTGGAGTATAAGTGTGATAGAATGCGTATCATTATTATATTACTTCAGAATAATCTCTGTTTTTATGGTGAGACCGTTTGAGGGCAGGTCCATCAGAAATATTATCTGAAAATAGATAATTTAGTTTAAAAATAAAAACTAATTAAAATCTTTAGGATTCTTGTGCTGACTCTACTTCACATAAGTTTAACAGAAAATATGGCAAGATCGCCGTGATTGATGATTCCACAGACCTTGAAAGGGCCTCTGTCAAATCCACAGAAGGATGCTTCCATTGTGTACGACCTAGTGACGCCCAGGTGTCTCCACACGGTGACCCTGGCGGTGCTCTCCCGTTCCCGTTCCACTCTGAAGGAACAGGACCCGAGCGCGAATGCAGGCGACAGCCGATGCATTAGCGCTGGCAGCATCTGAGAAGCGCAAACATAACATAAAATTACGCCTTTAATAACCGAAGGAGTAGTCAGAGGCGTTATAGTACAGGCATGCACAAGCTAAACTGGGGCTGCTACTAAGACATTCCTTATGGAAAACCCAATAACACTGCACGAACCGCGGATCGAACCCAGTTCCCCTCGCTCAGCCGTCGCGTATGCGATTTAAGGAGGTAGTCAAAAACATGCAACTTTTGTCTGTGTGGTCTGTACGAACAAGGTCGACATTTTCCTTAAATGTCGCTAAAGTCAACTAGATAATACCAGGAAGCACAGTAGCTGCACTGATAACATCTAACAATCTTATTACTGTACCCACTTACGCCATTTACCCGTCTTCCAACTCCGCTGTCTATGACAATATCTCTGAGATTCCAATTGCTTGTATGACTTTGACTTTCAGATGTTAATGATATAAACATTTTCGGATGAATTTTATGATTTGTCCTGTTACACATTTCCAACGAAGTGTCAAAGGCCTTTCAAAAGTATTTCCGTGTGTCTACTATGACCCCTTTGATCACTTTTGGATCGAACATCATAGACTCAAGGAAATACCTACTTTTGAAAGGCATTTAAAAAGTTACTCGATTATTCGCTAAGATATTTAGGTATGTTTATAATGATTATTAACTTATTGGCAAAAATATGTCCTTGCGAGCTTACTAAATATTTGATTGGTTCATCCGGAACTATCCGGTCGTTACTGCACCAGCTCTCTGCGCCCGCGCACCCATAGAAGAACACGTTCTTCTTCCGCGAGTGCCCGTGATAGTCACAGTACACCAACGGCGGCTTCTTCCAGACACGAACAAGGTACTCTATTAGACCCTGAAATATTAGCAAAAGTAAATTCATTTACAACCTACACAGCTTACGTCTAAGATTATTTAGGTAGATTTTCGCTACCACGGTCCACTTATGATGGTAGGTAGAACCATATTATAAAGCTTTCAATAAAGCGAGAAAATTTTCCAACAAATACTTAATCTACCGTCTCATCTGATATAAAATCTACACTTTGCCCACCTGGGGATCGAACCCAGGATAACATCCGCAAATGCATTCGATGCTACCTTTCGACAAGGCAGTATATTAAATATGTATTTCATTCAGGAAATTATATATCTATTGGCCTGTAACGTTATCTCACCTTAGTATGATAAATAGAAGGATGTAAAACGGGACTCGGTTTACACCACCGTCGATTTAAATCTTCATTAGTCAAGCCGCATCGATGGCTGCAATAAGAAATGACAATTTACAGGACGAGATAACCAGGAAATCTTATGAGCGACAAGTTAGCGCCGATAACACGCCGGGACATGTCCATTGAATTAAAATGACACGACCGTGGGTCGCGAGTCAGGCGTCGTCACTTCACGAACAGACATGAGGCCGCGGCGAATCAGTTTATTTTACAACTTCATACAAACGCTTCGATTGTAGCGGTTATTCTCATTAGATGCGGGACACGAACGCAAGGAAAACTATAAACGCCGGGTATATAAAATAATAATCGATTCTGGCTCTTATAGGGCTCTTCTACTAGACAAAGAAAACTTTACGGAGACAATTTAATATGACAAGCTATTAAATGAAATGAAATGGGTGACCACGTAGGAATTCGTAGTGACATGTAGTCAGGTGCGTCCGTGCAGCTGAGAGCACGCGCCTCCGCACTGCAATGCTGTCAAAAAACATTTCTCGTGACAACGAGGGACGGTTCCAGTGAATGCGTTATTGGCTGGCACTTGTGCATTTTATGCTATTCATACACTTGGAAAAGCACGCATAATAAAGACTAAGACTTCCTGTGTGAGGGATTTAGTCATTATATTTATGGTCCTGTCCATGAGTGAATGGTGGCACAGAGCGCGTCACAAACACGGAGCGAAGGAATACCAATGGGTCGATAGGTTGCATAATTATGCTTTTAGGTCTGGACAAGATTTATGCAAAATAGAATTACCTTAAGGGTAAAGGGCAATTTCTGCAGTGGGCTGACAAACACTACTGAGGCTGCTGATGACGATGAAAAGTCCAGGAAAGCTTCGCAATTTTTAAAATTTCCGGAGGGCTAAAAATGTTTTTACTCGATAATACCAGTTCAGAGCTGGCGTGACGGTTGACAGGGGAGAATGGAAGAAGAAAACGTGTTGCGCCGACCCCAAGTAACATGGGATAAGGGCAGGAGATGATGATGAATACCAGTTCAGAGCTATGATGAAATCAATTTAAACATTGTATGCTCCTTAAAAAATGTCCGCTAGATCACGAGTATCACGACGCAAGGTTACAGTGACTAAAACTTAGACACTCACAAGCGTGCTTAAATTTACCCCATGATATTTCAGACCGTACATGTTCAGTGCTGTATATGGGCATTTACCGTAACCCCTAAATAATGAGTTGTTCTGGAAAACGTAACAGGTTGGCTGATTGGTAATGGCTAAGGCAAGCCTTTGTTTCTTCTATAGAATAGAATTTCCCGTATTCATCTGAATAAGGGCTGATTTTTCAATCTACAGTTAATTTTTATTTGTGGAATAAAATTTACGTCTGACAGTTTTTGTATGGAAGAACCGTCAAAAATTCAAAATTATTTCTCCAATAAAATTATCTGGCCTTGAAAAATCAGCCCTTAAACAGAAGACTCATATCGGTAAATTGACACCCAATGGTTTTAAAGGGGTTTAATGATGGACATTTTATGATGAAAGAGTGTCACATATTTCAGGGCGCTACGTGCTCTGATATTGTTTTTGATAAGGTGTTCTTCCAAGAATCAAGGGACGAAAATAGTTTTACATTCTACGAGTAGGTATATATCAAAGAACAGCGTCACGACCGATTCACACATGTACTATGTATGTAGAGCTGCGAAGGCACAGATTAACAGATATACTCGTCGCAATACCGACTGGTATTGTACTACAACCGTCCAAGTTATCAACCTTTTCCTTTAGTTATCAACCTTTTCCTTTTGCGTTAGGGGTTAAAAATTTACATCGCGCGTTGGATTCAGATGTCCATACAGGTTCTTTTTGTTTTTATACTTATCAGTTTTAATTAAAAAGGCAAGTTAGTTCTGTGTTATTCTAACACTAAAGGATAACCAAAGTTCAGGGGGAACTTGTGTTGGAGGTCTGCCCAGCTTGGGCGGAGCACTGCGCCGCGTCCTCACGGCGGTGATCGGCGGCGTCGATCTTTCGCGTCCGGCTCTGGTCCAGGCTATGGTACGGAGCGAGAGTGCATGGGAATCCGTCACCTCCTTCTGCGAAGTAGTAATGCTCGCGAAGGAGGAGGCAGACCGCGTGAGGGAGAGGCAATCTTTGCGCCCTCACGTCTCTAGTCGCCGCAGGAGACGCCCTGGGCGTCGGGAATCGGGAGCCGATTCCCGGCCCCCGTAGCCACGGGCTTGCGGACGGCGAGCAATAGGTAGCTCGCCGCGACGGCGCGTTGTGTTCCACGCTTCAAAGAGATGTCAGCACTGATTGATGGGGTCCGCTAGGGCCGATGTGTGCCAGGGTCGCGGGTTGTTAGAAAGAGTTACCGTGACCCTGGCACAGCCAACTGAAGGAACACTGGTGGGTTTTAGTCAGTAGAAGCCTGACACGCCCTCCCGCTTCGCCCAGAGCGGGAGAAGTTATTTGATAGTTTCCCAACCAAAAAAAGGGTGTCCTTTTTACGAATGATATTCCTCTGAAAGTGGTTGTGGAGACTCGGGCAGTGCTTAACTATGTGATAGATAAAATTTATCTATCGCGCTATAAGCCGCAGACAAAACTAGTTTCGAATTAATACCATTGACGCATAGAAACTGATCTTAATATCTGCTCGGCAGTATATCGTAACTTCCTTTTCGCAAGAATCACGAGATCCCAGCTGCTGCTAAATGAAAAATAACAAACGTCAATTGTATCATTACTTACAGCTAGGTAGACTTAGTACGTCTGTAATCTACGACTGTTCACTATAGTTCTACCGTTATTAAAGGGCAATTCTTATAGAGTACGTGCCTCTGACATAATCGCATTCGCCAAGGTACACCAAGAAAAGAATACGAGTAACTGTAATGGCGTTTATAAAACATTATTATGTCATTAAAGTGTCCCTGTGATGTAACTCGGAAACTTTATAGTTCCCAGAACTGAATCATTTTATATTCACACCTCACATATCTTGATAAGTGATAATGAGCTAAGAGTGTGTACAAAGTATCAACAAAACGGTTCCCGGTAAGGACACAATTTTATAATTATCCTCGGATCGTTAGTTAATATAGCGGGAATTTAATAATTCGTATGATTCAAAGTGGAGATGTTTTGCAATTCTGATTATTCTGTGCTGTGCGGTTGGTGGATATTTTTTCCTGGAGCGGTCGGACGTTCGTCCAATTAGGAGTGGTTCAGTGGAGGCGCATCATTAGCGGGCGCGAAGGCGGCGCGACTCACGCCCGTCCCTGGCTGCGGCCTTCGCTCCGCGACCGGTTGTGCATCTTTTACTCTAATCAGGGAAAAAAATAAGCGTCGTCCGCATGCGCGAATGAAAGCGAACAAGCGAGAAGCTGCACCCCGTCTGCCGTATTTTATGGTGGATTGTTGCGGTACCGGAGCAACGAACAGGGATGTCGCATGCCAGCACTTAATTAGGTACCTCTACGTTATTTTGCTGCCTCGACCATTTAAAAGGCTTCAAACAGCACGAACAACAAAAAATTTATAGAGCCGTACCAATTTTACTAAATCAACGTCAATTCCTTTATCGTTAAGTAATGTTAAGTCTCCCATCCTGATGTCGTGCAATTCTTGAAATATGGTGCTATCAAATATGTAGCGACATGTATTTAATTAGCTCTTCTCTGTGCGCCCGTGTTGTTACAATACTTGTCTGTATTACCAACGTTATTAAGCAGTAACCCTTTGAGGCGCGCAGTGTCGACCGCGGCTGGTTCAAGGGTCCGCCTGCTCATCTATTTATAGCTCGCTGCGCACCGATGCTATCGGACCTCGGCAATACTTCGGGCTCGCTCGATCCCTGCCCGCCCTCTATGCACCCTTCGCATATCGTTCAGCCAGTAAATAGACCAAATAAACACTGCCATTTTATATTTATTCCACCTATTTATATCATATGTCCATTGTTTCTGCCTCAGCAAGAATTCATAGCCGACGGCCAATTTCAGTCCTTGGCCCGAGATCGTCGTTATATTGCTCAAATTGCACGTCGTCGATAAATAGCGATACTTTTACGCTTTGTAAATGGACACCTAGAGACAGTAATAATTTAACGTCGGTAGATGCCGGCGGAGACTAGGGTTCAGTTTAGATAAGTCGGCGGGCCCATGGCACACGTCACGCTCATCCGTATTCCTAGCGCGGAGGCTGTTTCCTGTGAGCGCACCGAGAGCACGCGCAACCACGGGTTCTCGTCGGGCGTATGTCGATCGAAGGACGCGACGTTTGTTCGCTTGTAACGTTAGAAAGGAAGGCGAGGCGGAGTGGTCCGCGTTAGGGGACGCGGAGGGCTCGGCGGCGACGCCTGGATTCGCCAGCCGTCGTCGGCAACTCTGTATTCGTGGTCGACACCGGACACAGCGCGAGTTATTTACGATAGTCGCGAGACAATCGGCCGGTCGCAGCGCTTATCCGGTGCCACCGCGACAATAACATGACGTGGTTATCTTTATTAAATAGCGTTCTATGGAATTAACACACGTGCCTAGCTTGTATTTATAGCCTTGCTGAATCAGTTACCAGGAATGACAGGTACATCCATTAGATGTAAGAGAATGTGGATAGGTATATTTATGGTGTTACCTTCGTTATTATATCATGCGGATGACTTCCCAATGGTATAGGGTTCTTTGTTGTTAATCTACAGGTCGCAAGTTAAGTGACTGGAGTAACGGCGTCACTATAATTGATTTTATTTGCCGGGTGTTGGCGGAAGCGGAGCATTTCACCACAGGACGGTTCAATGACACGCCACTTTTCTCCGGCGACAATCCTCACTGTCGGAATGCAGTCACCATTAGCCAAGAAGCACTCCTGTGAGGGTATTTATTATTTTCACAGCTCTGATTAAGGCCAAAAATTTTTTAAGTGTCCACCATATGTGCTTTAAGCGGCAGCGAATTCCAAATTGCCAAGGTTTTTAGATAACGAAGTTATGCATGAACAGCTCACGCTCTTTTAGTTTGTGTAACATTTGGATGCAATGGGTATAACTCTTCCACGTGTGGATCGTGTCTGCGCGGCGACAGTGATGAACTTGATAAGCCCACATGGGGCAACACCTCACCAGTGCTGAGGGCACCACTCAACGCTTCCGCGCCGATCCGTTCCTATTGATTTAGGAGTCGCGAATGTGATCAGTTTGACGTGCCTCACGACTGTTGCTGATATTCGCAAATAAAACAAACAGCTGGTGTATCAAGCTAGTTATTTCTTTGTAGGAAGTAACGACCAAGAATAGCATTGGGAATTAAAATCTATTTTCATTTTATGATAGAGCTGGGTTGTCATATAAGATGTTGAATACTTAAGTTCAGGAGGTTCATTTATTTCAATAGGTAATTATAATCTATATAAGCTTGAGCTTGTTTCTGTCTAAACAATCATAGTTACAATAATAAATCCTAGATTATTGAATCTTTCATTAAAGCCTCCACAAATCTTGGATTTACTGCGCTTTTTCATTCACAAAATAAGTTATAGGCCGAATAAAAAAGTAGGTGTCTGTAAGTTGGAATGACGCATTAAATTATTAAATTGCAATAGGTACCGTTAGCACAGTGACAGGTCGTGATTACTACACGGTGACTCATTATTTCCATCAGTTAAGTGTTCCAATTTGCTCGAGACTACCTTTACCTTCTCGCCTGTTTTATCTAAAGTACTAGACCAGTATGCAATTAATACGTGTTCTATCCATTCAGATGTAGCACTGACTGCATATATTAAGAGTGCTGTAATTAAGATCTGTATTTCCGAGGTGATTGCTTGTATTTTTTAATGATACATACCTAATGTAGAGTCCCGTAGCGTGTTGTACTCTTTTTCTGTACCTACAAGATTATACGTTTTTTAAATACATGCAAACATGAAAATAATGAGCGTTTGTGGTATGTGGAGGGGTCGCTATGATGAGCAGTCGTAGTCGGTAAGCGAGTGCCACAGAGGGCACGACATAGGAGTGCATTATTTACATAATAGCAACGACTGGGCGGCCTTGGCGCATCGCAGCCTCCTATAAATTCTGCACTTCCAGTTCGCGTTGTTCAGCTTATCGCATTATATCAGTATCAACTCGGAACGTGCATCGTAATACTCGTAATGATTCATTACGGCTGTGCACAGCTGGGTAGTTCTTCAAAAAGTATTCTCCGCGTAACTTTCATGGCGAATTTTTTTTTTTTAATAATCTACAAGTAGATGTACACAGATTTAAGACGCTGTAAAAATAATACGTAATTTTTTATTTTATGTAAATCGGTGCATAAACTACAGAGATATTCTATTTTGAAATTTCTGTGCCCACGAAAGTTACGAAAGCCGGCACGAAAGTTACAGACGTATTTTCTGCAAGCAAAATATAGTTTCAAATACTTATTTTTTCTGAAATTTCCAGTTTATAAAATAAAAGACTTACTGAATCAACTTGTATTTGAGATCAACAATTATATTGTTTTGAGATCAGCTTATTAGTACTCATTATTAACTTAGGTTGCTAACAATTGCTTTGCTCCCGGAAATTAAACTTTAAAATTTACGACATAAACATAATTATTACTTACTACTATTGCTGGCAGATATCGTGTGCTTTTGAATAGAAATGCTTAGAATCATAAAACATACCATTTTCTGCCAGCTGCTTTATTAGTAGTCTACATTTATATTATTATTTTTATAAATTTTCAGTCTCGTATCATTTAGAATTTATGAAAAGAAATTTCCATGGCTATCACTCGTTTGTGAATTACCACTAAACATAACAAAAATCACAATATTTAAGATACTTATGTAATCAATATAATTAAAAATAATTGCAAACAATTTTTTGCATTGAAGTTCTTTTAAGTCTATAATCACAAAATGTTTGTCTTAAGTTGTCAATAAATCACGAAAGCCATGCACTTCCCAACATAATTAATAATATTAATATCAACTTAATTTTTATAAAAAATAAACTATACAGGAGAATTTTTTAAGTAGTGCGCAAATTTTCACAGGCTGTTCTACCCATGAATATGAACAACTTTCACTATCGGACCAACTCTGAAATCACGAAAAAAAAATCAGCTGTTTTGTAAGTACCTAGTACATTTTGGTCGAGTAGGTATTGAACTTTTCAATGAAAATAGCTGATTAGTTTTTCGTGAGTTCAGACAATTGGTAAAACAGCCCAGTTTTGGGGTGGGAAAAATGATTAAATTGGCTACGAGAAAACCTACAAACAGAAACACATACCTACTACGAGTCGTTAAAAGAAAAAAATTTAAACACATACATGCATAAACACTTATACAAATACATGACAGCTTTTTTGAGCTTCGCGATAATCAAGTAAATGCATCTGCAGCGTCACAAGTAATCTAAAGTTATCATTCAATGGAGATATGTAACTTTCGTGGTGCGCTAGCTAACTTTCGTGGACAAATAACCACGAAAGTTGTGCCACGAAAGTTACGAAAAATTCACATTTTTGAGAATTACGATTAAACTTATAGGTAAATAAACAAACAAAGTACTTGGGAATAATCTCGAAGATCTATCTTATTCCATAATACAAAATGAGTTGGAAAATTATAAGCATTATCCTTCAAAATATGCGCATGAAAGTTTCAAGATCAAGGCTACTTGAAAATATTCAAAGAATAAACCACCTCGTATTTTTTTGTTTAGAAGCGATTAACGTACATGTTTCCCTCACTGACGCCGGGATACTACTGAGCGTCCGCGCAGCTAAAACGTGTAGCGAAAAGTTGGCGCTCTTGGAAGATAGGTGCAGTTTTGTTGCGCGTTCTTGAAACTAACAAAATCGTGTGACAGAGACATAATGCCTATTAACTATTGTAACTTAAGAGATAAAATTAATGTTCTTTGATAATTATGATGCATAGTTAAATACAATTAATTTGATGTATTACATTATATGCTAATGAATTGAATACAAAAGTTATCAAAGTTTGCCGTGAGCGCGAACAGAGTGTGACGCGCGAAGAACACCGATTTTGCTCCCGTTTTCGACATTAGATATTTTTTTTAATAAACATTATAAATAATTTTAGATGTTTAATGTTTAAATTATGTACACATATAAATAAAGATTAATCTGTATTTGGTCCTAAGACTGAATGTTTAATGGTTTACGAGTTAAGACCGTGTGACCGCGTTTTGAGGGACCCCGAAGAACTACCCAGCTACGTTTGGAAGACAGTTCAAGTTGAATGATGACGGCGATGACTCGTCGACGGGTGTCGTTGACTCCGGCCCATCCGTCTATTACAATGATGCAAGAGGCAGAGCGTGAACTATTCGCACGAGATCGGCGTTCTTTGTTAGCTGTGGCGGTCGACGAAGGTAAGCTGAGGGTTGGTTGCGTGGCGCGATCCCAGGCTGCGCGGGCGCGGCGGTGCGTACATTGCCCGCGGCGGGCGGCGGCGACCGCGTGCGCAGCATTTAGCGCCGCGCGCGACCCGCTATTATGAGCCTCGCACTCGTAATTCATTAGCTGACTCCGCTCGCTTCGTATTATTTATGACCGCTTAGGTTTTGTACGCGAATACTTTCCTTGTAGGCCCTTTCAAAGTTGTACCCTCTTAATGGCGATACGAGTCAGGAATAATAATGACATCTGAATAGAATATCCGAGGTCAAGGATTTGCATGATACAATGTTCTTTTCATGGCTCTTTTTCATAGGTTTACTGCTCAATGTGCATGATTTATTACACGTCAAGAAAGTGTTTGTGCGCAGGTTTGGCTCCATAAAATGGTTCCAAGTACCGATTTGAACAGACACATTCAAAGCCACCATTTTTCTGCTTTCACACGGAGAGTCGCAATATGTTACTTTATATTCGTATTAAAAATCCTGTCTATCATAGAATTATTATGGGTTATAGCAAGCCAATAAAAATCGTTGAAATAGTGTAAAATCTCTTGGCTTGATGAAGATCGATAATACATAGGTACCTACAACAATAAATTGGTTTTTTCTTCAGAGTTTTGATTTATGAATATTAGAAGTTTTGCTGCATTTATTATAAAAAATGAAAAATATGGGCCGTAAAAATGGTATATGATTATTAAAGACTGGTTATTTTCGCAGTGGTTGCGGCAGGATTGACGAGCAGCGGGAGGTGTCTGCGGATCCCGCGCTCGGTTTCCCGGAAGGTTCTGGATTATATTTTAATTGCCGGGTGTTGATACCTATATCCTTGGTTAAATAACTCAAGGTGATACCGCCGCCGTAGAGCATATAAATCACGGTACAGACGTGTTTGCGCATTACTTGCGGAAACGTCCATTTTATACTTGACCGCTATCAATTCGCAGCTATTATTAATCACGTTGTGTAAAATTTTACGACAGGAATTTATCGTCATCGTGTAGGTATTACGAGCATGAACAGCTATGACGGTGACGTTTATAGAATATAATACGTGGTGAAGAAAATGTATGTTGGGCCTGAGAGCTGAGAGCAATCCCGAGGGAATCCGGAAGCAAAATGGAGGCAACACTAATTGTGCAATTGAGCTTTAGATACGCCGCGCGGCTGCGCCGGCGCACGGTGCAGCGATGTGAACACCATGATACGCCACGAATTCTCAACATTGAATATTCGTGAACGATTCCAACGGAAGTAATTCAAAGTATTCAGTGGCAGTAACCGTGAATCAGTGAGGGTTCCTTGGTAGGTAAGTTATAAAACATTTAGGTCTATAGCCTGATCATGGACTATCATTTACCTACAGTGGTCGATTTATCACGTGGAATGATGCCTATTTGCAATTTTTTTGCACTTTGAAGATACGTGCAAAAGAACAGACTCCATCAATCATAAAATTATCAGTAAAGCCTTGTCCAAATTATGTATGTTAGAGGGGCGGGACGTAATAATTTGACGGGACGACTGACATTCGACCTCCAACAATTTTATTGGTTGCTTTTTATACTGGGTCTGATGTTTAAAGGTCGAACCACTTTATTCTAGAAATCAAAGGCATCGAAACGTAGGCAGAGTAATCTATAGAATTATGGTATCCGTGTCACCGAAAGGGACAAAAAATTCCGGCAATCTTCATCATACTATCATTTTTACAGCTTATTACACTGCACCTTACCATTTTCACAGTTGCGCAAATGTAAGTACTATTATTGAATTATGCACGAAAAAGATCTTATTTACCGTTTAATCGCGGTGTAGTTTTTATTATTTCTTTCATAAACGTCAAACTGGTTGTGCACATTAATGTGCTTAGCCGACACGCAGTAAGGGACAGAAATATTCTTACTCTTGTCTCTTTTCTTTGCTAGTGACGTTAATATATAGGGTGACTGGTAATTAGTGACCGATACTTAAACGCGTGATTTTACTCATCATTATGAACAACTTTTACTATGGGACCAAACCTGAAATCGCGAAAAAAAAATCAGCTGCTCCCTACATTTTGACGGGTTAAACGAACATAAATGTAGGGAACAGCTCTAATTACCAGTCACCCTATATTTCTCTTTTTCTTGTGCGAATGAAAAAGAAGATATGCAGCAGTCTATAGTTTACTCTGTATACGCATCGAAATCTTGGTATGACAGTCTGACTGTTATTAAGTAATTTTTTGATGATTCGTAGCAGTTACCATTGTTCGTTTATTTGATACAGCAAGCCGGTCCCACAATACGTGTTGATCTAGTGTCAATATTTTGAGAGTCAACACGGATAACAAAGAACGGCGCAACTGGCTGCTAAACACGACCTTCAAACAAAACACTTAGGATATAAAATACAGAAAAAAAAACTACCATTCCAATCAATAACAGAATATGGCCCTTATACCCTTTTTAGTAGGGGCGAAAATTGAGGGTCAGGTAGTCCTATTTGGTCGTGAGAAAGCAGTGATCGGCGCCGCAGATGAGCCATTGAGATTGGTTTTACGATATTTCAAAATCACGTTCATAACCTTGAACCTTTGGGAAGGAAATCACACGTCAACACTACAATAATTATGATAACACCAGCTATTTTCTGTTTTCTGCAGTACATTGAATATTTCATCCTTCTCATGATAATAAATGAATAGAAATATTCAATATACTACAGTCTTATCACACTAATCACACTAATATTATAAAGGCGAAAGTTTGTGTGTGTGTGTTTATATGTTTGTTACTTCTTTACGCTCAAACGGCTGGACTACTTTTGATAAAATTTTGTATGGAGGTAGCTGACACCCTGGATTAACATAAAGGCTACTTTTTATCTCGATATTCCCACGGGATCGACATTTACGCGGGTGAAACCGCGGGGCGCAGCTAAGACTAAGAAAAAAGACTCGTTTCTTTTCCAGACCATCAAAATTGGGTACGATTTCAATGCTCGTTTTTATAAAATTTAATGCCTGGTTTGATTTTGGTCATATTAATTCTCTAGTATGTTTTTCGTCTCACTAAATAACTTTTATTTACAGTACGATAATGTTTACAGCGTAGGGCCTATTCCACCTTGAAAAAACTTTTCACTGAGTGCAATAAACCTCTTTTCATATTTTTCGCAAACGACTAAGTGGTCCTTCGCTGCAGGCAACGCTTAATTAATTACAAAAATACACAACGTAATATTAATAAGATACCTTTATCCCTGACATAATGAACAATAATTGCGAAAAATAACAGCTAACGCATGTGGTTATTATTTTAATGTTTACCGTAATTTTATAGATAGTCGCAATTAAAATTCCAGTAAAGATCTTCGTGTAATTTATCGATACGAACTTCGAATGTGTTGAAAATGATGATTTTACTAAACACATTCGTGATTAGGGGTTGTCGTGTACACGGCCGGGGTAAATTATAGTGGAGGTGTGAGGCGTGCCTCCGCGGTCCCTCCAGTCTTCTGACACCTCGGCAGGCCCTCGTGTGTACGTCAATTATAACGGGAAGCGATCTTACGCCGACCAAGACTGATGTTGTACCTTCAATCTCTAGGGAGTAATTGCTTAAACACATAACCACTGACGTCAGTGCGACGCGCGACGGTGCGACGCGAATCAATGTAGCATTAAGCCTATCGCAAGCTATCAAATCTATTAGCTGCACATGGACCCTTCATAATAGAAAATACGTGGCGCACATTATATTTATAACTGTATTAGTATTTTACTAAATTATGATGTTGGCTAAGTTGGTTTATCTCACGCGGGAAATGAAGGCGTCGATATTTACATAAAATGCGTATGGATAAAACAACAAGTTTGTATGTTACTTAATGAATTATGACTGTGACTTTATAGTCTAGCGACAGATTCTAACGAGACTTCGCATGCATCTACTGAATTTAAATATCTCTAGATCTTAAGTTAATAATAACATAAGTCACATAAAGAGAAGCGATGGCCTCTTCGTATCCGTGTCTGCATTAAACCAAGAACAAAATGAAATACGATAACTGGCAGCTGGGGATGGCATGCGAAGATAGAGAAACGAAGAATCGTTAAAATATCACGTGTTTTGCAAATTTTAATATTTAGAAAGAAAAGAAAGAAGAAAGAAAATACATTTATTTAGCACAGACGCACAATACACCAGATAGTCAGATAATAGTCGTACATCAGATAAAAAAAAAAAAAAGATAAAAATAAAAAGTCCGATTTAGGAAATTAGCAGGAAAGTGCTGCGCCAAAAAGGCCCAGTTCAGCAAAAATGCCAGACAACTAGTGCCTGACGCTGGTTCCGCACAGGGCACTGGTAGACTGGCGTTCTAAGATACAAGTCACTGTTTTACTGTATTCTAAAGTGGTCTCACAAGATTCTGAATCATTTAAACATTGGTAGATAGAGCTGTAAAGCACACACACGATGTTATTCGTAGGAACCAAAGTTGCATAACATTATTTCAGTCAGCACTTTAAATTGTATGATGCTGCTGCAACAATGTTGCAACTTTTGTTTGCAAGGAATGCAAAGTTAAATAAGGAATTATGCAGATCTTAAAAAAGTACATTACAAAACATTACGTACTGCCCTTAATTAAAGTAATTCCTAAGAGAACGAGTTGCATACTTCACAGTTATAAATACAAAGTGTCATCATAAGGCACGCCGGACAAGACACGGTGCGCGGGCGCCGAGCTGAGCCAGCCATGCAAATGCTACGCCGTTAATAGCGACGCATTCTGGGGCCAAAAAACTCTAATTGCGTCTTCGGACCGGTACCCTTTGCCGCGATGTCATGAGTGATTAAGATTCCGACTACTAACAAGCCAAATCAATCAAATTCCACCGATACATTAACTTTTAAATATCAAAGACGACCGTGTTTCGATTTTATCTGAAGGCTCCTGAACTTAATTTGAGTTTTAAGTTTCTTTCCTTCCTGCGAAACTTGGAAAAAACACTTGAATTTCTTGACGAAGTATTGATTCTTCTAAATTATTTCCTTGAAATTCGGTGCGGTCGATCAATATGTACGTAATTACAACGTTTAGTTCGACTAGGCAATGTTAATGGGATCACCGAGTCGAAAATTGCATTATTCAAAACACACTTTAAATCGTTCTGACAACATTATGCCGATTCGTTCTATCAATTTTACGCTATTCCAAACTAGAGGGGAGCAATAAACATCTATTGGAAACAAAAAAGAGTAAATGAGATTTAGTTCGTTCAACTTTTCTCAAGATTTATCTAGTGTTACATCAACTGGCGATAATGACTTATAGAATAAATACATTATTGTGCCAAGGATATCCGTCGACGGGCGTATAATAGGCCATTTTATTATAATCAACAGCGCTGCTTACCTCGGAAAAAACTTGTATTGTGTGATATATAAAGCTAGGAACCCTTCGAGCATGCACAGAATAAGTAAGATCTATTGCGATGATCTATATTTATATTGATCATAAAGATGTTGGAGGAGGGAATTAAGTTACTTTTCAAAAGGACATCTAGTACCAGGCAGGTACAGAATATAAGTATGACTTTAGTAGGTGATGCTTTAGACATAGCTATTCAGCGAATATGGCAAAGAGATTTTGAAAAACACAATTGAAAATCCCTGTTTAGGTACCTACATAAAACGCATTTTACAAAAGTAAGTGGATCAAGGTATTTCGTTTTAAAAGCTTCTCATAAATGAAAAGCTTTTAGACATTCAGCTATTCATGAAATAATGCTTCATTGGTTACCATGCGGCAGGCATTCAAAAAATGTTACCATGCGGTACCACGCATGGTAACATTTTTTGCACATCATGTTAGCACGTAAAATTATTTTATAATGACCGAAATGTCATTAAGGTCTGTCTCAAATTTTTAAAGCTTACAAATGTCATAGCTTTAAAAATTTGAGACAGACCTTAATGACATTTCGGTCATTATAAAATAATTTTACAGTTAAACAATTTTAGACTCATGGAAAACAGTCAGATGACATAGATTTCAGCGAGAGCTTTGCCTTTAAATGAAAGATTTTTTCCTTAAAAAACCATTACGCATAATAGCTACCTACAAATAATGCATAGATACTATTTTATTTAAATGCAATGAAATGCAAAAAGAACAATCCTTGCGTTTCACTGTTAAACAGGGTAATTGAAAAAATATAGGATCACACTATTCAAAAGCTCATTTCCTATGGATAAGTACGATCTAAATCGTTAGAAAACCCGAGAATCCCACGGGAAATAAGAAAAACCGCGGGTAGCTCGCGGAACGATCGGCAAGCAGGTAATAATTTGATTAAGTAATGGAAATTGTGCAAATAAGTAGCGAACCGCGCCAATCATGCAATTTAGTTACGGATTCACTCGTACAGCTTTATAGGTGCGATCCCAAGAGTTACTCTTTTTGGTCTTTTGTTCCGAGCTAGCCACGCGATGCATTTATTTTTAGATCCCCTTAGGGGTCAGAAAAAATTCTTGCGTATGGATTAAAATACATAATAGGTCTTCGGTCCGCAGTCACCGAGAATAAAGGCTTAATTGTGCCCGTTAAAAAGAAGGACTTTCAAGAATATTTTATAAGGATAGGACAACTATTTATTTCTTTTAGACTTAGCCTTATATCAAGTGGTCTGGATTTTGTATTTTGTTATATTATTTCCACTGCCTTTGCATCCTTGATGATCATTTGAAAATTGCAACCACAACTTTATTTATTATCTACAGGATTTTGTTCAATACATTTACAGCGCGGACGACCACAAAACTATTCAAACATATCTAATGGTTCTGAATGATTGATTGATTTGATTGAACTTATATGAAACTAAGAACCTGAGAGAGGAATCTAACAGAGGTCTGCGATTGATAGAGTATAAAGATGACAGAGTATATTAGTCAATCAATTGGATATATGGAACACATCTTTATAATATGAACTCCTTAATGGCTGGACAAATTTTGATGTCATTTTTTGTGTGTGTTTGAGTGGGTCCCAGGATGGTTTATATTCACAATTGGACTCGGTTGGTGGCCTATTTAATTTTATCCCCACTGTCTCTAGATTTATTTCTCGGGCATAAAGAAAACAACACATTTCCTGTACTGCGTTTCAAAACCGGGTGTAAATACTCATTTGGAATTTTATCACACATAGGTAAATAAATACGGTAGTGTTATTAGGTCGCGTAGTTCTCCGCTCATAAATGTCTAGAAAAGAATTTAGTTCTGCTACCGATCCGTATTTAAATTTAGCCAAGACATGGGTCCTAAAAGGGCATTTACGTGCCGCGAAACATTTTCAAATAATATCGTGCGTTATGTTCTAGCCGAACACGACAAAGTTTATAGCTACATATAAAACTGCACGACGTGGGCTGGATGCAATGTCTACACGGAGCAAGCTATAGTGCGCTGTATTAGACGGTGAGACCACAAAGCTGAGCGGGAATACTCCAAATAAAATATCAAGTTTAGTCGTTCCAGGTATGTAGTCCAGACACATTCGTGCATGAGTCATCAAGAACACTAAACTTTATATGTGAAGATTCAGATCGTAATGGATAATTTAATAGTAGCCTCTATGTAAATGCCGGACCACTAGCGACGTGCACCCAGCATAATGATCGGGCAATATTCCCAATGTTATTCAGGGACGTCAAGCTAAGGGGACCGACCACGTAATATTTTATTTTTAGTGTTCATTGCTATTGCGGTTGACTATTACGCGGTTATTTTTAAAACGGCATTTAAACGATAGCGGGTGCATTTTTATCGTAATCGCGGTAATCAGAGTAGTCGGCGGCGACCACCGCAGGCGCAGCCATCGCACGCAACTCGAAAACAACGTTGACGGACGCTATGATCGAGGAGCGGCGACACATCTACGGGTTTCGAACATTGATCATCATTTCTAAAGTACAGTTATACTTTCTTTTATATAGTGCAAAATGGTGCGAGCTAAGTGCTTAATAATTTTACGGTTTTCCAGATGTTTACGAGTTGCTCTATATTTCCAGTTTGACTCGCGGTGTAGGATATTTAATGCAGTTTTAGTAACCTACATACTTATTTAAGCATGTTTGCCATAATTTATTGTCACTTTTAATAGTTTTACTCTGGAATATTCCAGTAGGTGCGACCTGAAAAACGCGCGCTAGAGGAAAAGCTAGGCGACGACGGCGACGCCGCCGCCCGCCGCGCCTATGAAATTGAAATATTATGTAGAGTCGAAGCGATGAAGCTTGAAAATTTTTTCAGACATAGGTATTTCCTTTTGTTTAGGTAGTTTTTATTTATTTTAATTTTATTTAGTAGGTTGTTTTTTTTGGATTTAATTAATTTTGAAACTTTGGTCTACGATGTATGGTAATGATATCAATTAATGTCGTGTCGTCGGCTAGCACAGCGCACGGCGCTCGCGCATTGTGAATGGCGCATAAATAGTTTTGTTTGAGCGGCATGTGCGGTCTATTGCTACCATTATTCAAAACATCGGAGTCATGCTCCCGTTCAATTAAATACTCCCCGAAGCGGAGTAACATCTTCGGATCAAAAAACATTGTATCGCTCGAATCTTCAAGCTTTTTTTCATTTTGCAGCTATTAAAGTAATACCTTCATATTTTTTATGAAAATAAAACCTTGAATTTTATTTTATCGACTGGCATCGCCCTCGAATGTAATTCATCGGATGTAAAACAATACTGATAGGTATCGCTTGAATGCGATAAAAAAGAAATTTCAAAAGTGTTTCTGCAAGCTGCAGGCTCTAGGGCACTTCAACTTTGCAGGATCATTTAAGTGCAGTGTTGAGATAAACATTTAAATATTCACGTTTATTTTTTAGCCTAGATTTTTTATTAAACAGCTAAATGGAGGGAATGTTTAAGGTGTCCTGTAATAGGCATACATAGGAATAGCATCGCTATGCTATGGCAATGTCAAAGCTGGGAGGGCCGCATGGCGTGCAAAGCAAATAGCGTCCCACCAATTAACGTGGCTTTCAAAGCAACATGTTTAAAGTGGTGAACTTGCGGCGGCGGCTTTCAAGTGCCCCGCGTCTCCCCTATTTGCTTTTATTTCAGCAGAGATCTAATATTGAACTCGGCGCGCGCTTGTTTGTGTCCACCGCAAGGTCAAATATACACTTAATTAATATCTATTAACCGTGCACTTGTCTGCGTTTATACCTTCGCATCGAAGCCGCTCTTTTTCAATTAGATTGTTGCACTTATAAATGTATATCGTGTACTTTTAAATGAATTGTAGCGTGTAAACAATTGTAGGCTAACCTAAATAAATAAAAATTAGTAGAATATAAACAGAAAAAGCACTCGTTGTTAATATTACTAGAAGAAAATAGTAAATGGAAAAAGGATATCTTGTGGAGATAATCACACCATATCTTAAAAGTTAAATGAAAACGCAGTAACTTGGGGACTTAACGAGAGAACTTAGGGGGAGGTCTCCAACCATATTACTACATAGGTGTGTTAGGAAAACAGACGGGATTCTTCATTATTTTTGTTACTGCTGTTGGATCGTAATAGATATAATAGATTATTAAGTACGATCCCAATAACTGCGGGCAGGTTGCGAGGTGGATCCCCAATGGCACATATAACAAAGGCACACCCTTGAAGCGCGCCGTATCGAATCGTGAGCGGAGAAAAAACTACGACAACGTCGACAACCCTTTGGACAAGCGAAGAATTCGCGTCGACCGCAACAAGAACAAATTGAGCGCGAACTATTGTGCGGTACGATTTGCCGAGATAACTCCCGTGTCGAGGAGCGCGGGCGCCGCCGAGCTAGCGTCCGCCCGCCGCCGGACGTCCGCGGCTGACGACACCACACCACACCGCCCGCGTGGATAGGATGCGCGGGCATGTTACATTGCTGGGTTGCTATGTCCCTGATGAAGTGCCTTGTGGGCGGTGAGGTATTGGACGCGAGGCTAGAGTCTGCGACCGCAATAGCGGTCCCATGCGGTGGTGCGCGCGGGACGCGTCTGTGTTATAAGGGGGGGTCCCGGCCAGCGCGCGTTCAGTGTGCCCCGAGTGTCCCGTGTAGCGCGTGTGCACTCCTGAGTGTGCTCAGATCGCTTCCCCGCTGATATCGCTCGACTCTATCAACATGCAGCTCGTTTTGGCCACCTGCTTCTTGCTGTTCGCAGCCACCCTCGGTCCCGCGGCAGGTATGTGATACAGTTGTTTTTACATTTGGTGTAAGTAACAATATATTGCTTAAGATAATTTAAAAAAAAAAATTGTATAAGATGAAAATTCATTCAAACCATTTCTCATGAAAACCGGAAACTGAACTGAAAGAGTTTGAAAATCTTGAAATACAATTTCGGCTTTTCATGATAACTAAAAATAACTGATGAATGAAATGACTAAAACTGTGTTTGAAACTAAAGAATCAGCTCACAGGACATCATTGCGTCACGTAGTCACC
Organism: Oligia fasciuncula; assembly: GCA_963082905.1. NCBI lineage: Eukaryota > Metazoa > Arthropoda > Insecta > Lepidoptera > Noctuidae > Oligia > Oligia fasciuncula. The sequence continues at coordinate 14,854,098 of OY720387.1, forward strand.
TCAAAAATTGTTGTTAATTTACGTTTCAATTGTGTTGTTATTTGTATACGCGCAGTGTGTGGCGCGCTTCAGTATTGCGACACTGAAGCGTCTGTTTACTTATGTCTATTCTAATCTCGGGCTGTTCTGAATAAATAATATTCTTAGTATTCGGCCTGAATTCGTAGCATACCCTCCCTGCTTTCTTATAATCTATTATTTACACAAGACTTGCTTTATATTGAAATTTATTTATTTCTCTATAGAAAAAAAGTTGTACGTTACTAAATCAAAACACATTCCAAAAAATATTCATATCTTCTAAAGAAGCACCCATTCACCCATCTTCTCCATAATAAAATTGCATACCCTATCGAGTAAACTAGCTGTAACTTTTATTAAAATTAAAGTAAGAAATAGACACTTTAAAACTAATCACAATACATCCCAACAGTCTCCTTGTCTCCTTGCGGAAATCGAAGAAATTAAATGTAGCTATAAAATTACTCGAAGCAGTAATAACTTATGTAAGAGCTACAATAGCACGGCGTGGTGGCAGCAAGGTGGTTGCTGTGACCTACGGGTCTTCGACCTTCATTGTTCGAGTTTCATTAGAGTACAATAGCTAGTCCCACCATTACCCCTTCTAAATAAACTCTATTAAATTTTACTCCTTCACTTTATTATATTTAGGGCTGATTTTACCAAAGTCAGATATATTTATCTGTGGAATAAAATTGACGTCTATTAGTATGGAGAAACTGTCAAAAATTCAAAATTTATTCTCAGTCTAAGACTTATTCTATGTAACAGTTTGAAGGAATGCGCCCTCAATTGTCAGCATCAAATAGTAAACACTTAACTACCGTACATGTAAAATTTTTGTCATCCTCAAATTAAGCATCAAGAAAATGAATTCAAGTAAACACAAACGGAGGGAAAGAGAGAGAAGTAGAGCAATGACCATGCATCAAGGAAATTATAGCCCATGAGAACCAAAAATGCTAAAAACAAATTGCTCATGTTCTACAGCTTGTTACACGCAATAAAATTCGTATAATCCGTCGTAACCGGTGGTTAATATCAACAAAGCTTACGACACACAGGTGAGCCATAAAGCCGGGAGCAGATCGCCGCGTTTCGCGTGTTGACTCAAGTGCGCCTGCGACTCGCGACCATACGCACAGTACGCACACACGCACGCCCCCTGAACAATGCGACACTGCACTCGCGGGTACCATGCTCCTGTCACAAGTGTACGGATCCAATGTATTAGAAAGGGCACACTATGGGAACCTGATTTAATTTTATGTTGTAATATGTAAGCACAGAAGATAAATTATAGAGATACATTATATGTAGATATTGCTTTATCTCTTATCAAGAAAATGTTCTCATGATAATTTTTCCAAGAAGTACACATTAAGTTACTTGTAATCGTGGCACCTTCAGAGAACTTTTTCAAATCACATGTAATCGTAAGTTTCGCGTAAAAGTGCCAAGTGCTCAACCGTAGCGATTCTCGGAAAGCATTTTTTATCTCAAGTCAATGACACTTGTCAACGTAGGTAACTTAGGTAAGCATTTATAGGAATGCAGCGAATTACCGCATCAAGGATGTCTCTGCGATTGCGGAGTCTGTGAGAAAAGTTGACGATTTATACCAATCAACATAGTAGGGAGTGATTCCGCTAATGAGGCGTGTCCGCAGCTATCGGACAGGTTATCGACAGGTCGGCAAAAACTCTTCGACGGAAGTCGGTGTTGGGAAAAATAGTGCGGGGATGCGGAGGGAGCGGCGACAGGTGCGGGGTTCATCGGCCCTCGCCTAGCCGCCGCGTGGCCAGGACATCTAGCTGCAGTTCCATGGAATAATATTATGGTGCGCCACAGCCCGCCTCTCTCAGTACTTGTAGCGCCCGCACCGGTACCGTAAATGACTCCAGATTATACACAGATAGTCGCTGCCCCATTCGACTCATGCATTTTCTTAATCTGTAACGATGACTCGCATTATTGTCCGTATCGAATTCCATAATTGTTACCAGATATGCGTATTATTACCACATATTTTTATTGACCACCAAATCTAATCTATTTAATATTTATCTCTATCCTGTGGGTGGAACAGCGTTTCGCGTGCATTAGAATTTCTTACAGTAATAAATTAATGATTTCGGTTTATGAACCCTTGGCCTAAGGGTTATGGTTATCGTTCAATTCAATTGGTTTTATTGCTCTGAAACGCAAGGGTCCTAAATGTGTTGGTAACCTTAGCTGATCATAATTCAATGAACTAGCAATTTATAGAGTATATAGCATAATAAGCTAATTTGGTATATGTTTAGGTAAACCATCGTCTTTATAAATTTATAAACACGCGGATATATTATTATAATGATTCACAAATCTGGAATTTGGATCATGATTCCAAGCCATGCGATTACGTAATTACATAATATTTTAGAATATCTATCCAATAATATTGTCACATTATTCGTGTCATTAATGTTATTTGTGATGCACGTTAAGTAAGATTTAAACACGATTGCATCCTGTCCGTGGCTGAAACGGGATCATACTTTTAGGACATTAAATATGGTTTATCTTCAACAGTTGGGTGCCGAAAGCCCTCAAAGGGATACTTTATTGTGATCCTTTAACATTTTTTGTCACTATAATTCAAAAGTAATGTGGCCACAGCATCAGAGGTGTTTGTATCAAATTACTTATCGGACGTGAGCTTTGGTTCCTCAGAGAAAAAGTAAATTAGAGGTTTAGTCACCAACGTTTTAAAAAAAACAGGCTACCAGTGCCGATACAATTTCTTGCTACATTGATGGTTTTTGTTTTGTTCTATGTTTTTGTAATTGCGCCGCAGTGGAGGGCTCGTTAGCAATATAATTTCAGTGGAATCACTAGTGTTCGCGGACATTTGTTTGTCTCGTTGGCCAGCCGCCGGGACCAGGACCGGGTCGGCATCGGGTTTGATTACTAAAAATAGTCTGGTAGGTGCATTCCGTAGCGGGCGCGAGAGAGGAGTCGCGCGCGCCGTCCTTGGGCTCGTCTCTTGCGCATCGTTCGTTCGCCATTATCTCGGTCCCTTTTTTGCCTTCCGATCGTTATCCGACCACGAACAATCCGATCGGTGTTCCCACGCACAAGACCAATAAAAAAATTTTGATAGACGCCAAAATTGGACTTTTTTACTAAACATTAATTTAGAATCGGTAATTTGATAACTACTTTGTGGCTTCAGATGTTTCGGATCATCAATCATTAAATCGTAATGAGGATTGACGTAAACCAATTTTCCGCTTAGAGTTCAACGACACGCTAACTGTTGGCTGATCTGTGCGGAGATGTATTTTATCACGATGTAAATGTTCTCGGAGTTTATCTAATCGAGGACGGGGGGACTTACAATATCCGTTAAAGGTATAATATTTAACATTGAACTTGGCACGGCCGTGAAATACACGTCGTCTAATGCATGGAGTAGATGGAGCGTGTGCCGCGAGGGCCGGGTGGTTGCGCTCGATCCGCCAACTGGTTCGCGTTATGTAATGCATTGCATTGCGCACACGCACGCATCGCGCCGCGCGCCGCCGCTGCACCGCCGCCGCCGCCGCCGGCGCCAACGGTTTGCGGTTACACGATTACACAGCTTTTAATCAACGTTTAAGTGATAGGAGATCTGGCTTCAAGCTGAAGGTTTTAGTAAAATGTTCAGTATCTGCTACTATTAGATGAAACTCATAAACGATTTGATAGTACCTATAATAACCTCGTTGCATGTTTAGTTTAACACGAAACTTTACGATGTCGTAAAAAGCCGTAACATGATATTTTACGTTACTTGGAATGTAGAGCCTCGTACCTGATTCGTTTGGGGGATGAGGGCTATTAAAATATACAAATGTCTTTATAATTCTTCCGAAATTCACTTTTATTCGAAATGTGATATTTTATTATCTATTCTATAGTAAAATACATTCCTGCAGGCGCACATACCTAATTCTGTTTTAGTTTTCAGAAATCCTATCTAAAGAAATAAAGGATAAAAAATGTTAAAACTGGCTTGGTTTTAACGATGTCGACGCGTCATAACGCTCGTCCATCAGTTTCAAATAAGATCAATTATTTGAAACTGATAGACGAGCATTATGACGCATGGACAGAATTGGCGAAATTGCTTGAGTAATTTAGGAGATTTCAAAGTTTGTTGAATAGATTAGGATAGAGTCTGTAAAGGAATCTTGAATTCTAATATTTAAATAGACCCAATATAATATTTGTGATGTTATCTAATAAGCTTTTTTGCATTGGATACGTTATCCATACAGTTACCAATTAAAGAAAATTGTAAAATATACGCGGCTGCAATTTCAAGCAGACCTCTAGATGCAAGCTGTTATTGCAGCATTTATCTAACGTGTTTTTATCCAATTAACTCATTAACTCAATAAATAATGTTGCCATAAAAACTAAGAGGTGCTCATATCCCGTGAGGAAGTGTCCGTTAGAATAATGATGAACTTTTCTGCCTTAAAGAGCCAACGTCCTACGCGTAGAGGACTTGGCGTTATTTTTAGAAGCTGATAATGCTTAATTTGCAGCGTCTTTTAACCGGTTTTAACTAGTTTAAGTGCTGTCTCGGGTGATATTAGATAATTATGGCATGAAAACTGTGCTTTAAAGGAAAATTCTGTAGTTTACTGCGGGGCTACATTCCTTGAGTTTCCTGTCCAAGAATTGTCTATAACTGACTTTCAAGTGCAGGGTTATTTGCGATCTGAATCGTGAGATTTATCAGCAACTAGCTGTTGCCCGTGTTGCTCTGCGATCCGGGATAAAAAGTAGCCTACGTTACCCAGATCATAGTCTATCTGTGTGCCAAATTTCATTTAAATCCATTTATCCGTTTTAGCGTAAAAACGTAACAAACAAACAAACTCACCTTCGCATTTATAAATAAGCTAGGATTGTTAAAGTTTGATTTACATTTTATACTTGTGATATTTATACAAATTAGTCTCCGGTTGGATATGCACTGTTCTTTTGATGCAATAAGCAGTAATAGTATTCTGATGTTAATTACACGACCTTTTGCAGAATTCCATGAATGCATAAGTAATAGTAATTGCAGTGTCAGTGGAGGGCGCAAAAATGATCAATTCTCCCTATAGAACATTCCCTTGCTAAGAGTCTTTCAGGCGTATAAAGCTTTTTATTAATGAATTGCAAATACATATTTGTTAGAAAAGCTATTAATTATTTCTGTAAAGGATTGTTATTTTTCTTTTGTATGGGTTGGTTATTAATGAAATGCATTTCTTATTAATTGTTATTGCTGTCTGGGGTATAGAAAGATCCATCAAGATAAGATAATAATAATATGGCAATGGAATTTTCACTTGCAATTCATTTAAGACCGAGCTTTAGTATCGTTACATTTTATTTGATTTAAATTGTCGATTCACATTACTGATTCTTCAATGACTTGAACAATAAAAATTATCATGGGTTCTTACTTTTTATACCCATGTAACATCAGTACCAATGAATGGAAGGAAGTTGTTATTTTGAGATTCTTCTACAAGATAGCTCGTAAACGAATTTTAATGAGACATGGCACCAGGATCGTGGAGAGATACACGTAATGTGGTTTGGATCGCGTTTTGTATGCGATTGCGCACGCGTCGGTTACATCTGCTAGCTTCCGACTGTTGTGATAGGTGATTGAGTAACGATATCCGCGATATTGAGACGTAGGCTGAATTGATTAGGAGAAACACGTAATCGTTAGAAAAGTGAATGTGTAATACTGATTTATGTTCATCTGCGATGAGATCGTTCTTTTGAATGTAAACTAGTTTACATTTCTCTTTCATCTACTGATTCAGTCAATGCATTACATTCGTCACTAAATTCCTTCCAGGTCTGCACTTTTTGAAGTAGTCCTAAATTCTCTTTTTTTTAAGTTAAAACATATCAAATTTCATTTTCATGCAGCGTTTATCTTGATCACCCATCCACTGTCCTAAAATCCTCAGTTTTATTTTCACAGAACTGGCTGACAAGCCGCATGTAGATCATTCTGATAACCTTTTGTTTTGGGACATTTTTTGCTGCTGCAATCTTTTGTATGACCTTACGTGCTCGTCGTACGGTATCTTCAGAGAGTGCAAGTTTAAATTCTTTAGCTAAACTGAGCTATCGCGATTTGCGATCAATAAAAGTTGGCGAGTACAAATCGCGATGTTGGTTTGCGATTGCGCGGCACATTGCGGGCGTGACATTTGCGACGAAAGTTTTGGACAGAGGTCCGTTAGCGTCCGGTGGATGAGCTCGCCGGATATCCATGCGGCGCCGTCCACGGCAAGCGAGTGCACTCAACCCTACAACAGGGGTGTCACAATGCGTGACTAAGGGTGTAAAGTCCGAGTAAAAAGTAACTTGAAAAATCGCGGCCTTTTTTGGAGTTGCAAAATTGGAATGTAGAAAGCGTAGTCGCATCATGATTATAAGGAAGTGGCCAATCGACAGCCCTGGTGAGGTCGCATTGTCGCACCTACAAAACTAGCGCTGTACTATATGGAACAGTGCCATCCTCGTCTTGGTGGTTCCGACGACGTTACGTGGACGGGACGGGAGTGCCGATGCTCTTCATCAGTATGCGGCGCGCGCGCATGACTCACGCGACGTGACCCGCCTCCCCGACGCTCATTGTTGCTCGTGTACACTCGTCTCGCTGTCAGCCAGCACTTTCTAAACGTCCCTAACTATCGCCTTTTATGCCCATATATCGCTTTGTAATCATCATATACGTCTACGATTATGAGAATTGAATAGGTTCATTAATGCTACCAGGAAATGTCAAGATTTCAGTCTAAGTTTACTCTATTACTCTATTATTCCTATGAAGAATCAAAGAATATAGGTACATGTAATTTCCAGTATAACCTGGAAACTAAATTCTAATTTATATACAAAGCTATCCACAGTCAACAATTTCCTCGACATATTTGTCGTACTCAAAAATAGTTTTGCCGTAAAGATCAGTTGTATCGCAGAAATTGTAAGCTAAAACACATCGTGAAAAGAATAGCAACAAAGTAGTGAACAAAGATAAATTGCTGTAGCTATTACAGTGACTGCAGAATGCGGCATTCATCAAGGAAAAGCTCGAACAAGAAGTAAAAGCGAAGTAAGCAAGTAATGCGCGACATCGTTTATGCATGAGGTTACATTATGCATGGATTCCAATAGCAGACTCAGGACCTCTAATAACCGAGTAAAGCCGAGTTGTAGAACTCAAGTTTCTTAACAACGTACACAATATACCATTGAGTTTCTCAATAAACTGTTGGAAAGCAATAAGGATATTTACGGTCATGTGTCCGCATACGTTTCCGTGTACTTTTAGATTTAAGTGTTGGATTATTTTAGCATTTACAGGCTATTCATGTCGGAATTATGATGTCCTTTTATAGATGCCTATTTATTGTCAGATCGGTGATTTTGAAATTGATTTTGCAAAATAATGCAGCCATTAAAATCAAGACGCGTCTCATAATGTAAGTTGAACCGGCGGGAATAAATCCGCTCGTATCTGTGCAAGTCTTCGTGAGACCGAGTGACAAGGCGTCTATCAATCTAAGACTAATTAATGGGCTACCATTACAACTAGTATGTAAATCAGAGCAGCGATGTGAAGCTTCTTAGTGTGCTCTCCTACCGTCGAACGCAATGCAGGATACATTTAATTACGTATTATTCATTTTCAAATTACGTATTATTAATCACCTCCTTGATGGTTGAATAAAGCGTGCGTGGTCCAAGACGGCATGTTAATCCTCGTTTTCTTTGTGGATTGCTCGGGATGGGTTCACAATTGCATTTCGCAGGGTACGGCACGGCATGCTATATATAGGACCATTGAATGCTGTCGTTGCTTTCTTAAGAAAACAAAATCTTGTTTTTGTTTGTAGGCAGGGAGTCGTGGTCTTGTTTAATATGGTCGTGGTTGTAAAGATGCAGTCCGGAGTATTTCGTGCTCGGCCGAGCGTGAGATTCGCGTCCATGGTTCTTAAAGTGGATGACACTGCAGTTCTAATCTATTATCATGGAGTATTGACCGGTATCTACGCCTTGCAAGTATAACTACTTAGTCAGATCACTCGGAGTTAATATTCAGTTTTAGCTTTGAAGCTGCTCGATTTCTTACATTTTAATTGCGCAGACTGCAAACTTAATGCAAATCATCGTTTGTAACTGCATTATTCCTGATGCAGGAGACGGTAATGTGATTCATACTCAAGTTTGTAAAAGATTTATTTTAGTGGTTGAACTAATTAAGACATAACAAGAAAGTCAGTTACATCGTTTTCAATACCAAACCAAATTAGGAAGTAATAAAATTTTGCGGTCAACCGCAAGAAGTGGACATTGAATTAATTATGGCGTTACAGCGCAGCGGGGGTCCGACCGCAAAACAGTTTGTCTCGTATGTGATGCACGTCCCTGCATTATACTGCAATCGTAGTACGAAAATGACGTGCAAAACTGCGAAGTTCTGACATCGCGGCGAACATTATTTAGTAGTAGTGAAAAGAGTTGTGGGAATTCTTTACTGAACAAAAAAAGTCCAGACATGACTACGACCACGCTAAGAGAGGAAAGTTATTGTTCATTCGGTAAGGAATGAAATATCAGCATCGCTATTACGAGAGTATCTTAAGAAATACTCTTATGATAATCTGGATGAGTACAGTGTCAATGTCTGGGCAAGTGACGTGCGATGTAAATCACGCGGTAATGCAGGCGAGCTGCGCGGGCGTCTCATAACCGTCGCATTAAAGCAATGAATGAACTGAATGAGGGGCGCGCCATTTTCCCGGCTATACTCATTTTGTGTCAGATCCATTGTCACTTATCTCTCTGAGAACTGGATACTAAGTGTCAAGGATTTGAACTGAGAAAGGGTTTCGACGGGGAGAAACATCTTCTCGCGGTCTTTAAAAGTTATGCGTGTTATTTATAAGGAGAGTCTGGATTTATTAGCTCTTGTTGACGAAATATAAGACCTCTCTTATTACTCTTATGTCCATGTTAACAATTGTTAACGTTATTGCTTTTTAACTTTATACTGACGTTTAATATTTTCCTGTTGTTTCAGCGCAAAGGATAACAACTATACAGCTAGATGGCGTGCAATACTTTATCTCAAGGATGAACCCATACAGCCCGGAACTCAATTATTTCCTCGCTTATCAGTACTGCAGGTATGTAGCAATCTTTGAATCTTTCATATTATACTGTATTCAGAGTTCAGTGCAAGATTTGCATCTCCCAAGGCGTTTCTCGTGAGATAAATATTCCTAGTAATCGTGACTCCGTATGTTCTTATCTGGTGTGTCGTGTTCCTGTAGTTCGAATAGTAACATAGGTAGTTGGGCTAGCGTTAACAAGCGCCTAGGTGTGCTCCGACGCTACAGCCACCAGGAAGTGCAGGGTCATTTACATTACCGTTACGAGGTTCAGGAAAAGTCGAGAACAATATTGGAGCCATTGAGGTCACCTTCAGTGAGCCCTTCGCCATGTTCAAATCTAACAACGAACACTGGAAAAAGGGGAACGCTCCTTGAAAGTCCCGTAGATGTTAGAAAATAACTTAAAGCTTCAGCAGCACTCATTTGTAAAAGTCCAAAATTACCAATTATGTGATATGTTTAATAGAAATAGGTAGCGAGGACGTTCTCATTAAAATTATATTTAGAATCCAACAAAACAACATCTCACGTTTATGAACTTGCGAAGATCGTCCGAGCGAGCGCTCCATCAATATATAATACGTAAGCGTGCACGTCTTTAAAATCTATTTCCTCTAAAGCTTGATGATAAATTATACCAACCCCGTTAGTCTATTTCTTTGAAGTAATGATTTCCTATATGAGAAAATGATTCCATTTGTTTGAAAATGGTATTGTGCCGCAAGCGCCACTAGAGAGGTGCCATATACCGCGATCTAGATCCGACCACGTGCACGCTCAAATTGCTATGAGAGGTCAGTAGCCCCATAGCTCAGTCACGATGTCCTTCCAACGCGTCGCAGTCACGACCTATTTACGGTTCCAATTGTTAATGATGGTAATGCTCGACCCGTAATATCCGTATCGTTAAGTAAACGGAATCTATAAGAAAAATAATGGAACTGAGAAATCGATTAAGGTCGCGACAAACTCGTTGTAAAATATGACTCGAATTCGCGGCATGACAAGCGTGTCGAGATGCAGTTCAGGAGCAGGTGCGTGACGATAAGTTTTATGGTGATGCGTCTCGGTCGCAATAACACTGGACCCGTGGATAATTTACAAACTACTCCGAGTCGTGTTACGGTTCACTTTGATCGCGATAACAAAAAGATACTAACGGTACTGATGTGACGAGGACGCAAGATTGTCGCTGATTTTTTGTTGCACCATCTAAATAGATATACCGAGAGAAATAAAATGGGAATTATAAGTCAGAAGACACAATTTGAGTAAAAAACGCTAACGGAAAAACATGAAATTTAAGATATATTTATAACTATTTAAGTACTGGAAATGAAGCAAGACAACGAAAAGGATAAAACTAAATTTATTTATATATGACCGATTTTAAAACTGGATCCATCAAGATCGAAAACGAGATGGGGCAAAAAGACAAATGGCACTAAAGTATGCTGAAGGTGCCTTAATGGACGAGCAAATATTTAGCAGTAAGTTCATGATAAATTCAAGTGCAGAATAATTTATGACGTTTTAATTCATAATAAAAAGTCTTGGGTTGAAACGTGTTTCGCCTTTCAATGGTGAATTGTTTTTGGAGAGAGGTTGCATTACGTATTATATGTCATTGATGATTATGGTGTTATTGAATTGAATACAATTTTTCTGTCTATATAATATCTCGAATCATGACCGGCCATCGTAATTCTTTACCGGTTCAGCAGATTTTCTCACGGCTTCCGATTTAACAAGGAAGTAGATAGTTAAATAAGAGCCTATACTACCTCAGCTAAAATTCACTCTTTATCTCTCTCGCACGATACTGGTCGCGGACTGTGTGAGAGCGAAACAGAGTGCGGTGCTGGGCGGAAGGCAGCGCCAATAGTTTAGGTATTTGCTTTTTACGGTGAAAATAAAGATAAATAAAAAAAAACTAGCTACCATAAGACCTGCTTTATAGTTAGTTCAGTTAGTATGCAAAGTTTCATGATCTAATTTGAAGTATTTTTTTTAATACCAGGGGTTTCTTGTTCGGTTTGGAGGTAACTTTGGATTTTTTTTCTATCGAGAAAATTTTATGGAATCGTGTTTTCGTCTAACATTAATCCTCAACTTTAGCATAAATTTATTTCAAAATGAATGCTCCGGTATTTTCGACATAACGGAGGATCATGCTAAGCCATTTGAGGTAGTATAGGCTCTTAAGATCTAACAGTACAATTCCTTGGGATGTTGGTCATAATTACAAACGCCATTGATATAAGTTGTTTCCTTTAGTAAAATATAAGCTTTACCGTGCAGCAACTAACAGCTTTAATCGCGCTGGAACTTGACTTTTCATTTATTTTCATCCCAGTGAAATTAAAATAGCATTCATGTTGCTACAAATTAAAAAATACTTCAAATATCACTCCCGGCATACAGTAAACATTAATAGAGCTTTTACCCTGCAGTTGCATGATGTCGTAGAGGTTTTTAATCGCTCAGAGTTTTCTGAACTTGGACTTGGAATGTGGTCCCATCGTGGCAAGGCCGTGGCCTGAACGGGCTGTCTTTAGCGAATAAATTGCATCTCGATAAACAGGCTTTGGTGCAACTTGTACTCTGGTCAGGCTAATAGCTGAATACGATTAGCAGCAACGATAGTATTCTCTACGACAGTTCTTAAGCGGAATCGCATTTATGGTCAGCGCATGTTAATTGTACTGCAGTAAAGTCTCGTGTTACGCGGGACAATATCGTAAATGTTAGAATATATTATATAAAGATCAGTCTTTAGAGCGAATAAATTGTATTATTCGTTATTGTTGGATGAGATACGTTGAGAAAATTGATGTCTACCCACGGTGATCGTAAACCACAGGTGGAGCAACAGTAAATCGCAAAATTAATTACTCAATCTTAACAATTTGTTGTCTTGGAAACATAAATGTTTGATGTTGTGGTGTTTCTTTTTGTAGTCGTATGGCTGGGTTGTTAATAAAGTTTTGCAAAGTATACATTTTATTACAACATCAATATATACATAAAATGTTTTATGTATTCGCGTCTTTGTTGTCTGCTTGTATTTAAAGTATTATAAATTTAACAATTAAACGGTAACATTTCTTTAATTGCAGATCATTAGGCTTGCAGCTTGCCTCTTTTGAAACTAAGGAAAAGGCTGACTCTATAACAACATACCTTACGAATGCTGGTAAGATAATAACCTTGTTAAAAACTTTACTTTGCCAATAATATCTAATTTTAATATATCTCTGAATACATTATTTTTTCTCAAAAATCATGAATAATAATGAGATAATATCTAATTACAGGTTACAATAAGTACGACTTCTGGACATCAGGCAACAATTTAGGCACGGACATGTATCTATGGATGAGCACGGGTCTGCCGTTCAACGCGACGTTCAACTATATGCGGCGGCTGCCGATGGACGCGCCCAGCCAGCATGCTGACGACAGCATCGACCCGTTGGACGTGCCTCAGGGCAGCACCGCGCCACAGCGCACCGCCAGACACGGGTACGTTGTTACTATTGTAGAGAACATCCTATAAGAAGTTATCTGGGCCTATTTAATGAAACCGAGAGGCGACAATCTGACAATCCTACGTTTTTATATTTTTTTTCTTAGTTTTCTGCTAGGTATATTAAAGAGCATCGTGAAAACGTAACACCTTTGTATTTTTTTGACAATTATGTCGCATTGTCAGTTATATTAAATGAGGCCCCGTTAATCGTACATTTGAACCACGATCTCTAAGAGGTGATTGGATCACCTAACAATCATGCAACAGAAACACTCGGTAATGAAGATGTTCACGTTTTTCGCATCTCTACGCGATCTAATTCCAAGGAAGTTATAGGTTCCCATGTTAGGAAGCAACCAGTGTAACAAAAAATTCTTGAAAATTGCTGGTTACGCGTTTTTCCACGGAAGAGTTAAATTTAACTCTTCCGTGCGTTTTTCCCACGATGCGCTCTGCTGGTTACGTTAACTTGTTTATAAATAGCGTACCTATCATTAAAGGGCAATGCTTTTTAAATTCCCTGTACCGGTTCTACAATGCATTATTGCATAAAAACTAGTCGGTATTCCAGAACGGAGCACGTCATGACCAATGGCTGCGTGTCCCTGAAGGCGCCCACGTTCCACTGGGAGCCGCAGCACTGCGGCGAGATCAAGGACTTCATCTGCGAGCAGACGCGCTGCTACTACTACAACTACGGCTCCATCCCCGTGTCCTCCGCGCAGGGGTAATGCCAGGTGAGATGCCAGCCGTCTCCGGAGGCCCGCTCCCCGACTAGCCGCGCGCTCCCCCTCTCACACCCATAGCGGCTTCTATGCACAGGTTTTGAGTTTCGAGATCACGAATTTCGTCAACCGGTATTCAACGTGTCTAAAAGACGACATGCTTAACTGTAATAACATTTGGGACACTAGTTAACGATGTAGTCAGTGTGCTAACATTTTAGTCCAAGTTTATACCTTGGTTCTACCTCGATGTTTGTTCGTAGCGCGCGGGCCCGCGGGATCAGGCTTCTGCGCCAACCCAACCACCAAACAAGAGCCCTACACCCAGCAGACAACATTTGGCATCTATGACGTAATCGTCACAACTCTTTCAATATGATTTATGATGTTCACATAAACAATTTCAAAATTGACAAAATCTTTTGGTGGGTGGGTGAAGGGGGCTTTGCTTGGTATCTCTTGTTTAAGTGATACTTTATCTATCAATAGTACTTTGTATTTAACATTATTTTTGTTTTAAAAATCACTAATACCATTAACAGAATTGGCTATAAAATATTTTGAATATAAATGACATACTTTAACATGACTGATATTGTTCAATACATTCAATGTCTGGATTATAAAATCTTAGCATGTGTGCATTTTACAAGCGGCTCTCTAACACGAGGGTCGGTATGTTCTGCCGGTAGGAAGCCGCTGTCGATGACGACGACGACGACCGCCCACCCTCTGACGTCGTCGTCGCCGCCGCCGCCACGCTCCGAACATCTGCCGACGCACTTCACCCTCAACGACCTCATCGGCAAACTGCGCCCCACGTCTCTAGACGGCCTGCAATCGGCGCACATTAAGAAGCTCGGCATCCTGCCGTCGTCACCTCAGATCGACTCGCACTACTCGCGGGCGTCCGACGCGCACTCGCTCGAACACGACCACGAGTTGGAGCAGAAGGAGGAGGCGACGCAAGGCCCGTACGACGACGACGAGGGCATGGCGGGTGACGACCCGGCCGCGTACCTGAGCCACGAGGCCCATGCGCAGCCTGATGACGCGCCCTCTACCGCCGAGCCGGACGCCACCGAGCACTCCGTCCACGCCAGCGGCATGCTGGCTCCCCCCGCCTACTAGTGTCCGGCCGAGCGGTCCGTATTTATCTTTTCGTGACAATTAGGTATTGAGTCTACCAAAAGTATTATTTCAATAATTTGAGGCATTTATACGTATTTTTAAGGTGTTTTACTTTAGAAGCTTGCGTGTTGAGGGTGCACTTTACGCCTTGTTGTATTGATATCACGTAATGTAAATGAGATTTCTAGTATCGTAATATTTTCCAGCTTATACATGAATGATTATGGGGATTTCGAAGGTATATTATGGGGCAATATGATTTATTAAACTAGGATGAAGGTGCTGGCGACTCGCTTGCATGCGACTTGCCTCCGTCTTCGTAATGTCGAATATCACAAAATGAGTATTCCACGTATAGGTAGGTACCTACACTTCGTTAAGGTAAATAACGTAGAAGCAAGATCTCCGGTATTTTTGATGATAAACCGTAAAATGTATTAATTTAATGTAAGAAAATTAAGTGAATATTGATTGTCTGGACATATCATTTGAAATACATAGTAGTAGGTATAAGATAGTGTTTATATACGTGACGTACCTAGTTAAGTATATTAAGTTGAAACTCAAGAATTTAAAGAATAGTGATGTAGCGAAGTTAATAAAGTTTATACTTGATAAGAAACATTTTTTTAATTCATGTCCAACCTCGACTGAAAGCCCTATTTACTACTACCTTTTAGGACTAAAAAACACTGACAGAAAACCTAACATCGTTTAAAATCAAGAGCAGCATGTGCTGGCTTTAACACTCAATATGCCTAAAGCCTGGCAATAAAATTTCAAAATATTATTACTGTGTATCAAAATTATAATACGCTCACCAGCCATTGATGACTCCTTCTACGTTGAGCATAGGCACGATCTTGAACACGTACTTCGCCCGAAGAGCTGCGGCGGCGCACGAGTTGCCGAGCAAGCAGCCCAGAGTGCCGTCCATCACCCATGACGCGTTACTCTCGCCAGGATGTACGCGAGCCGTCAGGAATACTATCTCACGATCCTGTTGGTATACCGGTCATCGTCAAAATATTATCATAAAGAATTTCCCAGGCTGTGGTAAGCTGGCCAGGTTTAGGTGACAGATAAGGTGTACGCGCGACGCTCAATAGGTTTGGCAACGTCGCAGTAGAGCACGAAGGTCAAAATAACGCAGAACATGACTGGCGATTCTAGGACTCAAGGATAAGCCGGTGCGACAGGCAAACTAACTTCGTAGATAACTTGGCAATTTTGAAAATGCAAAAGGTGAACAATACTCAGTGCACGAGGACGTTGACCAATTAATATGAACTCGACAATTTTAGACCTTTTCACTTATACTACTCTTGATCTGATGAACAGATTTAATGATCAATAGACTTAATCTAAGCTGGTCGACCATAACAGCTCAATAAAAAATGTGATTGTAGTGAAAAACGAGTACAAATATTGTTTAGCAGTAGAAGGTCTTTCATGATTTATGGAAAGGTTCGCCTTGTTTTCGTTATCTGTCTAGTAGCGGTTTCCAAATCATAATGATAGTTCCGTACATTTATCAGATTTTAAAACATCTATTAAAGAGCATTCTTTGTTATTACACCAAAAAATTAAATTTTGCACAACCTAATGAGTATAATATACAGTTATACACATGCATGTGGTTCTGCTAGATTTCGATTTTTATATAAAGAGATGTATAGAGATATATTTTAGCTCTATAAAAGGTGTTGAACTATCCAGAATATTTTAAACAAATAAACTAGCATCACTAGCTCCGCATTCCTAGTTCCGCTAGGAATGTCGTGCTTTAAGGATACACACATGAAAATCAGGATTCGTCTACATAAAGAACTTACGGGGCTTTTAAAGTTTAAGAACTCAATTTGCCTAGTTGCAATCGTTTTTCAAGACCCGACGTTGTGGTATAACTACGACCAGTAGCTGCGTAAGGTAAAGTTAATTGATCGATAAAAATTAGCAAGAACTTCACATTAAAATGCGCATCGCAGACAACAAGTATTTGCAGCATCTTGTTCCGTACTAAGTACGGGAATCTAAAGCATGTGGATTCTAAAGCATTTTTATGGAGAAAAACAACATACCACTATAGGATTGTTAGGTATATCTTCAGCGGAGACCGTAAGCAACGGGACCTC
This sequence comes from Oligia fasciuncula, assembly GCA_963082905.1. Lineage (NCBI taxonomy): Eukaryota > Metazoa > Arthropoda > Insecta > Lepidoptera > Noctuidae > Oligia > Oligia fasciuncula. The sequence goes on from OY720387.1 coordinate 14,870,875, forward strand.
GTTGTTGTTGAGGGAGTAGCAGAGAGCTTCCGCACGAAGGTAGGATCCTGGCGGCATCTGCATGCTCCAGTGCCATATACCAGTCTGGTAAACAGAACCAAAAAAATTAATTGTAAAGTCTACATATTTTTGGAGAAAACCCAAAAAGTTAGTAGGTAATTCAAAATCGGGTTGTCACCACAACAAAAAAAAAAGGTATTTAATGCAGATAAAAAGCTATTGGGCGACCTTTGCCCAGAATGGGACAATACAGATTAATATAAAAAAGTGTGGTGACCAATCAACATAGTTGATTTTTTGATTTTGCTACAACTAAGTATATAAGAGATTACAACGCTCCCCAATTTTTAAAAACATAATTAATAGGTTGGGTAGCGTTCTAAGATGGGTAATTAACGAAACTTTATTATCATTATCTTTAGGAGACGGAGATAATTTCGTGTTAAGTACCTAGTGCGAAAAAGGATTGATTTTATTTATTTATATATAGTATATGTAACTAAATTAACGCGCATTATAAAAATAATTTGTTCAGAATCGTTTATTGAACCGATTTCAGATATTTTTAATATAAGTAGGTAATTTTTTATACCAAAAATAATTAAAACTACAATTACCGTCACACTTCCGCTGTGCATTCGAAACAAACCAAAAAGAACGAAGTACCTACCTACTATGCTAAACCCTTATTATACATATCGTCACCGGAAAGGCAAAAGTACTAAAGCGCCATTTTAGCTAAAATGAGTTTTATATATGGTTGGATTCGGTTTTTTTTTCTCTACACACTGGTCTTGGTCTCCTATCAATTTGAGCAATACTTAAAAAGTTACTGGCGCTTTAGCAGTGACATTTTTGTTTTTTTTCGATACGTCTTTTTTACTTACCTAAAGGAATTTATATGACTTTTATTGATAATGTTGGTTAGTTTTTTTTTCTTATTGCCATCTGCCTGTCGACCCTTGTTGAGAAACCTAAAATGCGTAATTTGTAACTAATGGGGTCGCTTAGTAAATTTGCCTTACGTAAAAATTTATGGACTTAACGCTTTAGTACTTTTGCCCTTCGACATTTTTAAATGAAAATCTTTTTAGTACCTTTGCTACAATTATCTACATTGTGTGGTGATTATTAGGCGTATTTGACGTTTTACTTTCTTGATGAAAAAGTATTTTAGCTATAAAAATTTTACCCCAAGAAAACTGTGGTGGTACATTAGTATTGAAACCAGTAAAAATCATCATCATCATCATCAGCCTATAATGTTCCCACTACTGGGACACTGGCCTCCTCTCAATGAGAGGGAGTTGGGCCGTAATCCACCGCGCGGGCCCAGTGCGGGTTGGTGGATGTCACAGGTCTTCGAATTTTTGGTTCTAGGACATGCCGGTTTCCTCCAGTAAAAATATTAATGATAAACTGACAGTTATTGCAGCTGTATTTTTCTGGATTTTGTTATGGTATGTAACATTTAAGGATCATACGTTTGAAGCGTTGCGCATAGTCATTGGCGCTTCAGTCGATTTCCAAATTAAAATTACCAAAAAACGTAAACAAAAAAAAAAGATAAAAATAGAAAAAAAATATCAGCAAAAATTGTGTTAGATGACACTAAAGAGAACACAGAGCTAGAAAAAGGAGAGCGAAAAATTAGCAAGAGGAAAGTTAGGAGCAATCAAATGAACAGTGGAAAACAATAGGTACACAACTAAAAGTGGAAAAGTTATAGAAGACAAAAAAGTGAAGACTTCTACATGTACACCAGAAAATTGTCATAATAATGATAATAATTTGTCAAAAGCTTCAATAAAAGTTGATTTTCCGTGTAGAACATAAGTTTATTTTCCTTGTTTTTGCTGCAATCGCTGCAATTGCTCAGTAAGTATACAATCACTAGCTGACCCGGTGAACTTCGTACCGCCTCGAATATAAATTACTACACTACCCTAACCTGCACTACGTACGTTACACTACGCTTCCCTACTCTACGCTACTCTTGGCTACGCTGCTCTACTGTACGCTAAGCTAAGCTACCCTACCCTACACAACACTGTAACACTAGTACTACTACAATCATTACAACAACAAAAAAAAACTATTATTCGGGTCGGAGACAAATTCAACAAATCAAAGATCATCAAAATCAGTCCACTCGTTATTAGCCGTTATAAATAGTGTAACTATTATTATTATTGACTTTGTTTTATTTATTGAGATTTAGATTGTTAGAGTTGATACACGTCAACAAGTAACCCCGTTATGAATCTGGCAAACGACCCGAGAGCTAGATTGACCCGGCACTATACCGAAGACATCCCGGACGTCAGCCTGTACGAGATTAGGATGGCTCTGAAGCAGCTCAAAAACAACAGGGCGCCGGGTGATGACGGAATTACGGCCGAGTTGCTGAAGGCCGTCGGAAAATCCGTTCTTAAGGCCCTTCAGAAGCTGTTTGGTTCCGTCATACTCGAGGGCAAAACACCACAGGCATGGAGCAGAGGTGTGGTGATAATTTTCTTTAAGAAGGGCGACAATGCCCTTCTTAAGAATTATAGGCCCATCTCACTCCTGAGCCATGTCTACAAGCTGTTTTCGAGAGTCATCACGAACCGTCTAGCGCGCAGGTTTGACGACTTCCAGCCTCCCGAACAAGCCGGATTCCGTAAAGGCTTTAGCACCGTAGACCACATACATACGCTGCGACAGGTTATACAGAAGACCGAAGAATATAACCTGCCTCTCTGCTTAGCGTTCGTGGACTACGAGAAAGCCTTTGATTCGATCGAGACATGGGCTGTGCTGCAGTCTCTTCAACGGTGCCAGATCGACTATCAGTACATTGAGGTGCTGAAGTGTTTGTACGAAAACGCCACTATGTCAGTCAGACTCCAGGATCAGACCTCGAAACCTATCCTTCTGCAGCGAGGTGTAAGACAGGGAGACGTTATCTCTCCGAAACTGTTCACCGCTGCACTGGAAAGGGGCTGGCATCAACATCAACGGCGAGTACAGACGCCAGCAGGTCAACCTACCCGAAACTGTCAGATTTTCCCAATCAACCTTGAACCTTACGCTTTAGCAATAAAGTCGAAAATCTATTAAAGAAATCTGACAGATTGTAGTAACTTGATGTGCTGGCGTCTGTACATAACTCACCTTCGGTTTGCCGACGATATCGTAGTCATGGCTGAGACTATAGAGGACCTCAGTATAATGCTCGATGACCTCAGTAGAGCCTCCGAAAGAGTGGGTCTTAAAATGAACATGGACAAAACGAAGGTCATGTCAAATGCCCACGTAACACCCACTCCCATAAAGATCGGAGACGCTACACTCGAAGTCGTGGACGAGTATGTTTACCTAGGACAAACTGTCAAGTTACGTAGGTCTAACTTCGAGAAAGAGGTCAATCGTCGAATCCGACTCGGCTGGGCAGCGTTCGGGAAGCTACGCAATATCTTCTCGTCCCACATACCGCAGTGTCTCAAGACGAAAGTCTTTGACCAGTGCGTGTTGCCAGTGATGACTTATGGCACTGAAACGTGGTCGCTCACAATGGGCCTTATAAGAAGGTTAAAAGTCACCCAAAGAGGGCTATGCTTGGAGTTACCCTGCGTGATCCAATCAGGAATGAGGAGATCTGCAGGAGAACCAAGGTAACCGACATAGCCCGAAGAATTGCCAAACATAAGTGGCAGTGGGCAGGGCACATTGCTCGCAGAACAGATGGCCGATGGGGCCGAAAGGTTCTGGAGTGGCGACCACGTACCGGAAGACCTAGCGTTGGAAGGCCTCCCACAAGGTGGACCGACGACCTTGTGAAGGCCGCAGGAACCCGTTGGATGCGAGAAGTACAGAACCGGTCGAAGTGGAAGTGCTTGGGGGAGGCCTATGTCCAGCAGTGGACGTCTTTCGGCTGAAATGATAATGATGATGAGAGTTGATAGAAGTAGGTAAGTAGCAAATATACGACTAAAAGGCAATAAGTCAAATTGTTTTAGATCTTTACACTTAATTATTACGTATAAGTAATAATGTCTAAGAATGTATTAGTCTGGAATGCATGTTAGTTGTTTTTGCGTTCTTAAATTTCAATGGATTTATTGAATAGTGTTTATGCTTTACTGTACCTGAATATTTTTATGAAGATAAGTATTATTGCCTTACGAAGTGGACAGAGCATTTATACTAAAGCGACACTATCTTCGGAAATACAGTAATAATAGGCAATATGTCAACTTTAACACATAGATAATAATATAACAATGATTTTTTGCCTTCAGCATATTTAAATTGGAATGCTAGAAAAAAAGATATGCCAGATTTAGTATTTAAAAAAAGTTTAAACCGCTCTCCTGTAAAATGCCCTTTTTGCAGTTTAGTACTTTTGCCTTTCTAGTGACGATATTATAATTATGTGTTTGACTGTGCTTGCGTAGATTTGTAATGTGACCACAATTTTCTCCCACAATAGCGGGTATAACTAAGTTCAGTGTAGTATGTATTATGATTATAAAATAAAATTCCGATTGGGGTGTTTGGTGGTGTGCAATAATTCCGGGAAATGTTGTAATTATAAACTTTACTGTACACCACAGAAATACATAACAAAAGACGTACAATGGCCTACGGCCTTATTTGTGGATTTCTTGTTATATTAGAAGTAAAAGGCTTGTCTTTAATCATTTTATTGCTCGTTCTCTCCGGATTAGATTTATAATAAGTCATTACTTCCAAACATGTTAGAGATTCATTTCCTTTAGTCCAGTTTTACGACTTGAACGACATATAACTCGCGATTGCTCCAAATGAAGTTAAGGATAATAGGTTTGAACAGTTTAGATCTTGGGGAGGAACGAAAATGGAATTCGACATCCTTTGCCAAGCCATCGTCTCAAACTAAATTGATTCTATAATCAGTTGCTATAGTCGTAAATTCGACGATTTAAATTAGATTTCTATGTTGTGGATATGTGTCTCGTGGTTTTTTTTTACAAAGCAAAGCTTTGAAAGTGGGATAGCGGTCATTCTGCATTTGTGGACAAACTTTATTTTACGGTAGATTTAAGAGCTAAATTGAAAAACACTACAATAAAAAAGTATAAAGCCAAGTGAGCTTATTTTCCAAGCGATACCTAAATGTACCTACGAAGTACTGCTTTGTGCTGCAATATTATGCAATGGAGGCCAAAGAATTTTAAATCTATACAATAAATAAAATTGAAGTGTGTTTGTAATATTAAAATAACAGCTTTATACTAAATGCATAATAAGAAAGTACGGTACCAACAAAAAAAAAATTGTCTTTCTGTATGTTTGTTCCGGGTAATCTCCGAAATGGCTACATCGATTTTGACAGGACTTTCTCTAGCAGAGAACTGATAAAGAGTAACTAATGTTACTTTTTAGAAACATTTTTAGGCTTACCGCGCAAAAAAAGCCATGAAATCCAAATTGTTTTCAGACATGCACGCGAACAAAGTCGCGGGCACAGATAGTCCTTTATAAGTAGTTCAGAACTTATATTATTCGAATAATGAATCTCACCATCATCATAGAATACGTGAAAGGGAAATGGTACGCGATGTAGACGACATCGTTGGTGTGCGGGAACTCGATGTTGAACGTGACAGTCAAATAGCACTTGTTGTGATTCTTCTGGTTCGCGTAGTGATAGCTGTTGCGGTAGTAACATATGTCGGAGCCGGCCCGCACCCAACCTGGGGACAATTACTACGTGATATAAAAGTAAACAATGTTATTAACTATGAACTGTATAGTGGAGCAAAGATGCCGAGAATTTATTTATAATAGTGACTTTTGTATTTTCGGGTGCATAATCAGCCTATAAAGTTCCCACTACTGAGACAACGGCATCCTCTGTGTGATAGAGAGTAGGCCATAATCCACCACGCGGGTCTAGTGCGGGTTGGCGGATGTCATATGTCTTTGAATTTTTAGTTCTAGGACATGCCAGTTTCCTTAAGATTTTTCCTTCACCGTTTTGAGAGCAGTAGTGATGAAATAAATTGCACCAAGTAAAGCGCCTGCTTGGGTTCAAACGTGCGACCTACTTCTCGTAGGTCGGGGATGATACATCAAACTGCTCTCAGCGTTTTCAGGCAAATCTATAAAATTAAATGGTCTTCATTTGTTATTGGGCAAACACACAGGTGGCCCACCCGATGGCAAGTGGTCACCGTCCGCTAAGGACAGGTGCAAAGCCATCGTACTATCCAACACAGAGACAAATCTAAAATGTCTAATGTCTGTGATCACTAAGCCTTTTTCTTATAAAACCTACGAATAATAAAAAGTCAGGAAGCTTAACTATGAACAAAATCATCGAGAAATTCCGCTCCAAACTTCACTACATTGACAAAATACCTCGCGAAAGAACACATTATGCAAATAAGCCAATCAGCTGCGCTCGCGTAAAGCGCTGTATTCCGGCAAGCGCCGTGATTGGTTCTGGTGCGCGGTGGCCTTTTCGGCAACGCCCACCGCGGTAAACATTTGCGTGGTGCCATTTTTGAGCTTGAGTTACATTTCTTATAAAACTTTCCTAATAAGGATATTGGTGAGCAGTGGTGGCCGTGAGCAGTGGTGGCCCAGTGGTAACAGCCGCGACTTACGAGTTGTAGGTCGTAGGTTCGAACCCAGACAGGCGCTTTACTTTGTGTAAATTATTCAATCACCACTGCTCTCAAAACGGTGAAGGAAAACATCGTGAGGAAAATGTCCTAGAACCAAAAATTCGAAGACATGTGACATCTACCAACCCGCACTGGGCCCGCGTGGTGGATTTACGGCCCACTCCCGCTCACTGAGAGGAGGCCTGTGTCCCAGCAGTGGCAACGTTTTATGGCTGATTACGTACGTTACGTAAGGATATTGGTGAAGAGGTTAGGTTCTTATTTGAGTAGTGATAAAATTTAATGTAGTAGGTACCTGGTCTTCCCATGACAGCCTCCTTCACTGAATACATGACTGGTTTCATGCCGAAGTTGAACTGACTGTCCGACTTCTCACAGTTGACGATATTGAAGACGTAGGGGCGACCCTGCTGCATGTTGCGGACCTCGAAGTAGAACCACTGGTGACGCTTCGTCGAATTCACGTCTGGCATGAGGATCAGTTCGTACTCTCTCGGACCTACCTGAAGTTACTTATCTTGTAGATATGAATTATGTTAACATAGATATTAGCGCTACAGGTGATATATATCTTTCCGGGGTATATTTTCAGTTTAACGTAGTACGAGTCTTGGGAATAATAAAAGAAATAAAGATTGAACCAAATACAACGTTATTTTTAGTATATGCGAAACCTGAATATAGTTTGTTCAGAATAAGTAACTGAATCGATTCCAATAATTTTTACCCCATGTCATATTATTTGGTCCCAAAAATATTTATAAAAGGTTAAAAGTTGGACACCGAGCGACACTAAGCAATCTATCCAATCTCCGCGCCGAAAGGCTAGGTATCTCTAGGTACTATTATCCATGAGCGCAAGACGGCGCGGCGCGGGTGAGCATGTTTTTGTACGGACAAACAGGTAACTTAACAAGCTTATAGATTTGTGATTTTTCATGATACAGTTTTGAAATTTTGTAGATAGGTATTTTACATAAAAATACTAGACACGTGTTTCGGGTTTCGCATAAATTAAAAATAATGTTGTATAATGAGCAATGACTGAGGTACTTACAAAAAAAACTAGAACGATTTCTAAGTACTACGAAAATCTTAATATTTTAGTTTAAGGAGGTCATTTAATTCATTATAAGGTCATTTTTAAAAACATGAATGTATATTCAAAAGGATTACCTGAATTACTTTCCTCAGATTGCCGGATTCGAATCTTGACTCGAACCCGAGTCTTGAGGAGAAGGTATTGACCTTCGTGATCTCCTCTTCATCAGTGTTGCCCAGGCTTAAACACTCGGAGCTAAAACTTTACCATAATCATATTAAATTAATCGTTTTGGCTTACATTTTAATGAACTTTGAAGAAGGCTCTATTGGATTATGTCATGCGCATATACAGTAACAACATAATACGATTAGTAATGTTTTTAAAAAGTCATGTGGGGAAGCGTGAAATTTTAAAATTTGCGCCTACCCATTAAAGTCCACAACAGCTATACATGATCCTGCTAATATATAATCCGAAACGCTCAATTCCAATGAAATCAATATGTTGTCAACTGTTAATAGTACTGAACAAACCATTTAGACATAAACGAAGTATTTCAGCAATATGTGCCTAATCTTAGACTGCGAAATCAAAACCAAAATAAATTGGGTAATTATATCCTAATAATATTATAAATGTGATAGTTTGTGATCTAGTTTGTGGGTGAAGTTTGTGTTTGTGATCTTTGTTATTCAAACACGCGTAAACTGTTGAACAGATTTGGATGAAAATTGGCACATAGATAGACCATTTCCTGGATTAACACATAGGATATTTTTATCCCAATATTTCCATGGAATCGAAACTTACGCGGGTGAAACCGCCGGACGCTGCTAGTACACAATATTTTACAAGAGTCCCTCTTGTAGTCCAGTGTTATCTAAAGACCATGCCATCTTATGCCCCTATTGTAAACAGTTACCCTTGGAGGAATATTATATTGAATGATAGTTACCTCTTCTGTGCACCGGTGTCAGGAGTAACAGTACCACAGAGCTGATCTAAATCAAACACCGTCTCATTCATATACGCTTCAGGGTTTATCGCCCTGTCTACACAAGATAAAAGTTTTGTCCTGAAAACATTGAAGAATAAACTCATTAAAGGAATTTTGGTAATTTATTAAATTTTGTTCGAACTATGGGCGTCGTTGTTAAGGATGATGTGAATATTCACGTTAATTTTATCTGTTAACAATATGTAAATAAATTAATGATCTCCAATGGACTTTTATTTCAATTTCTGCGAAAAGTGCCAATGGAGGATAAGTGTCATTTTTTAATTTAAAATAGTACTTAGGTATTGGCGATGCTATGCCTTCTTTTCATTGGCAGTTTACGAAACATTGAACTGATTAGCCATTTACATTTCTGACTTTTAAAAGTACACGCAAGGCATTTCATGACGTAAGATGGAAGCTTCAAAAACATTTTTTTTTTGTACTAACCTGCACGCACTTCGCTCCATCTTGTTCAAGGGCTCAGGCTGGTTGAGACCCTGACCGCCCATCATGTCAGGGTACGCTACTTTCACGAAGGGGATCACACTCCTCACCCTCGACGATATCGTGCAGTACACACTTGCAAACGTACTGTACTTGGAAATGTCTTTATGTATTTTTAGCGATGAACACGATGTTGTAGCTATGACAGAAAATATTAATTTGTAAGATTCTGAACTGCTTTTTCCAGAAATGATTTCAACATTATTATGGCTTTGTATATAGAGCAGTGGTGGCCTAGTAGTATTAGTCCCGACTTACGAGTTGTAGGTCGTGGGTTCGAACCCAGACAGGCGCTTTATTTTGTGTAAATAATTTATCACTACTGCACTAAAAAACGGTGAAGAAAAACATTAAGAGGTAACCAATAATTACTAGAACCAAAAATTCGAAGACATGTGACATCTACCAACCCGCACTCGGCCCGCGTGGTAGATTACTTAGCCCACTCCCTTTCGAAGAGAGAAGGCATGTGTCACCAGCAAGTGGAAATATTATAGGCCGATTATGTTATGGCTTTTTGTTCGCATTTTTGATGGTTAAGAGTGGTCGAGGATCAAGTTAAATCGTATGCAGGTGGAGAGGTCTACGTCCAGCAGTGAGCTGCTATATATAGGGTGTCATAAATGGCATATTTTCCAAAATTTTAAAGATACTTACAGGCAGTCTCATGGACTTTATGATATTGTAAAAATGAGGGCGACTGCGAAGGCCCCACGTTGTCATAGTCAGTATTGCCTAAAGCGCCAGTAAGTGACAGATTCAAGCTGGAAGCAGCGTTCCTGTTTCCACCGGATTGCGAGTACAGGAAATCTTCTAATATTGACCCTCGAGAATTAGATCGACTTTTGACAAGCCTTACTTGCTTGTTAAATGATCCAAACTCTTTGAAATAAATAAAATATCTGAAAATAGTCAGAAAGCATTTTAGCACGGTGGTTTCGTTAATTTATAAGTATTTCGTTTTGAGCATGAAAAATAAGAAACAATAATTATTGAAATCATTTTGTCACTACTGCGTATCTCATAATACGGGTAAATAAATATAAACTAAACATTTTCAAACTAATATCCATATGAAAGTAATTGGTAAGTTCTTTACTTTTTTAAGTCTTCTAAATCTCTCTCATTAGGATTTATCCAGAGCGAGCTTTGCAAACTGTCACCACTCTTCGTAGCGCATTGTAGAATATTTTGACATTTTTCTGATTCATCAGGACTTTCAGGTTTTAGGTCATTGTCATCGAAATCCATGTCTGGGAACTCATCAATGCCTTCTATATCTATTTCTGGGCCTTCATCTTCTAAATCTGAATTCACTGTTTTAGAATCAGAATTGGCTGCATCTTCTTCATCTTCATGACATGGCCACGATGTATTTGTACCTATAAAATGACCTGCAGTTATTCATGGCTCACATATCCATTTATTTTATTTATACACAGATAAAGTCAAATTGAAATAAACCTTTTAGTATGGGATTCAGATTAAACGACGCTGGACTGGAGACTGGTACTGGTAAAGCTTGGTGTTTCAAACATAATGTTATGACTGAACACACTCTTGCTAGTAGTCCATCAAATTCGGGTTCATCTGGACACTGCGAGCAGAACCTGTGCAACGTCTGGACATGTTTCTTCGTACACAGTGCCCTACGGCCCGCTTCTGCAAAATTAAATATAGTTTGTGATTTATTTCGTTTTTAATGAAACAATATCTAATAGTTTGAAACTACTCAGTTATTCTGCTGCATCCGGGTGGTATACTGGAAACCGAGCCCAACTTAATTGGGAAAAGGCTAGGCAGATGATGGTTTGAAACGAATTGAGAATTGATATCACAGGCTACTAGATATTCCTGGTTTGGGGTAGGTACAATTTGCTATATGTGTGTGCCGATTTTTCTGCAAATGCCGAAATAATGATCACATTGGTTAAGAAACATTGACACATAGATACGTACTGATATTGCAAAGATGCTGCAGGGTCTGAAGGATGTGGGCGCATATCTTGAGCCTCATGCGTCCCTCGTAGCGGTCCCACCGGTCGAACACCCTGAGGAGCACGCTACAGAGGCCTGTCTTCACGATCTGCATGCAGCACACCTCTGTGTGAGTTACGCACGTGTGATCAAGTGACAAACACTGGCGCATTGGACATGCAAACATAAACTTTCAACAGAACATAAATTCATTAGCGACAAACGTATTGCGAGGTTGTAGTAGGTAAAGGTAAAGGCTGGCTTGCGTGTGGGAGTGTCACGTAACAGAATAGTTTGTGGTATCATTCGACTGTGACAAATTGTTGTGCACCGGCTTAGAGATTGTGTGCGACCTATTGTCTTTGTAACACATAAAATGTTTAAACAAATTAATCACATAAATGACTTAGATAAAAATGTTCATGATCGTCTTGAAAACAAATGACTTGTTCACTTAACTATTTTTACTGAAATAATCAATAGCGTCGAGGCAGAGTCGCAGTCTTGCCGTCGGGATGAAGCCGAGGCTGACCAAGACCCGCTCGTAAGTCGTTGTTACACCATCACGTATCAAAATAGAGGTAGTAACGGCTGAAATTGTAAAAATAACTAACATAAAATAACTATTATTTGCGATTTATGTCAAGTTAATATTTTTTTCTATTCAGTGGACAATAACTATTTAAACATTAATATCAAAATTCAAGACATCAGTGAATTTGTGAGAAAAAAAAAATACACTCATTACTTCTTTAGGCAGGAACTTTCAACATCGGCATGACATGTTATTAATAAAGTTAGAAAAGCAGAAATTAATCAGATTTGTTAGAGCAGAAAAATATGAATAATAAAACGATTTTAACTTACAATTCTTGGCCAATTGTTTCATAATAACAAGTAAAGGGAAAATCAGTTTATTATCTGTAAAGTGTCCCTTCAATATAAGATGCATAGTTCTTACGCAACCGAGCATCCTTAACTTCGCCGCAAACTTTGGATCTGGAATCAATTATATTTTGACATTTTTATGTAAGCTTGGCAGCAAATACAAATAATTTCATGAAATAAAATACGAGTAGATGGGCTTATGGCGAAGTACCTAATATCAGCCGCACGGGTCGATCGATCAGGTTAAGCTACGTTTGCAGCGGTTGGTCCGTGGATGGGTGATGATCTTTACACACCAAGACCCCTCCGTGCCTCAGAAAGTACGGTAAGCCGTTAGACCCGGCTCTCGTTCGTGGATCTTTGACAGTTGTTACGGGTCGTCAGAAGCCCGAAAATCTGAGAACCAGTCTTACCAAGAGGTTTCATATTACCCAATAACTGGTTTGTGGAGTTCAGATAGGCAGTCGCTCCATTTAAAATACTGGTACTCAGCTGCTATCGGTTAGACTGGAAGCCGACCTCAACATATTTGGGAAAAGGCTACGCAGATGTATGAAAAAGATGAGTGTATACTAATTTTAAAATCAATATTTGTAACCTCGTGAGCTAAGAGGCGCAAGTATCCAGAGGAGATCTTGCAGCACCACCTCTGTGCCAACGTGTCGGTCTCTCTTGTCTTGCATGGTGCCAATCACCCTGCGTATGATTACTTGTGTGCCTTTCATCTGAATGAAGTCTTGTGCGCACTGATGCCGGGACAAGTTGTTAGCTGGAATCAACCGCGTGGGTTAAGGTCCGTACCTCTCGGCGCTAACGAGGCGAGGATCCACACGAGGTCCTGCAGTATCAGCTCGGTGGCGACGTTGCCGTCCCGTTTGGCGTGTGCCGCTATCATCGTGCGGATCACCACCTGCGTGCCGTTTACCGATATGAAGTGCTGTGAGCACTGCTGCCTCGCAAGGTTGTTCGCTGAAATTGTCGATATCGACAGGTTTTGTAATACAATTTTGTACAAGGGTATTTTAAATATTGTTGTAGCTTTTAATTTGCAGTGTTTAGTTTATTAATAGGAAAATTATTACAATGGCAATTTAGTGAAAAGCAATCTTGACATTTACAATGTGGCTGTTGTTTATGTAATTTTAAGTCTTCAATAAATCGATGTTGATATAATTATGTTAATTTGATTGAACACTGCAGTGCGGTGATATGACAATTGAATCGACAATAGCTTCCATATTTCACGTTACAAGGCTGAGTTGTCAACTGGCTCAATGTCATCTAAGTGAGCTCTTCTTAAATGTCAGTAGGTAGTCCAAAAAGGAGGTACCAAGTAGAAAGGGTACTAGTAAAGCAATAATTGAAATGCCAGTGTTGCTCAATAACTCTGTGCGGTCATCGATATATACTTTAAATTAAAAAGCAAATGTGCGATTAAAATAAAAATGTGTTATTGTCGTTCGTTAAATAAAATAAATAAAAACTTTAATCAGTTCAGAAAAGTTATCGGTTAATCTCAGATATTTTTCTTGTAACTGCCGAGTTATTTGAAGTTGTTAATTTATTTTTAAACAAACGATTAACGCATGCAGTGCTGTACAAAGTTTTTGCATAATATTGATTAGTTTGTTTCACGTTATTTATTTGGATAATTGGCAGTAAATTCCAACGTATTTACAGTATAAGCGGCACACACGCAACATACCCTTCTTAACTGCGGGCACTTTATTTTCTTTGCCTGTTTTTTTGGTTTCTTTCTTCTTGATTCCCGATGACTCAATGGGAACTAATTTATTAAAAATAATCATGAAAACAAGTTTGCATTTCGATTGTTTTTTAAACTCTTTATTCATGAAAATTAAGCATGGTCTAGATGTAGTAACTTGGTCTTAAATTAACTTGGCGTTTGAAAGGATTTATATCGCAACTTGATTTCGAAATGAAATACCATTTCGGAATCAAGTGCAAGTCTAATGCCATTTGTAGGCAGACAGGCAGACGTAGGCAGAAAAAATTACGTTATTTGCGTCTGTAGTAGGTAAATATTTACCTGAACATTTTTTTCCTTTCCCTTGTTTCAAACACAAAACTTCTCTTAATATAGATGTTATGTATGTGCAAGTTGCTGTGTCTCTGCAGGTCTGTAATAAAAATAACGAAGTGAAAATTTAATACTGAATCCCTGATAAACATCAGAAATATACGCAAACAAGGGTGATTTATTTAGCATGTTGGTTACTGTTGGAGATACTGACCTCCAATATTGCAAGAAGCATCTGTATGGCTCCCGACTGTTTGTTCCATAGTTTATCCAGTGTGCTCTGGCGAACATGTTTGTCTGAAAACAAAAGTTGTTGGAAATAAATCAAGGTGTCCAAAGGCAAATATAATATTCGATAGTGTTTATAAATGCAGTGACATTTTAATATTGGTGCGAATGCCAGTACGTAGGGTCGCCGTCGGTGCGTGGAGAGGGTGTCCTCGTGCGTCGATGCGAGCGCGATGACCGTGCGCCCGCGCCGACTGGCTGCCACAACTCCACCGCTTCCGCGACGCTTTTTGTTCTCATACTACAACTGGAGCAGATCATAGGTACCCGAGGCCGACAAGTGGTCTTTCAAAGTATTATTATAGCCAGTAAACACTGCCATTCCGGTATAATTGTAGGTACCATACATACCACAACGAGCTATACGTGTATACTAAATCAATTTTGTTCGTCGAATCGTCAACAAGTTTAATTGAACTTCCAAAGTAATTGGCGCAATCATTTCAAATGTCCTTTTCGACTGTTATGTAAATTTTTATTGAACGCTAATGAATATTGATTTTATTTATAAGTACATGAAACTTATTAACATTAAACTGTAATTTATATACTTGAACACTTGTATTTGAATATGAATTCAATGTTTATGTGCAACCAACTTATTTTAAAGGGGAACTAGTATGAAAATGGTCTTGCAAAAAAACACAGTAGGTAGGTATTTACAACAGGCTTTAAGTAGAGAGCTTATGACATCCTTGTTGTTTGAGTTTGAGCAGCACCCTATACTTAGCTTTGAGCAGCTCTCAATTCTTATTACCAAGTTCGATGCTATTACCATTCCTAGGATTATTGGCAAACATCTCTATGACTGCCATAGAGAATATAATATATTTTTAATGGGTTTTGTGAAGATTTAAAGGATTACTGTTCAGTCGAGTAAATTGACGAGTATATAATTTTCATTTTCAAAAATTCAATACAAACACTATCGACACGATGAATTTTAATCCATGTAAAAATCTTGACCGTTGACTACGGAAGCGCATACTTCGTTTCAAGTACACCGTTGTTTATGTCGTATCAAAATGTGCAGTGATGGCCTAGTGGGACAGTAGTGACAATGACATGCCGTCTCATTGGCGCTGCTGGCGGTTCGCCAGCGGGGCACGCGCGTGGCGGCGACGTCACGCCGACGGCTGTGCCGACAGCAGCCGCGTTCAGCCGGCACGGTTCTAAATACGCGGGCATTTCTAGAATACACTGACGCCACCGTAGCAACTAGATACCAAACGCAAACGCACCGGACGTACCGACAAAATATAATTTTGATAACACCCTACTGGAAATTGTGTTTATCAAGCTGTTTACAATAATCCATAACTCTTTTCGCATTAGATCTGGCATTGTATGAGGAAGTAAACAGGAAGATGAATATCTAAAAAGAAAGAATGTCATTCCATACCTTAAATTCTATCACTCTCTG
Organism: Oligia fasciuncula; assembly: GCA_963082905.1. Classification (NCBI taxonomy): domain Eukaryota; kingdom Metazoa; phylum Arthropoda; class Insecta; order Lepidoptera; family Noctuidae; genus Oligia; species Oligia fasciuncula. The sequence goes on from OY720387.1 coordinate 14,886,697, forward strand.
ATTTATATCCCGTTGACATATTGTAAAGAGCGAGTACGTATAGAAAATGGAAAGATACATCAAAATGCCAGTAGGTATGCCAATACATGCCAGCTCACTTCATCAAGCGCATTGACAGGTATTGGCGATTGGCATCGCGACTGATCGCTGCAAAATGTATGGCCTTTCTGACGCTAACATGGCTTCTTGATTAAAGCTTTTGGTAAAGGAGTAATTAACGGGTGTATAATTGTATGTGATACGATTTACTGAACTTGATGTATACGTGTGCTCAATTACGACGGTTACACTACTCACGCCGGTCGGTGCCAATGGCAAAATTGTAAACGTGTCCCTGTCTACAACAGCACAGCTGGCAGATATTTAATAATATCAAAAATTTAGATTGGCATCTGAGAATTTCTGATACATAGGAACTTGTGTTTCGAGATTCTAATGTCAAGGAACTGACATGTATCATGACGTTGCCTTGCTTCAGTGGCGTTACTATGTTCCAAAATACTTACCCTTGCTTGAAGGTTAATTACGATTAGACTGTCTATTTCTGAGAACTTATTAATTACGATTTGTAGTCAATTCCAGTGTTAAGTGATTTGAATGGCACCTTTGGTAGGTGTTATTCAATTACAGCAGTTAAAAACATTTGATAGAGCCTGGTTCCCTGATCAGAGGGGAAATCACAAAAGTTCTTACAAGAAAATGAATCCTTCTCTCCTTTTGAAAATCTGAACCACAATCTTAAACATGTAAGTTATTTGAACTTATCTTATGCATTGCATGGGTTGAGTAACTTATGGCCTGATTTCCAAATCTTCTCCTAGGTATGTTGAGTAAACATTCGGTTTTTATAAAATGTAAGTTTATTTTTAAAATTGTGTGATGATGACAGAATCACATTAATTCCCTCGCTTTAATTAATTTTGTTCAAACAGAAAATGTCGTCGCATTTCTATTTATTCTTCTCTCCGTCCGTGTCATTCCTTTACACACGAATGTGTAACATGTTTTGAATAATTACACTGTTTTTATATCAATCCCGATAAGTTTTTGATGTTTATCTGGATACATTGATATGATTAAGAAGCAGTCAGAGGTATATTACCTTAAAGGCTCTGATCGTTGAACCAATATTTATTTCAGTGACAAAATATTTGACAATACGGTTGATGATAATGAAATATTTTTTTTAATTTTATAAATGGGGTATCGGAATAACTTTTAGACGTCATATTAACTTAAAAAAAATGCTAAAAGTGGAAAAACTCAGAGGAGCTCAGAGGTCACAGTCTATTTTAAAGTCCAGACATAATCTTGGTAAGTTTATGTGATTACCTACCATGTAGATTGATGTATGAAATGGTCCTTTGGGGAAAGTACCACCACAGAGATTTAAGTGACCCAGTCTAGTCAGTGCAAGCATTTGTCAGTAATCGTGTAGCTCAACTCAGAACCTGACGAGTTTAACAAGAAGCATGCTTTGTCTGAACTACGACCATGTGTACAGTCAACAGCAAAAGTAGATGATCAAAATCAGAAATTCAATACTAATGAACGGATTGTTGTTGAGCTGTGTGCAGAGACTGTGTGGCTGTGTGGCAGAGTTCTGACGCGAACTCCGTTCATTAGTATTGAATTTCTGATTTTGATCATATACTTTTGCTGTTGACTGTACGAGTATTTAATTTTGGCAAATGAACATCTTAATAGTAGTTTTCAGAAAACACAAAATATGATGGTTTCCATTACTTAGCATAGTTTATAATAATAAACATGTAAGCACTTCATGCGAATGACGTTTCAATTTTGCAGCATATATTTAGGTAATACAAAAAAACTAAACTAAACTTATGAGTTCCGTATAAACAAATCCGACAGTTCCTGAAGTCTTCCGTTGATCCTATTACATAAACAGCGGCTAAATTCTAAATCATTGCCAACATAATTTTATTTGAATGGCAATACACATTTTGATTGATAGCAATTATTTAATACTGGCATGACAGAAATACTTAACGTAGTCCAAATTCTGGACGCCGATAATTGGTTACATTTGTAGAAAATTTGGCTGCAATTCAACTCGTGTTGTAGTGTTATCTTGTACGTAGAGGTTGTAGAGACAATGGTCTTAATTATTTGGAGTTGATTTATGGACCATTAGTGGGATCATTAGTACTTTGTATTGGACCTAGTTTGCAATTCCGCATTTTTTTATTAGACTGTGTTGTAAATAAGGGCGTAATAAATCTTTGTACATGAGGTGACGATTTGAGCCCTGAAAACCCTTCGGAAAGCTTGACTATTTTAAAGTCTTATTTTTTTAAATTAAATTATGAATTTTAAAAGATGCTGTTTTTCTGTAAGACTTGAATTTTCTAAAGTTAACGCTGTGGATGCATGTATGTATTTTCTTTTATGCTACGGTTGCATTGTCACGATAACGTGATCTACACTTTACGCGCTCTCTGTTGTACAACGAGAGTGCGCGAAGTGTAGTTGCGTTATCGCGACAATGTGGCATTACAATACATTGTGTGTCGTGGCATTAGATTACATTATTTAAATAAAATAGAGTACCTTCGTGAGCAAAATTTTTATTCTAGAAGGTAGCTACAAAAATTTTATACTTAATACCCATTTAAGTTCCAGCCCCGAGTCTTACGAAATATACATAGACATTATTTATTACGTGTAGATAGATTATATTGCCGGGGAGTGCCGCATGTCGGGTCTGATCAATGTCAAGGCGAAACTTGATTTACAAAACCCCAGAAATAGATTTGCTTGCGTAGACTTCGCTTTGATTGTTACTCTACGAAATTTTTTATAGTTTACAAACTCCGTAATTTACATTTTTCTTGGAAACAACTTTGTCTTAATCCTAGTCAGAAAATATCAACGAAATAGAACACCGAAGCTAAAGTGTAAGACACGCAAATAGTTTGAAAGTAGTTTCTTGATGTAAAAACGTCTTATTTTGTTTTACGGTCGCAGAAGCAACACAAGAAAAATAAAATAAATATATTGCTTTGCAAACAACACTTAATATTAGCTCGCGGAACAAAAGCTGTGGGGAAGTGGTACGAAGTGTGGGAACCCGACGGCGCTGTTTGTACCAGTTGTTGGTAATTGAACAAAGGCTGATAAGTTTCGGATATCGTTGAATAAATTAACGGTAACAATTGGTGTTGGGGCACGGGCGGCGCTGGCCGAGGGCCCAATGCACCAAACCCTTATTTTATATAGGTCTCTCACGCGATCTTACTGCAGTGATGACACCTTCGGCTGATTTACTTTTTTCACCACAAGGCTCAAGTTTTATAGGTTTCAAGACACGCAGTGTGCTTTCGTGTGAAACCAATTATTGTGACACTAAAGTAAGTAAACAGAGGACACAGTGGCACTTGGTCTGCCAATTATTGAACGAGCTTTTTACGATAAATCTATATGATAAAAAAAAATGCTTTTCGTTGGTAAGCGCATCCCTTGTGAATGGCTGGACCAATTTACAATTAGGTATTTTCGGAAAGAAAAATTATATAACAGTTTCCCGGAAAACTTTCAAATTCGGGAAAAACTGATGGTCTTTTTTTTCTATGGGTTTTTGTATGAACTTTTAGACAGGACGTCTGTCGGGTCAGCTTAGTAGTTAGTAATAGACTCAAGTTTCAAATAGAAGCGAAAAAAAGCAAAATATTTATTTTAGCAATTCGATTGATACAACTATTTCTATAATGGTATTTTGTATTAAAGTGACATTAGCAAACACTTTGTATTTAAGTATGCCGAAAAAAATTTTCAAACTTGGCTGCAAACACGCCTAAAAATTGCCAACTTGGCTTGGGAAAAGAAAATAAAGACATTCAGGAATGTATAAACGTGTATTGCAGCTAATTCTGAAAGAATGGAGTCATTGTCCTACCCTTGTGTAGCACGCTACGAGCCGTAGGCAAGTACTCATCAGTACCCCGCTACGCCCCGTTCGCGAGTTTTCTAAGTAAGTCATGTAAGTTCAAATTCTCACGCAACGTGTTTCATTTACCTTGAAGCCGTAAAAATCCAAAGATTTTCTTATTGTAATAAAGTTGAGTGACGTTTCTATACTAGGTTCTTGTTTATTTTGTTGTTGGAAAAGTAGTTTGATGTTCAGTGATTTATAGGGATGTTCACGCGATTTACACCCCTAGTAACATAGTATCACGCCTGTATTTCCCAAAGGGTTAGACAGAGGTGCACCTATACAACCACATTGCGGCATTTGTTTGAATCCCATGTAACAGGGGGAGGAGGGGGAACCTATTGCCATCAACCGGGCACTAAGCCAGACTCCGGGCTGCTATTGAGAAACAGATGGAAAAACCCAATAACATTTTGTCCGACCCGAGAATCGAACGTCAGGCTCAGCAATAGCGCTTGCGACCAACCAACTAGGCCTACTAGACCAACAGGGCAGTTACACCCCCTAGTAAGGCTAGTAAGCCCATCCCTACTAATCTGAATCCAATAAAATGGAAAATTATAGGATTTTCCGTATAGTGGATTTTCCATCTTTTTTTTTTTTTTTGCGGATGGGAAATCATCAAATGACCCCTCCCGCTCTGGGTGGAGCGGAAGGGAGTGTCAGACTCTTACTGACTAAAACCCACCCGTGTTCCTTCCTTAGCCCTTTATGTTCCGGGCCAGCGGTAACCCTTTCGGACAATCCCGCTGACCCGGCAGGCTTCGGCCCTATGGGGCCCCTCCTCGATTCTGACATCTCTTTGAGGCGCGCGTGGAACACGTACGCGCCGTCCGGCACGGATTTTCCGTATAGTGGATTTTCCATCTTCGAGATTCATTTACGTTAGTATAGTTTATAGTAATAATAGAAAATCTTTTAAATGTTCGAAAATATAATATTTTTGGATTGATGTCAACTTTTAATTCCCAGCCGCTTTGACTGCTTTTTTATTTATGATGATATCACATTTATAATGAGAACAACTTTTTTTTATAAAAAATCATCTGTCACTTGCGTGTAATTATTATAAGTTGTAGTAAAAGCGGATTTAGTATATTTTAATCCGAACATTTTTTGGCCTTGGAAATCTTACACAATTACAGGCGAAAGATTTTTTTGTATAGTATTGTATGTTATATTTTTCTCATCCGGACTGAGAGTCTCACAAGAAAACTACGGATTTTAGAATGATTTTAGCACGCTATTTGGATAAAAAAATCTTCTGTAGTAGAATAGCTATTTAGCAGTGAACGGTTGTGAATACTTTTATATACCATGTGTAACGGAATCAATGGACATTATGAAAGTAGTTTGTTCAGAATCGTTTACTAAATCGATTTCTTTTTTTTATATTTATGTTATTTTTTCTATCCTTACTCATATTAAAAATACGTAAATGAGAGGTTTTTTTTGAGTATTAAAAAAAACTTAGTTTCCAAGAACTCTGTAGATGGCGTTGAACTGACTACGTTACTAGGTGCCAAGGCCAAAACGCTTGAAAAAAAAAACATTGCGTCACGTCACATACGCTCGTTGACTGACACTTTCGTTTGCATAAGCTTCCGAATCTAACCTAGTTTTCTCGCGCTTTGTTAAAATTCAGTTTTGTTTGTTATTTCCAAAATGTCATTGATGTGATGTGACAATGACATGACATTAATTACTTTTTTATGTAAGTTTCGTTTTACGATCTCAAAATTACATCCAAGTGAAATAATAAAAAAATGATGTGCCGTTCCGTTCCTTGCAGGAACTTACCAAGTTCAGCGCCATCTATCCAGCGACTAGGGAAGAGTTAAAAAATAAATAAAAAGAAAATCCCTCATTACTTTCACACTTCCGCTGTACAGAGAAAACAAACCAAAATGAACGAAATACCTACTACGCTAGACCCGTAAACGTGAGCGACTGTGTGCGTGCGTAGGTTTGTAATGTGACCACAATTTTCTCTTACGACCATATTATTATTATAAGTAATTTAATAAATAAACAATGTTATAAACCAAATAGTAAAAATCTGTGTAAGTTTGTATTATGATTATACCTTAGTATTCTAAATTTCTAACTAGGCTGTACGGTGGTGTGCGTTTTCTTTTATTTCCATAAATACCAAAAAAAGAAAACAGTAAATGTCTCCTTTGTTTGTAGCTTCGCTAACAAAGGTGAAGGTGGTATGTAAGCATTGACAACTGCCCAGAATACCCAATAGGTAGGATGGTGACCAGGCTGCTTCGAATTGCCTCACAAAATAAGTCTTAACAATAATAATCATCTTTGACTTCTAACTTCAATACAAAGATTCTTCAGTAATTAAGTTCATTCTTTTACTATCTTTACTTCAAATCAGTTTTGACGAATGGCCTTCGCGATACCGCTTTGAAAATGAAGGTTTTCGCGACCCATTTCATAAATCATATAATATAAGGCAATTACCTAAGCTAATGGTATAGCCGTACCAGTTACAAGTTCGTGTGTAACTATCAAGCAATTTAAGACAAATTAGGCCAAAACGTAATCTTTTAACACATTAAAGAACTTTGGATGGGGCTATTGACTAGACATAAAGAAAGGGGAACAAAGTTAAAGTGTTTTCGTTTAACTAAAAGTAACTCTTGGTTGTCACGCAATTAGTTTTAATTTGTTTGACTTAAATTTTGTTATGACTTTCGTCGTCATCAAAAGTTTCAGAAAAGAAACATGCGTAGTAGTGTTTACATTTAGGAATCTTTCTAGAAATAATCGTTTGATCTATGTTCCCAAGTTCAATGTATATTTTTCTGAATCGATAGAGACGTCTGTGAAAATTGACCGTCCGTAGTGACCTTTGAGTGTAGTTTGGGTTTGGATTACAATCTTCATTGCCCGTAGGGAACCCAATATTTTATTTAAATTGAGCAATAAACCGCCCTAAAATTACGGGCGTCTGTAAGAGTTTTAATAATGAAAGTACCGCTGTAATTCATCGTTATTTTTATGTAATGTGGAAACCAAAACACGTAAGCCGGGAATCTTTGTATCTATGTTTACAGAATGAGATATGGAGATTTGTTCCAGCTACCCATATAGTGTTATGACTACGAGGAAGAATAATATACCGTCCAATAATATAATGCACCGTTTTCCTCTATCATTATACAAAACTTCCTACATTATGAAATATGTATTATCTCACTCAAGATGTCGTCTTTCTGAATCTTTTAACTTTTTTGTTCATCCATTACCGAGTGTGCCTCAATTATCACTTTTGTGTTCTTGTTGTAGGTATTACTGAGAGATGCCGTCAAAGCCCAATGTTGGGCAGTTTGCCAAATGCAGTTTCGTGTGGGTATATGTACAGTGAGTAAACGAAATAAGTGTGCAGGCAGGTATGGTCAGGTTTTTAACAAATAATGCGTGCACTGAGTGGTTTTGGCATCGCTCGAAAGCGTGTCTTGTGCAAGTATATATGTAGCCAATAATAATGACAATTGCCTGTAACTTGCATAAATGATAATTGACTTTTCTGCTCACATACATACCTAACTCTTTTGCTGTGTGTACAGTCAACAGCAAAAGTAGATGATCAAAATCAGAAATTCAATACTAATGAACGGAGTTCGCGTCAGAACTGTGTGGCGTCGAAGTGATTCAAAAGTATGTGATTGTAAATTAAACCAAACATTTACGACTAGTACAGCTGCCCTATATTCGTGATCAGTTTTGACTCCAATTGAATTTCTGATTTTGATCATCTACTTTTGCTGTTGACTGTACAAGTGTTGGTCAAAACAATACTCCTTCTGAATGGAATCACATAGTACTTCACGTACCTAGTAGGTAATGTATGAGCACGTAGTTTTGTCTAGACAGACGGAATACATTAATCCAATGGATTGATTCCAGTATGACTATTTTAAGACTAACATTAGATACTGACGAATTAGAGCAATGTCACACAGATGCAGGGGCAAGTATAAGGAGTTCCAGAAATTAGCATACAAAAGGAAACTAATTATGAAGAACATGGCAATGAGTAGGTATAATAAATAGAACTTTTGAGTTACTGGTCGGAAATAAATTCAGGAAGGTACGGAGATATTCAAATGATATGCATTGGTTCTATCTAAAGGACATGTAGCAATCTATGGTACGTGTATGGAAATTTCCATGAGCACTTAAATCCAAGTGCATGATATAGAAAATTATGATAACAAACCGCATATTCACTTTTTAATTAAAATCTCGTCTAACTAGGCATGACCACAGAACGATAAGTTTAAAGGTGAACTTAGGGGCTATCCAAACAATGATTGCAGCTAAAGTAAACGTGCCTTTTACAAGGACTTCTGGAAAGTTTGGGACCTGTATTTACAGGTTTCGAACGAATTGACTTTATCCATTTTTTTCTTCTTTTTATTGCGATATGGGCCAGCTTTTGACCTCGATCTCGCCTGGTGGAAAGCGATGGACGAGGTCTATTGTGAAATGAGCAAGCCCAGAAGATGCCTGTTCACTCTTGCTTTGAAGGCTGACGCATTATACGTGACAAAACGTACGCTGGCAGAGAGTTCCACACTTTGGCCGTACGCATAATAAATGTGGAGGACGAGCAGAAAAAAAAAGCAAATAATAATGTGTTCTACCCTAAACTTTTGACAGGGCATTAGTATTTAATATTGCCATCAGAGTGCGCTATGCGACCTCCCCTTTGAAGACATCAATCGTGACCGTTATTTAGGGTAGGGATGGTGTAGATAACTAAGTAAAATATGTAATTTATTCAAACCTCGACGATTATTTAGTATAGTACAATATTCATGTATAAATATAGCGGAAACCTTGAAAATAGTGGTCGGGAAGCCAATAAAGTAACAATTTATACACGACCGGTGGTGGATTTTACATGTCCTACAGATTAAATTCAGGGTAAGTTGAAATGGTTGCAATATTACCTGGCTGATAAGTATCGTCAAGTTTAAAGGGTATCGTGTCAATGAATCGTTTCATATGAATTTACGTTATCCCCAAATTGAATTTGGACACGAAATTGGTAATTTTTGTGAAGGTATATGAGTTGTCATTTATTTAATGTCTATGAAACTGCATCATTGTCATTGTTGGTGACACGGCTGTCGATTCTGAAGCCCTAGCTAGGGTCAATTCGCGGATCAGATAAAGTGTTTTAATGGCTTTTTCTGTCGGAAGGTAGTGTAAGTACGTTCCTGCCCAGAAATTGGAACTGAGCCCATTTTTGGCAAAAGATCTCACTCGCCATTATTGTCTCCAGAGAAATGTATAAAATGGAATTTCAGGCTGTCCTTTAATATTGTGCGACATAGTCATATTTCTGTGTAGTAGTGAACTCCTTTTGCAGTAAAGGCGTCGAATATTTTATAGTCGCAGTAATTTTAACACTTTAATATGTTAATGGCCAAGGTTGTTGTAAGTCTTTGGACTGTCTTAGGCCCCATTTACACGATGCAAGTCTTACCTAAGGCATACAATAAAATTGAAGTAACAAATGACTTGTACCTATCGTCTAAACACTATTTACACAGTGCAGGTTTTATTGTTGTTTCAACTTATGGTATGCTACAAACAGTTAAATCTTAGTGTAAATCAGGCTTTAACAGTATGTTTTGTGATTGTTACATCTTGCAAGACCAAGTCGCCTTCACGGACAGTAAAATTTTGAATTCATATTCAATCCAGGGATGAACTAAATATAATTTTTATGATTTGACGAGTGTTGGTCCGGAAGCGTTTAAGACCATGTTAAAGGTTCAATCTGCGTAGCCTTTCCCCAACTATATTGGAGTGGGCTTCCAGTCTAACCGAATGCAGCTGAATACCAGTATTTTACATGGAGCGACTGCCTATCTGACCCCATAACCCAGTTCCTGGGTTACACGATACCCCTTGGTAAGAGCATTTGTCAGATTTTTGGACTTCTGACTACCCGTAACGACGTCAAAAATCTACGAATGGTAGCCGGCACCAACGGGTTAACGTGCTTTCTGAGGCATGGAGGGCCTGGATGGTCACCCATCCACGAACTGACTGCGGCAAACGTAGTTTATCCTTCGATCGACCTGTGTGGCTGTTATTGTTTAACCACGAGCCCCTAAAGGTTATAGGAAATGATTTTCCGAGACTTTTGTAATTATTATTGTCACTTGAACTATGTTCAACATATTATGAAACTGCCAGATGTGGAAACCATTTTATTTTATCTTCTTCTCCATACATGGCCAGAGTGTATGCGAGTACGCAAGTTATAAATACTTTTTCAGTCTTTTTATTACATTCATACGTAGGTTGTCGCATTTTTATTAATAATATCGACGTTCGTATAATGCAGTTTTTATATGCAATAAAAACGTTTACATCAACTTTATGCGTATTGAATGAGACAAGAAGTATTTTTAGCAAATTGAAGAAATTAAGACTGTAGTCGACTGGTTTTAAAACGACATATGCTTTACAATTTTCACCTTTTTTTGTGGAGAGTATAAATCGGTTAGTGTCGTAGATAGAGTAGTATACCTGTAGATAAGCTTTTAGCGTAGGTATACCTTATGGGATTGCGATAGTTCTTAGCAGTTGCTTGTAAATTGGTACGAATAGGTCATTTTCATTGGTCGATATACAGCATGCGGGGACGACAAACGAAAGTCATAACTCGATAAAGGGGTCGGTAGTAAGTACCGATGGGGATGGGGATTCCCCGCAGACGGTGTACCGACTAGGTACGTTTTTAAATGAAGGGGAAGATTTATTGTCATTGGAACGGAACGAGCGTACGTAGTCAAAACCTCACAGGTCTCATAAGATTTGTCATTTTTAATTTTCAACAAGCAAAATTAATGTAAATGCTTGTACAGTATACCGGGCCGTATAAACGTTACATTATGAGGAAATGTGGTTGGGTAAAAAGTCGTAATTCGAGGCTTGGTTCCCGCCTGTTTCCTTCTCCAAAATTGGACCAACTTTAAAAGATATTTCAAAAACTGAATAAGAAGGATATACAACTGTGTTCCTATGTTTTTCTTTTTTCATAATAGTTTGTCAAATTTGTACAATAGGCCTCTGTTGACAGCGGTTTAAAGCGGCATTTTTTGAGGGTTTTAGTGCTTATACAGGGTTATTGGTAAAACATTAAGAGGTCATTGTACTCATCATTATGAACAACTTTTACTATGGGACCAAACCAGAAATTGCGAAAAAAAATTAGCTGTTCACTACATTTTGAAGAGTTATATGAACATAAATGTAGGGAACAGCAATTTTTTTTTTTGTTATTACTCTATAAATAATGTATCATCAAAAAGGAAAACATACATACCTACATACAAGAAGTTAATATTTATTATTCTGTAAAAAATCATTGCTTTATGGTCATTAACCAGAAAGAAAAGGCGAGAGCGTTTCTATGGAGAAACGACCACCCGCGTTTCCTCTTATGTAAAACAAAACAGGAGGGTTGTATCCATTGCATCCCTCACTTAAAGTCGGAATAAACTGCTGTCTAGAGTAAAAGTATACTGTGGTAAAAGTGAGCCTCGGCTATTAGCTAGCAGGCGGTGTTTGTAACATAATAGCTGTTTCCAGACACTTGGTATTGATTGTGGCTCAGTCTGTGTAAAATCTTATTTTCAAGGTGTTTGTAGGCGTGTCGGACGTTTATTATTTTTTTGGTCATTATATTACCCACCTACTGGTATTACTTAATTATTATAAAATATGTAATACGTATGCGGATAGCTGCAGCGGTTTTAAAAGTGGAAGCAAGTTACGAGGAATATAATAATTATGAAACTGTCCACGTTGCTTACATTTTATTACGAGGAATTAACATTTTATCACAGCCTAATTCGTTCTGGGGAACATTTACGAGAATAATAAAAATATGCAGCCTTTACTTTACATGATACGTGTGTGATAATATGTCATATTGTCTATCGCAGAGGAAGTTGCGCGATCGAAAGTGAAGGCACGACGCGACACTAGTAAAACAATTTCTTTAAAAACTTCGTGGAATTTGTTCTACTAGAATCGCGTCGCACCGTCGCATCACGCTTGTCTGCGGAAGCCCTAAGTCCTCACACACTACACAGCCATGACCACGACTGGTTGCACGACCAGGCCAATCTTGGTCGGAGCTTCTGCGTCCAAGATTGCGGCCGGTCGAGGGATCAAATTCGATTCTTTCTTTTCTTTGATGGTGTCTTACCGTGTGACGTAAGCCGCGTGTTGATCCTCGCGGTGATGGCGCGAGCCGCCTCGGTGGAGTCGGGCGCTCGCTGCTGGTGCAACCGCAGTCGCTCGAACAGACAGTCAGACGACGCCTCGTCCGCCATGCGAAAAGCTGCACAAACACATTAAAAATATTTAGAATTAAGAATTAATGAGCCCTGGCTGGAGACCTTCATTTATAAAGTCATTTACAGGATATCCTAGTAAGATAGCCGACTACCTCCATGGTTGACCTGCGAGCCCGAGACAAAATAATAAGGAAAAGAAGAATGAATGCCAGAAAACTATTACTCTAGAACTATGCATAAGAATAAGCCCAACTATGAATAGGTATAATCAGCCTACGAAGTTCCCACTGCTGGGACACAGGACTTCTTGCTGTGAGGGATTGGGCTATTACATTCCACCACGCGGGCTAAGCGCGGGTTGTTGGATGCCACAAACAAACTCGCCTACAATGCAGGCACCATCACCATACAATTAACATTCTCATAATTTTGACATTTTGTGGGTAGCGGTCAAGTTTGATGCTACGTTCACACGCGCGCGTTCAACTCGACATTCAACGTGCACATTCACATTCACGAGCGTGTAAACGGTACGCCCGAGCCCGTAAACGCGCCTGTGAACGTGAATGCCGCGAACCGGGCGTGCTGACTGACACGACGGCGTGCGTGTGAACAGCTTGAATTTTCGCCGACCTGGGGCGGGCTGCATGCCGCGCAGCCCGCCAGGCAGCCCGCCGGGCTGCACGGCGTGCATGTGAACATAGCATTAGATTCAAACCGTATACAGGCCGAAATTATGATTCAGTAGTACCGATAGCCATTTCTTATTACTCAAATAAATCTAAATTATTCTGTATGTCAACACTTGCAAAGCAGTTCTACCAAAAGATGGCGGAAAAGCATAATAATATTTTGTGTGTAGAGTTTGCAGCAGCTGTTTAGGGTTTGTGACTCCTATACACCTAATAAATAGCTTGGTGAATTAGAACCCTTACAATATATTTTTTATCCTAAGGATGTAGTAGAACACATGAAAGCAAGCTAAACAGTCTACATGAACACAAGCACAGGTCTGCAATTGATGCGTACTTTGAACTCATTTTATTCAGGGTAACGAGCGAATTAAAGCATATTGAACTCTATGAATCGATTTAGGATAGGGTAGCATTCCAAAATGCACTGAACAGGTTTTTACGCTGTCGAAATAGAGATAGGGCGGTCGGTCTATCATAGACTGCAGGTTGATGAATTTGTTAAAGTTTTGTTGACTAGAAGTATTTAGATATTTGTATGTCACATACACATACAAATATCTAAATATTTTTATGCCCCGTCAACACGGAGGAATGAGAAAAATCTCGTGAGGAAAGTTTTGAGTAAGAATGTCGATGGCTATACGAGTAGGGGAAGACCAAAGAAACGATGGATGGACTGTGATGTTGATGTTGATATGCTTAGAAAAAAAGTAATAAAAAAATCGACTTCAAAAAGAAATTAACAAAAAATTATGAATTAACTTTAATTTCGGAAGTCGGTGTCTTGGGATCTGTATTTTAGTTTTAGTTTTTTGCCACTGACTTCCGAAATTAAAGTTACTTCATAATTTTGAGTTAATTTCTTTTTGAAGTCGTTTTTTTTTTTTTTCAATAACTTTTTTATTTCGTAATTTTTAGTTTTAACTGGAATATTTGTTTATAATAAGTAGCTAATAGTTTTGTTGTAAATATTGCACTAGAATTTGACCAAGGTTTTGATATGTTTTCTCTTTGACATTACACCCGTAACTCGTATCAATAAGCCAGGCCGTCACACTTAGGTACACGTATAAGTCCTTATCTTGAAAATTACTGAATCGATTTTGATTAAACTTGTACTGTTCCCTAAGTTGAAGTAAATGTAAGCCAATAAAAGAAATGGTCACACTCCGATTAATAAATGCGTGGACAAACATACATACATACATCTATAAAATTTTGTATATTTGTTTGGAAGCCATAATAGATTGTCATATGTGATTAAATTGCAGTTCCAATAATATTACATACATACGTGTCGAATTGGTAACCTCCTTTTTTTTGAAGTCGGTAAAAAGGGGTTGACTACAGAGATGACGCGACGACTAATAGAGAAGTATGGAAGAAAAAGACATGTTGCGTCGACCCCAAATAAATTGGAATAAAGGCAGGAGAACGATGATGCCGTAATATTTCGTCCCAATCAACCCTTAAATTATTTATGAAAAGAAATCTAGTCTGTTCAAGTCAGTAACTTGGTAAGCTTCATATGAAAGCCGTAAGCTGTTTATAATGGATGCATGTGACCTCAAAACATTAGTGTGTTGTTGTAGGCAAGGTTCTACTGATGCTGTCAAGTTGAAAAATACAATGCAAGTAGCCCAAGGTCGCTCCGGGGCTTCTGAAGCCAGATGCTCGTTAAAGTAGTAGAATGTTGGAGAGACAGTTTTAGATGCGAGGCGAAAATATAATGGTGGAGGCAACACGTGTTTATATTTATAACTCATAAGCGGTAATTGATCGTTAATTTTAGATCATTAGACAATTCTCACTTATTATGACTCATTCGGTTCTTGTATTCAATACACCGCTATAATGGCCAGAGGAATTTACTTCGATTCAAATGTGTTATTGCGATCGGATGCGAGGGCGCAGTGCATCAAGCGTAAACAAATTGGGGACAAAACGAATGAGCACACCAATGAATTTGTGTGTTTGTTGGCAACTCAACACGAATATTTTAATGAAAATGTTCAAGAAGTTATGTTACAGTTTGTAATCAAATAAAGAGTGCAAATAAAGTTTGGAGTGAAGATGTCTACCGGTTTGAATGTGATGCTGTCTTTATTGTAATTAGGCTTTGTAGTATCTGATCTAGAGTAAACAGTTCAAAATCGAATCAAGATGTGTCAGTAAAACGTTTTCTACAATCTTCTATTATAATAGGCATGATTTAAAAACCGTAACGAATGCTTGGCACACGTCTGAATCAGCGTGTTTTTGCATGTAACACTGTTAATCACTGGCTTTTGTTTCAAACGATTTATCGCTTTTGGTAACGTGTGAACACAGTTACTTAATCTCGACGTGTAGTTAGGAACGATCGCAAACTAAACACACTCAGCCATTACTAACGTTATATTTATCAAAGTAATATATTTTGCAAATTACCACCTACGCGATTAATTTCATCTGTGATTTCATTAAAATGTACGAATTAGCGAATGGAACTTTGAAGAGCGAACAGAAAATCGGCACTATCGTGAATGTAACCTAGGCTGAACATAACAATGCGATTGTGTTGGCATTCTCTGAAAACGTGTGGATTTTTCAAATGTTATATTGAGAGATGATTTAAAACAATGAAAGTGACTACTACGAACGTACGTGAATGCGTGTTGTCCCTGCTGTTGTCAAATGTGACGGTCTATTTGTAAATAAACAGTGTGTGGTGTACGAGCGTCGGGTGCTGAGCTGTTCGCTCCGCGGCGGGTGCCGGCCGACTGACAATCAAACCCGGCCGGAAAGGAAATTCGGTGAGGCGCGCGGGGCGGCCGCGATACTCACTGGGAAATATTTTTCTTCTACGCACTCATTAGTAATAAGCCCCTTTTTGTTGATATCGATGCTAGGCAGCCATTATTAATATGCCTGATGATAGAATAATGGCATATTTCTTCACTAGCCACGTAGCTACAAATTAGCATTCTCACAATCACATACTTGGCGACCATTTATGGACTTGTTAAAGTGTATTGATCTTATAACTAATTGAATAGATAATTTAGTAAGTATCTTATTTACTTGTAACAATAAGGGAGATACAGACGGCCGGTATTCTTGGTAATTGGACTTAAGTAACTATACTGTATTGGAACTTAAAGTTCCAATATATTATACCAGAACGAGCTTTTTTCACTTGTTACACATATCACTAGGTAGGTTGACTTAAGATTAGTTGAATCGAAAATCAACCTACAGTATGAACAATTAAACATAACATAAAACTGCACACATTAATGGCTAAAAAAATTGATAAGTACTCACATTTTCTTTTGGGTTTGGGAATTTCAGGACTTTGGACAGAAGCATCAGTTGCTGAACACAAAAAAATATACGAATTTATGAAAACAAAAATATTAAAAAAAAGAGTTTAAAACATGATTATTACAACTTAAATGACATTGTGTAGGTACTTACGTGCTGTAATTTTATTCTTACCTGACATTTCTTTCATTACAGAAAACTGGTGTGAATTATGTAGCAGTGTTATCTTTTTGTACTAACATTGCATTTCATTTCTGATTTAATTATCTTTTAAAGTTTTTGAAGCAGATCGGGATTTTTTGACAGTTTATAACCTATAATGTAGGAACCTTCATTTGACTTTCGCGTTTCTTTACCAGCCAGTGTTTGACGAAAAAGTTTTTAATACTTTTGGAACCAAATAGGTCAGATATTTATTTTTGTTATTAACAATAGATATTAATTTAGTTGTACAGTTCTAACTAAGTAAATATAAAGTAATTATTTAATAAAATATGTCTAGATTTAAAACATCCGAGAGAGGGGGGGAGGGGGAGGGGAGGGGCCCGTGGCTAAATGATAACAGCCGCTTGCCGCGGTTGGTCTGTGGATGGGTGACCATCTTTACATACCGAGACCCCTCCGTGCCTCGGAAAGCACGTTAAGCTGTTGGTCGTCATTCGTGAATGTTTGACAGTCGTTACGGGTAGTCAGAACTCAGAAGCCCGAAAGTCTGACAACCAGTCTTACCAAGGGGTATTTGTGGAGGTTAGATAGGCAGTCGCTCCATGTAAAATACGCTCCAGGTATTCAGCTGCATCCGGTTAGACTGGAAGCCGACCCCAACATAATTGGGAAAAGGCTAGGCAGATGATGATATATTATTTCCTTCATAATAGTAATGTTTTATATTTTTATGTAATTTCTTTCTTAGTTACTAGAACTTAATTTAATTTTAATTTAATGTACAATTCAATTTAATTAAGTTACGTTTATATTTTTAATTTAACTTTTCCTTAAGTTCTTTATTCTCGACAATTATTTCAATTGTAATTCAGATTCGTCCTTTTTTTGTGAATGATGTGCATGCCTATAAGTAACTTATTTACTCAGAATCCCATCGTAAATGTCTGTACATGTCTTATTTGTTGGTGTCCTTAGCCTATATCTATGATATATGTATGATTTTCTGGCAGACTAGGGTCCTAGAATGTCTATTATATAGCCGTCTGGGCACACCAAAAGGAATAGAAATGAAAATTTAAAACATATGTATGTAGATTTGCCAACGAGCAATGGAGCGCAGTATACTAGGTGTTAAATTAACGAATCGTGTTCACTCCATAACTAATATAGCTGATGTGGCGCAAAAGGCTGCTCAACTTAAATAGGACAATGAGCAGGATATGTCTGCCACATCCCGGACAAAGTGAAATTAAATGAAATGATTTTATTTTTGTAAGTAGGTTTGTACAAACACTCTTTTTTTTTTTTTGCGGATGGGAAATCATCAAATGACCCCTCCCGCTCTGGGTGGAGCGGAAGGGAGTGTCAGACTCTTACTGACTAAAACCCACCCGTGTTCCTTCCTTAGCCCTTTATGTTCCGGGCCAGCGGTAACCCTTTCGGACAATCCCGCTGACCCGGCAAGCTTCGGCCCTGTGGGGCCCCTCCTCGATGCTGACATCTCTTTGAGGCGCGCGTGGAACACGTACGCGCCGTCCGGCACGGGCCTGGTCCTGATCGGACGGTGAGCTACCCATTACTCTCCGCCCGCAGGCCCGCGCCTACGGTGGCCGGGAGTCGTCGCGCGGCTCCCGACGCCCGGAGCGTCGCCCGCGGCGGCTGGGACGGAAAGCTCTCTCCCTGAGCCATCCCGCCACCTCCTTCGCTAGCATGACTGCTTCGCAGAAGGAGGTGACTGCCTCCCACTCCAAATAAAATCACTTTAATCAGTGTTTTTTTTTTTTGCTTGGATATTATTATATTTAGTTAGACGTAGATACTGAGCGCTGTGTTAAAAGTGCATCTATTTTGATGGGACTTTTACACATCAATCATGTTTTTTTTTAAACTACATGAAGTCGGCGTTTCCTATCTGACTACTCTGAGAAGAAAGGCCGAAACAAACTCAGAGGTCACAGTCTCTTTTAAAGTCCAGACATAATCTTGGTCAGGTTATATGAAGACCATGTAGATCGATGTCTGAGGTGGTCTTTTGAGGAAAGAACCACACAGATTGAGAGGACCTGTCCAGTCAGTGCACGCATTTGTCAAAAATCGTGCAGCTCAACTCAAGACTTAAGGAGCTCAACGATTCGACGAACAATACCAAAGAAAGGACATTTGGGTAGGCCACATAAATTACTCAAACTGCCAGACCATGAAAAAAAAACTAACAGAACAGAGAGAATAATAAAAAAATATATATATGTAAAATGACCCACATCGTCTTCACATTCACAATGAAAAAATAATATAATACTTTACAAAGTAAGCAAATGTCATTGTTTAAAAAAAAAAAACATCAATGTCAATGTGTATATAAAAAAGAAAAAAATCATTCAAGATGCAGAAATTGGAAGCAGCTCAATCCCAAGCCTTTTTGTCCTCAATATAATCTTTAACGGTATAAAAGGCTTTCTGGCACAACTTACGTTTAATGAAAGATTTGAATTTATTAAGGCTTAGATCTTGAACTAGGCTTGGTAGTTTATTGTAAAAGCGTATACATTGGCATCTGAACGAGCCACCTATTTTCTTGAGCCTGGTTGTAGGTACAACATATTTGTGTTTGTTTCTAGTATTTATATTACGGATATCACTGTATTTTTTAAACAATTTTATATTTTTATGGGCATATAAAAGATTTTCATAAATGTACTGAGAAGGCACAGTCATTACATTAATCTCTTTAAATTTGTCTCTGAGACTTAATTTATAAATTGATCGAACAGCTCGCTTCTGCAAAACAAAGATAGTCTGAATATCGGCGGCATTTCCCCACAATAGAATACCGTACGACATTACACTATGAAAATAGCTAAAGTACACTAAACGAGCAGTCTCTATATCAGTTAAATTACGAATTTTTCTAACAGCGTATGCTGCAGAACTTAGCTTTTTTGACAATTTATCTATATGTGGACCCCACTGAAGCTTAGCATCCAAAGTTATGCCCAAGAATACTGTGTTGTCTTCAGGATTCAATTCCTCGCCCTTTATCAACACATTAGTTTTCACCTGCCTTACGTGGGGTAGCGTAAACTTAATGCATTTGGTTTTCTTCTCGTTAAGCAAATTATTAACATTGAACCAGTGGACTACTTTCGAGATCGCGCTATTTACATCGTCAGTAACCAACTGCTGACGTTTAAGTTTAAACAAAAGAGAAGTGTCATCTGCAAACAACACTATATCATGATGATCCTTTATGAGGTACGGCAAGTCATTAATATAAATGAGAAACAAGAAAGGACCAAGAATTGAGCCCTGTGGGACTCCCATTGTTACTATAGATCCGGGTGATCATTTTCCATTAACGTCAACGCTCTGAATCCTTTTACTCAAGTATGAAATAAGAAGATCCAGAGCAGTGTTTCGGATCCCGTAGTGGCCGTAAGTGTGGTCACACATAACACAGAACTGGTGCAACCCCGTCTTACTGTCTCAGGAAGACAGTAAGACGGGGTTTCGGCTGGCCACGTAGAAGATGGCAGGACGAACTGGTTTCGGTCTCCTTCCAGGTCTGCCCAGGAAGGTGACAGCGCAGACTAGAAAAAAAAATTTGTTATGTATTACAACCTACTATATATGTACATGCTTGAAATTTATTTTCTATAATAATACTTTGATGCTGATATTTAAAAAAACTAAGATTTTTAAAAATAATATCAGCAGCAAATTCTTCCTTACAAAAACATCGTGCGGAAACCGGCATGTTCTAGAACCAAAAATTCGAAGACATGTGACATCCACCAACTCGCACTGAGCCCAGAATTACAGCCCACTCCCTCTCACCGAGAGGAGGCCTGTGTCCCAGCAGTGGGAACATTATAGCCTGATTGATTATTCTCACGAATTTTTCAACACAAATATATTGCACTTCTATTGCAACGAAAATATTACTTTCATAAGTAGGTATGTAATATATAGTACAAGTTTGGTAAGTTAGAAATGTCAGCGAGATTATGTTAAGGCCAGTAACCGATGGTGAATGTCAACTGTGATCGATATCTGATACATTTGGAGCAAAATAAGTAGCCTTACACACCAGAGCCCTGCGAGGACGACCTGCGGGATTTATTAATGATCTGCCTACATAGTTTCATTAATCAATACAAATGTACCTAACAGAGTCCGTCGGAAATAATGGACAGTTGGAAATCCATTTCGTTTCTGACAAAATCACACTAATATTATAAAGGCGAAAGTTTGTGAGTGTGTGTGTGGGGGTGTGTTTATATGTTTGTTACTTCTTCACGCTCAAACGGCTGGACCAATTTTGAAAAAAAATTGTATGGAGGTAGCTGACACCCTGGATTAACATATAGGCATTTTTATCCCGCTATTCCTACGGAATCGACATTTACGCGGGTGAAACCGCGGGGCGCAGCTAGTAATAGATAAAATGTGTATAAAACCTATCAAATGGAATAAATACGAATACAATAAAATTATAAGGCCGCTTTCACATTAGGACGTTAGCAGTACCTACGATAGGAGCGCAGCAGAAGAAGATGCCTTCCATTATAAGAACAGTCGCGCGATAGGAGCGCGGCTGCCGCGCCGTAGTTTAGATCGGAGTGGCGCAGTTAATTTCAAAAATGGATTCCGACGGGGAAATATTGTTGCTTATGATATCGTTAGTAGGTACTCCAGCTCATCACCGACTGAGCGCACGCAGCGGCCACCGCGCTTCTGTTTGTAATATGAAATTCTGACAGGGCGACAGTCGCGCGTCTGTCACGTTAGGTTGGTAATCAAGCTTAGCCGCCAGTTCACTAGGTGTACCTACTCGACTTTCTACTATAACTTCATGGGTTTCTACTACAACATTCTGTAGGAACCACTGAACAACTACACAACTATTATATAGGTACTTGTATGATAGAGGTCAATGGTAGGAACACATAGGATCTTTTGGCACCCGATTTACATTGACAGTAGGGCGTGGTTGATAAACATAGATTCCACGCACCAAAAATCCCTTCTACCGATGTATTATCGACGTTACTACAATGACAGAAAGTTAAATTAAAATGTAATACTTAATTCCTGTTAAAAATAAATAAAAGTGTATAAAATGAGATTTTATTATTCATCTAAGATTTTTTCAGGCTTTCGATTTAATGTTTAAATTACTTAATATGATATCTGGTTTTGATTTCCAGGCTGGTTCTAATTTCATGTTATCCATTCTAACCTACTGATATATAGTAAATAATAATTAAAGTGCTAAGAAGGATCGGCGTCTAAATGACATTTACGGGGGGCGTTGTTGGTAAACATTGGTGAAATTTTCCAGAAATTATATTGGAAAACCGGCCAAGTGCGAGTAGGACTCGCACACGAAGGGTTCCGTACTACAAGGCAAAAAACGCCGAACAATACACGTTTAAAACAACAAATAGGTAATTGTTGTTTTAGCGGCAATAGAAATACACCCTCTGTATAAATTTCAACTGTCTACCAATACGGTTCATGAGATAGACAGACAGACAGATACAGACAGATACAGCCCGCTGATAGACAAACGGATGGACGGATGTGTCGACGGATGGACGGAGGCTTATTATTAGGGTCACGTTGGTTGGCACCCTTAGGGTAGGTACGGAAACCTATAAACAAGATGGCAAACGTAAAACGTTGGTTACGATTTTAGCCACGCGCCAAAATATCCTTGTTTAAGTATAATTTCAGATCAACAGTAGCAGGAGAAAACAATTGAAATGGTCATGTTATTATGAACATGAAATGTAACATACGTTGAAACGAACATGCCGTCCAAATATATATGCAATGCAATATGAAATGTTACACAAGTAGGCGAATTTGTTTCAATATGCGTTGTTACATCCTCAGTAAGTATGTACAGAAAGCGTCACTATGTCCTAACCCCTCAAGTTTTAAAATGTTACACTGCTACAACATTGAATTCCTTACGAATAATCTAAAGAATACTTCAAAAAGAGTCCATTGTGTTGACTCGGATTCGAACCATCGCATCACCGAACGCCGTCATACTCATACCGGCAGTTTAACGAACTAGCCAGCGAGCCCATATGAATTTCGATGAAATTGTTATCTACTATCGGCTGAGTCATTATATCTTTAGGTCCCTGTCTAATCGAAAGATGTTATAATTTGAGGGTATCCATTAATTTTACTTACTTACGTTGTCTTTATAAAATTCAATTTAGAACTTTGTATACGTTCACTTAAAACGGCGAAGAGTAAACGACTACTATTTATCAATTATTTTTTTAAATGATTTCTGATTTTATGAGAACTAAAATAGTTGTTCTGTTTGTTGTAAAATAAGATCATAGTTTTGTTAAATAATAGCAATAATAAATATTATTAAATGATTAATAAAGTATTTTATTTTTCTTGATTTTTTAATTCTTTATAAATAATTACTACTTAAAACAAAATAGAAAAATATATCAAAATAATATAATGAACAAAAAGCACATTTCGTGCCTATATAGGATTTGAACTTCCAATCTTATGCACGGTAAGCGGTCTTGAAACCTCCAGTCTATTTAGACGATGAATAAGTTGTCGTAAATGTTAACCCTATTATTGTTGCTTGTCGTCGCAAAAGTATTGTTTTATTAAAAAAACCAAAAATAAAAACAGAATTAAAAAAAAAAACTTACTTAAACTTATTTATTCACTAAAACAATACATTATTTAAAATAAAATGTTTTTGCAAAATACAAAAACCAACTTGGGCCTATCACGGATTTGAACGCACATGTCTTTTGGTGGGGTAACTACTTAACTGTGTGTACAATGCTCGATGACCGACCTCAGTAGAGCTACCGAAAGAGTGGTTCTTAAAATGAACATGGACAAATCGAAGGTCATTAGTGGCTGAAAATCACCCAAAGGGCGACGGAGGGCTATACTTGGAGTTTCCCTATGTGATCGAATCAGAAATTAAGAGATCCGTAGGAGAGCCAAGGTAACCGACATAGTCCGAAGAATTTCCAAAATTATGTGCAGTGGGCAGGGCACATTGCTCTCAGAATGGATGGCCGATGGGGCCGAAAGGTTCTAAAGTGGCGACCCCGTACCGGAAAACATAGCTTTGGATGGCCTCCCACAAGGGGAACCTATGACCTGGTGAAGGCCGCAGGAATCCACTGGATGCAAGAAGCACAAAACCGATCGAAGTGGCGAGGCTTAAGGGAGACCTATGTCCAGCAGTGGATGTCTCTCGGCTGAAATGATGATGTGTTACATTGCATATATTACATTTCTCAAATGCTGTGTACGCACCATAATCTCTAAACTAATCGATCCAATCGCAATCACAGAAAACAATTGAAAGATTATTTTGTTTTGATTTTAGTTTATCAATATTAATAAGTCATCACGAAAACAAATTGGTATTGTTACAGTTCCGCTATTACAGCATTGTTTTAGTTCACTAGAACGCGACGAGTTAATGAGACCTATTTTTATTAAACTATCTAGAAAAGTCTGTGATTTATAATGTCGTTATTCCAGAGTACTGTGACACCTTTATTCTATGTGTTTTCACTTGTTTCATGTGTGTCCTCTCATACATTCGCTACGCCTACTGAAGTTACAGCAGTCACAAAGGTTGTAAAGGTTTGATTTTTTTAGTCTTTATTTTTTTGTAAATATTTAACTAATCCTCTAAAAACTTATTGAACTTTTAATGAAGGACATGTTTTAAAATGAATAAACCTAAGCCATTTTGCACTTCTAATGATGCACGCTTTTTTAAAATAATTGAGCTTTTTTTTTAATTCTCTGGCGTTTTCGGTCGCTTGGTCGCAGTGACTAAGTTAGGGCACCTCGACCAAATGGGTTAGGTAAGGTTAAAACTATGACCAATCGCGCTACATTCAAGTTCGACGCAGTTCCTTAGCTATTTAGTATTTTATGTACCCCGAAGTAGGAATTATTTGAGGTTCTCAAAAAGACGTGCAATCGTTATTTTGGAATGTTCAATAATTAATACATGCAAATATTTGTTAGGGGCACAATAGCCAGAAGTTTGTTCAAAGGTTGTTCAGCCATTACTCTTTTTTCAAGCTTGCTGTGTATGAAGTTTTACATCATTGTTTTTTTTGACGTGACAACGTCTTAAATTAGGTTGCGACTGGGAGTCACTTATGAAAAAGTGTAACGCTCGGTAACGTTACGATGAGTCACCGAACGAGAGAGAGGCCCGCCGAATGCCTTGCGTCTCTCTCCCACTCAACTATGATCGGATGATCGGTCGTTGTCACGTAAAATCTTCGCCCGTAAAACCGACTTTACAGGCAACCATTTTTTCGGTTTCAGGATAATTCTTTTTATGACATCATGATGTCAGAGCTCCTTCAACGGGTTAATATGGACTACATAGATGGAGGACAGAAAAATACTAGAGTGAAGAAATCCAAAGATAAAGGTAGGGTTAGGTAAAGTTATATGTGCTCTTTAGGTAATTATCTTATTAGCTAGGTAATTATAGCTCTATTAGAGTCATTTGGCCCTATTATTATAAAACATTAACTGTAATATATGTATGTTTTAAACATTAAGGGGCCTATTCATAGACGTAAGAGGTAAGAGACGTTTAAACGTCAAATGTATGGTTAATCATTAGGTACGTAACTTTAAGCAACGATTATAAATAAAGGAAAATATACATATGTATAGGGAAAAGGTGCAGATGATGGGTATATTGTAAATAAAATACAAATATACCTAAAGACAATTCAAATGTATGTTTCAAAAATGTTTGAAGTTGTAGCGTAAACTGCACTTTATTGTAGTATGTAGGAATTAAAGTTATTTTTCCATAAACTCATATTTGCTTACATTTTTGGCAAATAAGTCGCGAATGCAGCTTATGTAAATATACAGGGTGGCAGAAACATCAACGCGCAACCTGTGATTCTGTATAAATATGATTCCGGAAGATGTAAATTTCGTCGGTTATTAAAAAAAATAGCTGTTCCATACATTTTGACCGCGTAGGTATTGCACTTTTGTGGGAACAGCAGATTTTTTTTTAATAACCGACGAAAAGTTTGATCGCTTCGGCGTCCAGAATGAAATACTGAATCTATTGGTAGCAATCAGGTTGTGCTCCGACGTCTCCGCCGTGATTCCCAGGAATCAGAGGCGCCGGGAGTTGGTCGAGGTGGCGCATCTATGTGCGTCCACTGTTGGTCTCTATTTCATAGTGGAGGTTTCCCAGTCGACGGGTCACTGTACCAAACTCCCACTTCATTCCTGATACAGAGTAGTTGCGAGCTTGTACTCTGCCACCGACTGCCTCTCTTCTCTCACACTCTCACACCCCTTCTCTTCTGTTCTTAAGTAGTGCCTTAAGTGGAGATCTAATTTTGGCTGCCAATCTCGTTCTTACCTCTCTTCCAACTTCTAACCATACGGACCTTGTGCAGTATCCCACCACCTGGCCTCCTGTATAACTTCAGGCACGTTGACGTGACGTAGGTACATAATGTTCTCCAAAGGCATCAGGTACAAACATGTTATTATAATACATTACCACTACTTATAACATTGTTTTTTTTTTTTTGTCGGATTGCCGTCCCATCGGACTATGAGAGTAAAGGAACAGAGAGTGCACCTGTGTTTGCGTACACTCTTGTGTACTATAATATTATCTCCTGCGAACCTGGCTAATCTTTGTTGAGATTGGCCACCGTGACCGAAATCGGTCAATATGTCTTTTACATATCTCGGGACTCTGGGGGCCCGGACTTTTGGAAGGCGTACCAGGGGCCGAAGCCATCTCGTAGAGGCCTCTTAGACAATTTTAAATGATAAGGAGGCACCAACCGACGATTATCCCTGAATGCACTATGCAAGTGCACCCAAGCACAACCCCCGGTTGGTGCAGGACTATTTCCGAACATGGCAACAAAATATTATATATAGATTAGGGTCCGTGGGGTCGCTACAGCCCAATAGCTGGCCACATGCTGCCCTGCGGGTTTCTGTATCCGTCTTGTCTGGCTCCTCACGCTAGATCGGTTCCGGCAAAGTACACTCTTCCGGCACAGGCCTAGAGTTCGGAGCGCGTAAGCCCACCACGACGTCAACGTAGAGGTACGATAAGCACTGTGCACTTTAAAAAAAGTCAGCGTTCAGCCGAGTGCGTGCATAGGATTTGGTGGTAAAAGGGTCAAATGAGAACTCTTTACAAAGAATATTAAAGTCGTTACTCACTCGCGCCATTTATGAGTTTTGCCTGTAGTTAGAAGAGTGAAAAGGAATGGATATAGGTAGATTATATCTAATTGATCTCTGGGGGATATTAAAACGCATTTTATGCAGGAGATCACGACAGTCAATCTCGTTAGGTATAATTTTCAAAAGAAAAGTGTAATCTGCTAGTCGACAACGATTTATGAGTGGATTTAGGTGAAATTTCTTGCTTTCCTATTTCTCTTTTCATAAAAACATAAATAGGACGCTAGCTAATATTTTAAAACATGAAATAGCCAAATCGGTCCAGCCGTTCTCCAGTGATGCGGTTACCAACGAATAGAATTTCATTCTTAATTTATATACACTACTAACTTCTGCCCGCGAGTTCGTCCGCGTGGTTGTTCCCCAGACCCACTCTGTCGCATCGCATCGTGATGCCCGCGCTGTTGTTTCGTTTTGGCATAGTGTTGTTTCTGGCTTTTTTCTTTTTGCTCGGCTCCTATAAGGGTCGTAGCGTGATGTTAAAAGCCTCTAGCCTTCCTCAAGAATTGGGCTATTAAATGCGAAATGAATTTCTCAAATTCGGCGGGTAGTTCCAGAGATTAGCGCGTTCAAACAAACTCTTCAGTTTTATTATTAGTATAGATATAGAAGATAGATAGATGGAACGAAATAATGAGACAAGACTCTGTTGTCTGTTTGTTTTAGCTTCATTGGCGGAAGCAGCAAGGATGCCCAGCTATAAACTGGTCGGTCTCGTACTGTCAGCGTTTAGACATCTGTTTTCAAATAAACGTGTTGATGGAGACAAGCCAATAAAAACTAAAGTTGCTGCAAAAGATTTTGCCCAAGTGATCAAAAGAGGAATTGAGGCATTGAAAAGAAAAAGCAAAGCATATTATGGTTTTTAATAAATATCATCATCATCGACATTCATCTTCTCTGGAGTTGGAGATAACAAGGAAGATCACATTATTCAAAGTTATAGAAAAAAAAAAACGACGGGTTGCACTCCGGGAGTGCCGGCAGAAGTGAAAACTTATGTATTAACGTTGTGCGTTTTGGATATTTTGGAATGGTTATGGAATAATTTTGCACGAATTGCTTTAATTATCAGAATAAAAGTACTATCTTTTTTGTGGTAGAATACAATATTTATTTATTGCGCTATCGTACACAAACATGACAATTTATATTACATTGCACGCTGTAACATAAACACACACGAACATTCGCGCAAGCGCCCTGCGCCGCCTAAACGAAACAGCCGGCGCAGGCATACATTTTCGCCCCGCCGTAGAAAGAGAGGGGGATACTCCCTCTCCTACGCCACGCCAGCTGTCTACTCTCCATCCGTCTTACGAATTTTCGATCAGGTCACGTGTCCTGACGCGAGTTTAACATTTTTTACCCATTACAAAAAAAGTGTACAACGCCGCTAAAGAAGTTTCTACTCTCCATCCGTCTTACGAATTTTCGATCAGGTCACGTGTCCTGACGCGAGTTTAACATTTTTTACCCATTACAAAAAAAGTGTACAACGCCGCTAAAGAAGTTTTCACTTCAAAAAATTGTATGAATGGGAACTTGCTACTTTAGGTACTTGTTTGTAAATACTTATAAGAAGACTGATAGGTTAAATATTTGAAACTAGCTTTTGCCCGCGGACTAGCTTGCGTGGAGGTGGTCTTATAAAAAACACAACAACAACTAAAGTTTTATCGCAATCAGATGATGTATCATATTTATAGTATCAAAGGGCACGCATAAGTGACAAACAAAGAAACATTCATTTCTGTAATTACCTATACAGTGTGTACCAGAAAGGTGTGATTATATTTAAAGATGTGGTACAGACCATCAAACTGAGCAACTTTTTGACTATAAAATAAAGTCCATGGGGCGAATAATGCCCCCATGGATTTTATAGTCAAAGTCAAATCTTTTATTTCAAAGAACACCGTGGCTAAAATAACAGCCGCACAGGGCGATCGATCAGGTTAAGCTACGCTTGGAAAGCACGTTAAGCCGTTGGTCCCGGCTGGCATTCGTAGATCTTTGTCAGTCGTTACGGGTAGTCAGAAGCCCAAAAGTCTGACAACCAGTCTTAACAAGGGGTATCGTATTACTGGGTTGTGGAGGTCAGATACTTCAGATAGGTAGTCGCTCCATGTAACATACTGGTATTCAGCTGCATCCGGTTAGACTGGAAGCCGACCCCAACATAATTGGGAAAAGGCTAGGCAGATGAGGCAAATATAAGGCATTAGTGAGGGTCAAAATCTTAATCAACCGCCCCAAACATTTAGATCGAGTAGGTATTGACGTTTTGTATGGGACCCGTATTGGTCCCATAGATGATTGTTCAGTTTGATGTCTGTACCCACCATTCTGATACACGCTGTAACCATAGAAGAAGAAAATAACTAATTCAACAATGATCGGAGCTGATTTTACCCAGGTGCGCCACCTCCTGGGAACTTTTTATTTTGGTTTTTTTTCTGTTTCACTACAGTACACTTTTGATGCTGTTAGTTAAAAAAATATATATATCTGATTGTTTTATTATGTTAAGGTTTTATGACAAGTGCGGATAGTAGAAATGATCTCTTTTTTTCTCTTACAAAGATATCTTAAATATCACAATTATAGCTAGAAGAGTCAATTCTCTGTAGATGTTAATTTTAATACTGATTTAATTCAATAAATAAAGCAACATGCAAGTTATTTAAGTTCGCGGTTTTTTTTTCAACAACTTGGTACAGCCGCCAGCACATCGAGCTACTACAATCTGTCAAATTTCTTTAATAGATTTTCAACTTTATCGCTGAAGCATAAGATTCAAAGTTGATTGGGATAATTTGACAGTTTCGGGTAGCTTGATGTGATGTTTTGCTCATCCAAGTTGATGATTTATAGTGAACTATTGAAGTTTTTATAAAACGTTATTATAAATTAAATTAAAGAGACAACCTGAACACAATAGGTACTTGTTTTTTGTTCCTTCATGTTATCGTCTTTAGGGTCAGAATAGAACTGTAAATATTTTAGATACGATTTTCTTTACCTATGCCTATGTTTTGATTGTATTCTTGACCTCATAAATAAAACGCTAGATGGGTTGTAACCGTTGTTGTAACAATGAATAAATCCTAGTTAACCATACAAATGTTGTTTACTAGCTGACCCTACAGACGTTGTTCTGTCCTAATCTCCACAGAAACTCAGAAGCACTGTCAGTTTTTCCTGAATTTGAAAAATTTCCAGGAAAAAATTCCAATTTGTCTTTCCATAAAAACCTAATTCGGACTATTACGAACATTTTAAAACAAAATATAGCCAATTTGGTCCAGCCGTTCTTAAGTGATGCACCACGAATAGCATTTCATTTTTATTATGATATAGATTCAAATACAATTTACTAAATTGGTATATAAGTAAGTATAGCAAAAGTTTTGTGAAATTCAAATGAGTTATTATGAGGATATGTCAAAGTCAAAGTCAAATCATTTATTTCAAATAGGCACATTAAATGCACTTTTGAACGTCAACAATTACAACTAAATAGAATTGATTCTAGTCGCCCATTCCCAAAGGTAGTTTTCGTATGGAGAAGAATGGGCAAGAAACTCCACCGTTACTCTTTTAAAATGTTTTACATGGTATGGTACTAGGCATAATATGATTATATGTGAAGACGATGCACCTAGAATAAAATCAGTCTACCACAAAAGGTAAAAAGAATTAAAAATGAAGCAATTACAGGTAAATCAATATGTGATAGATACATGGTGCTCACATATTTACAAATTATTTACAAATATTTTAAAAGAATCGGAGGACAGCCTCGACTAATTTCGAGTGCATCAAATACTTAATAATATGCGAGACGTATCTAGTATGTGACTTTCTTTCTTTGCTGTGGGCGGGGCTCTACTTAATGTATAAAAGGCTCGTCTGGAGATCAACGCGCGTATTACAGAGAACACTTTTGTGCCTCCAGTATGAAGGTACGTGCTTAACCTTGGATATACTTACTATAAATACATATCAAGTGACAAGAAGTGATACTGTGAATTCGACTTGTGAATTTGGAGTGATTATTTAGTGACTGTTTTTTTTTATTAAGGATTAACTAATGTGTACCTACACCTACCTATGTTTAGGGTGTCTTTTTGGTCGTTCTTCATTTGAAATACTGTTAGAATTATATTGTTGAATAATATTAGTGACCCCTGATTCGCACGGGTGCAATCCCTTGCTGTGGTGACATCTCAAAACATACAGGTTTCTGTGCTATATCTAAAAGGCTTAGATAAATTTATTTGGTAGGTTTACAGGGTGGCCCACTCACAGTGGTTCAAAAAAACCTTACTTCATTCTTCTTTTTTTCAAAACCACCTCTTTTATTTATTTCTATAACAATGTATGTTCAGCTATTATTTACTACTAAGTAACCAGTTTTTTTTGGCATTTTACGGACTTTATTTCCAACAGATACCAGTAGGAGATTATATTTGAACTAGCTTCTGTCCGCGGTTACGCCCGCATGAGAAAAGGGAAAAAAAGCCCATGGCCTTCCCTAGGATGCCATCTATCTCCTTGCCAAATTTTATCGAAATCCATTCAGTGGTTTAGGCGTGAAAACGTAACATACAGACAGAGTTACTTTCGAATTTATAATATTAATATGGATAATGGAACAAATTTTCTCAAAACGTCATAAGATGTCAACGATTCAACGTTTGTTGATCAATGTTTTAATCAATTTTGAACAGTTCAGCAAATGAAGGAAAACTCGAAATAAATCCAACTATGCGAAAGTTTGTGAGGATGGATGGATGTTTGTTACACTTTCACGCAAAAACTACTGAACGGATTTTGATGAAACGTTACAGTAATATAGCTTATACATTAGAATAACACATAGAATACTTTTTATCGGAATCGAAACCAATGCAGGTGAAACCGCGGGGCGCTGCTAGTTCATATTATAAACCCATCTTTGAACTCTTCTTCCACCAAAAAATGTACGGAAAACGGTGCAAAATGTGGAGCCAATTTTTTCTAACAAATTGTTTCCATCTAAGCTAAGTTTTCTCTTAGATTATAAATAATTGCTGAACATTCCTCATGGGGTTGTTTCGGAAAGTTCTTGGAGAGAGACTTCTAAAAATCGTTTTGGGCTTCTGTAATTAATGGGCTTCCCTGTATTATCTATGACTTGGCCAATATCGGGCTCGTTAACTATCTTTAGACTGTGATGGCTACCCAATTTTTCTAGTAAGTGGTCTTAAAACGGCACGAACAACAAAAAAATCATTAAACCCTGGCATAATTTTTTTCCCGAATATTTTGTACTACATTAAACATTTATTTGCTCTGATTGGTAAAGAAAACAATCTGTTTTTGCACAGAGTCAAGGGCAGTAAATTATACGTTAAATTATATTAGCTAGCAAAACTCCGCATACGTGATATCTAAACACGGCAAAATAAATGTATCTGTTTTATCGTGTTGATATATTGATACCTATTACGTCTGTGAAGTTTACACAGAGAAAACTGATTTTTAAACCGTGAGGCACACACTATTGTTGTTGAAACATAATTTTTATTTTGTTAATTTTGTATTTTGTGTTTCACGAACTGTGTCCAAATAAACATTTTTCTTTCTTTCTTAAAACTGTTATTTTAAGTGGTACCACACTATCGGCGGTTAATGACCCCAAAAAAAAACATTCACGTAATAATTTCTTTTTTATTGTTTTATCATGTTTAGATATCGATGCCCATCAAGTCTGCGGGGTCTCGCTAGCAAATTTAATTTCACCCTGTATAGTTACCGTAATTATTTTCATTGGAAGATCGTTATTTAAAAATATGATATACAAAACATTGCAGGTACTAGTAATCACATTATTGTGCGCGTTCGCGAGCTGCGCGGCTGGCGGCGCGCTCTCCTGGCCTGGTGCTATTGCCGTGTCCTCACCACTCCTCAGAACCATCATTCCAGGGGAGACCAAGACCACCGCTTATTCCACCACACAGTACATTAATGCGGTAAGCTCTATTATTCGTTTACTAAATTACCAGGCCACTGGTTGAGCTTCCCGAAGTTATTTAGGTCCAGTCTGGTATGAGAGTACGAAACAAGATGAAAAGGCTATGATTTCGATGTTCAATATTCAGCATCTGCGTAGGTATAGGTACCTAGATAGAATACCGAGCCGACATCATGGTTGCCCAGGTAAAATTTGCCTTCAACAGAGACTACAAGATTACTACAAGATTTTGAAATCCCTTGCGTTGAAATTTTACGTCTGTAATTTTAATAAAAAAATGCTACATTTTGACCACGTAGATATTGCAATTTTCTGTGAAACAGCTGTTTTTAGGGTTCCGTACCAAAATGGTAAAAGACAGACAGACAGCCTGAGTCTCACCATAAGGGTTTCATTATGGTGAGACTCAGTCTGTCACAGCTGGATATCTCAAGAACTACTAATGCTATCAACTTGAAAGGAATAGTTTTACGCTTGCCCAACTATTTTGCAAATAAGAAAGAAATAAAAATATATGTATATTTTTTGCAACAAGGACTGAAAGGGGGTCTGAAAAATTCAAAGTGGGGCTACTAGCATGTGGCGTATCTTAAGAAAGAGCGCTGTTTGCACATTCTCAAAAAAAAAAAACTTTTTTTGTTAGGCTACATAGTTTTCGACTTTTGATGAAAAATATAAAAAAAATACTGTTCCCCCCCTTATCTCCGAAGTTTGCAAAGAGAAAAATCTGAATAATTCTACATATATGATAGAAGTTTATGTAAAGATAACTGGAAAAATAAAACGAAGTCTCTAAATAGCACACTTTTTCAGAAATCATCAACAAAAGTTACATTAGTTCTACTATCGGTCAAGAGATGGCGCTGACATAAAACTGCAATATTCTACACCGCAGTGCATAGTGTTAAAATTCTCTGACGAATATAGGCCTCGCCGATGAAAATTTAAAAACATAATATGATGTTATGGAACCCTCGGTGCGCGAGTCCGACTCGCTGTTGCCCGGTTTTTTTTTTGATAACCGGCGAAACATTTCTACGCTAGGGGGTCTAAAAACATGTGCTGAGTTACGGTTAGATCGATGTCTGCCTGTCACCCCTGTTCTAAAATTGACAAGAAGACAACAAAAGAACAGTAAAAGAAATCAATTAAATTTTTTTTGTTTGTTTTCACAACCATATTTTTTCAGAAATTATTAATATGTAAAGATTTGTAATTAAAAGGCCACTTTGACAGAATCATAAAAGAATAACATAATGGACAGTTAACTGGTAAGTTAATCGTATCAAATCCCATTGGTGAAGCATTTTTAGTAAATTTTTTTTGTCTGTGCTAAAATACCAATCAATCCAATCCAAATCTCTTTGATTTTACTTACGTAATGCAGCGAAAAAAAAACACGGACTGTCTCCGCCATATTATATTTCATTATGTTAGGATCCTGTTATGATTATCCGGTTAGACTGGAAGCCGACCCCATTATAGTTGGGAAAAGGCTAGGCAGATGATGATCCTTTTATGATTCTCCAAACTGACCTTTTTAGGCCCCTACAGTGTCGATGCGTTATAAAAAATAAAAATAAAATAAAATACATTTATTTCGAGCAACCATGACTCATATGTAGAGTGCACACACAATAAAACATAATAAAAGGGATAATAAAAATAAAGTACAATAAAAATAAATATAAGACTTAATATCTAACCGGCCCTGCTGACGGCAACATGCCTATTACAACAGTGCCGTATGTATGGGCAGTCCATCCGGTCCGCGATCATCGCCAGGATGGCATTGGGGCTGCCCCACACCCTCCGCACCAGAGACGCACCCCGCTTGCGCATAGTCGCGTGGAAACAATCGGTGCGCGCCTCAGCGAACATACCTGAGGCGCTGCAGTAGCGAGGCAGCCCCAATACAGCCCTGAGCGCGTTGTTGAACTGGACGCGGAGGGCCCCATACGATGCACGCGTGTACCTCGCCCACAAGCTGCACGTGTAAAGGGAAGAGCGTTATCTTCACCTCCCCCGAACAGCGCGAAAACCTGCGTGCGAGCATGTTCGCCCGCACCGACAAGGCCCTCCGCTCCCGCTCCATGTCCGCATTGTCCTTGAGGTCGGTCGTAACTAAATGCCCTAGATACTTAAATTGATCCACCCTTTCGAGTGGAATACCGTTTAGAAAAACGAGTGGACAATTTTGCAAACGTTTCGTACCGGCCTCAAAGACCATGCATGTACTTTTGGTCACATTATACTTTAGCCCATGACCAAGGGCATACTCCTCACAGGTCCGCACTAGCTTTCTAAGGCCACAGACCGACGCGCTCAGCAGCACCATGTCGTCAGCATAACTGAGATTGTTGACACAGACTCCACCGACATGGCAGCCGACATGTTGGTTACTAAGCGCGACGATCAAGGCATTCATGTACAGGTTAAAGAGGGAGGGGGAAGTCAACCCCCCCTGCCTCACCCCGCACTCCAGCCGATACGGCTCCGACATTGCACCCGCCCACTTAACGCTGTTGACCTGATGACTGTACCAGTATTTAATTATCCGTAAAAATCTAACAGCGATATAGCAATCTTAATTTAGTATTGTGGAATTTATGAACCAGAATGCGGACATTCTGGTTCGATAAGTTCGACTCTAGAATGATTTTGACACAGATAACTCTAATTGTTTATTTAAATCTGTAAGATTATGAAAAACAGCCGGTCGTTTCTGTAATAAACTCACCGTGAAAACTTAGGTGATGTGAGTTTGTTTTTGCTAGGAATTGACACTATTGACAGCTCACTCCACGCTCACTTTACCTAAGTTTTCACGGTGAGATGGTTACAGAATCGCACTGCTGTAGTTATTGTACCGACCTTTACAAAATACTATTATTTGTTTTTCGACAGGTGCCAACATCGTACGCATTCGCCGCTCAGCCACAGTTTGCATTCCACCAATTGCCTCAAGTCAACAGCTTCGCCTCTTTACAACCTGCATACTACCCCGTTGCAGGACACTCATACATCCCAGCGGGTAACATCTTCTACCCTTCAGCACCCTCTTTTGCTCCAGTGTTAGGATCTGGACTACCGGCTGCTCCTGCTTATCCTAGCGCCCCTGCCCCTCCTAATAGTCCTGCTCCTATTGCACCAGCCTACCCTGAAGGCTCGCCGAGTTTTCCCCCAAGTCAGCAGGGCGGTGACGCTGACTCAGCCGTAGTGGACTCGGCAGACTTTAACGCTGAGCAGCAAAGACAAGATTCAGGAGCTTCAACCCCATCGCCTTCTCAACCCCCAGCATCAGAGCCAAGTCAGCCAGCTGCTCCTCAGTTCCCACCTTTCCCACCCTCAAACACATTCCCGAATTTTCCAAACTTTCCTCAAATACCACAAGAGTCTGGTCAGACTCCCGAGTTCCCGCAATTCCCACAAATCCCTCAAATCCCAGGTTTCCCACAAAACCCAGGTTTGCCACAAAACCCCTTCCCCCAGGGGCCTTCCTCCCCGCCATCAAATTTCCCCGGCGGTATTAACCAGGACAAGGGTCTAAGTGACGAAGATACGATATCTGTGGAGTCCGCCTAAATGTCATTTTAAAAACAGTTTAAAAACTCATAAGTCACATTTTTAAATACATACTTATTTCATGAAGGATTCACAATAAAATTCTGATAATTACAATTCTATGCATTATTTATGAAACATTTTTTTTACAAATGAGAACAGCTTTCTTCTGGAAAAACCCTTTTTATGTATGTATTGTATTATGTATTTACTATAGGTACCTACCTTATATTCTGTAAACGATCAGAGAACATTTACTTTTGTATTATCAAAATTCAATAAAATGAATAAAATAAGTTTGATCTTAATTGACTTAGCTAGCTAATAACACTGAGTGTTATGAGCCAAGCTGAACAAAACTTTCCCAATGTATCTTCATTAAAAGGCAATAAAAATAGATTTTGGGAACATTTTTGTTCTCAAAATCTATGTGGGATTCCCACGAATATGAAGCAGAACGTTTAATCTTAAGCCTGAAAGGTACCTTCACCGTAGGTTGGGACTCAAAATTGGATAACATAAGAGTGTTTACGCAGTACGGCATTTCATACAAACTTTCAAGGCCTTGTTTTTCGAAATCAATGAACCGATTTTAATGAAACTTCATACGCAGGATACAAAGGTCTAAAAATTTACTTAAGAACATTTTAGAAAAATAGTGTTACAGCCAAATTAGACCGATTTTAAATTTTCCATAGAAACAGAGATTTCCAGTTACCTTTTTTTAAATAAGACATTTCAAAAATGTTCTTAAGTAACTTTTTAGACCTTTGTATGTTGCTTATGCGTATGAAGTTTCATTAAAATCGGTTCAGTCATTTCGAAAAACAAGGCTTTGTCTTCTTTTTTCGAACGTCAAATTACTGACGACTGACAGAGAGGAATCGGTGTGTAACTATTTATTTGATATAATACGTTTATTAGTAGGGGATATTTCTACAAGAATACAGACGACCAAGATGACTACCTCGTTGGTCTAGTGGTCGCAAGTGCTACTGCTGAACATGAGGTCCTGGGTTCAATTCCCGGGTTGGACGAAGTGTTATTGGGTTTTTTGATCTGGATTTTCTCAGCCCGAGGTCTAGACTTGTGCCTGATTGATGGCAATAGGCTCGCTCCCTATTACATACCTACAGGTTAAATGTGAGTGTACTATAGATACACCTCTGCCTAACCTTTCGGGATATACAGGCGTATTGTTATGTAGTTTGGTCTGTCTATCTGTAACCTTTCATGTCTTAACGTCTGAACGAATTTCGATGACATTGACACACATGTAGTCCATGACCTGAGGGGACATAGGATACTTTCTATCTCGGTAGTAGGTTCCCGTGGGTTAACTTGGGTGCCACCTTAACGCGGGTGCAGCCATGGGCAAAAGCTAGTACTTATATCTGACGGCACGTTTGGCGCAGTGGCTGCTGCGCTGCGTGTCGCGGGTTCGATTCCCGCACGGAGCAAATATTTGTATGACCTACAAGTAGTTGTTCCGGGTCTGGCTGTTTGTGTATGTGAGTTTAAATGTTTGTAAACGCACCCACAATACAGGAGAAATTCCTAGTGTGGGGCATCGTTTTTATAAAAAAAAAAAAAATTGGCTTACCATGACCCATTCTAAGGACATGAAACTAATTCTATACTGTAATAATCTACCTAGCCGTTTCCAACTATGTTGGGGTCAGCTTCCAGTCTGAGCGGATGCAGCTGAATTATACCAATATTTTACATGGAGCGACTGCCTATCTGACCTCCGCAACCCAGTTACTGAGTGACACAATACCCTTGGTAAGACTAGTTACCAGACTTTCGGCCTTCTGACGACCCGTAACGACTGTCAAAGATTCACGAATGACAACCGGGATCAACGGCTAAACGTGCTTTCCGAGACACGGGGGGTCTTGGTATGTAATGGTGGTCACCCATCCACGGACCAAGGATTGACCCTTCCGGCTGTTATTACTTAGCCACAAGCAACTTAATAATGTACAGACGCCAGCACATCAAGCTACTACAATCTGTCAAAGCGTTTGCATGGTGTGGCTTCTAATGTCGAATTGGGTCGCAGTAACTAGCAAGGGCATCCTGCCTGACCAATAGGTTTAGATAAGGTTAGAACAGCACAAGAGTCGAGCGACCGCTAGGTACTTCCAAATTGGTCGCAGTGACTATTAAATATTTTAAGTACAACAACTCTGATAACTTTTAATTAATATTGACTTAAAATCACTCTTTTCACTTGAAGTAGGTAATTTTACTCATTTTATTTATTTTTGTTTCGGACGTAGACAGAGTAAACTATAGACTGCTGTATATCTTCTTTTTCATTCGCACAAGAAAAAGAGAAATAAATTACCGTCACTAGCAAAGAAAAGAGACAGAGTAAGAATATTTCTGTCCCTTACTGCGTGTCGGCTAAGCACATCAATGTGCACAACAAGTTTGACGTTTATGAATGAAATAATAAAAACTACACCGCGATTAAGCGGAAAAAAATTCAGTAATAGTACATTTGCGCAACTGTGAAAATGGTAAGGTGCAGTGTAATAAGCTGTTAAAATGATAGTGATGAAGATTGCCCGAATTTTTTTGTCCCTTTCGGTGACACGGATACCATAAGTCTATAGATTACTTTGTCTACGGTTTCGGACGTAATTTTTGTTATGACACACAGAGCCACGAGCGCCAATATTTAGAACAAAATCTACAATCTGACGTTTCATTCCCGCTGTTTTACATAACCTCTAATCGTTGACCCGCTGCATTGATACTGCATTGACTCGTCACTAATTGAGATTCGTTATTGTAGATAAACCGATTGTCCGCTTTGTTTTGTTTTGAAAAATATTTATACTACATATCTACAATGACTTTTGAATTAATAAATAACATAGTAGAATGACATTTAATACAGGTGCGCCGTTATTGTAGTTTCTTTTAGACACCGAGAGTAAATGGGACACAATTTAATACTTTAAATTGTCTAGAAATTGTGAACCAAGTTTAATATTTAACAAAATGTCATTATTCCAAAGTGCTGTGGTGTTATTTTATGTAATTTTATTTATTATAAGTGCGAGTTCTTGTACATTCGCTGCGCCTATAGAAATGACAAAAGTCACGTCTGTTTCAAAGGTTTGATTCTTTCAGGCATTATTTTTACCTGCTGCATAGTCTACCATACCTGCCATAACGTTTGGAAGTGACACCTTTCGTCACAGTTTATTTAGATCTACCGAGTCTTCTAATGTGGTTAGATCAAAATGAAAAGTTAGAAAATATCTATCCAAGTTGTTTATGAAACAGGGAAGAGTGAAAATTCAAATCAAAACTTTCATTTCAGATACTTAGTACATAAAATTCTAAAAACTATGTTAGTAATAATTACATGACTTGGTTAGAAACATCTTTGAGTATAGTATCCAAGCATGGTGTAGCTCAGCCCTCACAGACGCCATTCCCAGATCGTACACTGTGAACTGCGATACTGCAGGACTGCATAGTTGGCAAACAAGTCAACTTCGTAGCTACCATGCACTTCGTACGTAGCAGTTTACAGCAAAGGGCGACGAACTTTTTTTTTTTTGCTAGCCTATGCTGTCCCACTGCTGGGCAAAGGCCTCCCCCAAATCCTTCCAGGAACTCTTTTCCCGCGCCACCTCGAACCAGCCCTCCCGGTACGCGTCCAGGTCATCTCGCCATCTCAGCGGTCATCGCGCATACGGCTGATGTGACCCGACCAATCCCATTTGAGCCTGGCAGCCTTCTTTCCTACGAGCGACGAACATTATTAAAAAAATGGTCTTTCATCAAGGGCCTGCATATCTATGGGCCTGCTACAGAAGACTAAACATCTTCCTGCTTTAGACCCACTAATTTTATACATCTTCATAATTTTTAATGTATACAGCGGGGTAATTGCATATGTAACACTATCAGTAGCAACCGCTTTAATTTTGACAGTTCAACAACATTCATTACGTTGTTTACGTTGTTGAGCAGACAAATTTTCGAACATATGAAGCAATGGATTAGCAATATCCTTCAAAATTATTCAGATTCAGATTGATAGTGTGTTGCGCAATTAGGGAGCAGGTTGTTTAAACCATGGTTTCAATACATGATTCTGAACACCGCGTTCAAAGTTATCATCAGTTATTAAAAAAAAAAATGCTTTTTGACCGCATAGGTATTGCACTTTTTTTTTAACAGCAGATTTTTTATTACCGACTAATGATGATGATGATGTCGCGCACATCCATGTTCCCCCTGCCACCCTATTTATTTAGTGGCTAAGCTATGCTTACTTTAATATTATTTTATTGTTTTTTAGGATCTTAGTTGTTACCACTACATAATGACAGCGTTACTTCTACTTGCTGATATGGATGATATGGATGGAGGACAGAAAAAAACCATAGTGAAAAGGGATACATCTAGATCTGGTTAGTTTGTTTTGTTTTTTTGCATAGCCGTGTCAAAAAACTTCCTTACGTAACTAACTAAACTTTTATATTTTTTCTAACTTAAGTTAGTAACCTAAACTTGTCTCTAGTTGAAACTACATACGCTTCGATCTGTCAAAATCAGTGCATTTTGGGCACTGAATTCTAATAAACAAGCTTGTATGATACAAGGGGCCTAAAAAGGCCACTTAAGCAGAATCATAAAAGGATAACATTATGAATCATAATGAACAGTTAACTATTAAGTTAATTAAAAACTAATAAATTATTAATTATTCAAAGAGATTTGGATTGGGTTGGTTGGTTGGGTTGGCACAGACAAAAAAATAACTGAAAAAATCCTGGGATTCACCAATGGGATTTGATACGATTAACTTAATAGTTAACTGTTCATTATGATTCATAATGTTATCCAAATCTCTTTATATATATATTATTATATTATATATATATTATACCTACCTACGTAGTGCAGCGAAAAAAAGAAAAACACGGACTGTCTTCGCCATATTACGATTCATAAATGTTATCCTTTTATGATTCTGCCAAAGAGGCCTTTTTAGGCCCCCAGGTCAGGGATTTTGGCGTAATTCGAAACGCTAGTGTCATTTAAACTCAGTAGGCACGTAGGCACCATATCTGGCCAGATATGGTGCCTACGTGCCTACTGAGTTTAAATGACACTAGCGTTTGAGGAGTTACCAAAGTTGTTAAGGCAGTCACTTCTTAATATCTTCTTAGCGTGTCGATAACAAGTGTTAAGTTAAATTTCCTGTTTGGCCCACAACTTAGCAACGCGAATACCTGACGCGAATTCGCTTACACATTCATTAGGTCCTCACGAGTATAGGGCATGTGGCGCAAAATAATAGCTGGGCCATTATCTACGG
The DNA here is from genome assembly GCA_963082905.1 of Oligia fasciuncula. Lineage (NCBI taxonomy): Eukaryota > Metazoa > Arthropoda > Insecta > Lepidoptera > Noctuidae > Oligia > Oligia fasciuncula. The sequence continues at coordinate 14,928,389 of OY720387.1, forward strand.
GGAGACGCCGGATATACATTGGGGATCGAAACCATCCGAGAAACCCCACTTGTGGAGGTTGTCTAATTGAAGTCTTGGTAAATGAGACGCAATATTAATAATCAATTGTTAATGCTACTTGCTGCACCGAGGAGGCACACTGGCATCTATTGATCATAATAATCAAAACATGTAGTAAAAAAGTCCTGACACACTCACTGACTGAGACATCAGCGTCCAGCCCAAACCCTTGGACGTAGAAGGCTGGATTTTTTTTAATTCACACGGAATGGGGAATATAGGGTAGATAAAGTTGCAGGCAAAGTACATACAAATACAAAGATAGTAGGCACTATTAGGGATACCTAATTTTTGTTTGCGATAGCCAAGACAAGCAAAAAACAAAAAGCACTGCCTACCTTTTCTCGAAGCGTTTCGACGTATTTTCATTAGTGACTTATGGTAACTACTACATCTTATTCTGAGAATTTGAGTTCTCTGGCATTATCCAAGTCCAAGCTATGAGTGTAAATATCAAGGAACTTGGTGTGTTTCAGACTCATGAAACACACGAAGTTCCTTTGTCTTGATTCATTCACTGACTCACTCACTCACTCATCAAAACCTCTAGGACACTTCCCGAAGTCCCGAAGTCCTAGAAAGCCGAATTTTTTTTTTCAAAAAATATTAAGATTTTGTAACTTTCACACTTCAATCCCCTTAAAGAGAGGTGAAAGTCTGTATGTCTTACGGATAATACGTACCTACAAAAAGAATTAAAATTCCACCAAAACATTTAAACATCATTAAAGTAGGTTGCTAAGCCTCACATAACGCTTCCCCTGTTAAAAAGTTATCAGATCTATTATACAGGTAAGCCCGTAACACTACAAGGCCCAACTCTACAAACCTCACTTCTTGGTCCAAATGTATGGCTTGATTCGTCTAGGTCGTGCGTGTGGTTATAGTAGTGGTGTAGTTGTTCTGTTTTTACCGACTTCAAAAAAAGGAGGTTATCAATTCGATACGTATGTATGTAATATTATTGGAATTGCATTATAAAAAAAAAAAAAAAACAAATATACAAAATTTCATAGACGTATGTATGTATGTATGTATGTATGCACGTATGTATGTATGTATGTATGTTTGTCCACGCATATCTCCGGAACTATTAATCGGATCGTGACCATTTTTTTTTATTGGCTTACATTTTTTTCAACTTAGGGAACAGTGCAAGTTTCATCAAGATCGATTCAGTAATTTTCAAGATATGGACTAATACGTGTAAGTGTGACGGCCTGGCTTATTGATAAGAGCTACGGGTGTAGTGTCAAAGGGAAAACATCTCAAAACCTTGGTCAAATTTCGGAAGTCGGTGGCATAAAACTAAAATACAGATCCCAAGACACCGACTTCCGAAATTAAAGTTATTTCATAATTTTGAGTTAATTTCTTTTTGAAGTCGGTTTAATTTTTTTAAATTACTTTTTTTATAAAATCCAAATGCGGATTTAAGACGTCAATAACTATAGGCTTGAAGATTACATTTTTAGTACCATGACCATGTGGGGCATAAAAATAAAGGGCTTGATCTCCTCAAGCCCTTTATTTTTATGCCCCACATGGTCCATGTCACATGGCCCCCACGATTCGAAAAATAACACAATAAAAGGATTTAAAAACAATAAGAACACTGTGATCAGCTTTATTAATAAATCACTTCCGCCTGAACTAACGACCCGTTAATGGGAACTCGACCTTAATTGTAAGAAAAATTATCTAAAACAAACGACTTTTTTAATGACTGATTTTTTTCTAGGTAAATACCAGGACGCGGCCATGATGGGCATAATGAAAGTGTTTCAACTCGGATTTACAATGTTCAGAAATATTTTTGCTGAGGAACCTGTCGGCGGCAGACATCCATTGGCTCGTGGTGTCCCAGGACCCGTTGTACTACTATTTAAGGAATCAATTATTAACAAACTCTACCCCAAGCCTGCGGCTGCTGAATAAATCATTTATTTACTTTGAAAACATGGGTAGTTGTTACATGGATGTTTTTTATAATAAGTTTAGGTAGTCATAGTTCTCCATATTTCACCAGCATGCATGCAAATCATACTACCATGGGTACCATGATTTATCAGTATTGGCACTTTTTTCAATTTGTCTCACGAAAAACTATTTGTATCTAGAACCTTACTGTTAAACACTCAAATTGTCATAACTTTTAAGGGGATCAAATTAGGGCTCTGCCACAGAGACATTTTTTACAGCAAATAACCCCAACTATCGCCCTGTTTCGTTTGGTCCACGATTTTTTACCCACGTTATCCCGGTAGTACGTTCGAGCAAAAGCTAGTTACGTTATAAAAATGAAAAATATGTTCGCTGAAATATTCTTTATCATTCAGCCGAAAGACGTCCACTGCTGGACATAGGCCTCCCCCAAGCACCTCCACTTCGACCGGTTCTGTGCTTCTCGCATCCAACGGGATCCTGCGGCCTTCACAAGGTCGTCGGTCCACCTTGTGGGAGGCCTTCCAACGCTACGTCTTCCGGTACGCGGTCGCCACTCCAGAACCTTTCGGGCCCATCGGCCATCTGTTCTGCGAGCAATGTGCCCTACCCAGTGCCACTTAAGTAAAAAAAATAAAATTGAAATATTCATATTTTCATAATATACCTAAACCAGGTATATAAACCACAAGAAACATTAGTAAGTAATTGGTTTTTGAAAACTGTGAACTAGCCTATTGTCGATAGCTTCGGACACTACGGCCTGGCATGCAGACGAATTGCGGGTGGCATTGATCGCGAATTCGATCGTAGTCAGAGTTTTGGCTGTATTAGAACCGCTTGCCACGCGTCGATATCAAAAGACCGGGCGGCATGTCTTTAGGTTAATGAAAGACGGGTAGGCCCGTATTGTGGGACAAAACGTGTGATGTGTTGATACTCTGGCGCCATCCACCTTCCTAACTGGGTGTGCTTTGCTGGCGCTGTACTGTCAGAGCAGCTATGGAGAACCTCAAACGACGTCAATATAAAAACCAGGTCGGTAATTATATTATCGAGCCGTTTGGGGTTGAAACCCTCAGGCCGTGGGGTCCGAGTGCTTACATAACCAGGCACACAGATTGTTTATAACCTGGATTAACACATAGGACATTTTTTATCCCAGTAGTACATTACATGCCTTACAAGACGGTATTCGGTTCACGACACGTTGTGCACAATTTCTGAGCAGTAGTAACCTAACAGAAGTACTAGGCTTGCATGAATTCACAATAGTATTTCAATCAGTATTATCCTACCAATAGGATATAAGTGAAATTTGGAGCACAGATAGTTTATAACCTGAATAACGTTCCCGCGGGATAATTTGAGACGTCCACGCGTGCGAAGCCACGGGCAAAAGCTAGTATAATTATAAATTATCATGTCGATGGAAGGTGAAATAAAACGAAATACTTAAGTTGCTAAAATGTATATTACTATAACTGGAGACACGTCACCAAAATCCAGGTGTGCGTTCGGGAATCCATCTATCCCAATCTCTCTGCGTAGTATTTTTACCATCAAGTCCCAAGGAGAAGTAGAATGAGTATGGAAACCATTCTGTTACGAACGTTACTGTTATGTTGTAGCCGCCAACGCCCTCTATGAGAGGCATTGACATACGATTGGGCATCGCCAAGCGAGCACACACTATTGTGCATTCTATGCCTGCAGATATCTAAAACAATGAACGCGTTATTTATGACGTTGTTCATGTTCATTGGCACGCAGGTACGCGATGACAGTTTAGCCATTTGGTTTCGTAATCAGTGTATAATGTTACCACTGCTGCACTGCTGAGATACAGGCCTCCTCTCTTCAAAAGTGGAGTGGGCTGTAATGTACCACGCAGGCCCAGTGCCAACCCGGTAGATGTCACATGTCTTCGAACATTTGGTTAGAAAAAAATGAAATAATTTATGAATAATTGGTGATGAAATAATTTACACTAAGTAAAGCGCCTGTATGGGTTCGAACTTACAACCTACAACTAGTAGGACGTCGCCGTTGTCACTGGCCACCACTGCTCATTTCGGTTTACATAGCATTTTTAAAGTTCATTTGTTCAAGTTAGTCTCTGTTTCCGCATCTATCTTGCATCGTGTACGGAAAGCAAGTCGACTTTTGGACAATTTAAGTTAAAAAAATACTATGTGTTCATGTTCAGTGAAAAAAACGTACCTTCAAGATGATGTTAAGCTTGGCAGGAGGATCGGCGTTCACTTCAAACCTTTCTGAATAGAAGAATGAAGACTTTCTCTTTTGAAGAGCGGTACCTTTGAAGCAGAAGTTTCCCGTTACATAAGTACGAGCGCGCCAACCAGATCTCTGCTTTTTCCTTTTCCTCAAAAATGATTGGTTTATGCCGCCTATATCTGCAATAGTACCATTTTATTAGCATAATCATAATAAGCCTATAATGTTCCTTTCCCACTGCTGGGACAACAGCCTCCTCTCTTCGAGAGAGAGAGTGGGCTATAATCTACCACGCGGGGCCAGTGCAGCTTGGTAGATGTCACATGTCTTCGGATTTTTTGGTTCTAGGACATGCCGGTTTCCTCACGATGTTTTCCTTCACCGTTTTGAGAGCAGTGGTGATGAAATAATTTACACAAAGTTCGAAACCACGACCTAGATAACTCGTAAGTCGGGTTGTTACTACTACTCATTTTATTAGAAAAAGTTTTAATTCTCGTTCGGGGAAGTATTATTTTATTTTATTTATTTATTTATTTATCTCAGGCGACGCAGGCCCATACATAAATCCCTTAACCTAAACATACATATATTATATTCTTACACCTCTCCGTGTTATTCTCTCCTCTCCTTCTTTTATTCTTAGTATTAGCACAGTATTAGTAACAATATGTAGACCTGCAGTTACGTAGCGTTGTTGGGTATTGGTTTGCAGTTTATTGTGCTGGTGATTTACTATTATACTAACGGACGAATAATAAATTTCAGCTTTTTAACCGACTTCAAAAAAGGAGGAGGTTCTCAATATTCGACGGTATATACTATTATAGAATCGCATATGTGCTGTCAGCACCCCTACAATAATGTGCTGACAGCACATATGAGATTCTATAATAGTATTGCAGATATCCTGCGGTGATCACTTACCACTAGATTCTTGTAAGTCTACCTCCTAATATCATAAATAATCATACTTACTGGCGGCGCCGGCATCAACAAGCATAACATTCTGCGGGTACGGTTTAGGTAGGTGGTGTGCCGTGATAACATTCATAATCCAGTTATTGTAGGGGTAAACATCGATGTAGAGGGGGGGTTCATTGTTGAGACGGCGACGCATGGAGCGGCGGCGGCAGGGTGCTCCACCGGCCGCCAGGCCCATCAGCTCGAAGGGCCCGTCGATGGCGTGGCTGATGATAGGCGCCCCAGCCCGCACGCCGCAGCCGGAGGTACACAACACGTGAGTGACACCTTCGCTACCCAGTTTCTGTACACATGATAAGGTGGTTTTACATATACCAGTCTATAGGATAAACAGTCCTAAAGCGCCATCTACACGGGCCAGCGTACCGCGGCAATAGTCGCGTGGCATCAAATTCAATAGAAACAGTATGAATCAATCTCCACACGGCGAGTATTTGATGGCACGGTGAAACTCGCCCCGATTCTATCGCACTTGGAGATGGCACCTTAAGGTGGAACTAGTCGCGAACTCGAACTCACTGGTGGGCATTGCCAAAAAGCACGCTGTCTCACCTAGCATTATGTCCGACAGAAATAGTATCATTGATGAGCAGTTAGACGCTAGTTTACACGAACTACGTCTAGTTCGCACGCACACAAACACCGTTCGTTCCGAACTAAAACGCGCGTATAAAAATACCAAAAAGCCTTTGGAGAATCGAGTTTTATGAAAAAATCACTGCATAAATAAATTAAAAATAAAGTTTATTGAATACTTCGAGAATTGGGCTTTGTCGGTACCGACTTTGTTTTGAAGATTTTACACTTCTTTCATTACTTATTTACACCCAAAGTTGCGTTAAAATTAGCAAGAAAAATGAATCTTTGTTGGATCATGGCTTTTTATTTTACTATTTTATTTCCGTACAGCAGACACAATAATTAATAATAAGAAAAAACGACATCATGTTTAACTTTGGATGTATAATGCCAAACAGTGGAATTATACCCTCCCGAAAGTATGGAAAAAATATCGACTACTCCACCTGCTGAGACTCAAGCCTCTCTGGGCAAGGTGTTTAAAGAATTTATTTATGTTTCTTTCTCTTTTCAATAGACTTTGATGGTTAACGATCGCGATATTATAATGATGCATTTTTACCTTTTGATAATAAGTACTATGACTATTTAGTGATTTTATTGTATTTGACGTTTTTATTATTTTATTTTTCTGTTCATGTATTTAATTCATTTGAAATATCATTATGTTTTTATCATTATTTTTTCACAAAGTCATGTATTAACATGACAACTAATAAGTCACTTATAAAGTATGTCTTAATTATGACAAAACATAGCGCACGCACATATGTAAACACCTGTGTTTCACAAATATACTAATTGATTGATTGATATTTTCATCGTACGATCATAATTAAAATTTTACTAAGAATTGAAAAAATAACATTACGCCTTTAGTCTCCGCTGCCTAAGCAGAACTGTAATGCTGTTCTGTAAAAATCTCACCGTGAAAACTTAGGTAAAGTGAGCTTAAAGTGAGTTGTCAGTAGTGTCCCTAAAACGACCCACTGACCGTCAATCCCTAGCATAAGGTGGAATGACAGCTCACTTCATCTAAGTTATCACGGTGATCTTTTTACAGAATAGTACCGCTGTACCAGTAATGTTCCAGTTTCAAATAGGCACTAGAGGATTTGGACAACATCCTCCTGCCCCCTCAATTACTCTTTGGGGCTACTGAGGTTTGGGGTTACTCGTTGGCCAGCGGGGTAATTGCGTAACACACTAACAGTACCATTGGCTTTAACTTTGTCAGTTCAACAACATTCATTGCGTAATATGTAATAGGTTGGAGGTTGGAGTCCGCAACTCCAGCTCCGCAACTCCGTTATTGAGCAGACAAATTTTTCGAACATAATATGAAGCAATGGATTAGCAATATACTTCAAAATTAATCAGATTGAGATAGTGTCTTACGCAATGCGGCCATGGTCTTCTTCTGTACGTCTCTACGTTACTGAGTTGAGCTGCACGATTTTTGACAAATGCGTGCACTGACTGGACAGGTCCTCTCAATCTGTGTGGTTCTTTCCTCAAAAGACCACCTCAGACATCGATCTACATGGTCTTCATATAACCCTGACCAAGATTATGTCTGGACTTGAGAGACTATGACCTCTGAGTTTGTTTCGGCCTTTCTTCTCAGAGTAGGCAGATAGGAAACGCCGACTTCGTCTAGTTTAAAAAAAAAAACATGATTGACGTGTAAAAGTGTTTGTACAAACCTACTTACAAAAAATAAAATCATTTCATATCATTTCATTTCATCATACTAGCCGTCATCTCGGTAGAGAAAAAAAAAATAGATGGAATCCATCCATCATTTCTTTAATCTTCCTCTAACATAGTAGGTATCTAAAAAGTATCTTATAAGGTAACATGAATTTCAACTTTACCCCTTTCATCCGATGCCGTTTACATTCTCTATGGGTAAATAATTTTAGTGTTTTCTTGGCTAATCTTTCCGAATCAAAATCTCTAGGCACAGCTGTAAAAAAAACAGAAAATTGTTTAGTAAAACACATACTACCTACATAATTTGTTCTTATTGCTGCAGCTGTTGACACTACATAGTATAGTAGGTAATAATTACGGTTGGTAGGCATGCGCGAAAAATATTTCTCGAATACGAGATTTTATAGCTTATAACTTTGAATTTTCACTTGTCTTTGTCTGTTTTCTATTCGATAAAATATTGTTTCCGGTATAAGTAAAAACTAAAACCGTGTGAACGTACCCATAATTTTATCTTGGCCCATCAATAGATAGGCTGACATCTACCAAAGGCCCGCGTTGTAGATTACCGCCCAGTCCCTAACCCGATAATTTATACATTGTTTAGTAAAATCGATACGATCACCGGTCAGACCCATAATTTTTTTGATTTTATTTGACGTCAAGTGACAAATTATTTATACAAGGTCAAATTAAATTAGCTAGAGAAACTCCGCAAACGTATTGAGTATCGATATCTTAATATGACATGATTAAACAAAAAATAAATTAATTTGATAAGTTTTTTTTGGGTCTTCAAAAAGTTTGTTGTGTGCAAACTTCACAGATGTGATGGATATCGATATTTAAACTCGATAAAACAAAAAGAATAAGAATTTTTCAGCCTCAAACTGAAAGCATTTATTTCAATTAAAGTGTTATTTATTTTAATGTTGGTAATATTTACATAATCTATGCTAATATTTAAAATAATAATAATATGTAGGTACATTTATACGAAAAATAAGCAAAATAACCATAGGGAATCAAAAAATTTGTCCGCATCATTGTCAACAGGAACAGTGCCCAAAAGGCTGGCAGTATTGCCGCGTTGTATGACAATGCTAATTCTTTGGCCAAGAAATAGGCCAGCTCTCTGGTGACGTGAAGAGTCGACTAACCGCTTGGCGATATCTCGAAAAACCAAGCGGGCACTCGGACCATGGCCCTAGTGTTTTAACCCCAAACGGCTCGAACATATAACTCCCAATCAGGTTGTTGATTTTCGCCGTTCGAGGTTCTCTGCACCTTTTTAAATAAAGGTTGAATTTATAATTATATGTGAGAACAATCTAAAAAACTCTTTCTCAACTCATACTTCAAGTACCAACACAACAAGCGGTCATTGACCCAACAAAAAAAAAACTTGTTTTTTCTTGTTTATTTATATATCGATACCCATCACGTCTGCAGTCTCGCTAGCCAATTTAATTTGACCCTGTACATGATAAAATAATTAATCTTCTTGAAATAATGCAGAATATAAAATTAATAAAAATAATGTATAAAATAATAAAAAATATTTATATGAACAAAAAAAAAAAAAAAATATATACATATAAATTAATTAATAATAATATATATTTAAAAACATACTACTAATGTAGTCAATCAAGTACACGGCTCGAAGTTTCTTCTTCCTAGTGCGTTCTGCTAACGTCGGTAAACATATCGGGACCATGTAGTCTGAAATCGAAATGGTTATAAAGGTAGGTTACACAAGGTTAGCCCGCAAAAACTGCTGCTGTGTTTCTAGTTTAACACACACACAACATAGAAACAATTTACCTATGTAAAGTCAGGGAAATTAATTGTTAACCCTTTGAACGCCATTGTCACATATACGTGTCAAGCAAGCGCGTGCCCTGTACGCCATTCGTGTGTCGCCTATCCTATTACGAGCGACACAAATATGTGACAAAAAATGCGGTGCACTTTATCACGAAATAAACAATTAAATCATTACTTTTATGTGTTTTTATTTGTATACCTTAAATATTTAAAATTGTGGCTTGGCGTGGAGGGCACGCGCATGCGTTTAATGCTCTGGCGTTCAAAAGGTTAAGCAAATAAAGAAAGAAAATACGTTTTTTTGCAGTAAACATGACGCATAAAAGAACACAAACACAAAAAAAAAAAGTTGGGGGAAAACATGCGTCACATCACATCCACGCAAAACGGCCATCGCTCAGCATAATGGTAAGACCCTATGCGAGACAGAGCCCTAGCGCTGGTTTTTAGCGACAACCGGCGTTGACGTGATTACGTCAACCGGTGTAGCATACAACTAGACAAATGCAAATAGACATCCTTCGTAAATCTTCCGTGTGGGTATACACGGAAAATTCATTACAACTGTCAAAAAATGACAGTTGTGACTTGAATACTTGGACAATTATTTAAATGGGTAGTCAGTTTGCTTAACAATCATTTTCTTGACTATAGCTAAGTACATAAATATCGAAAATCATAAAGGAAATATTTACCTTTCGCAATAATTTATGATGATTTACAGATCAGAACAAGATTACATTATTACATTATTATTATTTTAATACTGTAAGCTTTTAAATTATATAAATACTAAACAGTAGATAAATAAAAATTAGAATTATAAAAAATTTAATTACGTGACTTCATCGGTCGAATTAGCTTAACCAGAACAAGACTGTTTCCGACCCCGAACCTGAAATAAATGGTCAATGAACATTTTTGTGCCATATTGTAAGGATGTTGGTGGCGCAGCAGCGGCAAGGGAGCACTATAGCTGTACTTGGATCTATTGGCACGTCCCATTGACATTCGAAACTTATCCATTGAACAATTTAAAAGCTTTGTTAAAACCATACTTTGTAAAAAAAAGGGTATCTACTATAAAATTTCTGATTATTTAGAAGACAAAAAGGCTTGGGAATGAGCTGCTCGCTCTGCTAAGCCTTGGGATAAACTTGACCTTTTAATTATCACGCAAAACCACTATTTTATTTTATTTTCAATATCGGATCTAACGCCGCCATCTTGTCGCACAAAGGCTTTCCAACAGCGCCACCCTGTCAACGTCTCAGCTGTAGGTACAGACGCCAGCACATCAAGCTACCTACCCGAAACTGTATAATTTTCTCAATCAATTTTAAACCTTAGATATGGTTTAGCAATAAAGTTGAAACTCTATTAAATCAATTTGACAGTTTGTAGTAGCTTGATGTGCTGGCGTCTGTACATACAAGTTGCCCTAGCCTAGTAATAACTAGGATAGGTACATCCCAAAAAGACGATCCAGGGGGCCTAAAAAGGCCACTTTGGCAGAATCATAAAAGGATAACATAATGGACAGTTCACTGTTAAGCTAATCGTATCAAATCCCAATGGTGAAGCATTTTTCAGTATTTTTTTTTTGTCTGTGCTAAAATACCAATCAATCCTGTCCAAATCCAATCCCAATCCCTTTGAATGTACCTACGTACTGCAGCGTAAAAAAGAAAAACACTGGCTGTCTTCGCCATATTATAATTCATAATGTTATCCTTTTATGATTCTCCAAAGTGGCCTTTTTACGCCCCCAGTAAGGATGTACAGCCCCGATGTAAACTTTATCGCGGCTCGGAACATGAGGCGAGTCGCTGCGTAGCGTAGTAACAAATTCCCGTGTCAGCGGGGGTGAGGGGTGCGGTACTGCGCCGTTAGCAGCTCACTTCAGCCGCCATAAACTTTGACGTTTAATATATTATCGTATCGATGTATTAAAAGAAAACAAATTCGAAAATATTTGAGGATCGATAAAATATAGGGTGACTGGTAATTAGTGACCGATACTTAAACACGTGATTTTGCTCATCATTATGAACAACTTTTACTGTGGGACCAAACCTGAAATCGTGAAAAAAAAAAACAGCTGTTCTATACATTTTGACGAGTTAGACGAACATAAATGTAGGGAACAGCTGATTTTTTTTTCGCGATTTCAGGTTTGGTCCCATAGTAAAAGTTGTTCATAATGATGAGTAAAATCACGTGTTTAAGTATCACTAATTACCAGTCACCCAATATATGCAGACTCACTAACAAAGGTAAAATAGAAAGGAAAGTCTTTTCTTGCGGTAAAGTTGAAGAAAAACCTTAGGTACCTTGTAAATTCCGGATGAGGTGTTATGTCGAGCGGTGGTATTTCTATATATGCGCGTGGGCATTTTGCACCAAACTTAACTTGTGTGCGCGTTAAGCCACACTCCTCTTCGTCTCGTTCGTAATCACCAAATACAATATTACCTCTGAAAAGTTAAGATCAAATAAAAAAAGTGCAATTATTTCACTTCTTTGAGAACTTGATCAGCCTCTTATATAAAAAAAGTGAGAATACTGAATTATGCATTAGTGACAAATACTCTAACAAGTACAGTTCAACCAGAAAGAGTTGGCGCTTTGGTAATCTTCGTGTTTCCGAATTAACACGAACTTCGTGCCACAGTGTAACCCCCAGCTACAGGGACAAATCTTATAAGTTTTGTACTTCTGTCTCTCTTTTTCCACTGTCTGTACAGCAGCCGAATAACAACCGTTGAGCAGTATCTCACCCTTCCTTTTTAAAGAGGAACTTTCAGCACGTTTTTCAATCACCAATTGTAATTAAACTAGGGTTAGATCAAAACGACATACAGTTTGTAGTTCTTCGGAAGATGCATCATATCAGTAGCGGTACCGAGGACGAATTGCTTGTGGATGAGAATAACGCGCGGCGCCTTGCTGTGATGAGGCAGCCCAGTCGTCACTGTCATCAAATATTTGAATTCAATAAGGATGATGATGTCACTTGAACAGCTTATCATAATTAGCCTATAACGTTCCTACTGCTGGGACACAAGCCTCGACTCAGTGAGAGAGAGTGGGCTGTAATCTACCACGCGGGCACAGTGCGGGTTGGAAAGTTGCCACGCTAAAATGGGCTGGACACATCTGCCGCATGTCAGACGACCAATGGGCCAAACTTACGACCCCATGGGTCCCTCTTAATGGCAAGCGACCTCGCGGCAGGCATAGATGGAGATGGTGGGATGAGCTGGACTCCTTCAACAAGAACCGGCCCCTAGCTGCTTTAAACAGAGAGAACTGGAAAGAGGTATTTGCTCAGCAGTGGGACACAACAGGCATTAAAAAAAACGGATGAGCGAAACCCGTCCTTTACGTATAATAAAATTGGATGAATAATGTTTTTTGTTTCGCTCAGATAGCTTTGTCCTAAGTCCAAGCCCATATGAAAAGACGGTATGGGAAGTCTATGAACAATAGCGATATGGGTAGGGCTAGGGACACCTGACATTACCCTATATTTTTCACTTTGTTTTTTTTCTTATACTGGAGACAATAAACAATATTCTTTTCTATTCTATGTATTTATACACTTTTGCAAAGGGGCATCAAAATCTGGCCCGGAAATTTTGAGAAAAATTTCGTCTTAAATCCGTGAAAAGGTAGCAGTCATAGTTTCGCATTTATAATATTCGCAAAGTATGAATATTTTGTAGGAAGTATGTATGTATTTCTAACCGTGTATGTACTGCACGAAGCCGAGCCAGTTGAATGTATGTTCCTTCAGCACTCCATCGGCTGGTTCGTTCTCGAAGTCATCGTGGCAAATCGAGAAGTCTCGAATAATGCATAATGTCGAACGCACACATACTATTGACATAACAACAACAATTACTTTAGGATGCACAGTATAATCTATTATAATAAAGATAACTTCACTTAAAAAAAGGATTTAATAAAATAAATTCTATACTTTCTTTAGGCATTGAAAAAATTTGTACCTCTGTTTTATAGAACGCCTAGTTGGTTTAGTTATCAAATTAAGTAGATATTTTACAATCAAAAATAAACAAAAAAGGATACAAACGTATAGCCCAAACTGCTGCTGCTGTTTTCCAATCGTACATACTGCCCGTACGATGAGAAACTACTGAAAATGTTCAGTGTGTGGTGTGTTGTTGTCACATAAATTTGTTTGTTTTCACAAATGGAATGTGATAACATTTTTTTCTGGGAAATGTTATCATCATCGCGAATATTTGACTCGCTTTGTAAAGGCAAGGTTGGGATTTGTTTTTAGGGTTCCGTAGATACCACAAAAGAAAAAAAATCGGCCAAGTGCGTGTCGGGCCACGCACAGTGTAGGGTTCCGTAGTAGCCCGTTATCACAATATAGTACGATTCTGTTGTTCTTTATTCTGAATATAGATATTAGGAGTTACTGGGTGGAATAACAAAAATCGACTTTAAATTTGAACGACTTTGATTTGTAATTCGAAAATTGAACAGTTCGTTTGTGATTTCTATAGGTACTCGAATGAAAACGTAAGGTCTGTCAAAACCCTTTATCTCGGGAACTTTTTTTTTTTTTTATTCGAAATGGGTTTGCTCTTGACTCTAGTCTAGGTCAGAGTTGATAGAGACAAAGTCGACGATGGAGTGAGCTCACCCAGAAGAAGCCTGTTCACTCTTACTTTGAAGAGATTCGGGTTGTATGAGCTCGGAAACACAGACGCAGGTAAAGAGTTCCACTCTTTTGCTGTGCGCATTATAAAAGACATTTGAAAACGCTTAGTGCGAATTGGTGGAATAGCAACTAGGTACGGATGGTAACTTGCAGTGCGTCTGGATGTCCGAAGGTAGAAGGGGGCCGGAGGAATGAGGTCGTGGAGTTCTTGGGCACACTCACCGAAGTATAATCTGTAGAAGACCGACAAGCAGGCAACCTTGCGGCGATGAGCCAAGCTGTGAAGATCTCCGGCATCGAGGAGCCACAATGAGGTACAGTGGGTGGTTGCTTCGAGCCAGCGTCCAGACGTGAATTGCTTGCAAAGAGAGATGCAAATAAATTTGCTTTCTCACTTGCAGAGTGAGCCAGCGACCCATCTGGTTTCATCATTGGAGGTAAAGTGGGACGACAGAAATTCGTTTCAACCGCTTTAGACAGGGACCAGAACTGTTTACTACCCGGAGGGTGTGATGCTAGTTTGTTCCCAATACGTCCGACATGGTCAAAACGTGCCCCACGTAAGACCCGCTTGCAGAACTTAGCGGCAGAATTAAAGGCTCTTTTCCTCGCGCGAACCCTACGCGCTCTAACTTTGCGGTCGCGGGCCTTGACCCAGGCTTGGTACGCAGACTCTTTACGGGCCTCAGCGCGGGCGCATTCTGCATTATACCAAGGCCGGGATTTGTGACCGAGCTGGATGTCGGAGAATGGAATAAAATACTCCATCCCCTGCTGAATCACGTCCGCAACCTCGTCAGCACAGCACGAGGGGTCACCCGAGGAGAAGCACACCTGCCGCCATGGATAAGACGCAAAAAAGTGCCGCATCTCATCCCAGTCTGCTGACTCATATCGCCATACTCGCCTCGTGCCTCTAGGACTCTCATCTGGAGGAGAGCAGGTCGAAATGGATTTCACCAGGCAGTGGTCAGACGTTCCCAGCGGGGCTGAGACCGATACTGAATGACTGTCCGGATCAGTTGCCAGCAGAAGGTCCAAGGAATTGGGAGTATGGCCGTCGACATCCGGTACCCGCGTTGCCACATTCACCATCTGGGTTAGATCTAGCGTTAAAGCAAACTTGCGCGCCTCTAACCCAGCATGGTCAGTTTTCTGGAACGGGAACAACCACTCTTTATGATGGGCGTTAAAGTCCCCCAGAAAAATGAGCTTCGCTGTTGGGTACCGTTGCTGGGCTACGTCAGTCGACTCCACGAGGTAATTAAAGAGCGCCGTTGTCTCCTGGTCACCGCTGTGCGATCGGTAGACGCCGATGTAGAGAAATTTCTCCATGCCTGTGTCCACAAGTAGCCATATGGCAGAAAAACCCGATTTTTCAAAGCAACGGAGACGACGACAACAAATGTCATCGCGGACGTACACACAGACCCCAGCTTGCTTCTTGAACTTGTGTTCAAGAGAGTAACCCGGGTAGTTGAGGTACGCCACATCCGACGGGGTTGCTATTTTCGTCTCCGTCAGGAAAAACAAGTGCGGCTTCTCGGTCTCAAGGTGGTGATGGACCGGATCGAGATTGGAGTGCAACCCCCTGATATTAGTGTTGTTTAACCTTATTCTTCTTTGCTTTGGTCATTTTGAGTAGAGTTGTTGGGGAAAAAAGTCGACTTGTCGAGGCGCTGCTCAGTGAACCAAATGGGAAACTAGAGCTAACTTAACCTATGGGGAACTCATTTGGAGACTGCGGGGACGCCCGAACCCCCCCGGATATGACCACCGGATCCTCCCATCCAGTCGCCGGCTGGCACGGTGGTGCATACCGGGATTTTTCGAGAGTTGGCGGGGCAGCCTTTGGCACGTGGCTGGCGTGCTACTTGGGCCCCCTACTGACTGCGGTCGGCCAACGGCTGGCACCGTGCTTCGGATCCCGCTACCCTCCAGAATGAGTTACCCGGCAAGTTGTGCCCAGAGACCAAGACCGGTTCTGAACAGAGCAACTGACAACCTCCTTCTCCCCCAAAGGCACTGGCACTTCCACACACCGACGGAACACAGCAAGCTGCTTGGCGCCGGACTCCGGTGGAATGGTGGTCGCGAGCCAGGCGGCTCCAATCGGAGCCTACCACCGCTTTGTAGGATCGTTCAGCCGTACCACAGGCAAGCCTGTAGTGCCGTTGCCCGGGGTGGACCACTAGGAGGTAGATCCCACACCACCCCAAATATCGAGATAAAGGGTCTTGACAGACAGACGGAGTTGAAATTAAAGCCATATACTCAGCTCTACAGTCCCTTGAAGCTGTGAAAGAATCAAACACTTAAGTTAACGTAAAAAAAAGATACGGCGGTTTATGACGAAAAAACGTATATTTCGACACTTTCAAGAGAATCAAAATTGATAGGGTACTTCCCGTTGACCTAGAATCATGAAATTTAGCAAAAAGCAAGATTATGTAGCACAAGTAAAGGAAAAAATTCGAAAACCGTAAATTTGTAGGTACATTAAAAAATTTAGATACCTGCAAAGTACGGAACCCTCGGTACGGAAGTCCGACTCGCACTTGACCATTTTTTTTATTGTTTACGTTGTTTTGAATTGAGTGAGTAAAAAAAATCGACTTCAAAAAAAAAACGAAGTGAAAAATAACTTTATTTTCTCATCTGTATTCTAGTTTTCCCACCGACTTAGTTATTTTTTTCACTTTATTGTAGTGTTTTTTTTTTTGTAAAAAAGTTTTTTTTTCTCGCTTTTTAGTGGGTCTGTTTATAATGTATCTAAGTTACAATAGCCTAATGTCAACTTGCCCATCGCCTTTAACAAAATATTGCTTTTCCCGATGCAGGGACGTAAATTGTTGAGGAGTTCTCCTAGTATAGCAATTTATGCTCGTCACAATGTGAATGGTGAAATGGAGCTGATGCTACCAACCACCACCAACCACCAAACCAACCAACCATTTTAAAGTAATCGAATCGCAACCCGTGAAATACTTATTATTGAGTAGTTCCGGTGGCCGTCTGTGGTCTTTTTCATCAGTTCCACTTCACCAAATGGTGATTTCCGAGTGCAAATGCACGAGTTGCTATAAAAATACCCAAATCGCTATAGGTGTGCCTATAATATTTGAGGAGTTCCCTCAATTCCTCATGGATCCCATCATCAGAACTGGATTTTGATAAAAATGAGACCAATCTGGAAGTATATCCTTTTAAATTAAAAAAGAATTTTCCAAATCGGTTTATACTGAGGTAACGAACATAAAAAAAAATACAACCGAATTGAGAACCTCCTCCTTTTTTTGAAGTCAGTTAAAAACGGAATATTTTTAACGCTTCAAGAAAATATTATAACTTTCTATTATATTTTATAAATGAAATCACATTTTAGAACAACTATCAATCAATCAACTTTATTTTCTCACCAAAATATACTTAAGTTATTTTACATTGGTCAGATTCGACAATGACACATAGTTCAGATAAGTATCTAAGTATAATTATATTGTGGGAGATTGGTGCCTAAGCTCGTGATTATTTTCACACTTCGATCTCTTAATCTATCTCTAATGAATTATAATCTAGTAGGATGGTAGAATTGGAAAAAGAAATTAGCTGGCATGTTTAGTTTCTGGTGAAGATAAAATTCATGTATGTCTAGTCGTATAAACGTCATCTTATAGACAAGATGCAGGTCTCCTTGGCAGTAGTATACTGGTATACGACTGGTGCGAAAAAGATGCGTCACAGGCACGTAGAGCGTCATTACAATGCAAGCCAACTTATGATCTATTGTGTCTCCGTCTTCTAGTAACTGAAACAAATGACATAAAGATAGTGGTTTCTGCCGGTCTAAAATCAAAATCAAAAGTCATTCATCCAAATTAAGCTGAGAATCAGCAATTTTCGAACGTGAAGATTACATAAGACAGTCCCCCAAAACGCCCGCTTTTCTCTACTTCCTAGTGCCTTCACTGGGAAGAAAAAGTGGCGCAACAAAACTACCCCGCAGCACACTCTATTCTGTAAAAATGTCTTGAGATAATTTAAAAACCCTTCAGCTCCTGAGACTTACATATACGTAATTAGCTTGTGTCGATTGCCAATCTGACAGAGTTATGTTGGCGGTTTTACGGAGAAACGCTCTCTGTACCGCATCAGGTGTGCACCAACCAAATTTGTAGATGCTGTGGATTTTATCTGAAAAAAAAAATACACTTCCCAATGTACCTTTGTCGTGAAAGTATGATTATCTAATAGATTCACAATAACAATATTGCTTTTAAGTGTGCGTTCTTGCAAAACTGGGAATGCGGTCTACAATGTGTTATAATTTTTGTCACAGTCAACTTTACTTCTGTATTATATGGTTCAGTCTACTTGTGTACCTACTTACTTCTTGGGAGGTTTTCATCGCCAACCAGACCTTCCGTTGGACCGTAGTGAGCGCTACGCAGAGAATACATGGCTTGATTCGCAGGAACCGCTTTCCAGCCAGATACAGCGAACACTTAAAGAGAATTTCGAGAATATAAAGAAACACTTGCCATCTCAGTAGAATTCATGTGTTCTTTTTTATATTCTATTATATTTTTATTAAATTGCAAGCAAAGCCGACGTCGACTATTCTGCCAATGTCTAAAGTGATTTGGAAAAACAAGTGTGCATGATAAACGAAAATACATACATACATACATAATCAGCCTATAATGTTCCCACTGCTGGGACACAGGCCTCCTCTCGATGAGAGGGAGTGGGCCGTAATCCACCACGCGGACCCAGTGCGGATTGGCAGATGTCACATGTCTTCGAATTTTTGATTCTAGGACATGCCGGTTTCCTCACGATGTTTTCCTTCACCGTTTTGAGAGCAGTGGTGATGAAATAATTTACACAAAGTAAAGCGCCTGTCTGGGTTCGAACCTACGACCTACAACTCGTAAGTCGCGGCCGTTACTCAAAATCAAAATCAAAATCAAAATATTTTATTTCACATAAGCCTACATGGGCACTTATGAAACGTCAGAAGCTAGGTGCACGGTTCCAATTGGTCGTTTCCTATGGAGAAGAACCGGCAAGAAACTCCACGGTTACTCTTTTTAAAAATAATTGGCTTTTACAATATTTTCAAATTACAGTAGGTATGGGAGGATAGCGTAGGCCTGTCAACAAGTATCAGGTACTTGATAAAATAAAAAATGGTCTACAGATCTAAAGTCTACAAGGCCTACAAAGTCCTCACATTTACAAAACAAGAATCTATCAAAAGGATAAATAAAAAATAAAAACCTAATAAAACCTAGTGATATGATTACCATTACAACCACTAATAAAGAGATGGAAAAAATTTGAATTTTCTGTATATAATGTCAAGTAATAAAGAGATTATGTCAAAAAAGTAAATAAAGTAAAGTAAATAAAAAATGAACATCGACAACATACTACTTGGCCACCACTGCTCTCCTCAAAACGAAAATATATATAAATATATATTATCTTCTATATTTATCATTGTTATTTTAAGCAACTGTTTCCAGAATATTGAACACCTTGTAAAAAAGACTATACAGAAACCTAAATATATGTATCTATTTACCTATTCAACTGAAATTTGGAACTTACCGATCAATAACAGTTGGAACGTTACACAGTGTACGAGATTAGTCATTCTTGAATCTTTGAAAGAACCTTTCAATATCTAAGATATAGTACTACTGACACAGACTAGTCAACAATCAATCCTTAAAATTGTGTTGATGACCATTATGCTTACTATTTGAAAATAATCCAAATTCTTCGTATGCCATTATTTTGCTTTTGTTTACTAACGTCTCCGATCACTTCAACAGACTTATACCTGTGCTTATACTATGTAAACTATGGGAAAGCAAACATTGCAACAATATTTTTTTAAATAAATAAACAGTAACTATATTTTAATTTATTTATTTAATAATTACAGAACGTATGAACTAAGATTTAAGTACCTTTAAACAATAATTTTATCATAAAAAAAAAACAAACTGTCAATATAAGCGTGTTGCTTCACCTCCTTTTTAATTAGCCAGTAGTTATACTCGTAATACTATTTCTGGAAGAGTTTGATATAAATTGTGGTTTCATTAATGTTATCCATAGGTTTCTTGTATTTGGATCGCATATCACAAAATATATAAATAATACAAATCCTTGTAGCGTTGATGTCAGACAAAAAAGATAAGACCAAAGCAAATAGTTGGAGAATGAAAATATTCCAAAAAGCCATGTCATACCCAATAAGAAGAATAAGAATATAGAAACTCTAAGTTGTGCACCGACCAAATCCATATCGGTGGATTTCATTTTTGAATCGGATCCTCGAGATATAGCGTAGAGTACTAGAATGAATAAAGTAACATTAACACATAATATAATACATAATGGCATCACGACACCTGCAAGGCTATAAAAGCCGGTAGGGTAGCAAATAGTCCTGACCACTGAAGGTCTTGGAATGTAATTCTCAGCATCAAGAGCTAATGTAATAATAACTGGCAAAGAGGGAATTCCCCAACCAATCAATGTGAATTTGCACATAAATCTGGATGGTCTGCTTACTCCTAAAACCCTCACATATCTTATAAATTGTAAAATAGCAGTTATCAACATCCACATGAAACTGGCCAATATTGAAAAGTGCAGCATTGAACCTAAAATAATACACTCAGATTTTTTGTGTTCTGCAACATAATACATTCCATTAACTTGAATAAACATAGAATAATCTAAATTAAAAACTAATATAAACACTAATGGTAATGCTATAGCAGTTGATAATTGTAGGAGAACTTTTGTTCCGGCTTTTTTCCTCCAGTTACCAAATACTAAAGCGGTTATCCAAATACCACTGATTCCCAATAGTGACAAGAAACTCCCGACTAAAGTTATTATATTCAAAGCTGTAGAGTGCTTACTATTAATTGTAACAGATGATTCGTTGGCACTTCTTGGTATAGAAAGCAATTGACCAAAATGAGTGAGATGATAGCATTCACATACAGTTGTATCATTCATTGTTTTTACGATAAAACATCCTTGTTTTTTCCAAGAACCTAGAATATTAATGGCCTGTTTAGGTTGAAAATCCCAGTAACCACAATCAGGGTTGCCTATATCATTGATTTGCTTGAATACAAGTGGCACAGGATATTCTAAGTTTGACATGTAATCGGGGATTGACACCCCGACAATTCGACTATTGATCACGTGTTTATCAGTAGCTAATTCTTGAAAAATAGCATCGTTATAGAAAATGGTAATGATAATGTGAAAAAAATCTTTTCTTGTTGTGTTTTCTTCACTACCGTTATTATTTAATTGAATTGTATCTAAAACATTTTCGGGTAACCAGGTAGCGATTTCTAAGTTTTCTATAGAAAGGACTTCTTCTAGGGTAGTATTTTTGTATAATGGTTGAACTAACATGTCTGAAAAATTATCTGAGACTGACTTTCTTATAATGGCTATACCTGTGATGTTATTATATTCTGGATAAGATATTTGGACAACAAATTGTGGTTTTAATGCAAACTGATAGGTCGCATTGCTTAATTCAGAAGACTCGTTTAAACTTCTTTTTGCTATTAGTTCTATAATATCACTAACTGAATCCAATATAACATTGGTTGAATTAAGTGTTTGAGCTAAATGTAAATAATTACAATCAAGAACCATCATTCTGTCCATGACCCAGGCAATATTATCTATGTCACCAGTTTCTACCGATGTTGCGTTTTCCTCAACAAGATCCAAAATATGTTGCAGGGACATTGACAAGTAATAAATATCAGCAGGAATTATTATATCGGTATCACCGAGCACAAAATTAAGACCATCAGTTAGAAAACTGGAAATGTAATCATTTGGCATCTGTCTTTTTACAAAATTGTATAGAAAAGTTGTAGCTTGAGATGGTTCGTAAGTATTATCACAAGAGCCTTCTACTTCTCCCCAGACTCCACCCAGCACATAGGATCCCTGACAGTGTCTCTTTACCGGTAAACCGTTAGCTTGAAGGCAAAATTGTTTTGGCGCCGAAATATGGCCAATAGGAGTCATCTCCCAATCAAGCGTAATACCATCGAAAGAAGTTGTTGGCAAACAATAAACTGAGCTGGATAAATTCATAAACGTGTAATTATATTTCGATAATTCTAAGTTTGCTGTACGTTTTAATGTAGCAAAAGTATCTTGTATATTAAGAGCTTCATCTTCTTGATTATCTTCAACGTCAACGTGCAAGTGTAATAAAATCATCATATGATCCAAACAGTAATCAAAAATATCCATTAGCAAAACTTTTTTAGCTGAAAATATGTTTGTTATGTTATTTGATAAAGTGGTCAAATCAGCTATATCTTCAAAATCATCGGGTAAAATATAATGTTTAATAACAAGTGCAAATACATGAACTTTGTTACCCTTGGGATTAGCTATGATTTTGTCCGTACTAATAAATGAAAAGTTAACTGTGTGGCCCTCACACCAATATTGCGCGGAGCTGTCGGTAACCAGATCAACAATGTATACTATTTTTTCAACCAGATTTAAATCAACCTCATCTTGCCGAGAAGAATTAACTTCAATAAATGGCATATCATTAATATCCACCACTCTAAAAAATCCTTTTGCATCAGAAAAACATTGGATACCTTTGTCGTTATTATCATATTTCCATAGACCAGAAGGATAATAAACTGTGAGAAATATTTTGTTCTGCGCTTCATTGTATTCAAACATGAATTCTGTTTTCCCGGAAACAACTTCCACCTCACAGGCCATGCAAGGTAGTGATGCACTAGAATTAATTATACCTAAAGCACCGGCGTTATTCATAATACCTTCAAAAGAAGAAGGTCTTTTAATTTCTAAGGAATCATTATGATGCGTATACTCTGTATTCTCATTAGTTTCATGAGAACCTTCAGGAACTTTAAACCAGCACCATTCATCATCTGGCAACTGATTTATTTCAGCTATTTTCTTAAAAATAAATCTAGTTAAATCATATTCACTGTTAAGCATAGGTGTTCTGCACCTTTCTTGAAGAAATTCATTAAATGACATTCCTCGATCCGATCTTTCGATGCCATAACATGTACCATTATCAAGTTTAAACCTAAATGAGTGGTATCCATAGGGACATTTACTTGGATAGTATAGGTCATTTATGTAAAAACATAAACTCGGATAGTTCTTTGAACAGAATTCTGTTATTAGCACTCCTCGTTCTATATCTAATAATAAACAATTCTTCGAAAAAGATGTGTACAGACTCAAAAAGTTACTCGGTGAAACACGTTGGCCCCAGTTAGGCCCTGGAATAGACCACACTACAGGATGGAAAAGTTTATATCTTGTCGCAGGTAGCCAAAAATATCGGGATGTATTCGTGGCTTTGAGGGAATTGAGTAGGTATTCAACTTCCGCAGCAGATAAATCCGTAATGACCGAGGCTCCACCGCTCGCAAAACAAGGAGAGTTCCAAACTGTTGGTTTACCGATTTGGTAACAGTAATCGTTGTTGTTTTCTGATATTTTATGATATCCAGGTGGACATGAATTAATGTCAAAATACTTAACAACTTTAAGACATGGTCCGATGTCATCCAGAGTAGGTGTCCAGCCGGAATAGGAACAGTTCCTCGTTACTAAGGTGTCATTTCGGTAACAAAGCGGGTCCGATTCAATATTGTTTGCTGTTTGTGTTTGATGCCAGATCACACTTATTCCATCATTAGAAACTTCTTCGGGACAAATCTGTGAATAAAAAATAATCAGGTAAGGACATAAAACTGTAACTTTTTTTGCTTAGACTAAACTTTTTTAATAGACAATGGAATGGTTTACGAAAATTAAATAAATCATTTTTACCTGTAGTGTAGAATGAAGAACGGCAATCAATACGAATATTATTTGCGACACAAACAATTTCATAATGCCGTGAAAATCACAAAAGATAATCTTTTGTACTGCAGGTAGCATAGGTTCGGGCACTTTTACCGGGATCCGACCGCGGTTTGAAACATTTTCACCTTACTGTTATTGCGCAGATTACGTTATAGGTAGGTATAAAAAAACATGGTGTTAAAAAAACTGCTGCTTTTCCACCAGAGATGTGCTAATCTGCGATGCGTATGATAACAGCCAGTGGGATCGTTTGTTTGATTTAATTATTTTTTTATACCTTGGAGCAGCAAACTAACTGGCGACCCACTTGTAGACACCGGCACCTGTGGACATCTGGAATACCAGAGGTACCACAGGGGTGTTGTTTACCCTTTTTGAAAAGGAGTTACTTTATTTTTTCCTTGAAGCTGTCCATGTCATAGCTCCGCGAAAAGACATTCCATACTTTCCAGGTAATTTGTTTTTTCTATGACAAAAGGTTAGCCATTTACTAGGTAGGTATACAATGTTGTAGCAGGTCATAATTCGAAGTGTCAAGCAATTTCGACTCGAATTGAGAATAAAGTTTTAGCTGCAGCCTGTATATCCAGCCGTAATCGGGATATATTAACGTCAGTGTCATTACGCCTGGCAAGTACACACTGATATGGTATCTTTATGAATTCATTGATTTTACGCCACGCTGTGATCAGCACTTGGCTTTATTTGTGTGGATTCCATTGGGTAACAACAGGTGAAATCCCTTATCTTGGTGAAGAACCATTGAGCACGGCTTTTAGCTATGTCAATACAATATCAACTTCGTTGTTATCTATTGTAGACTGCACTACGCCTAATATTTAAGTAGTGTCCATAGAACTTGATTTCTATTTTGATTTTTTATCATGATATGTAACTACCATTTTATCTGAGTAGGTACATATCAATTTTCTTATCAAGGTCCATGTTGCGACAGTTTTGTTTATTATTTTTTTGCCTGATAGGGACTTATTTCATAATGTACTTTAACCTCATGTTAATAATAGTTTGACACATAGGTATTACTCGTCGTATCGTACCTATTTATAGTAATCGAGGTTCCTTCTATCCTTGCCTTGGGGCTGGTCGAATTGGCAATCTGGCGACAATTACTATTATTAAGACGAACAAATTTTGTATGGAGAGAATAAAATCCGCGGTCTCGCCCAGACCAAGTTCGATCATCTGTTAATAATATAGTCGTCGATCCAAACATTTCTGAGAAGGCGTTTTAATATCCAGCAGTTGTGTGATATCTAGAAGAAAAAACCATTCTTCCTGAGCTACAGTCAGGCTTTCGTAAACAGATAAACAGCGTGGTCCTTCTACGTGGTCCTCTTTTGGACGTGGCAGATAAATAACATTCTGTCAGCAAAAGATAAGGGTCTATGCTCACTTCTCGTCCTTCTTGTTTGTTCTTGAGCTTTTGAGTGTAAATATCGATTTATTTCGATCGAAGCTAAAGCTATTATGGATTTCATCAAGATACGATGCACTAGTTCCAAAGTTATCTTACCAACTGTTAGCAACGTGTGGAAATACGATTATTTCGATTGGATTTAATGGCCTTGTTATGTCACTCACTTCCGGGTGTCCCTTAAGGCTCAATACTGGGCCCCAACATGTTTATTTTGTAATGTGCGGGTTCAATCAATTCCCTGAAGCGATGTAGTTACCACATTTATACTGATGCCGTACAATACTACATCTCTACATCTCTTTTAAGCCAAGGACTATGACAGTAGGACCTAAACGATGATTTTGACAGAATAGCATGTTGGACTGAAAACAACGGTTTGGGACCCAACCTCATTAAAGCTGTGTAGTTAATATTTTATGGGACGGCAAGCCGTGTGCCCGATGGGCTTTGCCGGGGACCTCCTCGAAATATATGCTGTTTAGAACCAAGAATCAAATCAGTGCAATGCCAGCAGCACCAAACGTTACCCAGCTGGGTGAGTCGGTCAGATACGTCTGTCAGGCTGTCCGCGTTCAGACCTATGTTACTTACATAGGTCTGAACGCGGACGCTCGGTTGAGATACGGAACACACGGTACGTGGCAGAGTCAGTGCGCACTGGTTTCTACCGGCTTAAAGTCCTTTACAAAATAAGACCTTATTTTTCAGAGGAGCTGCGGATCCAGCTGATTGAGTCGTTCGTACTATCAAACATTCACTCTGCGGACACAGTTATTGACCCTCGACTGCTGACAACAACTGATCGATTGATGCAGGGGGTTCGGAATGTGGCGCGTTCTATTCTAATAAAAACGGAGCACTTCCATACGGTTTTAATTTTAGTGAAGTAATTGTTGACATTGTAAACCCATGCATCTGGCATGAGAACATGAGAGTCGTGATTCCAGAATGGAGAAGACTATTTTTCTTTACCACGACAGTTTTTTTTTTTTCATTTTTCTTGTGGTGGACTGATGAATGGGCAAAGGTTTTACTGGGTTTTGCCCTTAGGCATTTCTAAGAAACATCCCAAAGGCTGTATTTGTTCCTGGTTGATGGAAATAGCGTTCGCCTCTTATGACATGGAACTTGGTAAACATTTCAGACGAAATATGGGTGAACTAATATTATATACCTCTGCTTGACTTTATGGGGAATCAGGCGTGATGCTAAGATTATGATGCTAAGTAATACTTTTGACTTTTTATCTATACCTTTTTTCTATAGTTGCTTTGTCCTGAGAAATATGTACTTACATAGGTAAGAGTTACCTAATTGTTTGCCCTAGTTAGGCTGTAGGGTCGATATGCGGAAAGCTGGCCATATCTATCTGGACTAGCCTAGACTAGACTATCTAACTGGACTTATTGATAATAAAGAGAATTACTTAAAATAAATCATTTACTAATTTAAATTTTAATCATTTTTTAATCCTCTCCTTGTGGCGACATGGATAGAACCCCGTCGGCTGTTTATTTACAATCATGTCACATTAGATATTTAAATAAGCGTCGGTTTCTTTAAACCTCATCATGCCTATGAATGATTCTAAGTTTCTTTCTAGTTTTCCTTGTATGATCAGTTTTAAATACAAACGGATAAATAATCACTGTGCTCGTAGAACGTTATATTAGTTCGAAGAAATAAACCAGGAACTTTTTTGCCTTGGTGGCCGTCATGATGACTCAAAGTGATACAATAAAAATTTCAATTCATACTTGGAACTTAATACTTTATTTTTATAACTATTCAGATTTGTCTGTTTTGAGACCGCCTTGCGGCAGGGGTGGTGGAGGGACGTTGGGTATAGCGGGGTCCTTGGAGGCGTAGTTCAAAATATTGAGATCACTGGGTTCAGGAGGCGGTGTTTGAGCTGATTGTTCAGCAGACGCTGGCGCGTTATTAACCTCTTTTTGAGCAACAACGGGAAGACTTTGCCCCAGCACATTTGGTAAGGGACGATATATTGGGAGGCTTGCGTAAGGACTGAAGCTGAATGGATCGTAGGGATCATAGAATCTTACACCTGGATATCTGTAGGTGAAAGGACTGAATTGTGGTAGTGCGTTGTACAAGGGATCTACGTGTCCTAGGGGCAGGACTTGTGGTGGAAGACCGAATTCGTTAAGTGGTATTGGGGATTGTGTGGCTGGCGGAGGAGCCGGTGAGGAGGCACTGTTGTCTGATTCTGGCTTGGCAGGTTCTGCAGTTGTAGTCGGCACTTCCGTAGGCGAGGGCTCTGCAGGTGGTCCGGGCGTTGAAATGGGTGAGGTTTCCGCTGGTTGAGGTTGAGGCTCCTTCGGTAGAAATCCTGGTGCAGGCAGTAATCCCTGAAATTAAAAATGGTAGGTAAGTGCCAATGAAAAAACAACAATGGAAAAAAATGTGGACATGCTCAAATTGCTATTCTTAAAATATCAGGTGCACGAGTCACCTTAGTGTTTTACAAGTATCCTAGCTCCTTTTAGTTGAAGTTACACGCCCTATAAAAATTTAGAAGCATTTGATAGTCTAAAGTCACTTGTCTATTTTGTTTCTGTTTTTGTTTTTGGCGGCAAAGCGTTTAGTTGACCTTATCTCAATGAAAAGATAGATGCCTGTGACATACAGATAGACCGACCTAATTGATGTAGGTTTAGTAATAGGGTTCCTTTGGCACTTTTTGGGTACGTGACCCTAACAACTGAACGCAACTTACGTTTCCAAGTAGATCTCCGCCGTAGAAAATGGCGGGCTGATAGGAAAAAGCGAACGCATCGTGGAGCACCGGCTGATATACTGGAAACGCCTTGCTAGGTTCCAGGTTCTGGTTCGACGTGATGAGAGCATTGTACACCTTCGGGACGCGGCCAGGCTCCGGTGCAGGCTCCGCGCCCGTGCCTATCCAGGCTACGCTCAGCAACTGAAATTGATGACAAATTGATTTTAATAATGATAACGACACTGGTAGTCTAAAGACACAAAGAAGTACACATACACATCACACACAAACCCTTTATTTTTCTGTTTTCAAAGTCTAACTTTTCTTATTTTATGTTTTCTAACTTGTCACTTTTCATTGTTTAAACAATGCAGGTTTAAACAATAAATATTAAGCAATTTAATCCAGTAAAATATCATCACATTACAACTAAAGTCCCCAAGATATAGGAAACTACTTAATTTGGGGACACCCGTCCTAAAACGTCATATAAAAGTTCATCTTTGTAACAATGAGCAAAATTCTCATAATTGGTTTGTTAGTGGTGGCACTTGTGGCTAGTGGTCTGATGGTTGGTTAGTTTTTTTTTTATTGCTGAATGACCTCGATCACGCCTGATGGAAAGCGATGGATGAGGTCTATAATAGAACGAGCGTGCCCAGAAGATGTCTAAGGCACTGGAACTCCCACGCATCGAAGAAACACAGCAGGCTGCTTGACGCCGGACTCCGGTGGGAGGGTGGTCGCAAACCAGGCGGGCGTTAGCCCTACAATCGCAAGGGAAGAATTGGCCCGTCAAATAAGGTGTTGGGTGTGACTGTCCAGGATGAGTCGAGTTCGGTTCGGTCGAGTTGAGTAACGGCAGAACAAACTGCGCTACATGAGGAGGCTTCGTCATGCAACCCAAAGTGTATTAGGATTATCCATTAGGATTTTTGTAGTAGCCCGGTATCTGGATTTGTGCCCGGTTGATGGCAATAGGCCCATCCCCTATTACATGGGACTTAAACATAACTGTCGAAACATAACTGTGGGTGTACAATATACCTCCGACCTCACTCATCGAGGAATACTGAAGTGCTGTTATCTTATGATAAGTAAAAGGTCTGGATAAAAATAATAAACACACATGGTTAAAAGCTTGTCTAAAAACATTTGTACAGTTCGCGTCAAATAACTTTGCCGCTCTGAAGTAGGCAACAAGTCAAGTCGCAGTAGTTAATCCTATGAATACAACAGCAGCGCGCATGGCGCGGATTGGCGCGGCTAGGAAAGAGCCTAGCTTCAGAGCGGCAAAGTTATTTGGCGCAAACTGTAGTGTTACTCAAAAGACATTTTTTTAAAGGTGAAAGCGCCAGTGTATCCCGCGAAATTCAAATTTTCTTTCGTTTTTTGCAATTTGCAAGTCAGTAACGGCCGGTCTATGTCATAACTTAGGGTGAAGTGAGCTTTCAGGCCAGATGCTAGGGATTGACACTATTAACAGCTCACTTCACGCTCAAAATCGTCATTTAAATTTTATTCAAACTAGGCTGAGAATCAGCACTTTTCGAACGTCAAAATTACACAAGACAGTGGGGCCGTTCAAGTATTACGTAAGTAGATTTCTTGCAATTATTAACCCTCCCCTCCCCCTCGTCAGCAAAAGTAAGCAAAGCTCTTACCCCCCTCCCCTCCCATGCTTACGTAAACATTGGTACATGCATTGTGTTCT
The DNA here is from genome assembly GCA_963082905.1 of Oligia fasciuncula. Classification (NCBI taxonomy): domain Eukaryota; kingdom Metazoa; phylum Arthropoda; class Insecta; order Lepidoptera; family Noctuidae; genus Oligia; species Oligia fasciuncula. Next base: position 14,958,273 of record OY720387.1, read on the forward strand.
GGTTTCTTTATTGATTCGTGAGCAGCAGTTCGAAGTCCCAGTAGAATCCCTGAAATTCCCTTCGTTTTCAAGCATAGACAAGTAGGGTTGCCATAAGTGTTCAAACCAAAATCGACTAAATGTAGATAATCCTCAAAATTAAAAAAATAAATATTGCTGACCTGATCACCATTCAGATCCCCCCATCCCCCATTTCATCAAAAATAAGCAAAGCAAAGACTGTATTGCTTACGTAATACTTGAATGGCCCCAGTTCCCCAAAACGCCTGCCCTTCACCACTTCCTAGCGCTTTCGCTAGGGTGAAGAAGTGGCGCAACGAACGCCCCAGCAGCACAGCTGTCTGTTTAGTTAGAAAGATACTTGATTGTATACAAAACTAGGTATGCAGAGTAATTAACGTTACAAGACAATAAATTAAATTATTGGCCATATGTCAGCTAGCCACGCCAATATACAAGTGAGGCCAACGAACCGAGAAGACGTCTATTACAATAAATCGCGATACATAAATAAACTTGCTTTAATCGTTAATTAATCAATAATTTGACAGTACTATTTGTTATAGATTAGTTTGTATTGTAATAAATTTATTAAAAAAAAATCTAAGTAAATTAAAAATGTAAACAAAAACTTAATATAGGTATATATTTTTTGTAATTAAATAATAATTTTGTGGATATTATAAACGCTAACAGTCTTTAAACTTACTACCTAAATAAAAGCCTCCAGGTATAAAGGACGTTACAGCTTACATTTTTATGCAATATCTACTGGGTTCTGCTCACTTCGGCTCAGTTTCCACGGTGTGATTTTTACAGAATAAACCGATTGGTTGTATGTTGATCTAAATAATGATTCGACGCCGTAACAAATATTTATTTATATAATTATAAAAATCACCAATGCCCCACACCTCTGAGTTCATATTAGCCTATTGAATGAATATTTAATGAAATCACTCATTGCTGATTCTCATGATTGTTATTTTGTAAAGCCGTTACGGTCGCTAATCATATTTTAATCAACATAGAACCTGACACTGACCTGTAAATTGCAAAAAACGTAAGTAAGAATTTTGCGGGCTACCGGAGCGCATCCCTCTTAAGCGGAACTGTGTGCTAGTTTTCTTAAAGCCGACGAGCTTGCCAGAAGGGGGTCGAGCATGGCACCAGTGGGGCCTGAGCCCATCGCGCCACTCCCCTTTCGGTATATATGCACTCTGGTAAGGAAACGCACAAGAGACCAACATGACAAACTATGGACGGACCAAGGCGAATGCAGGCAGGCTAGGGAAAAATATCCATCCATTAAACAAAACCTGCGTATAGTTACTGCAGCTTTAACTGGCCACGGGTCATTCAATAAACACCGCTTTGTCATAGGAGTAACAGGCAGTCCGATGTGCAGGGCCTGCATGGAGGACGACGAGACAGCGGCACATGTGCTTCCACGTTACAAAATTTTGTTTCAGTGCGATTAGTGGAAGCGCTCAGGTGCCGTTCGTCCAAGTGTTGTTGAGAGCAGTGCTCTGAGTGGAATACCTCTTCTAAACTGCCCGGTGGTCGCCACGTACAGGGCAAAGTACTTCGGTAACCCAGGTACCCTACGTGAGACGGTCGGTAACATCAAGGCGTTACTGGCCTTCCTTGAGGAGCTGGGGTGGATCGAATAATCGATTTTCCCACCCGTACGCAAAATACGCGCATTGACGTGGAGTTGCGGACACCAGCCCGTATTACCTATTACTTTAAGCTCATGTCATTTTAACATCTCAATCGATATCTAGATAAATAAATACTGGTACTCGGCTGCATCCGGTTAGACTTAAAGCCGACCCCAACATAGTTGGGAAAAGGCTAAGCAGGTGATGATGAATCGATTTCTAGATTACTTACAATACGACCGACGTAACTTGGCGGGCCTGGGGGTCTACTCCGAAGCGGTTAACGACTGTATCGGCCGAATGTTCGGTCATTTTCTACTACCATTAATTTCCTATATTGACTATTGGTCCCGACCAAACTGTGCCAATCCGAACCTTTTTAGAACCCTTAACCCTTTTTTACCTTTTTTTTTTTTAAATTCGTAGTAGGACAACAATATTCGAATCAGAAAATCACCGAACATTCGGCCGATACAGTTGTTAACCGCTTCGGAGTAGACCCCCTGAACATAGGCACTAAGAACTTTCGCGCATGTTCTCTCACTCACATTCGCCTCATGTCACCATTTGGTTCCCAAAAAATCTGCAGCCTTCTGAGCAAAATTCTGGCCCGCCAAGTTATGTCGGTCTTATTGTAACTACGTATTAAAAAACAATACTGGTGATTTGTAATACAGGCATTTTACGCCTAACTCAGACACCAGCTCCTCACATTGATAAAAAAAAAAAAAAACAATATGTGAAACCTAGAATAAGCTTGTCATTGTGAGGAGAAATAAAGAACTTATTATTATTATTATTATACTAGAACACTTGCATATTTTTACGCAGTTACTTCCACTCATAGCTATAATTTTCCGTATAATTCCGTGTATCGGAAACCAGTTTTTGAATTACACTATGTGCGGGCTGCAAAGAGAGCAATTAGGTATTACCTTGAACACTATATAAACGATTGATAGAAGTACGTAGCACTCTCATACATAGGCTTGCATGCTTGTACATTCACCCACTACCAGTTTTTGTGTACCTAAATCGATAATTACCAATAGTTACTACATTAAGCTTAAAATTATTGTACAGACGCCAGCACATCAAGCTACTACAATCTGTCATATTTCTTTAATAGATTTTCAACTTTATCACTAAAGCATAAGGTTCAAAGTTGATTGGGAAAATTTTACAGTTTCGGGTAGCTTGACACTTTGCCTGACCCGGAAATCGAACCTTGACAGCAGTAGAACAGTAGATAACAGATTAAATAAGTTTTTTTTTTTACTTTCACAGAAACCGCCAAAGCTTTTCTACCACTAATATTTTAAAATTTTATGTTAGACTGCTTCACTGCTACCTCAAATTCTGATAAAATTTATGTTTGATGGCTGTCTACGTACGGTACTCTAAACTTCAAAAGATAGATAAGTAACCAATTTATGTCCTACTTAACCTACATGTCGAACGAATTTCGTATAGGTATTATGTTTAAAATTACAGTTCAGAACTGTGTTTGGTATGTTATAAAATAATAATTATATTGCCGTTCTAATTTAGTAAGGACAACAAGGCGAATTTGACAGGCTAGATGCCAATCTAGAAAAATGAAATTGTTTTTAAATCTATAGGCCAACCGCTGAGCAAATTGAGACGTTACTTGAGGTAGCAGCGCGGTGTGGGAGGGATGTGGTGCAGCAGTAGCACTTGCTGCTACTAGACTTACGAGGTAGTTTAAAGCTTGTTTATTATGTCCTTAGCTCATGCTCCGCAGTAGCACTTGCTGCCACTAGACCGACGAGGTAGTATAAAGCTTGTTTATTATATCCTATACCTCATGCTCAGCAGTAGCACTTGCTGCTACTAGACTTACGAGGTAGTTTAAAGCTTGTTTATTATGTCCTATAGCTCATGCTTCGCAGTAGCACTTGCTGCCACTAGACCGACGAGGTAGTATAAAGCTTGTTTATTATATCCTATACCTCATGCTCAGCAGTAGCACTTGCTGCTACTAGACTTACGAGGTAGTTTAAAGCTTGTTTATTATGTCCTATAGCTCATGCTTCGCAGTAGCACTTGCTGCCACTAGACCGACGAGGTAGTATAAAGCTTGTTTATTATGTCCTATACCTCATGCTCAGCAGTAGCACTTGTTGCCACTAGACCAACGAGGTAGTATAAAGCTTGTTTATTATGTCCTATACCCCATGCTCAGCAGTAGCACTTGCTGCCGCTAGACCGACGAGGTAGTATAAAGCTTGTTTATTATGTCCTATAGGTACCTCATGCTCAGCAGTAGCACTTGCTGCCACTTGACCGACGAGGTAGTATTAAAGCTTGTTTATTATATCCTATACCTACTATTTACTTTGTAGCCTAGTCTTAGTATGATATAAACCCATAAATTATTTGTAGTTAAATGAGGAAACTTGTCTATACAAGTAGACTACTATTATAATAATTGTCATACATAATTGCCTATGTTTTGTTATGCATCTAATTATGTATATTGCTTTATTGATAAGTAATTGATCGGTATGCAATTTATAAATACTAATCTTCCATTAACCTCGGATATCTATGATTAACCTCGTAGAACAGTGGTGGCCCAGTGGTAACGACCGTGACTTACGAGTAGAAAAGGTCGTGGGTTCGAACCCAGACAGACAGGCGCTTTACTTTGTGTAAATAATTTCATCACCACTGCTCTCAAAGTGCTGAAGGAAAACATCGTGAGGAAACCGGCATGTCCTAAAACCACAAGATTGAAGACATGTGATATATATAATTACTAGCAGCGCCCCGCGGTTTCACCCGCATAAGTGTCGATCCCGTTCGAAAAACACGTGGCACCATCTATTATCATAATAACGTTATTGTTGTTTTCCTAGAGAACAGCATTTTTTTTTCGCGATGAAAGGTATCCTATGTCCGTTTCTGTACACCTGACAACGTATATGCAAAATTTCAGGATGATCGGCTCAGTGGTTTAGTCGTGAAAAGATAACAAACAAATTTACTTTCGCATTTATAATATTAGTTAGGATGTGACATGTACTGGCATAGATACGTAGGCAGAGCAGGTCTGTACCTACACCATAAAAATTAGTTTCTAAATAATACCAAATCAACAACTTTCAAACTTAATGAAAAAGGAACTTACGAAAATGTTCATGATTTAGATAAGACACATAACAGTTTACCATAAATTTTTACGACGCATCAAATTAATCTACTAAAACGGGCGACTAATCAATTTATGCAATTAGGTACTGAGAGATACCGTGGGATGGAATCAAACAAGAGTAGCGTAGCAAAGTATTCGTTGAATCACGATGTAATAACGAGATGATCGATATACGTCGATTTGACAAAAAGTATTACGTAACTACGAGTAGTCTAGATGTCTTGATATCTACTGATCATTGGGTGAACACACAATCCGGATTTCTGATAAGAGCGTTACTTACGCCGTACGACATTTCATAAAAATTTTCAAGCCCTTGTTTTTCGAAATGAATGAATCGATTTTAATGAAACTTCATACGCATAAGCAGGATACAAAAGTCTAAAAAGTTACTTAAGAACATTTTCGAAATGTCTTATTTAAAAACTGGCCAAGTGCGAGTCGGACTCGCACACGAAGGGTTCCGTACCACAAGGCAAAAACGCCGAAAAAAACACGTTTGTTGTATAGGAGCCCCCTTAAATATTTATTTTATTTTGTTTTTAGTATTTGTTGTTATAGCGGCAACAGAAATACATCATCTGTGAAAATTTCAACTGTCTAGCTACCGCGGTTCTTGAGATACAGCCTGGTGACAGACAGACGGCAAAAACGCCGAAAAAAACACGTTTGTTGTATGGGAGCCCCCCTTAAATATTTATTTTATTTTGTTTTTAGTATTTGTTGTTATAGCGGCAACAGAAATACATCATCTGTGAAAATTTCAACTGTCTAGCTACCGCGGTTCTTGAGATACAGCCTGGTGACAGACAGACGGACGGACGGACGGACGGACGGATGGACAGCGAAATCTTAGTAATAGGGTTGTTGGGCCAGTAGTATCGGAGTGCAAGTCTTTTATAAGTTTTAAAAACTCATTTATGATGTGAAAGGTGGTGTACGATGGAGTAGGGTGGTCTTTCCTATATAAATATAGTAGGTCAGACTAGGAGTTATTTACACACTTTTACTCTCTTTGGAGCTTGTCTTTTACATGTTTGGAAATGGATTAGACTCGTTCCAAGAGAAATAGTATATGTATATTACACAGGTCATATGGATAACTAAAAATAAGCCATAAAACACGGGCGGAATTGTAGACTCGTTAACCAAAGCCTATACTACAATGTCGCCAGATAGAGCGGGTTGTTACTCTATACTTGAAGTATGTCCAGAACCCTTTTAGGTCATAGGTTTATGTAATATATAATGAAAACCTAAATTAGTATATTTCGTACAGGTTACATGGATAATTAAAAATAAGCCATATAACACGGGCGGAATTGTAGACCCGACAACAAAAGCCTACTGCAATGTCGCCTAAATAGAGCGGTCTGTTACTCTATATTTGAAGTGTAACAACAATTCTTTATTGTTTATGTATATACCTTAACTACCATTATAGTATCACTTATCTATAAAAATAGAAATCGTACACCGGCTTCCATATTTTTTTCTTTCTCTTTCTTTGTTCCTGTTTTCAGGCATGAACGTTGTAGATTTTTGTAAGCGTACTTAGTCCTTTGGAGTCTGCTTTGACGCTGGAGGGCCAGCTTCGAGATTTGCCCTAGTGGGTCAAATCTCTGGTGGTTGGGGAGGTACTGTTACGTTGTTTTTTTTAGTACCTACACAGCTGCGTTACTAATAAGTAAAGTAGCATTTACCTGAAAACATCAGTAGTACATTTTGAGGTTTCCGAGTATTATATTTCATTGTAGTTTGTACAATTGACTTTGGCCTGCACTTGATAGAAGGACTCATTCCTTCAACTGTATCTTGTCACTAGACTCTTTAGGTATCACTTTCTCGCAATTAATTACTTTCCTAAAACCTATTAAATAAGTTTGCACAATAAATTAGATTAAATATTGAAAGGTTAAGTTGCAATGTTTACATACAAAATTTCATGTCACTCAGTCGAACGTCAGTTTGACAGTTTAGAGGCGACCTCTGGCGGTCGCCGACTCACAGTTTTAGTTTAATCGATATTCTAACATATTGTTTGCTAACCATCGAAATAATATCGTATGGAGCAATCCTTCATAATTTTCAGCTTTCAGTAAAAATTCATAATAAACTAAATAACCGAAAGCGGAAATAAAAGTAATTTTTTCATTAAGCATAGACATATTTCTAGAAATTTTTAATCTGTGGATTGTCTTTGACACAGGGTGGCGAGATGAGAGAAACGAATCTGGCCAATTAATGTAGTTAATTAATTAGACAGGTTTTTAGGATTGGGAATTGAAAATAATTTGTTTGTTGGTCTGGATCATGAAGATTCTTATTGTTTCAGCGTTTAAACGTCGCGTTGTGTGGTTGTTAGTGATTTTCAAGAATTAAGTATCTTGGTGTAATGTTTATCCTCACCCTCATATGTGTCATTTTACCTGCAATATGGGAAATTTTAGAAATGCTCCGTCTATTTCCGGCTGATCTCCATGACAGGATGAGGAGAATAACTTAGCGTCCTTTTTACATTGAGACGTGCTCGATACAGGAGCAAATTCTGTTCCCTGTTTTATAAGGTAAGGATTTGTTGTAATAATGTTTAGAAGTGGTCTGTGAGCCCTCCGCTGGCTGTTAAAAGGATATTGTAGTGATCCATGAATATTACTTACAGGATTATAATTGCGCACACGCAGACAACTGTCCAGCCAGTCGACGATCACAGTCAAGTGCTTTCTTCCTCAATCAACCGTGAGTATTTCACCCGCTGACTATTTATCATGGATTCCTCAGTGTTAACCACGGGATTAAAATATTGTTCAAGGGAATGAGCCCAGCCACGTGGGTAACCCTCGTAGCTCCTATAGTTACTGGCTAACGTTCTAGCCTTCTAGATTTCCAAGCCCGGTCACCTCAAGGAATGTTAATTAGTTTCAAACTATATTATTAGGTCTCCGTATTGTCGTTTCCAGGAGAGGCACCTCGAGAGGTTCGTCTCGCCGCCAGGATCGAGAGTAGCGTCTGGGGCCTGGACGCGAGACCCGTCCCTCGAGTCAGCTGGAAGCCTCTTGCTGGGACGACTGTGCGGCAGGCGGAGTCCGTCTTGCGATAACGCAGGCGGGACGGTTTTTTTTATAATAGAACATTTAATTACATTTAATACGGTTTGTATAAGAACCGGTTAAGTTTTATAGTCCGGTTTTCAATAGTGGAAACCGGTCTTCTACTTAAGGATCTTGGGTTCGACATTCGGTGTGCATCAGGACTTATATGGTTGGACACCTTCATCGGCTCCTGGATCCGGGACCCTTATTGTCCCTGGCGCCCATTTACCTTTTAGTCACGTTTCTTTTAATAACTGGAAGGTTAAATATCTAGAACTTTCAATTTATAAGATTTAATTTTAATAACGGAACAGTACTGGGTTTATCTCCACTCCCCACGCCCATAGCTCTTTCTACCGAAATTTAAGCTGGCTGGCAATAAATAGATTACTAATACATAAATTAACCTACCTAATTTATTTCTTATATTTCGAATTTAAACCTTTTTTAATATACAGTGTATGACTTAGTGTGTTGTTTACTTTTATTTTAATACCTAACCACCTACCCAGATTGTCGTAAGAGGACTAAAATTTTAATATGTAACAGTTTTTACCCTTTGGGTACGGAACCCTAAAAAAGATGTCTCTCTGGAAAATTTAAAATCGGTGTAATTTGGCTGCACCACTATTTTTCGAAAATGTTCTTAAGTAACTTTTTAGACCTTTGTATCCTGCCTATGCGTATGAAGTTTCAATAAAATCGGTTCATTCATTTCGAAAAACAAGGGCTTGAAAGTTTGTATGAAATGCCGTACGGCGTAAACGCCCTGTTAAGAAGCTTGAGGTCTAGTTAAAATTCATTTTGATAAAGGGTCACTCAGTCTGGTAGTGCATACCTAAATTACATCTTGTGTTGTTATTAGATACATCACTTTTGCTCAGAGATTCGAGACGTAAGGAAAGGGGAACATAATATTATTGAGTAAATATAAAATATAGAACAAAGATGGTGGAGTAAGAAGCATACTATTTCGTTCCCACTAAAATCTAGCGATGTTTAGCAATTGTAAGGCTTTTTCTATTCATGTACAGTCAACAGCAAAAGTATATGATTAAAATCAGAAATGTAATACTAATAAACGGAGTTCGCGTTAGAACTGTGTGGCGTCGAAGTGATTCAAAAGTATGTGATTGTAAATTATACCAAATATTTACTACTAGTATAGCTGCCATATATTCGTGATCAGTTTTGACTCCTATTGAATGTCTGATTTTGATCATCTACTTTTGCTGTTGACTGTACCTAGTAGATTCCTTATCCAAAAAACTGAACCGCATAAGCGTCGTGTTTATTTCTCTAATGTTCAATGGTGACCACACCCATATTATTTGATATTTGACATACACAGTATAGGTACCGACTCTTGCGCAAACATAAGACAGGTACAGATAGTCATAGGGTTACCTTGTAAGCCAATATCGAAGTAATGGTAAATAGAAGACACTATTAATTCGCTCGCTCACTTGCGACATAGACACAGGTCAGAGTTCCAAAATGCCAATGCCTTAATCCCTCTTTCTGCAATTAATATTCAGTACTTTAAGAACTCATGAAAATGAACCACTTTTACTACGAGACCAGACCAGCTCCGAAATATTAAAAAAACAACAATCATACCATTTGTCGAGTTATGCGAACATAGGATGGATGAGACTCGCACAGTCCAGGAAAGAATGGCACTAAGGGAAGGAGGCATGTTATACTCAGCAATCGGTGGAACAAGGCTGCCGATGATGATGAGAACATAAATGTATAGAGCAGCTTTTTCTTCAAGATTCATTGCTGCTCCTTCTAATAAAAGTTTTTGATTTTCATTGGTACTCTCGTCCGGATCACGGTGCAGCCTATAGGTACACGCTACGATATAAGGGTCTGCGCAGGCACACACGCACATGTGAACCGTAGCGTATACAACATGATCAGCCTATAATGTTCCCACTGCTTTGTCCCAGGCCTCCTCAGCCTTCTCCCAGTGGAAGTGGCCCATAATCCAACACGCGGGCCCAGTGCGGGTTGGTAGATGTCACATGTCTTCGAATTTGTGTTCTAAGACATAAACTGTGACAGTGAGACAAAAATGTCTCACGATGTTTTCCTTTACCGTTTTGAGAGCAGTGGTGATAAAATTTCATACACAAAGTAAAGTGCCTGTCTGGGTTTGAACTCACGACCTTCCTACAACTCGTGAGCCGATATCATTAGGCTACCACTGCTAGAAAGCAGTGGGGGCTACTGCTCTGCTAGCGTAGGTATATGGGTTATATAAACGAGAACTCGCCAACCCTAGGTACAACGTCATGATACAGATCATTATATCACCAGTCAGATCTAACGCGTTGGTGTCTTTGTCACTACTGTCACTGTATAAGAAAAAATATTGTATTATATAAAGTCAAGGGCGTATGCAAATTAATAGATAAGCGGACTGAGATTAATTATTTTAATTATATGTCTTTATTATTCGCACTGTAACACATGCCTTCTTTGTTATACCGTTGTGAATGTCAAATAGGTAATCATAAATACTGCGACAGGTAAGGTTCAGTTTCCACTTACTGTCCACGAAACAACTACACTTTGTGATATTTAACTTTTATAAACAAATGTTTAAAAAATAGTATATTTCATTACAAGTGCGGAAAGGCTGTCATTGCAAAGAGTTCCGACAAATGTCTACCCGAGCCGAGGCGCAGCCGAAGGCGAGGGTTGACAGTCGGAACAAGTTGCAATGACGGTTCCGAAGGTGTACTGAACGACTATTTTTAATACAGTTGCGAAAAAATTAAGCAATTTAATAAAATAATAAAAACACAATATTGCTTTTTTCTCTTCTCTCCACGCAAAAAATTAGTCGTATGTGGATATGTAACGACTTTTTGACTTTTCCGGTAAAATGTTCTCCGAAGCATTTTGTGCAATTATACTGAGTTCCGGTGGTGTTAATAAAAAAAAAATAGGGTCGAAATTACTCATTTTGTGCAACAAACAACTAAACTCGCAAAGAAAATTTCTGGAAAATGGCGCCAACCGTAGAATATAAGCAAAGTTTTTTTTTCTTCACCCATTTTGGTAGGCAAAAGGAACTATCCATACAGCTTAGTCTTCATTATATTTTTTTTATTGATATGAAATGAAAATGAAATTTAATGAGATGAAATGAAACCTAACCTAACTCATTCAATTAAATCATTAAATCTGATATTGAAATAAATTAGTAGCTTCTTTTTAGAAATATACGTATTTGTATGAATCACAAAAACTCTTTAGTAAAAACTTCATGGTTGGTTTTTCTTTTTAATAGACATTATTTTGACAGTTGGGAAAGAGACACGCACGAGTTCGGGAAAGGTAAAAAAAAAGCACTAGTATGTAATAGCCCACTTCCCGAACGCTATACGTCCCTGCAATACACCACTTTTTGAGCAACTGTATTAAAAAACATTTTTCATCTCTCATGCTCGGAAAGTAGTGTTTGTTTGATCCGAATAGCGGGTGGAAGACGCTGCTTCCCACCATAGGGCGGGAAAAACTCATAGTAATTGCTTCCCTCCCTAAGGCGGGAATGAATTTTAAAAATGGAACTAAATTTGGTTAGGTAGTCAGCTCAGTCAGACACCCTTAATTGATTATGTAAATATTTATTAGGCTACCCATCAAATCTTATAAATGTGCGTTAATTAGTTGAGTTGGATAAAAAGCTCATATGTTAACGCCATTAAATCTTTCATATTTAGCGCACAAGTTTAGTTAATAATTTACCTTGAATAAATTCAACATACTTAAAGGTACGATACTAATTTTGATGTCAGTTGTGGTCGAGGCTAAAAAACATAAAAATTGGGGATTTCGAACATCCTGACTTCTGTGCATATACATCATTTAATTATTCGACGAATTTATCCATAGTTTAAGGTAAATAAGTAGTGGTAATGAAGTTTTTTTATATCTAATGTCGAAGTTTCGCGCCAATCGTGCGTGTTTTCTTTTCACAAATTTCACACACAGATGTACTTAGATAAGATTTAAAATGTGACAAATATTATTGAAAATATTATAAACAACACGAAAATGCCCAGGTTTTAACGTAATATTCAAATTACCACTACCTACTCAATTTGTGTTCAAAATCGGCGACCATTATTGTTTTTTTTTTATTGCAATGATGTGCGAAAGCGATTATTCCAACAATATTTTTTTAATTTCCACTGACGAGTAATTAATATGAGGAATGTAATCGATACTTGAAAATTAAATAAAATTATTTTAAGCAATAAATACATGCATTGTTTTAATGATTTATGCTTTTCTAATAGATATCATTTCAATCTCTTCTAATAATTATCATGTCACTAGCAGCATTTATTGAATTTCGCGCCGAAATTTTTCTATATTTGAATTTATATTCGGAAAGCGCTCGCTGTTTAAAATTATTTTAATTTATTGGACAATTATTTATTGTGGATTTTATTTTTGATACTTTCTAATAGTATGCTACAGAATTCCCAACAAACATTTTTTAGGTAGGCTTAGCAAAAGTTTATTTGAGAATGATGATAAATTAATTCTATAAATTGGGTATTCTGCAAACACTTTACATTTCAATACATTTTGTTAGTTAAAAGAGTTTTTTATTCAGTTTCTAAAATTTTTTTTTATTGCGAGTATCGATTAGGCTGAATGCAAGTTTTGAATCGAAATAGAAAGTTGTGGGGACGGTCAGCACTAAAAAGTGACGCGGTGTGTTCCGTATTTCAAATTTAAAAAAGACTAATATATAGGTATCTACTATTCATGTTATTATTATCAATTAATATTTTAGAAAAACTGCAATTTTTTACTTTCCTTATATTCGAAATGAAAAGTAGAGTGTTTAACACGGGTGAAATTCATCAATTCCCACTCGGACTATAGCCGCCCTCGCTGCGCTCGGGCGTCTAAATGCCTCGTATGGGAATTGATTCCTTTCGACCCTTATATAACAATCTTCTATTCATAGCTTGCTCTACTAACCTGAGTGCCAAATTCTTAGAGTGAGTTGCATCAGCTAACTATAACCATAACCAATCCAATGACAGCCGTCAAATCTCCGGTTAAGCAAAATTCGGGTTGCATCGGTTTGAGAATTGTTAAAATGACGTCATAAATAACTATAACAAGCCATTTTTAACTATAATCAAAGCTTTGACAGACGTCAAATCTCCGGTTAAGCGAAATTCGGGTTGCATCGATTTAAGTTTTGTCATAATTGTTAAAATGACGTCACACATAACTATAACATTAATCGACCAAATTCGGCCGGTTAAGGGCTATAGTTACGGTTAGTGTCATTGTAATGTCATCTGCTTTGCAGTTGTAACCTATAAAAATATTGTGTTGTTGAATAAAGTACCTATTAAAACAAATTAGGTATGTCTTTACTCCGCGAAATATTGTGGGAATAAAGCTCTTCTAGCGATGATAGTGACAGTGAATCCGATTTGCCAGTTAGGAAGAGAAAAAAAATCACCATCGCATTGATCGATTTCATAAGTGTGATGAGAATAAATTTTTGGACAGATTCCGGGTTTTTAGTTCCCAAGGGTTCTTGTTTTCAGCAAGGGTCCTCCCTTGCTGAAAACAAGAAACCCCTGAGAATATTTTACTTAAGAATATCGATTTCTAATTTCAGTTTTTTTATTTTTAGTTCTAGCTTCACTGTTGCTCTTCAGTGTGTTGCTTTAATTGCCAAAGAAACTTAAGCTCTAGCGTATGCTTCTGCGTATTCTTCTGAATTTTTGGTTCTAGGACATGCCGGTTTCCTCACGATGTTTTCCTTCACCGTTTTGAGAGCAGTGGTGATGAAATAATTTACACAAAGTGCCTGTCTGGGTTCAAACCTACGACCTACAAGCTGTAAGTCGCATCTGTTACGACGGACACACCACTGCTCAGCGAGTAGGGGTGTTTTCAAACGTTAAAAAAAAAACACATAAATTGTACATAACAAAGCATTTTTATTTCTGCAAGTAGGTACCTACTTATATTAATTTCAACGTCACACGACTTAGAAGTAGGTAATATTTCATCTAAAAAATATGCAGGTCGCTCCACCGATGAAAATACATAAATACCGCATGCTCAACATTACATGTGCACAACAGCCAACTATACCAACGTCTGCCCACCAAACAGTTGCAACCTTGCAATAGCATCCAGCAAGAGCAGCTCGGTGTTATAAGCGTATTCTAACTAATATTATTATTGTTCTTTTTGGTGTGCTGGAATCCACTGCAAAATAATGTTCTTTCCCGCATTCATCAGGCACAGTATGCGTTTGCTGTGAAAATCGCCATATGATGTAAATATTCCTGTATCCAAATCTCCATAATGTATAACAGTTTCAATACTTTCTTGCATTGTCTATACGCACTTTCGTTAAACTGCACAGATGATTTGATTTGCGTTCGTGAATCCATGCGTTCTCAAGTTACCGCACATCTGCAGCAGTCTCGGGCAATGTTTTTTGCAATCTTACTGAACAATTAACTCAACATCCTTCTGGAGTAAATGCTGTAATGCATCTTCCAATAATACAATCCTTCAATTACATACAGGAAAACAGAAATATCAATTTCATGCAATTCGAAAGAAACGGAAAAATAAAATGAATGTTATTATCACTTACGTCTTGTCTTTCTGACAGTGTCAGATAGTGATGCGGCTCGATTTTATTTAACTCGTTACTCAAATAAAAAAAAATAAAGAATCGAGTCCATTTTCTCTCGATGTGCCACTCGGTTTAGTTGCGATTAGAAATATCATCAACACTGCCACACTAGTTAACTATCATTCTTGGATAATAAACCAGGTAATAAATATATTTCGTGTAATAAGCCGTCATAATACTGTAATGTACAGAGTCACAGAGTTTTAATAAGAGAAAATACATGTTCTGTGGGTTAGTGCTGTCAGATAATAAAGTGTAATTTTTCATTAAATCTTCACTGATTTTATCAGATCAATCTGATAATCAGTGGAATGTAAGCCAAAAAGCTCTTTACAAAGTCGAACAAAGCCAATCTTAGCCGAATTATTATTATTATCAGCCATTTCTGTCCCACTGCAGGGCAAAGGCCTCCCTTCCTTCAGTCACTGACTTAAACACCTTGGTACATTACCAATATAGAACGGTTACTGTATTTTTGATCTTGCTATGATTCTGTTCTTGTGTTTTTAATTTACATAATAGAGACAATCGAGTGCCTGACCGTTAATGACTGAGTAACATCACTAGTGTCAAACAAAGAAAGCGTGATGACAACAAGCTTGAAGTGTTGCCCTTGTCAAAAAATTACCCACGTACATTTTGGGGAAATATGACGTCTTATCACTTGTCACCCTTTTAACTTTAACTGTAAAACATGTAAAATTTATGACGGTGCAACAGCGGATAGTAGATTCTATGGTTATGGTTATGGTTACGATTAAATTTAACTTTGACGCAAACTATAACGGAGCTTTTGATACAACCCACCCTTAGTTTCAAATGGATATGTAAGTTTTGATGATTTATATATGTCAAGTTCCCAAAATGAGCAAATTAACATAAAATAGAATGGACTAGTTCCTTACTTTTGTGGTTTAAGAAATAAAGCTGGTCAAAATTAAAAAAGAGTATCTATGTAAGATATCCCTAAGGAGTACAAAATAAAAATAAACAGAATACTAAACTATCTACAACACACACATGCTTTTTTTTGTTATGTATTGTAAAGGATATATAAATAAATACATAATAAATAAATTACCATTTATCAAGTATATACTTACAAGAAACTGCTAATGAATACAACATTCCAATTTCACCTAATACAAACAACATTTATAATACAACAAAACAAATAACATGTCATGGCCGTCATTCATTACAATATACGAGAGAAGAATGGCCGGCCGTGTCCGCTTGCTATCCGGAAATCGAAGTGAACCACAATGCCAGCGCCTTGACCACGCCCAACGGACCAAGGTCTAAGAAAATAAACACGAAGAAAAAACTGCCAACTACTAACTTGTCGAATTAGCTAACTGATTATTCATATCCACTGACCTCTATCATACAAGCGTACTTGTATAATACAGGTCAGTGTTCAGGTAGCCTAAAAAGGCCACTTTGGAGAATCATAAAAGGATAACATTATGAATTATAAAATGGCGAAGACAGTCCGTGTTTTTCTTTTTTCGCTGCATTACGTAGGTACAATCAAAGATATTGGGATTGGATTGATTGGTATTTTAGCACAGACAAAAAAAAAACTGAAAAATGCTTCACCAATGGGATTTGATACGATAAGGTAACTTAACAGTTAACTGTCCGTTCTATTATCCTTTTATGATTCTGCCAAAGTAGCCTTTTTAGGCCCCCAGTTCAGACACAATGGGCTACCGTTATTTTTGGGTCTCAATTAAAATTGGTTTTAATTTTAGTGTAAGAGGAGGTTTTAAAGTAAGCATAAAATAAGATAAATAGGCTCCTTCCTATATTAGTATTCGAATATGTATAAAGTAAGGAAGGAAAGTTTTTTGTTAAGAATTCTGTTTTTATAAAGTTCAAGATCGGTGATTCACTTTCTTGCGAATCTGATCGAGTTAAAATATTCTGCATAGGTAATGTTATTATTAACGATCGTTCCAGTAGTTTAAGCTCTTTTAGTGCATGTGTTTTCGTGACTAATGTTGATAGTTGACTCATTTTAAAAACTGGCCAAGTGCGAGTCGGACTCGCACACGAAGGGTTCCGTACCACAAGGCAAAAACGCCGACAAAACACGTTTGCTGTATGGGAGCCCCCCTTAAATATTTTATTCTGTTTTTAGTATTTGTTGCGGCAACAGAAATAGATCATCTGTGAAAATTTCAACTGTCTAGCTATCACGGTACCCGAGATATCTACAGCCTGCGGACAGACAGACAGACGGAAAATGTAGTCTCAGTAATAGGGTCCCGTTTTTCCCTTTGGGTAAGAAATCCTAAAAACTATTTACTCTGTCACAGAAAGCTTGGAAGCTTTTGAAATACCCTTTGAAATGTCAAAAATCTTACTTGCTATTTTTGCAAGCTGCAATCAAAACCAAACTGCGGGGTAATTGCGGGTTACGTTGTTGAGCAGACAAATTTTTAGAACTAATGAAGCAATGGACTAGCAATATCCTTCAAAATTATTCAGAATGTGATTGATAGTGTGTTATGCAATTAGGGAGCTATTCGATGAACCGTATGTTCTTCATTTAGTTGGGAACCTTGTTGGTTGTCATTATAACCATTTGCATAAGAATCAAAGTTGCACTGTGACTACATTCCAACTCATTTGGACTTGTGACCTCTCGATTCGCCCTTACGATGGGCTGTAGCTTCCGCTATGTGCAATGTGCACTTTCACCAAGCTTTTATGAATACCAGGTACCTACATACTTCATAATATAGATTACATAAAGTAAACAAAGAGTGTACTGATAAAAGAAAGGTCTGATGGGTTTGACGTCACTGGAGGGTCGTCAATACCATAATTACCTACGGGTCAGGAACACGCCACTGAACCCTAGAAAAGTCGTATTTTTTACATATACTTATTTATAAACAGCAATAAGGAAAATATATTTTGAAGTAGGGGAAAGACAAACCGAGTGACATTTGCAACGAGGTTTGTACATACATCATTGTGCATTCTCATGCAGCTCGGGGTCAACGACCCGACGCGACGCCTGCGCCGATGCGCGCAGGCCTGAATCTAAAAGCCTCCAGTTTCTTCTAGGCAACGAAAAAAGTCTAATGTAGGGCTTGAAATTGAGTCGAGAATGGAGAGTCTGCTTAGAATATTTATTAGTTGTCCACTGCAATATTTATTTCTTTTTACTAGGTCTTTTGTGGGAGCTTTTGTTTTAAACCTTTTTTTATTCATGTTATTCTTTCTGTATCATGTCGAGGAAAAAAAGTATTGTGAAAATACTATTCAAAAAGTGGTTTATTATTATGTCCATTTTTTGCTCGGTTCCTATAAACAAAAACGAACCAAACAAAAACTTTGTTTACCAATGGTAGCATTTTTTATTGCCAAACTGGGCATATAAATAGATTCTTAAGTAATTTTACCTGTGATAGCGATAAAGACCTCATAGCATTTGCATAGTACCTAGACGCTCTAGGTAATATGCAAATGCTATGAAGTCTTTGCTTCATTAGTGGTAAAGATATAAGAGTCTTCATTTTAACCAAAAACGTAGGTAAATAATTATAGGAATCGGCCTAATTAATCACAGGTAGGCAACGTAAAAGTTATCAGGATAATACACATTCCAAACACATTCATATTAAATTGAAAATGTTAGCAATCTATGCTATGTGAAATAATATGATAAAAGAATGAATGCTATTCAATTGGATTCATTATGGCATGCATGCTTATGCAATCAAGTTGTCAAGTGTGACCATTACCGTAATGGTCCTTTGTGCATTCTGACCATATTACTGCATGACCTGAATCTGTTGATTTCACGTCAAAAACTGCTTTATGGGTAGAATTTACGACACCTATTTTTGTAACGTTTGTAGGTATGGAACCGAGGTAGGCTTACCGTAGGTTAGTGATGGTCAATTGTAGGTCCCTAAGCTTACATTGATATGATAAAAAAAATCGTGAAGATCCAAAGGATTATTATCAAAAATTTCAGTTCTTTATGTTCTTTGTCTTCTCATTTTAAGAGAGTTTAAAAAACCTTATACATGTATTATTTTAAAAATGTCTTTGACACATCTCGGGGCCCTGGTGTACCCATGGACGTAATATAATACATCTATTATAATATTTATAATAAGCCCATGGGTGTACCAGGATAGGCCTGGCAAGGCATAGGTACGTGCTATTAATTAAGGACCAAATCTATGAGAATAATTAGTCTTTTGTAGAGTTACACAAGATTCTTCGTAAGCTTTGGATATAAGTTCAATGCCTAAGTAGTGCTCGTATTTCTAAGCTACTTAGGCGGCGGACGGACAGTAATGTCTATGTGCGATCATTATAGTGTTTAAAGGCTTGCTCGCAAATTATAGAATATTTACGACCTCAAGTTACTTTGTTCTCTCGATGTGGCAACAGATAACTGGCGATCTTATAATCTCGGGTGATGGATAACCGAGACGCCTAAACTACTTAGATCAGTCGAGACAACTTGCAATCGGTTTTTAAATTAGAACACGTTAACAAGGCATCCCTTTCATAACTTGCGAAGGTTGCAACCAACCTACCTATATAAAACTAAGTCGGTAGGCACCTACTCCAATACATTGGTTATCTACTAGCTTTTGTTCAGCCGTTAAAAAGTGAAAAGGTATCAGACGGACTACAGAGTTAGGTACACTAGCTTCTGCCCGCGGCTTCGCCCACGAGGTATGTCGATAAAAATCCTATGTCCTATCCTATGTCCTTCCCCGGGATGCAATCTATCTCTCTGCCAAATTTTATCGAAATCCGTTTAGTGGTTTAGGCGTGAAAATGTAACATACAGACAGACAGAAAAACTTTCGAATTTATAATATTAGTATGGGCTAAAAGCGCTTCACGGTTTCACCCGCATAAGTGTCGATCCCATGGGAATATCAGGATAAAAACTATCCGATGTCCTTTCCTGGGACTCAAACTATCTCTATACCATATTTCATCTAAATCGGTTCAGCGGTTTAAGCGTGAAGAGGTAACAGACAGATAGACAGACACTTTTGCATTTCTAATATTAGTATGGATTTAGTACTATTAGTATGTATGCATGAATGTATCGTATGGATGTACTTGAGCAACAAAAGAATACAATACATTTTTCGGCCTGAATTACTTATCTAAACGCTCGATTTATTATGATAAAGTTAAAAACTTTACATTTTGTCAGGTCAAATTTATGGTAGTATTTCAGAGATTCAGTAGTTACTTTTGTTTTTTTCACGGGACACGCAAGCTTTATATATCTTTATATTAGCTTTATATATCTTTATATTTTATTAGCTTTATATATCTTTCTAATTATATATATCTTTATACTAGCTTTATATATCTTTATATTTTATTAGTGCTCAAACAGACACCTAAAATACGTAAAATATTATGATCAATTAGATGAATTGTTGATGTTGTGCGCTCGATTTAAATTTTTTGTTACAGTTAAAATCAAAACGAGAAAACAAAAATGTCACGATTAATGTCATAATTTATAGAATAAGTACCATTTTTATTGCATATTCTTGAAAGTAAAAATCTAGAACAAAACAATATGCTATCTAAAACCTTCGTGAATTTCCTTTGCCCTGTGGTTATGATTCAAGACACGCCCATCTTATGCAAGACCGCGTCGTTCACAAAACATAATATGAGATCTGATACAAAGCCTATACAAAATCATGGTCCTTTCGCTGCCAATTGGGAAAGTGCCCAGAAAGTTAAACATCTTATATTAAGTAGGTAATAACGATTTATGTTAACACTTAAACTTTGTTGACCTGAGAGCTAGTACAGTCAGACAAATTAATTGTTAAGAGCATTGACGCCCTACGTCAATTTGCCGTGTTATTAGCATAATCAGCCTATAAGGTTCCCATTGCTGGGACACAGTCCACCATACCAGCCCAGTGCGGGTTGGGAGACGTCAGAAATCTTCGAATTTTTGGTTCCGGTTTCCCCCCGATGTTTTCGTTCACCGTTTTGAGAGCTGCAGTGGTGATGAAATTATTTACGCAACGCGAAAATCCTGCTTGGGTTCGAACCCACAACCTACAATTCGTAAGTCGGGACGTAAACTGCACTTCTAATCCACGTTCAAGAGCTGTCAGTGTCATAATTCTTGGGGAGTATTGACAATGATAGCTCTTGATCGCAGTTTAGATGTGTTATTCTCGTTTAGTTTCATTGATCAAATCAGCCCTTAGTAAGAGGGTAGGTAATAGTTTCAGTATAAGCTGACTTCTCACTGTACGAAAAGCCTATCAATGCGAGGTCAGCTACTACTAACTGGAAAGGTACAGTCAACAAAAGAGATAAGTATGCAGGATCGTCAGATATAGTTGAAGTTTAGTAAGACACCTTAGGATGTTTTCTTGAACAAAATTTAATTTTATTAATAGAAAACAAACATTTACCAAATTAACAGTCGACAAAATCCATCGATTTCTTACTAAACTTCAACTATATCCGACAATCCTACATACTTATCTCTTTTTTTGACTGTACGGCTTCGTACGTATCCGGGGTTCTGTAATTTACTAGATTAGATTAGAACAGTGACCTGCTCATGTTGTTTCTGGTCTAAATACTGGTGCATGGGGATTTGTGTTTGTAAATATATACCTACAATTGACTTAAGTGCAGGTATAATGTATTATGCAACTTCTGCTGATATATAGGTAAACACTTCGTCTTTAATAATTTTAATTGCTTTTTAACCGTTTTAATTAAAGTAAATAAATTGTGAAATAGCTCTGTGTTGGCATTGAAGAGGCACTGAATCTTTTTCTGACAAATCGCTAGCAAAAATCTGCTAAAACTATGCTCCTATCGGCAATAAATATCGAAAGAAAAGTAGCCATATAAAATTTGAAGCTACCCTCACAACATAACTTAACCTAATCACTTGGTAAACTATTTACCGAATATTATTGAATTTAATTTCCAAAGACTAATTTACTTAACAGAACCAAAGGATCCACTACCGAATATAGTTGGCTAGCGACCGGGCGGCTTGCGTGTTTCTTACCTTTTTATAAGCTATTCTTGTGATCTTTATTTAATTTTATTATACCCTCTTGCACCTTATCTTGGTTTTAATTTGGTGCCTAACATTCTTATATGATTGTGGTGCCGTATTAAAAACATAACATTTATCTAATAATATAACTGACGAAATGTGGGTGTGCTAAAGCTACACCTCTGCGTAACCTTTCCGGATAATAGGCGTGATGGTACCTGTATGGTATATTATGTCTAGATATACTTCTATACAAAGGTAGGGATAGTGCATAAGAACGTTTACGACGACGTACGGAATTTCATACAAACTTTCAAGCCCTGTTTTTAGAAATAAATGAACCGATTTTAATGAAAGAAACAGAGAATTCCAGTTATTTTTTTTTAAATAAGACATTTCGAAAATATTCTTTACTAACTTTTTATCCTGCGAATGAAGTTTCATTAAGATCGGTTCATTTATTTCGAAAAACAAGGTCTTGAAAGTTTGTAAGAAATGCCGTACGTCGTAAACGCTCCTAAAATATGTAAGTTTAATGAGCGTGGTTGAGAGTATGAAGGGCGACGCATGATTGCTTCATAATAGGCTATCCAGACCAAAGCGCCGTTCGATTAGGTCTAGATATCTGTCTACCTAACTTATTGGAAATTGATTATGTAAATGACTAATGACATTCGACTGTGAGAATATTATTAGTCACCAGGATCCGTTCAATAGCCAAGCCACAAACAGAGAAGGAAAGTTAGGACGGTTTTACGATGAAATGTAATAACAGGTAAAGTAAGGGTACAATTAAGAGTAAAATTCGTTAAAAAAGATTATACCTACCTAATTATGTAAGCAGTTAGCTGTTTCCTAATTAGGACTGAATCATGCAACCGCTTTTAACATACTCATAAGCCTATCGAGACGGTAATAGTAATCGGCACTCTAAATACCGTACACTCTGACTAATGAACCTCTGAGTTATAATGACAACTACACCATCGACCAAACCAAACTTTTATGTAAGTCTATCGTTAGCTAAAGAGCCGAGACCTTAATAGAACCAAAAATCCTTTGACGCAGACAATCCCATTCAATGGCATTCTCGTCACGGAATCGAACCCTCTACGTAGTAGATGAGCTGTAAGCTCAGCTGTTCGTACGCATGACCGGTTATCTAACACCCGCAATCAAAGTTCAACCGACCGCAAAAATATAAATATTAAGTAACAGATAAATATTTAAGTAATAAAATGCTAATTAATTAAGGAATACTCACGAGCAGTGCAAGAAGCTGGGTCGCCATGTTGCGCGCGCTTCGGCGAATGGTGGTGGAGTGTCGGCGCAGTGGCTGCGCACGCGCGCCTTGCCAGCGGACAACGAACCACACGATTTATGGAAGTGACATTGCGTGCATTGATTGTTTACGTTGACGAGCTAATTACCTCGACACAATCATCTTAAAGTGAGAAATGAGCCAGTAAAGTTGAAGGTATTACAAGCATGTTCGACTTCTTCAATAGTTTTTTTATGAGACTGTATTTTTATGGTCGCTGGATGTAATATAAAACATTTCGATAATTAGGTATTTATGCAGCTTTTTAAGCATATGCATTATGTTCATACCGAAATACGATTAGTAAAATCTATAATTTAAAAATCTATTAATCTAGTCATAGATACTTGCATGCAGCCAGTCTGTCTGCAAAACCCTGTAACTAACCACAAGTGACATGATATTAGGTAATGGTGTTGAAATCTCAGCTTTGGCGTAAGCTGATAAGGTTGATGATATCCACCCTGTACGTGCTTGTGAGGGAAGACGCGTCAGGAAAAGGATGTCTTATGACAAACGAAAAAACAGTTTTATCGTGCAGAAAAGCTCAACATGTTTTTTATGAATGAACAAGACAAATTCGACACGTTCTAGCTAATAGGCTATGCATATTAAAATATGAAATTCTATTCGTTCATTGGTCCATTGATTGCAGACATCTAAGAGGTTGGCCGTGACCGATTTTAATAAAATGCCTATACTTACGATGATAGGTATAGTGTAGGCAAATGAATCTATGTTTGCAGATTCTATTTTCGCTTCTCTGGTTGAAGCTATAGCTTATGTCACCTTCAACTTTAGGCCTAGCTTTAATAAACAGGGTTATTGGATAAACACCAACCACCTCTTAAAAGGTCATTGTACTCGTCATTATGAACAACTTTTACTATAGGAAAAAAAATGAGCTGTTCCCTACATTTTGACGAGTTATACGAACATAAATATAGGGAACAGCTGATTCTTTTTTCGCGATTTCAGGTTGTATGTAAGGTAGGTCGGAACTAATAGTTTTTGCTTTTGAATACTACTTTTGAGCTGCATGCGGTTTGACTGGAAGCCGCGCTCAACATAGTTGGGAAAAGGCTAGGCGACTTTTGGCTTTATTTCAGAGTAGCTGCGCCCCCCGGTTTTACCCGCGTAAATGTCGATCCCGCGGGTATATCTGGATAAAAAGTAGCCTGGAGTTAATCCAGGATGGCAGCTACTTCCATACAAAATTTTATTAAAATTGGTCCAGCCGTTTGACCGTGAAGAAGTAACAAACATATAAACACACCCCCACACACACACACGCATTCACCCCCTCACAAACTTTCCCCTTTATAATATTAGTGTGATTATTTTTACCTACCGTATAGTATTATTATTATTTACATAATATAGTCATTAGTATTTACATAATTATAGTCATTTTGAAGTCGATGCACATTGGATATGTGCATCGACTTCATATAATATATAATTATAATAAATAATGTAGGTATACAAAATACTGTAAAACATTTTTAAAAGAGTAATGGTGGAGTTTCTTGCCTTACCTTCTGGGAGGGGCGACTAGAATCAATTCTATTTCTTTGTACATTTTGATGTTCAAAAAGTGCCTTTTATGTGCCTATTTGAAATAAATGATTTAAATTATTACCATCATTTAGTACCTAAGCATTTAGATCCTTCATCTAGTTATCCATTTTCTGCCAATTAGGACTGCCTGGTACAAAAAAATTGCATATAAAAATTTCGGACACAATAGTGTCATTTCTAGCCGTGTTGTATCTTTGATTGTGTCCTTGCCGGCGAATGCAACGGCTGTGCTTTGTCCCACAGCGCGGACTGATAAGCTTCGATATACTTACAATTAGCCCCATTTAGGCAATTCGGCGTTATTATAAGTATTATGTGTGCGGATTAATTTACAAAATCCAATGAGGATATTTCGGATATTTCTTTGCTAGAACAAGATGGCTTGAAAAGCAATTTTATTTCGGTACCTACATAACGTTTAAAAGTCACGGGAAGGGTTGTTTATTTTTGCTTCTGCAATGGTCTGTTGTCCTTGTTGGAATATGAAGTAATAGATATTACTAATAAAGTCACAAAAAAGATTTTGCAAGTAAAGCACTCTCTAAAGGTGTGTCGATACTACTTATCAGAATATGTTTAGAACATAGTTATACCGCATGTTTTTATAGAGAAGTTAACAATGTTAAATAATTTGGAGGTGTTATATAACATAAGTTTATGTGTTATATAACATACTCTAGACGCACCCTTCGCATTATAAGTCGTACAATAACGTTAAAAATTGAATTGGGTCGCCATAAAAGAACTTGTTTTTTTTTTAATATGTCAGTTAAATATTGTACGGTGGTCCGGAACCCTTCGTGTGCTAGTCCGAGTTACACTTGGGCAGTTTTTTTTGTCCTAAGATACGCAAAATTTATGCAGTTACTTATTTTAAACTCGTATTATCTCCTGTCAAACACCATTAACAGTTGACTAACAGCCATGTGTACTTCATTAAGAAACCCTTATATAGCCATACAGTTTTGGGCGATCACAATCTGAAAGATTACGTATGGATAAAGCCTGTTTTCTTCTTATCTCTGCAGTTACAAGTTAGAAACGTCTAAAAGGAGTTTAAAGTTTAGATCAAGGTCTTATACGAGCGGTTACAAAAGCGGTTGCTAACAGTTATCTCACGGCATTGTCCGTATTGAATGAGATAATAAAGAAAAGGTTTAACCCCTTGTCAGTACAGCAGAATAAGAATAATTTATAATGTGTCAGGTTTTCGTGCCGGGGGTGATTTTATACCTCTAATAAGCAGGCATATGGGTTGTTTAATAATGAAGGTCTAAATAAGTAATTTTGATTTTATTGACAGGTTCTTAAGGTGTGTTGTGTTGTGTATTATCCTACTATTCTCGGATTTTTAATATAGCATAATAATCAGCCTATAATGTTCCCAGTGCTGGGACACAGGCCTCCTCTCGGTAAGAGAGAGAGTGTGCTATAATCCACCACGCGGGCCTAGTGTGGGATTTTTAATTTTCTAGACCAAAATGACAGCTGCAATTGTGAAATGGTCAAGATGACAAGAAAAGGTCGATCACAGCTGTCCTTTTTAGTCTAGCAAATTGACAATCAAGAGTTTATTTAGTTGTTTCTAATGCTGTCAGTAGCCATTTGATTACTTATAGTTAGTATGGTACATATACCACGCCACGAGGTTTTTCTCTGTTATCTCGAGATAGTCGTTTTGACCTATTTTCCAGCATTTTCCTGGGCAAACTGCATGTACTTAGTGTGCTAGAAGTGAGTTCATGTTTGTACCTATCCAATGGTGCAAGGGTGGGGTTCGAACTCAGGAACTCCATTGCTTGAACTCTCCTGTCACCAGTCATAATACATTTAATCCATTGTAGAATATTTGCCCGTTCTAAAAGTGATTATGATGATCTTACTGTGCAAGTTTTAATATTTAAGTAGATGTGACTAGGGTATAGCTACTATACCTACACATAGCTAGAACCCGTATTCATGGATAATTTTTGAACTGGTTTTGAATTTGGGCCCATTTCTCCCCCAACAATTACGTGCAAACCTATTCCTAACATCATAGAGGATTTTTCTATAGCGTCATCTACATACTCTCAGAAGAACTATCTGAGTAGGTACATTTGGCAGGAAACCCACTGCTTACTCAATAGTAAACAACGCCAATGCTATTTTCATAATGTTCACTTCTTAGTTTGGGATAGAAGGGGTAGATGGCGCTTGTTGAGAGATTTATATTTATGGTGTTATTCGTTGAGGGTTCACGGACTTCAGAATAGGCCGCGTACAAATTACAAATGTACCAATAATTTTCAAAATGCTAACAATACTTACTTCTCTACTTTTGTATTGTAAAATGTTACCTGAAGATTATGGCAACTATGATACCTAAGTCTACGAAGGTATTTATTGAAATTAGGTAGCTGAACGCTCCTAGACACTTTTTAAGTAGCGTTGAGATAAGCAACCTAGCCATTTAAGTGCAGACATTTTATTAAATTACCTACATACTTCTTTTTCTAAAAAGCCACCATTAAAAGATACTGCAATAATGATTGTGATTGCAATGACGATATCATACAAATATGCAAGCGCTGAAAAATCAGTAGGTAGGTATCTACCCCTGTTCCTGCTACGCCTATAAAAAACTACGAGACCTGTCTACGTACCTTTATTATATGTAGATCGAAACTCAATGATGTTTACTCTTATTTTTCGAAAAGCAATCTTAAAAAACTGCCAAATCTTTTTCTGAAAAACATTGAAATCTATTTGGTTTTGGACATTTATAATACAATTCACGCTTTTTGCATCGTGTACTTTGACATAGACTTTGTGACCTATAAAAAGCAAAAAATAATAAGAAAATAAATCAAAATCAAAGAAAAAGTAGATATTGTAATTTGTTTTCAGGCAAGAGAGACGGTATCGTATCGTAAATTTTATTATTGTATTTCAGTTTGCTTTAGCAATTAAAATGATATTTCCAAGAAATGCCATCAATGAGCCCCTTATGCTCAGAGTTGAGCTGCATGATTACTGACAAAATGCGAGCACTGCTGACTGGACAGGTTCACTCAATCTGTCAATCTTTCCTCAAAAGACCATTTCAGACACCAATCTACATGGTCTTCACATGATCTGACCAATATTATGACTGGACTTTAAAATACCTCTGAGTTTGTTTCGGCCTTTCTTCGCAGAGTAGTCGGATAGGAAACGCCGACCTCGTCTACTTTTAAAATATGAATGACGTGTAATAGTGTTTATACTTACAAACCTACTTACAGAAATAAAATCAAATTTGTCATTTTTATTTAGCATGTTGTATTCACCACAAAATTAATGGTTCCATTTCTACAAAAATTGTGTGTGATTGTGTAAAAATGATCTTGTTTTACACAATCACACACAATTTGGACTGGACCCACGTTATTGTTTGGTTGTGTCAATGCTGTTGTAACAATTTCGTCCGTACAAAACGACAGTTGAATTGTTCACTTCCACAATGTGAAATGTTTGGACTTTAGAGACGTAAATCATCAATCTTGCAGTTAATATGTCGAAAGGGTTCCGTGAACATTATTCTTCCTGTTCATTCAAATTCAAACGACCTTTCAAACGTGCTGTTTTCAAGAAAGATTAATCTTTTTAGTTAGCATAATTACTGTTTCAGTTGCCCGATTTGGGGATTTTTATTTTAATTAATCTACGCGCAAATTGAAACCATGGATTCAGCACATGATTCTAGATTCCCTAGTGTAAAAATGCACCAACATAGGGGCTTCAGAATCATGTATGGATCCATGGATAACATAACATAACTATGATAACCATCTGGTTGAGCTTCCATGTCCCTTTTTTTTGCTACCCTGTATATCATTAATACCTACTTACCGCCTTGCATTTCAGGATCTTCTTGACATGAATATCTAACTGCGAAGTATTCAAATGCCCGACATTTTGGTTTTAGCAACAATATCCTCGGACCATAATTTAGTTGAATAGTTGAATATTCCACCGAGTTTTTCTTTAGTCGAGTTCATACCTACTTGATACGCAGATATTATAGTTTTGTCACAGTTTGCAATGAAACAGGACCAAAACAATCACTCATCATCATCATTTTAGTCTCGTAGCGTCTATCTATCCTAAGTGAACGTACGCCTTCCTATTAGTTCAGGTCAACTGAAAGTTCAAAGCGATATAAATAATATTTATTTTCAGTATGACAATGACAATGCTTTATTTCCAAAGCCGGATGGGCTTTATCCATGAAATTAAATGGTCCTCTGACGGTTCTTGTATTCAAAATTTATCCTTGGATGAAGATAAAAATCAAGTCAGTCGTTACTAAATTCTAAGATACAAATTATTAGAATTTTTTTCTATTTCCTTATTTGTATTATGTAAAACTTCATCAGTCCTTTGACAAACATGGTCAGCCCACTGTGTCCAAGTGGAGACCGCGTAAGTATCGGCAGGCGTAGTGCGACGGCCCCCAGCTAGATGGACCTGTCACCGTGGGTAGGACTGACGGGATGCGCAAGGCGGAGGACAGGTTATTGTGGCGCAGAAATAAATACACGAATACATAAACACGTTACACGTGTGCGTAACCATTTTGTAATTACCATAATGGTTATTGCAAGGTCAGACAGGGCCATTGTTAGTCATGAAACAGTTGCTATAATGAGAATTGTTGTACCCGTATTAATTATTTTGATTTCTTTCGTTCCATTGTTTTTAAGGCAGTTGTTTTTTTTTTCAAATTCAATGTTTTAAAGGCGTTTGCTGAGAAACTTTTCTAATATCATGTCCATAGATATCCGTGATCATGTCTGTCAGCCGAGCAACTTGTATGAGTTTTACTCAGTAGAAGTCTGTGGGAATCTAGTTCTGATAGGAAACCTTAATGCAGGTAGATCTACTTTTATACTTATGTACCTACTTCAATTTCTGGCTCCTGTGACATAGGTGTTTATACTTAGCGCAGGAGTCTGGTCTGGACTTCACTTTGTTTGTACACATCTTAAAAGCCAATAAAAATTTATTAATATAATATTATGTATAATTGGTTGTAGGTGAACATATGTAGTTCAATGTAACAATCAATATTCTTCCAGGTTTCCGGTGGTTATTTGTTCCAAAATTAATTTGCTTTTCCGGTCAGTCTTTTTTCTAGAATAAAGGCAGGAACCAAGACTAGTATCAATAAAGCCACTTTACGATCTAATTCAGTAAGCTTCTGGAACAGCATTGAGTCATGGCCGGTCATTTCAATAAAGCTCAATTTATTATTAGCTGACTGAGAGATGCTATACATTACTGACTGACATTATGTTACGGTAGTAACTTCAATTGGTGTTTATTGGGGGCTAAGTTTTAGCACGAGCTGTGTTTAGACTGGCCAATTAAATTAAGTGGTACTTAGCCAGTGAGAGGAATTAGTCTGTATTTAAATGGGTGTTTTGGCCCTGTGTAAATAGGTACGGATACCTATAAGTTACAGATGTTGTTGTGTTCTATTTGATTCGAGTGAAACTGCAATGCAAATATAATGAAACGAGGTCATCAGCTGGTTCTTTTTCCCTATCACCTGTAACTTACCTCGGTTTGCTAGCTACAATAAAAGTAAACTTCAAATGAAACAAGCTCAAAAAAAATGGTCGTAAAATAAAAATTTATTCATTACAAAATATTTACACTTTATACAAACTTATCAATATCCATACTCTACAATACATGACTATAACACACATTTTACACATTCACTTGTCAGATATACTCGAATGGTATATGGCATGCCCTCCTTACGACTAGAAGGGGCAACTGTGGTAAGCACATCACAAAAAATATTGCGAAAGGGCTGAAGAGAAGACAAGCCCCCAGCCACGCCATCAGAAACCACGCTGGGAGGAGCGCTACGTGTTCGAACATTATCTATGCTACAAAACGTACGATTTAGGCGTTTCCCAACACATTATTTTATACAATAATCAAGTAAACGTAACAGCTAAAGTAGTTCAAGTTCCTCGGTTCCGCGGACTCCGCTGTCGGTTTTCGTGCACCTAAGAACGCCACCTGTAACAAAAAAAAACAGTTGTTAGAGCCAAGTTCACACTCGCAGTCGAACGCGAGTTGTTATTTAAGTTATACACTGGAAGTTGGAATTTCGATTTGCAAATTGGAGTTGTTTTTGGTTGATGCCAGATTTTTTTCAAGACAATACGTGTTGCCAATCCTTTTTTTATTGTTATAAAACATATAAGACAACAGTGATACTAAAATTACATAGTTAAGGTATGCACAATGAACAATGAAGTATACAATTGCCTATTTCTCCATTCGCCATTAAATTATCGATATTTATATAAGATTCGTCGCTCCGTCATTGACAGGGCCTGCGGGCTCAGTACCTACCAACTAGTGGAACATCTTTCCTAAAATATTTTCCTCGTCCTATATTTATTTAAATTATTATTCGTCAGATTTTTTCAACTGTATAAATGTTCTCACATTCTAACTCTGAAGGAAATCGCTGCTAATGCTAACCAGATACACGATTACTCAAGCTCTATTTTACGTATTCTTTCCTCAAAAGACCTTATCAGACACCATGCTCCAACATTATGTCTGGACTTTAAAAGAGACTGTGACCTGAGTTTGTTTCGGCGTTTCTTCATGGGAAACGCCGAACTCATCTAGTTTTTATTTTAAAGTATGATTGACGTGTAAAAGTGTTTGTAGGTACAAACCTACTTACAGAAATAAAATAATTTAAACAATTATATAACTCCATTTTACTCGACAAGCAAAGATAAGAACAATTTAATAAATAGATAGCACTGCTTAATGAGACTACATAATGTAAAGCAAATAATCCTTATTTATTCCACTTCCAGCACAACAAGCCACTTTTGTATGTTATCAATAGTAGTTAATATAACCAGCATCCTAATTGCGTAACACACTAATCTGAATTATTTTGAAGGCTATTGCTAATCCATTGCTTCATATGTTCTAAAAATTAGTCTGCTAAACAATGTAAATAACGCAATGAATGTTGTTGAACTGTCAAAATGAAAGCCATTGCTAGTCAGTGTCCCCGCAGTATAATATTAACCAGTAGCCTAAGCAGTTCATTTGAAAACGACTTCATGATAACCCAATACCGCAATACGCGTCATTTAGCACCGATATGGTAATTATAGTACAATCTATAGGATAAAGTCCACCTGTGATATCACAGACAAATACTATATGGCTATATGGTCTAGTTATAAATGTACCTATGTTGGAGATTTTAGTTCTAACATCAATTTGAAACATTTTGAATACTCAGACTTTAGGTACCTACTATTCTTAACTTTGTAACGAAATATAGCTTACATCGATGGAAGAATCTCCAGATATTTAGAACAAATAATTCAAATCGTCGAGAAATGCCTACAAATGTTTCAGTTTAAGGCTCAACTAGCCGAAAGATTTGGCTGCGATTTATTTCAGCTCTGAGAACTGTTTAGAGGATTGCGAGGCCAGGCAGATTTAAGGGATCTCGGATTTCAGAGGAGCAACTAGTTCAATAGCCTTTACGTTTAACGTTTTAGGAAACTATTCTTAAATTCTGCGAATTCAGTTAGACTGTTCATTGCTACTCGATCTAGTTAATTGCAAAAGTCAAGTACAAGAGCTTAAATGTGGTCCGCGAAAGGTATAATTTCAAACAAAAATGCAAGCTCAAAAATTACATTGATGCAAGCCGAATTTATTTTTTTACTAGCAGCGCCCCGTGGTTTCAGCCGCGTAAGTGTCGATCCCATGGGAACTTCGGGTTATAAACTATCCTATGTCCTTTCCCGGGACTCAAACTATCTCTATACCAACTTTCATCTAATTTGATTCAGCGGTTTAGGCGTCGAATAATGTAAAAACTTTTGAGCGCCTGGTTACAACAAATAAATCAAAGTGGTCCCTTGCAAAAAATAGGTTTGGAACCACTGAACTTATTTGATCAGATGTGGTCCGGGATTGTCCGGGATTTTGTTTAATATCCGAATGGCTACTTATTTCCAATCGGAATATTGTCATATTATTTTTTAATGTAGAAACTTCACCTACATTTTATAGTTCGACTATTTAAGTTCATAACACAAGACAGATAACTGCTTATCACTGTAGACACGTTTCATTATTTGCAAAACTCTTTGCAATGTACTTAAGTATAAATATAAGAAGTGTCAGGTTATCTATTGATGATAACCTAAGCAAACCGTGATGTAAACCCTATTTATAGAAGAAAAATACCTTAATTATCACAAGTTTAAATTTTTCTAAAGTTTTAAAGACGTGATGAACATTCAGCAAATGTTTAAAAAGAAAATCTGAAATTGACGCGAAAAATATGTTCCCATAGGAAAATAATTAATTTGCCTGGAAACTCTATCGAATACTCGATGACTGAGTAAGATTTGGATAAAAATGATGAGATGATTAGTTTACGATGACTTGTGGGGAACTCGAGCGACGTGGCAAGTCGAAAGGAACAAGTTTAGCATTTGAATGAAGTTTGCCTACCATTGCAAAACAGCACAAGCAGCAGCATTTCCTAATGCAGCCACAGAATTATGTTTTACAGTAGGTACCTAAGTACAGTCAACAAAAGTGATAAGTATGCAGTTGTAGTTTAGTAAGAAACCGATGGATGTTGTCGACTGAAATTTGATGTTTTCTATTAATTAAATTAAATTTTATTCGAGAACATCCATCGGTTTCTTACTAAAATTTTTGTTCTCTGTTGTATGTACATACGAAAGAAAATTTGCTACTCATTTCCTAACAGTTTCACAATTTTTATCTTGTTTTCGATTTCGCCGATCAGAGATTGTAAACGTATGCGAGATTAAATGCTATCAAAATGATTTTATGATAGGTCTATACTATAATTTACATCGAGTTCCGTGTTCCGGTGCTTATTCGTACATTGATAAGAATGTATGTATTAATACTTTTATTACTCTTCCGATAACGGTATCATATATTATTCAAAATAGGTACAGTCAACAAAACAGATAATTATGCAGGATCAGGAGATAAGTATGCAGGATCGTCGGATATATGAAGTTGAACCGATGGATGTTCTAGAATAAAATTTAATAATATTAATAGAAAACAAACAGCTCATTTATCAAATTAAATTTCAGTCGACAACATACATCGGTTTCTTACTAATCTTCAACTACATACCTATATCCGACGATCCTGCGTACTTATCTCTTTTGTTGACTGTACATTACGAATATCTCGAACAGGATTAGGTATGAGTCGACGTCAGCATTTTGTTTCACAATAATAAATACACTGATGAATTGGAATTCGAATAACTTCACGGTTTGTGGGCAATTAACGATTTCACACTACATTGTTTGCGGTACTCGACATTTTACTTATGTATATGTATAATAATATCTGGTTTAGGGCTGATTTTTCAATAGTCAGATAACTTTTGTCTAAAGAATAATTATGGCAGTTTGACATATTATTTTCTATACAAAAACTGTCAAACCGCAATATTTAGGTATTCCTTCTAAGATAAAAAATATCTGATTATTGCAAAATCAGCCATTAGCCAATATGGTTTAACTGAGTACTAAAAGCAAATGGTTCTAATAGCAAAATGACCTATAATCAAAACGATACTTAAGTATTTAAAACAATATTGATTGCTAAGTGGATACCTTTTTTTTTTTTTTGGGTTGGTAAATCATCAAGTGACCCCTACCGCTCTGGGTGCAGCGGAAGGGAGTGTCGGTGTGTGTGTGTGAGTGGATACTTGACTTGCTAGTCTTGGTTTGATCAACCCATTCTACTGTATTCCTATCCCTTGGTGGATACACATTCATATGTCCCACAGACCGCCATTAAATCCAGTACTCGCCTAACCCGTTAACAAATGGAAGGACATATGTCCTTCCATTTGTTAGCTACTGAATGTTTAGATTAACACACCATGCCTCATCATCCTAAACAATGTTTGTTAATCTCGGGTCATTGAATTAATTCGATCGCCCTTATCGAAAAGTAAACAATTACGAGAAGGGTTTGTTTAATATCATTTTCGTGAATAATTGGGGGCAAAATAGGATTATTTTTCTTTTTTTTTTTTGGAATTCGTTTCAAATAATCCGCTGAGATATAAATAACTAGCTTCTGCCCACGACTTCGTCGGCGTGAAATTTCACCCGCCCCCCATTCACCCTCTTAGGGTTGGAATTTCGAAAAACCCTTTCTTAGTGGAGTGGAGATGGATGGTTTCTCTTCACAAAGAACACACCCTCCAAATTTCTTGTCTCTAGGACCAGCGGTTTAGGCTGTACGTTGATATATCAGTCAGTCAGAAGCTAGTTTCATATATTTATAAGTATAGATGTCTCGGTAAAGTAGGTATAAAAAGAGAATGAAAAATCAGCCACGTACACTACGGGTTCCGTACGACTGCCACCGTGTTGTAATAGAAGTACTCACACTACACAATGTGAAAATTTCAACTGTCTACCTATTACGGTTCATGAGATACAGTCCGCTGACAGACAGACGGACGGACGGATGAGCGGACAGACGGACGGACAGCGGAGGCTTATTAATAGGGTCAAGTTGGCACTATTTGTGTACGGAACCCTAAGAAGTAGCATCATCCATCCATGTTCACATTATACTTCAATAAACAGGTAGACTCTGACAAATCGGGAAAATAAATAGGTGACAATGACAAGGCAGAACGTGCTTACAATGACAATTCACGCCAAATTTCTTGTAGGGGAGACCCTAAAGAGAAGACTGGTTGCCCGACTCTCGGGCTTCTGACTACCCGTAACGAATGTCAAAGATCTACAAATGACAGCTGGGACCAACGGTATAACTTGCTTTCCGACGTACGGAGGGGTCTCGATATGTAACGGAAGGTCACCCATCCACGGCCCGACCTCGGCAAACGAACCTTCGATCCACCCGTGCGGCTGTATTTAGCCACGAGCTCCTCCCTTATTACATAAAACCCATGAACATCAAAGAAAATACCAAAAAAGGAATAGCATCCCCAAAACAGACAATCAGGGGCCTAAAAAGGCCACTTCGGAGAATTATAAAAGGATAACATTATGAATTATAAAATGGCGAAGACAGTCCGTGTTTTTCTTTTTTTCGCTGCACTACGTAGGTACAATCAAAGAGATTGGGATTGGATTTGAATTGGATTGATTGGTATTTTAGCACAGACAAAAAAAAAAATACTGAAAAATGCTTCACCAATGGGATTTCATACGATTAACTTAACAGTTAACTGTCCGTTCTGTTATCCTTTTATGATTCTGCTAAAGTGGCCTTTTTAAGCCCCCTGATATACGCAATAATGTTTGGCAATGTTACTTAATATACCGGCCATCGATCACGAGAATGACTAGAAAAGTGGGCTGGAGCCAATTCTATTATATAATAAATCGTCCTCCAATTGAGTTCATTGAACGGTACTATCAACGTCAGTGTTAAGTAACACTTTAGTATTATTAATAGTCGAACATTTTGTCCACAGAAAAGAGTTTTAACCTTTATCACGGTTGTTCACCCAGTTTGTAATTCGAAGCAGAACTTAGAAGGTCGTTATAAATGTAATTTGTTACAGAATTCATGGATTCTTTTCGTAAAGTTTTATTGTTAGAACTTGAATGAGAGTTTAACGGCTACTCTATTTATAGCACTTAACGTTGTATTAAACACAAGCTTCTGCCCGCGACTTCTTCTGCGTGAAATTCGTACTTTCCTCAAAAAAAATTAAAATGTATGTATAAGATATTTATATTCGAGCCAATTGTTAAGTTTGTAGATCTAAGGAATCGGATTTTTCAAATAAACTGTATCCCCGCTTTTCACCCCCACAGGGTGGATTCTTGTAAAATCGTTTGAGTTGTGTTCATACTCGTAACTTGACTCAAAGACCATTTTCGAGTTAATGGAAGCAAGCAGTAAATTCCTCCCCTTCTTCTTCTTTGCGTGTCGATAGCAATCTAAATGGATTCGGCCCAGAATTCGGCTACTTGTTTGGCGCCATCACCAGCGTCCACCAGTTCCTGTAATGTGCAGCTGACAGAACACGCAGGACACGATATAAAGTGTCTCATCGTTTGTGGAACAGCACCAAATTTACACTCCAAGGCAGAGTCATCTATGAATCTCCACCTGAACAGGTTTTCCATGCTTCGGCCAACCTGGGTCCGGAGTCTGTTTAAAGACTTTCAGGTTACTCAAAGTAACTCATGTACAGGAGGTCTTCAGTGGGTGAAACGAACGGTTTGGGTAAGGAAGCACTGACTCGCTCGCCACAGCTTCAGTCTTTCTTGTGATGGTGCGCCAGTGAGTGGGACGACACACTTTAAAAAACTGTTTTGGCTTTTCAGCCGTTGTGGCACAAGGATGTTGTCGTGCAAAGGGTGCTGTGTGTCGAAGACTATTTTGGCTCTTTCGCTGGAGCTAGCCAGCGCTCTGCGAATCACTGTGGCGTTATTCCTGCTAGTGGATACAGCATTTCCTACTATATTTCCCAGCAATCCACCCTTTAAACTTTATTACCCTTTTCCACCTTGGTAGGAGTCGATTTTTAAATAACCCTAAAATATCTACTTTTGTATTTTAGTAGTACAGAGTTTCGAGTTAATCCGACAACGGGATTCATATTTTTCGAACCTATTAACTATATTATTTATTTTGGTCTTACATACTGAGTTTCGAGCTAATCGGACCGCGAATAAAATTCGTCCATACAAATTTTGCCACCCCCCAATCCCCCTTTAGGTGGTAGTTTAGAAAAACATAAAATGCCAACCTTCATAGTTTACTTAGATAAGTATTCGTGCCACGTTTTAAGTTTATTAACTCAAGGAATAAGATTTTTCATACAATCAAAATCCCCCCTTTTTATCCCCTTAGGGGGTGAGTTTTGGAAAATCCTTTCTTGGTGCACGCCTACATCATAATAGCTATATGTGTGCCAAATTTCAGCGCAATCCGTTCAGTGGTTTGAGCTGTGCGTTGATAGATCAGTCAGTCAGTAAACAAAAACAACAGAAATTAACGGTTTCAAGGCTTTACTGTGCAAGTGTAATTAACGTAAAGTGTACGTATGTAAGTATAAGATAAGATAAATAAAAGATAATAATATATAATACAATAGATAGATAAGTAAGTATGCCATTTTTATTGTATCAACTTTTTTATTGTGTCTTTTTATGGATCATGTGGTCTGCAATAAATATTTTTATTAACTATTTATTTATTCTGCAGGTAAAATGTCTGTTTCACGAAGTTACTGGTTGGGTTCGATACTTTCGATCTTTTTCAGGTAATCATACCTATTTTTTCAGTAATTAATAACAGCCTGAAAGTATCAACTTTCCGGCTGTTATTAATGACTGAAAAAAATTTAAATATACCTACGCGTCGACTTGAGAACCTCCTCCGTTTTTTCGTCGGTTAAAAACTACAACGTAGCCTAATTTTTTATGTGTTGACTTAATAAAAATCTCTCATAAAACACTTGTGATGTGAGCAAAGCCACAAAGGGTTGACTACCTAAGTGTGTGAAACACAACAGAAATAAATATGGTTATCAAGCAAATCATTCGCCATCAATGTCTTAAAATGACAAAGCAGCTCCCAAATGAAAACTATGTATCAATAAGAGCCCTAGATCAGTTATTTTGACTTGACTTGACATAATCAGCCAATAATGCTCCCACTGCTGGGACACAGGCTTCATCTCGATGAGAGGGAGTGGGCCGTAATCCACCACACGGGCCCAGTGCGGGTTGGTAGATGTCTTCGAATTTTTGGTTCTAGGACATGCCGGTTTTCCGTCACCGTTTTGAGAGCAGTGATGATAAAATAATTTAAACAAGGACACAACACAATTGTACTGCTACTGACTGTTATAGGTACCTACATGACATATTAATATATTATGTATTTCAATATTTTAAATTGGTAGCGTAGGTATTAACAGTGGATTATGTAGAACAAATACAACCCAACTTACGATTGATATTTTTTGGAACAGTCTCACTAGAACCACTAATTAAATGGTGCATGGTGGTACTATAGAGAATGAAATTTCTCGCTAGTACCACCGGTGGTACAGTTCGGTGGTACCAGTGGGAACAAACGTTGATTTCGGATTCACCTTCTTAATGTGTTGATTAACTATGTAATTGGTACCTGGCTGTAATTGACGCATTCGTGTGGAGGGCACCAACTTTCTACGGTTTTTAACAATCGATCTACTTTTTTTTTAAACAGATGGATTTGGTTCTGTTTAGTTAACTGCCAATTTAGTTTAAGTCATGCCAACGTTCAATTATATTATGTATTATAAAGTTGGTGTACACTTGGTATCTATTATTATTGTCTACTAGCGACAGGCCCCATAACACGGTTATTACGACTTGACAAAAAATCGAGATTTCTTTATTTTTAATTTGTCTCACCGAGAGGCCTGTGTCCAAGCAGTGGGAATTATCTAGGCTGATTATTCTTATGCTTATTATACAAGGCGTTTTTTTTAAATATCCCATTACTCTAGATAAATGGGTAAGGTTAGGTTAGAACTGTGATCAACCGCGTGCGAGCAAAGAGAGCGAAGCGAGGCGAGCACTACTTCCAAAGGCCAAGCGGTTAACTAATTTAACCAGTTGGCTGCGACATAAACATAAACCTTCCGGAATCAATTTTCTAAATTATGGTGAAAACCGTAGATACCAAAATCTATTGCGCAGTTTAAAAGAACAACTCGATTACACAGTGACTTTAATTTCTAATATGGTATAGATACTAAGAATGCAAGTACAGACAGCAATATGTTATAAGTACTGTGACAGCAATATGTTTTGTTATTTTATTTATAACCACATCGAAATTATAAATTCCTTCTTTGTTTGTTTACATTTTTTATACGTTAAAGCATGCAAATCAAAGGTTACCTGTAGCACGAATCGAATTTTTAACAGAGGCCTGAGACGCGTTAAGGCAGAAAATTCAATGCCATAGCTATTAAACAATTATGTAAGAATTAAAAACTGTAGGTATTTGATCGGCACCCTAATTGCGTAACATACTATCAACCATTTTGAAGCCTATTGCTCATCCATTGCTTCATATATTCATATATATATTACAAAATTTAGTCGAAATACCTGTTAACTTAATTTATGTATAGATAAGATTAAAATAATAAACATATGTTCGAAAAATGTGTCTGCTCAAATACGTAAATAACGCAATTAATGTTGTTGAACTGTCAAAGTGGAACCCATTCTTACTGTGAGTGTGTTATTCATTTGCCCCGTGTATGAACGTAAACGAAACAAAAGGAGTATTTATGCATCATAGCAGGTGGCGCGCGTGTTATGTCGTTTCTGCGTGCCCCCTTGGGCTGAAGGTGTGAGTATGTATGAAAACTGTATTTGTTTTGGTCGTGTGTCTTGATAACATGATACAACAGGTAGGTAGGCACAGACTTATCAGTTATAAACTTATAACACTACAGAGTACTAGTGTTTAAAGTTGATTACGTGTTATTTGTACTGATATCAGCGGTCAAACCCCTGTGGTATCACTCCGACTGCTGTGTTGAAAGAAATTGTTTTATTGACAATTGTGTTTTATCTTCAAATTACAAATAAAAGTTGTTAAGACTAGGTATAACGCATCGCTTGTTTTGAATAACAAATACCAACAACAAACAATTAGCTACTTAGGTATGATAAAAAAAAAACTTCATTTTATTTTTTAATTTATGAACGGGATTCTTCAAAGGCATTTCCAATGTCCTTGTAAAGTTATCAGACCACTGAGCGATATTTATTAGCTCTTAAACTTATTGATAAAACTCTATCATGAATAATTATGCGATATCAAATATTACCTACCTAAAGTTTTAAAAACTCCGAAGTCATACAGTCTGCTAGTCACAATGTTTGATAGTCTGCGTCCTCTGACGATGACTTGACCGTTTCCAACACAAAACAGAATTCATTATACACTTACACACATACATCATTTCGTAGTCGTACCCGAACAGGCCGCAGCATGGATAACCTCCATAAGTGGTGAACATGGAAGGCCTAGATCGCTCGATCTCTCCACAGACAATGGCTCACCTCCCATCTTGCACCATGCCCTGTCACCTGCACACGTGAGGACCTAATGGCTGCATAAGCGAACGGTATCCTCGTTGATTAATGGTATTCTATTTTTTTGTGTTATCTCAACACAAAACAGTACCTACCTATTTAACTTATTTACCATATTTTATCATTCCATTATAACTTAACTTATTATAACTTGGATACCTACTTCGTAGAATTATATCTATTTTTAAGATAACAAATGAGTTACATGATGTTTACTCCGCTATTGTGTAAACTCGGTCACACTTCTCAATTTGAACACACATTATTATGGTGTAAGTATTACATGCGAGCAACACTTTAAATTACATTAGACTAGATATTTATCATACAAAATTAATGTTTCTACAAAAGGAATCATTCATGGTTTTATTTTAGCCATTATTTCCAACAAAGAATTAGGCCTGAAATCTGGGAAATTCACCTCTAAAAACGTTTGTAGGTACCTACCTACCTACAAAGGTTGACTATTAAGATTTATTAACAGGTTCGACGACGCCATGAAAGTGGCGAAGTTTTTGGCCAACAGCCGGTCGATTCTGTAAAAATCTCACCGTGAAAACTTAGGTGAAGTGAGTTTGTTTTTGCTAGGAATTGACACTATTGACAGCTCACTCCACGCTCACTTCACCTAAGTTTTCACGGTGAGATTTTTCCAGAATAGCCCCGCAGGATTTAAAATACAGTCGTTTCGCTGGCACGAGCATGTCTGTATTTTAGAGAAGAAGTAGAACTCAACAAGATTACTTTGGTCAGACAACACATCAGACACAACATACTATTGCTGACTGTAACAGAATGTCAAGTTGACATCTACAGAATACAGCACAGTGTCAACAGTGTTCCTTTTACAGGCTTTCCTAACCGGTGTAACTTTACTAATGAATTGTTATACAAAAAGCGTCATATGAGGTCAGCTAAATCTGGAAATGTATAGCTTGATATGTCGTCGTGTGTACTACAATATCTACATGAATATCTAGGTATTTGTTTAGGTATTTATTTATAATGCGCCAGATTAGTTAGGTATTTTTCATCTTGCTAACGTCAAACAATCACAGACATAGTTCATGGTAAAATTACACCATATTGACTTGTTCTATTTCATTACATTCTTTAACTTCAATGCCATCACTTTTTACAAGGTCTTGTGTGCTTAAAAGATTCATACACACCTCATACATGTAAGGTATGACGTATGACACGATCTATCTGACATGTCCGTTTGTTTGACTGTTGGACGTGTCTTTAAGGCCATAGAGCATAGAGGTCGTGGAGTCAAGGTCATATTTGTGCAACACCATGTTTGACATGATTATCTTCGTTTATTTTACTACGCATTTTGCACATTACTTCGAGTTAATCACAAT
The DNA here is from genome assembly GCA_963082905.1 of Oligia fasciuncula. NCBI lineage: Eukaryota > Metazoa > Arthropoda > Insecta > Lepidoptera > Noctuidae > Oligia > Oligia fasciuncula. The sequence goes on from OY720387.1 coordinate 15,000,450, forward strand.
GGATAATGACTTAAGTAGGCGTGGGCATGTGTCATGGCGGACAGTGATGACGTGCATTAATGACAGTATATAATGCTGATTATGTAATAGGCCATGGCAAATGATTAATTGGAATTATATGCCGTATGTTTGTAGTGCACCCATTTGTAATTAAATAAAGATTGAACCTTATATTTTTGATTGTAGTAGGTACCTTATCCACCAACTGGGCCCGCGTGTTGGATTGTAGCCCCCTCTAACATAGAGGAGGCCTGTGTCCCAGCAGTGAGACCATTATAGGCTGAATATGCTTTTTGAATTAATATAATCAGTCTGTTTCGAAAGATCATAAGAATGATGAGCTAAAACTTTATCAAGAGTCATGTCAGTCATGTGAACTCATGTGTCAAGCAAAGCCTTCTTGAAATTATAATAATTATTTATATGAACTCAAACATCGTACGACGACGTTATTTTACTTTGAACTCGTCAAAGTCATAAAACAACTAATATTAGGTAATTCATGTGACACAGACACGAGTTATAAAATATTAGCTTCTGCCCGCGACTTCGTCCGCGTGAAATTTCACCCCCCATTCACCCTCTTAGGGGTGGAATTTCGAAAAACCCTTTCTTAGGATACCTACTCTTCCAAATTTCATGTCTTTAGGACCAGCGGTTTAGGCTGTGCGTTGATATATCAGTCAGTCAGTCAGAACTTTGAATTTTTATATATGCAGTAGATACTTTACAATAAATTTATCTGTTGTTGTGGCAAGTAATCCTGTTGACACTTGCCGCAAACTTCTGTTTTGCAGTAAATTTTTGGGTTAAAACTCGTTATTATAACGCAGGGCTACAAAAAAAAAAAAAATTAATTCAGTTGGAAATAGAAAATGTATATTTTTCATCCCTGTAATATTACTTCGGCAATATCAAATTCAATCACGCAGTCTTCATAACCTCGTATAGGAAACCCATTAATTTCCTCCTTTTGAAGCAAGATTGCCTTCAAAAGTTTTTCAAAGGACTTATTAGGCGGTACCTACGCGTTTCAAAGTCCGTTTATGGTATTGAGTACTTTACATGAATTGATTATACATATTTGACTTCAGGAAATACTTTAAGACGGCGGCTGTAACGGCAAGCATGTTTATAGAAAACTTCAAATACAAGACTTAGGTATGTTGTCAGTTGTTTTGTTCTTTTTAGGGTTCCGTACCCAAAGAGTAAAAACGGGACCCTATTACTAAGACTTCGCTGTCTGTCCGTCCGTCTGTTCGTCCGTCCGTCTGTCTGTCACCAGGATGTATCTCAAGAACCGCGATAGCTAGACAGTTGAAATTTTCACAAATTATGTGTTTCTGTTGCCGCTATAACAACAAATACTAAAAACAAAATAAAATAAATATTTAAGGGGGGCTCCCATACAACAAACGTTTTTTTTTTTTTTGCGTTTTTGCCCTAAGGTACGGAACCCTTCGTGTGCGAGTCCGACTCGCACTTGGCCAGTTTTTTTATTTTTTTGGTTATAATCCTGTGTTGTACCACTGAAGGGCAAAGGCCTCCCCTCTTTCCACTTCTACTGCGATTGATTTATATAGTGAAAACTAAAGTTTAGTTTTATTCTAATTTACGTTTTGAACTCTAGATTTCAGTTTAACTGACAGCTATAAAATCTGTCTGCTTTGGAATAGTCTGTCCATTTTATGTCCTCTACAAAGATAAGGTTGAGTATAGATTACAGTCAAGTGGATGATGCACAAGGATACAAAGTGTGGTTAGCTCGAGAGTTCAATGTCTGTCTCGCGAATGGGTAAGTCAATCTTCACGTATTTACCTATATAGGTACTTGTGAACACAGCTACATAAGGCAAACCATTTAAAAGCGTGCGTCCTTAACTCCTTATGAATAGGTAAGTACCCTGCCTCGTTACTACTCGTCAGCATATTGGTCGCAAGCGCAACTCCGCGAACTCGAGCGGTGGGTCCTTTGTTTGATCCCCGTATTTCCAATTGGGAATTCTGAATATGTCCCTGGTTATTGGTAGTATGCTCACCCCCTACTACGTAGGACTTAAACATAAAGTACTTATACATCTCTGCTCCTTATGGAATAACGAGCGTAATCTCAAATCCCCACAATGGACTTCTAGATTAATAATTTAGCTTAACTTAGTATTTATGTGGCATCTTTGATATATTTTTAAAGGAGGTACCTCCTAACTCCTAACTAACTTAGTATTTATGTGGCATCTTTGATATATTTTTAAAGGAGGTACCTCCTTTAAAAATATATCAAAGATGCCACATAAATACTAAGTTAAGCTAAATTATTAATCTAGAAGTCCATTGTGGGGATTTGAGTTTGACATCCAATTAAAATAATGTTTTAAATGGGTTTTTCAGAGTTGTAATTAATTATGAAAATCGACTTTTAGTGAATTCTAGAGTTTATTAGCTTTATTTTAAACGAAATCTATACTATTTTAAAACTATTTAACTAAACTTTTTAATATCATTCATATTTATGGAACAATTGCAAAGTTATAGTTAGATTAATTTATTTACCAGATTTGTTTCAAATATGAGTGCCACGCAGAGAATAATCTCATAGGGAAAATAAAAACAGTGTCAAGAACAACATAAATATTATACCTGCGTAGGTAGATAGGTACCTATATACACAAATGTATCGGTTTACCTTGAGATACACGCCCGTAACGAGGAATATGTGGAAACTTTTCGGAACCGGTGTAATATTGCAACATCCTATGTTTAGAACAAATATCACTAACAGCGACTAGAAACATTACAAATGTCACATGTTTTCCAGTATAGTTTTCAGTACGTACCAAGTTAGATCTATGTTTAACACTACACTTGCAGAAGAAGGAAAAATTGTTTTTCTTCAAACACTGACTACACACGTAATGAATGACACGTACATCTATTTCAAGATAACTTTTGCAAATGACTAAAACAAACTAAACTCGTATAATTTATTCACATAAAACCGACAAAAAGACTATAATAAACACGCCAGACCGGTTATAACGTAGGTATCATTATGAGCAGTCATTACTTCATGTTTCTTTGTTTCTAAATTAAAAACTGCGATACATGAAGAACACAATACTTATTTCAGAAGTAAATAGGTAAGTAGCGTGAAAACTAACCGAAGCAGATGTCAGCGCAGGTTGTGTCACCGGCTACCTCGGAACACGTGTTTTTCTCATTTCACTGTCACTTTTTAACAAGAGCACTGTTCTTAGTGTGTTGTGGTCTAACTGTTCGTTCGGCGTTTGCGCACCGTCGTCAATGCTCCGCGGCGCAGCGCCAGCGCGAACGCATGCAACCGAAGGTTTCGACATCAGCGAGAGGGGAAGCCGACCAACAACTAACCGCGTCTCCTTCACTCACATTGAGGCCTCCATAACAACGTGAGACAGCAACATCAGCTGCAGAAATGCCTCCGCCGCAACTGGACGACCTTCGAGACCTACCATTATTGCTAATAAGCTCGTCTTTTGCAATCCGTGATTTTTCTTTACGGTTTACTTTAAGATGGAATAATATTTATGAAGCAGGTGACGTATATTTAGGTCAGGAAATCCTTCAGCATTAGGGTCGTTTAGGGGACGGATTATTACTATCGCTGATGTTAATTTAATCCTAAAGCGATTTCTGTAACACAGCAATGGTCAGGTTTACCAACGGGATTATAACTGAGTTTTGGTTCTTAAAAGTAATTGTTTTATGAAAACATTAGACAAGGTAACCGCCTTGTCTAATGTCTGTGTGCTTATGACGATTCGTAATAACCATTATGGATCATTATAAGCAGGTAGTCTACAACTGAACATCCTACTACTATAATAATCCGTAATCAGCCTTTAACGTTCCCACTGCTGAGACACAGGCCTCCTCTCAGTGAGAGGGATAGGCTGTAATCCACCACGCGGGCCTAGTGCGGGTTGGCAGATTTCACATGTCTTCGAATTTTTGGTTCTAGGTCATGCCGGTTTCCTCACGATGTTTTCCTTCACCGTTTTGAGAGCAGTGGTGATGGAATAATCTTCACAAAGAAAAGTCGCGGTTGTTACCACTGGGCCACCACTGCCCGACTAAACATATGAAAGTAAAAAAAATATATCCTGAAATGCATGTATTTGCAACTTAATCCAACAGCACAATCAAAACGATTATTCATCATTGTTTGAAAGTGCTGACCTGTACCCTCAATGGACTCATAAATACTGCCGCTCATCATACTATTAAATTAGAGTGTTAAAAAGAACCAGTAATGCAGCTAGCAATGCATTAAGTAGGCTTTACCTATTGGTTCTTTCAGAAGTGATACATTCACACAGCCTCTACGAAGTAGGTAGATTACTATTATTATTATACTATTACTTTCCCTGCAGTACCTAAATTACTCTACATAGTTTCAGGATAAAGGTAGGTATTTCCTTGTATCTTGAAAATGGATAAACAAAGTCTCAGTCAAACGTAAAACGAAGTCTCTGTCATCCGAACATCATCATCATCATCTGCCTAGCCTTTTCCCAACTATGTTGGGGTCGGCTTCCAGTCTAAACGGATGCAGCTGAATACCAGTATTTTACATGGAGCGACTGCCTCCACAACCCAGTTACTGGGTAATACGATACCCCTTGGTGAGATTGGTTGTCAGACTTTCGGGCTTCTGACTACCCAACGAAATATGTATATTTTACGTATATTATACAAAAACGAAAAGTTACCGATCCTGTTTTGTAAACAATTCACCGCAAAAATATAATGAACTTGTTCATTGTCGTTTGCCTAACATGTTGACCGGCTTAAAAAGGAGGCTTTGTGTTCTTGTTGTAATTACATTAGCGATACGCACCTCTGCACTCGGGATTTTGCATGAATATAGGTTTACTCAATGTTGCATTTTCATTTACCATAGTATTTCATACGTTCTCCTGTCTCGTGATAACATACGTATGTACAGTAGACCATGTGTGATTTTGGTACTTTTATGTTTACCCCCTTACTAATAAACGTTACTAAAAACGTATAGTGCGAAAATCAAATTAGTGACGACTGAAAGAGAGAAATCGGTGTGTAACTATTTATCTGATACGTATATTAGTAAGGCAGTTAAAGTGTAATGATCTACATTCAAAGTTATCATAATATGCAAAATAGCTGATCAATTCTGTAAAAATCTCACAGTCAAAACTTAGGTGAAGTGAGATGTCCATAGTGTCAATCCCTAGCATCAGGTGGAATGATAGATTGACAGCTCACTTCAAGCTTACTTCACCACATCTTTTGCAGACTAAAAACCAACAGATCTGGGTATAAAATGTTACTTTTATTCTTTTATTTAGTTGAACATTAACATTGGCATTGCTGGAACCGGTATTTTGTGCATAATTTTATTTGTACTTGATATTTAAATGTTAATGTGCATGCATTGCAAGGCCGGATCATTAGAGAGATTAGGTTGCAAAGTCCAGATAAAACCTGATACCGAGCATTTTATAAGAACTTTATACTGCAGTCTTTCAAGTATAATAATGGCGAACGAGAACCGAACATTGGAGCATCCATCTTCTTCATTCGTAAATACTTGAGAGCAAGCTTTTAAAAATATATCATTCAATTTTAAACGCTCGGGTGCGGACAAAAGTCGTTAAGCATTGCTTCACCTTGGAAGTTATAGTTGCTTACATTATTGTGCGTGTCCATTCGATATCTTTAAATTAATTTAATATTTTGGGCAATCATGATGAACCTAGATTGATATTTTTTAATCTAGGTCATACATCTATACAAATAAATAAAATTTAAATGTCTGTTTGTAATTTGAAAATAATAGTTTTTTACTAATTAACTAAATTCATATGAAAGTATAAACCGTACTTATAAAAAAAAACACTTAAAATTTTTGTACCTGTCTGTTTGTTCCGGCTAATCTCCTATAAGGCTGGACCGATTTTGACGAGACTTCACTGGCAGTTAACTGGTATTTTATGGAGTATCTAGGCTACTTTTATTTTAGAAAAATAATCAGGGTTCCGCGCAAAAAAATGAAAACCCATGAAATCCAATTTGTTTTCAATCTAATTTTTTTTGTTTTCAAAATAATTTGAAACCGAATAAATATACGATTCAAAAATAAATGAAAATATAATACTGATTGATAGGTTGGTCACTAAATTCCATTCATGTTGAATCGCTTCTGCAAATGATCTATTTATAGCGGATGCATCTCATATTTGGTCAGCGGTTTCATTGATTGGCGACAATCCAATTCCGGAGCTTTCAATCTATCTAGATTTATTTAGACAAGTGGGTTGTCTAAATAAATCTGATCTAAAAGATTACGCGCTTAGTGCGCTGTATTTTTGTGTGATTCCTCTTCGAATTAAACAAAAATACACCACCTGCTGATTTCACCACCGCGCACCTGCTGATTTCTTTTCCACGTATCTTGTGACGCAAAAGATATGGGTTACCAATTTTAATACGATGTAAGTAAACCACAGACCATCTTTCATCAATATTATGTGTTTTAAAACTGCACGCAAAACGAAATAGTTTGCTTATTATTTTGCGTTCATCTCCTATCCTATATCTTTCTTGCATCAAAAATTCCAAACGTATTTCTGAATCGTGGCGTGACTCAAGTCTTTACATTATCAGTTTATCACATTGGGTCTCACAATAAAAAAAATCGGTCAAGTGCGAGTTGTACTCGCGCACCCAGGGTTACCTACGTAAAAATTTGTAGATATGTAGTTTTCGACGGGTTTTTTTTCAATGTATCTACAAATTTACGGTTTTCGGATTTTTTCCTTTACTTGTGCTACATGACCTTGCTTCTTGCTAAATTTCATAATTCTAGGTCAACGGGAAGTGCCCTATAAATTATGATTCCCTTGAGAGTGTGGAAATATACGTTTTATGCGGCATAAACGGCTGTATCTTTTTTTTGCGTTAAAATAGACGTTTGATTTTTTCGCAGCTTCAAGGGACTGTAGACCTGAGTATATGGCTTTAATTTCAACTCGATAGTTCCACGCGTTCCCGGGATAAAGGGTCTTGACACTTTGACAGATAGACATACAGACGGACAACAAAGTGATCCTATAAGGGTTCCGTTTTTTCCTTTTGAGGTACGGAATTCTAAAAAAAACGTAACGCTATGTAAAATATCAGCTACTTACATCATCCACAGATATTCTTCGTTTTTGCTCGTTCGCCTCTGCAGTGCCCCGAATTGAGTACCTGCAATGATAAACCACAGTTATTTAAGTTATTATCATAAGAAAAAAATACGATTTCAACATCGGTTGGGTAGCAAAGCATGTTCCCTGTATTAAACAGTTCCATTAGCAATACATAACTTGAAACAATATTGTCATAACGACTTTATGAACCGATGCGCGATGACAGGATTATACGTACTACTAGGATCAATATGGATATTTATTTCCAGAGGACCTCAGAAAGACAATTTTAGAAAGTGAAAAGTCTTAGTTTGGTTTTTCACCCTTGAAACTTTTTAGAAGGTAGTTAAGGTCTTAGATGTAATGATAAAATTAAACATGAGTCTATGTTTAATTTATATATCTGTAGGTTACAGTCATTATATCCGGAGGTGTTGAACTAATGACATTGCTAGATGGTCCAGCTGACATCTAGGTGCCTCGAATTTTTATTTGGATATTTTGTTATGTTTGCTTTTCGCATGTGTTCAATGAAATCTCAATGCAAATAAGCGCATTAATTAGCTAAGTCACTGTTATATATTTGTACTAGCTTCTGCCCGCTTCTTTATCATTTATTTAGGGCTGATTTTTCCAACGCCAGATAATTTTATCCCAGGAATAATTTTGAATTTTTGACAGTTATTCCATACAAAAACTGTCAGACGTCAATTTTATTCCACGAATAAAAATTATCGGTTGATTGAAAAATCAGCCCTTAGTTAGACAAATAAGTTTTCGGGCCAATTGTTGAGTTTATAGATAAAAAGGGATCAGATTTTTCAATTTAACTGTATCCCCGCTTGTCACCCCCACAGGGGTGGAATTTTGAAAAAATCGTTTGGGATGTGTTCATAACTGGACTCAAAGACCCATACCTACCCATTTTCGAGTTAATGGAAGCAAGCAGTAAGATCAACCCCTATCCTTTTCCACCTTGCTAGGAATCGATTTTTGATAAACCCTAAAACCCATACTTTTTTTATTTTTTGCTTTACTAGTACTGAGTTTCAAATGAATCCTACAGCGGGTTACATATTTTTCTAACCTATCAACTTTGTCGCCCCTAAATCCTCTGTGAGGTTAATCAAGCCACGTAATAAAATACTCCCCTATAAAGTTAACTACCCCTTCGCACCCCGTTAGGGGTAGATTTTCGAAAAACCCTAATAATAATAAAAAAAAAATACACGTTATTCTTTATTATAAATACTGAGTTTCGAGTTAATCGGACAGCGCGTTAAAATTCTTCCATACAAACTTTGACACCTCCCAATCCCTAATTCAGGAGGTAGTTTAGAACACCAAAAATGCCAAACTTCATAATTTACTTATATAAGTATTTATGCTAATTTTCAAGGTTATTAACTCAAGGAATAAGATTTTTCATACAAACAAAATCCCCCCTTTCCATCCCCTTAAAGGTTGAATTTCCAAAAACCCCTTTTTAGTAGATACCTACTCTTCACAAAGAACAAACCTTCCAAATTTCATGTCTCTAGGATCAGCGGTTTAGGCTGTGCGTTGATTATGAGCGAGGACTTGGAATTTTATATACTCGTATATAGATTTCGTTGATGCATATGCATGTAGCTCTACCATGAAAACCAGTATACAAAATGTAATAAAAACGGATATCACTGAGACCTAAAAATCCACAAATCCCCAAAGGATGGCATTTGATGAGTGAGCAGGATAGTAAGATTTTAAAGTCAGGTTTCCGAGATTCGGGGACGGCCACGTAGTCACTTGTTTAAACTCTCGCTTGGATACACTTTTGCTTGTTTTGAACGTTTATGCTAATGCTTCTAACTCATTCATTTCCTATACTAAAATGAACGTACAATAAAGTTCCGGCTGTACAAATGTAGAATTGAGCTCGTGGGATGTTCTAACGTTCAAGTTTTGTTATATCATGGTCAACATTATTTGCTGTGTCGAATAAAGCGATGTAATGATAGAATGATGTCATGCGTCTATTTTAATGTTTTTATTTATCAATAAAACCAATATTAGGCAATACCTGATACCAGATAGTATCATATTTTAAAGTGTGTTTTAAAATATCGTCAAAAATTTATAAATTTCCAGAAGCATCCTCAGTAAATGGAGGTTTCCATTTACGGAGGAAACTTCTGGAAATCTATATTTTTTTGTTTACAATGAATGGTTGTGTTTACAGGTTTGTTTATATCTCTTTCATGGTCCTCTGTTTTGATGTCTGTAATGTCTTTAGCGAAACTAACAGAACCCTTCACCTCTAAAATCATGTCCAAAACATGACTGATGTTTAAGGAAGATGATCAGATTCTAGCCTCTAAAATGATTACTAACTTGATAATGCATTTTCACATAAAAAAAATATCATCTGGGGACCTTCCCCATATACTTAATACTTTTTTAGTCTGTACCTAGAAAACGTACCTATAACTATTTATCTAAATATTGATTAAGGAAAAGCGTTTGCGACAACTTAAAGTATTGGTAGACTTGAAAGTAAAAAGGCTATAAATAGCCGGGCTTGATAATCCGGTCTTTAGCCGCCGGCTATTTTTCATTGATAGTAGGGTTATTTCAAATCAAATGTATATCTAGAAATTCTTGGTTTATTGATTAGGTACCTACGTCTTGACGAGTATATTTGCTGTGGCCTCGGCTATGAGTTCGGATATTTCGCTAATGACATTGAATTTTGGTATTACCTACTCCACTTGTTAGTTTCAGATAGGTGTTATCGTTTCTTTTTATCTCAGTTTAATACGCATTAACAGTGTATTTTTTGTCTAGAGTATGTCTGATTATGAATTCAAAGGAAATATTTTGTTCAAAACAATCGTTGAGGATAATATTGTTTAACATTTTAATTAAGTGCTATGTATGTAAGTACTTTATGTTCGCAAATAAGCTACCTGCATATTGGTTTTTTAGCCATTTCAAATAATAGGTATGTATTATTACTCTATAATCATTGACATTTTGCCTTCTTGTAACCTTGTTATCTACTAAAATTATATTAAAAATATTTTTTGTTGATATTTCAGTTTATCTACTTCGCAATTTTTTTTTAATTTAAAGATGATCTTTAAATTAAAAATATTTTTTTAACATGGATATGATCGCCATTGGATAAAAAGCATATTTGTTCCAAGACCGGTTGTTCCTAGGCGGAAGGCAAAAATTATGTTACAAACTTGAAAACTGCGTAATAATTTACCTAATGGTAATGGAGACATCATTTAAAAGTAATTAAAGAAAAAAACTAGCCATTATAATATTTCCTGGCACGCTGCGTTGAGAATTCGTGCGTTGAATAATATCTATATTAGCATAGAGAATTCTAATTGAGGTGGGGATTAGTTACATAAAATTACTTGAACCTTGGCACAAAGACGTGCCAATGGCATCCCATAATGACGCCACGAAACACATGACATTACCATATGCTTCGAACAGTCGGACAAAAATAACTTGGTTTAGGTAAAAACAAAACAGTACAGACATCCTTTGTCTTGTCCTGAAACGGTCAAATATACATAATAAGCAACAAAATACAGTAGGCAAGTTAGGCAATGGACAATGTTCAAAATCGAAAGCCAGTAGGTATGTCGTAAAATATGGACATTACCAAAAAGCGAAATGCTTGGGATTTTAAATCAGACAAATAATAACTGCTCATGGTCCAAGTTATTAAAAAAACAATATTCATGCATTTTGTAAATGATAGATATTCCTGTTTTTTATCAATAAGCCACACCATTGGTCGTTATCATTAAAGTAATCACCTTGGTTGGTGACATTCATAGGCCAGATTAGAAAGTGGTTTAGAAGCAAAACAGATTTCGTAATAAATGTATGGCAATAATACAAGTGTTATATAAATTAAGTTTCATTTATTATAACAGTAATAATCCTTGAGTTGAGTGCATAAGCTGTTTAGATTGTCTTGAATATTAAGATCTGCGTACAGTTGACAAACAAACAAGGCAACCGGTTTCCATTCTCCGCCTGCTAACCTTACTTTTATTTTATATGCGTGACGTGCCTCCGACGACGTCAAAACCATCCCACACCGCGTTTTTTTTTGTTTTTGTTTCCATGTGGCTTGCCGAGTTGCCGGAGATGAATTTGTTATGTTAAAGATGTGGTAAAGCCACAAAGAGAAGAGAATCAACTCAAGCATCTGTTACATTGTAGGTAGGTGCCATAAGATGATTGTATAAAAGTGCAATATGATGGCAAACGTACACGTGGAAGATCACAAAGAATGAATAATGCTATAATATTAAATAAAAATAAACTGACTTACCTTGTTGACTGCTTTGAGAAGTATTGGAACTGACACTGGTTTCACTACTAGTGCGGTTTCTTGGGCTAAATAACAAATTCCACGGGTTGTAAGTCGAAACTTGAGAAGTATTACGGTTTTGGGCAGAATTTTTCCTCTCTGAATCCATTTTATCTTACGCTTTCAATTATTAAACAAGAAACAAATTGTATTATGAACTTGTATTTTAAATAAAAAATGTGGTGGCAATGACAAGAGTCGCGCACGCCGGTCGATAATACAGTATGATATGACACGGTAACAAACTAACTAAACAGTGAATGCGGCGGCGGCGCGGGTGCGCTGCTTGCTAGCTTTGTTTTGGTCCGAGCTTGCACGAAGACTCACGGAAACACCCGACTTCTTATTTATGTTATGTGTTATGGTGAACTTTGTACTGTTAATTTACAAAGTAGGTATCTATATAATTATGGACTGTTCTAGTTAAATTGACGTGTGGTGCGTCATATTTAATATTTGTTAGGTTTATTGTTGTAGTACGGAAAACTGATACTACACATTGAAACAGCAATCCCGTGGGGCGTCCACGGGATTGCTGTTTCAATGAGCACTCAATTCGTCGCTCGCATGACTAAAAGTCCTATCTCATTTTCCTAATTTTTTAGCTGATTTGAGTTAGGACAACTACATTTCTCTATTCGTGATTCTTTATAATTATTTTTCACTAACCGTCGTACCTCTATGTTAATAATATAGGTACCTATTAGGTAATACGGACTGGTTTCCGCAAATCCACGTCAATGCGCGTATTTTGCGTTAACAATTTTGAAATGCAACAAAATGTAAAGAATCCTGAATAGAAAAATGTAGTTGTCCTAACTCCAATCAGCTAAAAAATGAGTTAGGACTTTTAGTCATGCGAGCGACGAATTGTCCGTAAATGAGGTTCTCAAATAATGGTCATGCCATGATGTGAAATTGTTGTTTTAATTTTAAGTGTGACGATATAACAAATAATTTGTTTAAAAAAATGTGCCCTGTACACACTGACCTGTATTATACAAGACGTACTTATATGATAGAGGTCAGTGCCTATACAGAACTCAATCAAAAAGTCAGTCTATAAGGAGATCGATAGTTAAATTAAAATGCCATTTGTTAATAAGAAAAACATGATTATTGTCAAATTCTGTGGTCAAATTACAAATCAAAAGTGACATTCACATTACACAGTGTTGTAGAGAATCTAAATAAATTTATTATCAAATATTAAAGAAAAGCAGTAAAGAAAGCTACAATCATGAAGATACCTTACTTAGTGAATATGAATACGCGTGCGGCGTATTCCACACCAGCAACTATGAGTAACTCGGTTGCAGAGGCTCCTCGCAAAATCAGAGCCGAAGACTTCGAATGGGATGATAACTTTACACCTCAACCACTTACTTTCTACGCTGCTCTCGTTCTGTCCAGGATATTTAACAGACTCAATCCTCTTCAGAAAATCCTTCAAAAAGACGTCGATATATTGATGGACTTATACCCTGCGGATATCCAGTTGAAGTTCAGCGTACCCTACATTAAGGTTCATATTATGCAACTACGTATAATCCTTTCGTTTTAAAAACAAGTCGCTTTACGAAGCAATTTAGAAGTAGAGTGGTGTCATCTCAAAGCATTCCTCCTGTTCAACATTACATAACTGTACATGGTATAACTGTAATGATATTACAAAAACAATTTGATTTCGTTTTAGGACGAGCAATATTGGAATAGGTCATTCCATTCCAAATACCCATCAAGGGTAGAGCTGGGAAAAATTTTCTGGAAAGGCAAATTTTTATCGGCTTGCCTTCAAGATTACTTGGAATTTGTAAATCCTGACGTTTTTAGAGAAGACGAAGCTGTAGAACTTGCATCACTGGTAACACGTGTTTACGTTATTTTTTATATCCTGGGGCCGTATTACGAAGTATAGTATTATAGTAATGCCATCATGATTCCAGTCCGAAAAAGGGATGGTGCATCGGTCGTGTATAACTCCGTCTCTCTCTTACACCAGAATCATGACGGCAATAAACCCCCATAATACGGCACCTGTTTCTTGTATTCAAGAGTGTCTGCTTCCCTTTACCTTGCTCTGCTTCCCTTTATCCCACAGTACATAGCACAACACGTGTTAACGAGTTGTGCTATATATTATGGTATTAGGTATCAAATTAATCACCAATGCTTACGATGTAGCTGTAATTTGACCTAATGCAGTAGGACTTGCTGTCTGAGCATTATAACATAACTGAATAGACAAGTCATAAAATATAATTCCTATTTACCAGGTGAGTCCATATATCTTCTTCTTAGGATTGAATCAGCTGCAAATGGTACGCCAACCGAAACCGCCCTTACCTTCCGAAATGGTGGTGGAAGATACATGTGAATTCAGTGTACCTAAAGTCTTTGACCATATCCCCATGGAGCCAGTTTTGGCAAAATTATATAATCTTCGGGAAATATCTCTAGTCTTTGGGATAAACAATCTTAGAGATAAATATCTAACAAGGTATTTCGAATTTTCGCTTGCTGATTGCGAATCAATCTGTCGAGGATTACAACATTTGAAGCATTTAAAAATATTTCGCATCAATCGCAGTAACCTAGATTGTTCGAAAGTTAAATTAATCCTTCAACATCTTGTGAAGATGCAAAGCATTGAGGAACTGGATTTCAATCATTGTCAAATCGGTGATTACGGGATGAAGGCACTCGGCGGTTTTATTTTCGTTCACAATAACGTGAAAGTGGTAAGAATTGCCAATAACAGATTTAAGGAAGAAGGAATTCAGGGGATAGCTTATGCTCTTCAGATGAAACCAGCTGCACCCATCGAGCTTTTAGGTAAGTGGTGCATACACACGAGCGACACGCGTCGACGACAGAGGCAAATGTAGCTGTCGACACGATGCCGCGCGCGTATTTAAGCTTATTGAAGCACCGTACTTTATATATATGAGCGACACGTTGCCGACGGCTGCCGTCGACGCGTGTTGACGGATGCAGTAATTGTCTCTGTTGTCGACGCGTGTCACTCGTGTGTGAGCACTGAAGTGTTAAATGTATATATTATGTTGTGTTCTGCAGTTCATCCTTTCAATGTTAAAAGAGTTATTTACTATCTTCTTCTTACTTATCTTATTGTTCTAATAGGTACTATTCATGTATTTTGAGGAATTTGATATTGTTTTTTCAACAGATTTCAGCTTGAACCCAATGTCTCTAGACTGTGCGACCATGTTTGCGGCAGCTTTCGTCAGGTGCAAGGAAAAACCACAGACTTTGATCGTGAATTCTTGTGGTTTTAGCGGAGCATCGGCTGAGAAGGTGCGATTTTCTTTTCTACTAAGAATATCATAGTTAAAATTTTGAATAGCCCCCTTTACACTTACGCTCTTTCGTGCGAGCGTACAGGATTACGCGGGGAAGCCACTGAACCACGATTAGTCCAGGTTCGCACGGGCGCGTTTTTCTCGCAGAACTTCTGAGCGCCGAGGGTTGAAAATCCAACAGTGTGTTTTCTGACGCACTGGGATGCGCTCTGTTGGATTCTCAATGCTCGGCTCAACATCGAGAGTTGAAAATCCAGTGTGCGATAAAATCCCGCCGCGATATTTTTACGTCCGTGCGCACGTGGGCTTACGCCACACTGGAGGTTTTCCTTTCCCATTCAAAATCTACTTTGACGCACGATGGTCGTTTCACGCGCGATAGAGCGTGCGTGTACAGATAGCGCCACCCGCGAAGACGCGCCCCACTCGTCGTCCTAATCGCTTACAGTACAAGTGTGCAACATTCCGCTAGTGTTTTAGTTTTGTCGATACACAGTAATTACTTATTAGTGGGTAATTAGTGTGTATCAAAAAACTAGAACACTAGCAGAATTAACTAGCGATAACCACTAGCGATTAGTAAGAAGAGTGGGGCGCGTTTTCGTGGATGGCATTATCTATAAAGCCGGCTAATGTAAATAAAACTGGCCAAGTGCGAGTCGGACTCGCACACGAAGGGTTCCGTACCACAAGGTACGCCGAAAAAAAACACGTTTGTTGTATGGGAGCCTCCCTTAAATATTTATTTTATTTTGTTTTCAGTACCTACTTGTTGTTAAAGCGGCAACAGAAATACTGTCTAGCTATCGCGGTTCTTGAGATACAGCCTGGTGATAGACACACGGACGGACGGACAGACGGACGGACAGACAGCGAAGTCTTAGTAATAGGGTCCCGTTTTTACCGTTTGGGTACGGAACCCTAAAAATTACGCTTTTAAGTAATCATACAAAAATATAGGATTGGTTCGTTTCTGTTTTATTGAGGTTATTAAAGAGACTATATTACATACCTTTATCATGAATGATTCTTTCGATTCAGGAATTAACGGCTTTCTGATTTATGGTTTGGTCTGACACCTGCGTTTTTACTGCCTGTTTAGATGGCGGGTCTTCTCAGCTTAAACCGGGGTCTCACTAGACTGGATATGGCAGCTAACGATTTGTCCGGTGACGCCGAGGCAACTCTTATCCGTGCTCTTGAGCAAAATAGGAAGGTTCTCAGAATTGACCTGCGTAGAACTCGTAAGATTCATTTATATTTTTCTTTTTCAACTATCTTAAGAGCCAACTTCTAAACACAAGTCGTAAGTTGCAAAACAATAAATTAATGCATCCATCATTAATTTAATTAAATGATATTCTATGTTCATTTAGAAATCTCAGAAGCAGGTCAAGCGAAGATAGAGGAATTGCTTCTGCGCAACAAGGACCTGATAGGGCAGGAGATGGAGCCAAGTGACGAGATCCCACCGCTATATCTCAACGAACCCGAATATCTTATATGGGAGTACAATCCTAATAACCCCGATTATATCCCAGGAAGGTATCCTTCAAGGGTTCCTGAAGTATAGAATGTATTTTAAACTAGAGGAGATTCATAGGTACGGTCAGCTACAAAAGTCGATTAATATTTTGCTCAATAACTGAGGATTAAAAAAAACTGAAGTATTAAATATTTTGCTCAATAACTGAAGTGTTAATTGGCTTTTGTTGCTGACTGTACATTATGAATCTACCTACACTGTTTCTATTTAAACTTACGAACATAATACTTATTGTACCCATTTGTTTATCTTTTGTTTTGGGGTGGATAAGGGCAGGAGAATGATGATGTTTTTTATACTTACAATTTATTAAGCATGCCTTAAAAATAAAATACATACCATTATCACAAAATACAGAGAGTACAGAAGGCAATCTACATACAAAGTGCGCTCGAGCAACGCACACATAGACACGGACACATTATCTCGGACTGGTTGGGAGTAGTGCGAGCGCAAGTGCCATCCGCTTGAGACATGAGTCTGTGAAGTGCAAATATGGAGCAACAAAAAAATGGCTATCTAAGCTCGATTTACATAATAGTTTCCTATTTTGAATTAATATAAACGAAGTGCAGTGCAAAGACTTCTTCTCATACAGAGTAGGCTCGATTTCTAATCACCACGGTTGCTCAAGACGGGTTGGCGTTTTCAGACTTATATCAACTACTAGCAGCGCCCCGCGGTTTCACCTGCGTAAGTTTCGATCCCGTGGAAATATCAGGATAAAAAGTAGCCTATATATGTTAATCCAGGGTGTCAGCTACCCTCATACAAAATTTTATCAAAATTGGTTCAGCCGTTTGAGCGTGAAGAAGTAACAAACATATAAATACACACACACACACACCCCCACATACACAAACTTTTGCCTATACAATATTATTGTGATAGTAAATGTATCAGTAACGTGACTACTTGATTAGCAAAGATGTTCTTATTTTGTAGATATTCTGTATCACTGAATAAGGTAATGATAATAACTACCTAATAACCATTTCTCTCAGTGGATATTTATATTGTACCTACACTAGCTGCGCCCCGCGGTTTCCCGCATAAGTGTCGATCCCGTCGGAATATCGGAATAAAAACTATATTCTATGTCCTTCCCCGGGATGCAATCTCTCTGCCAAATTTTATCAAAATCCGTTCAGTGGTTTAGGCTTGAAGAGGTAACAGACAGACACACTTTAGCATTTATAATATTAGTATGGATAGTATGGACTAGCTGTTCGTGCCCGGCTTCGCACGGGTGAATCTCATGTCCCTATTTTCAAGGAAATCTGCCAAATTGTCAAACAAAAAAAATGTAATAAAAGTCGAGCCGTTTTCAAATGATTGGTACTTGCCCCGATTTCAACACACAACCTCATGCATGAGAGGAGACCTTAACGACTTTATTTAATTAGAATTATTTCTACTTATCTTACCAATCTGTTGATTCGAAAACGTCGTGAAAACGTCGAAAACGTGTGCAGAAATCAAAATATTTTATTTCACTTAAGCCTACATGGGCACTTATGAAACGTCAGAAGCTAGGTGCACGGTTCCAATTGGTCGTTTCCTATGGAGAAGAACCGGCAAGAAACTCCACGGTTAGAATGTTGCGTCTCAGGAATCATAATAACCGGCTTTACAGTACTTTACACATAGGTACGCTTTGTCGCGCGTGAAACAACAATCGTGCGTCAAAGTGCGGGCGTGAAAAGATTTTGAAGGGGAAAGGAAAGCCTCCAGTGTGGCGTAATTGTGGTTCAGTGGCTTCCCCGCGCAATCCTGTACGCTCCAAAGCGCTCGCGAAAGAACGAATGTGTAAAAGGGGCTATTAGGTAGGTTCTTCTACTGAGAAACGCTTTCACACTCTGTCCTTAGATACTAGAATTGGAACAAGCGCTGTAATGCGTAGTTTTTTATTTTAAAATCTATAATAATAGTTTATATTCCTTTGTTTTCAATCTCTGTAATGACTTTAATGAGAACTTGACCTTATTTGACCTTGTTTGATCTAAAGTCCGGCCCCTTTATCGTCTATGTGATAAACTTAATGTTCGTTTAATACATAATTTTTTAAATGAAATATATGTTATAAACAGTAGATAATGATGTTTACAGGTTGGGTATGCGTTAAGTTAGTCATATTTTTTTTTCGAGTTTACTGTTTATTTTTATTCACATTAAATTCGTTTTGTTCCTTTTGCTGTATCGCTGTATGCAATAAACGTTTAAAATCATGAATCGCTTTTTTGTTTTAAACAATAGGACTTGTAAACGATCTTTAAATAATTTATTGATTAAAGTACTATAAAGTGCTCAATTTCAAGGGGCTGAAAAAAAGAACAGAAACAAAGGTGATGCTTATTTCTTAAAAAATCTCTTCCAGCATACCTGCGATAGGAAAGTAGAAGATAGATAGTACCTAGTAGTAGATAGATGAGAGTAGTAGAGGATACATGAGATAGAGAGAGACAGCGTGTGTAAGAGTAAAAGAGAATAAAAAATAGGTACATAAAATCAAAAACAATTAACTAAGGGCTGATTTTTAAATCAAGAGATAATTTTTATTCGTACAATAAAATTGACATCTGACAGAATTTGTATTCAAGAACTGTCAAAAAACTATTCCTCGGATAAAATGATCTGGCGTTGGAAAAATCAGCCTTTGTTAAAACAAAAGATAAAATATATGAGAATATACTTCCATACATACAATTTACATTTTAATTCCTAGAATAGGTCTAATCCAGAGGATAAATTTTAGAATATTTGACAGATTTGAAAATTGTAAAAATAAATTGTTTCTACTTGTAGTAAATAGTAAAACATTATATTTCATCAATGATTTATTTATGTCAACAAATTAAAATTAATTCAGCAACGACCGGGGAGAGATCAGGCGCAGGCCCAACGGCTTTACGTGCTTTCTGAGGCACCAAATTCCGGACTAAGAAATTCCTAATGGAAATCCTAATAACAGTTTGTCAATAAGCGTATAATGGCAAACATAAACTTGGCTCACTATGTACTCTTTAGGTATGTTAAGCAGCGGTCTGTGTTAACAGTTATTTTAGCTCTGAGAGCAGTAACCCAAAAGCTACCTTATTGTAACAAGAATAAAGATCACTGTAAAATAACTGTTAATGAGCTGTCAGTCACGAGCATAAATATGTATACATTTGGCTTTATTCAAAGGCGATTTGTAGGTATGTTATTACGAACACAGCATTTTGAAACCCATAGGTTTATGTAAAGTGTCGTATTTATTATTTATTTATTTAATACTTCAAGCACATAAATGTACAGAGGCGGACTTAATGCCATAGGCATTTTCTTCCAGTTCTAGTATTTCAACTTTGCATTCGTTATTTCGTGAAAAAATCGCAATTAAAAGTTGCCAAGTGTTGACATGTTACTGCTCGTGACTGTATGTCTGTACAGTCACGAGCACTAATATGTCAACACTTGGCAACTTTAAATTGCGATTTTATCACGACATAACGAATGCAACGTTGTAATACGACACTTTACTTAAACCTATGGGTTCGAAAATACTATGTTCTTAATAATATAAAATTTCATTCAAAAATAAAGGAGAAAATCGCCTTTGAATAAAGCCAAGTGTATACATACTTATGCTCGTGACTGTACCTACACATCTAGTAGGTATGACAGGGTTTTTTCAGAGTTTGGGCAAGGTTTACTTATAAAAAAGCGCTAAACCATGGAATAGGAACCATGAGTATTTACATATTTTTAATGTACCTATTTTCAAAGATATTTAACTTAGGGCGGGTTGTTTCACGTCCACTTGACGCACGCGTAAAGGTAAGAAGTGGCGCTAACTGTCGTCAAACCAAAAAGGCGTTGTTTCACAAAATTATTAAATTATTTGACGTACGTATGTTACGTTAACCAACCGTTGGAACAACTGGCGGGTAGATTTTCATTTTATGATTTATTTTGACAATTTTTGTGAGAAATTTTATTATTTTTTATTAGCTTGGTGGACAAATCAACGACGACTGAGGGGCCGCGCGGGGTAAGGCCCCCGGAATGCGTTCGGATACTTGAATTTAGTTCTTTTGATCGACAAAATTTATCAAACAAAAATCGCCGAAGTTAATGATGAAATCTTTGTGACAAAATTTTAAATGGTTAAATAATAACATAAGGGGTAAATTCCGATGTAACTAATATAGTAATTGTTCAGTATACACTATAATTTTTACATATGGGGTGAAATTAAACAAAATTTAGGCAAGAACTTTGAGTATTCATGAGATCAATAAATGTAGTGTAGAAAATAACGGAGAGGTAAATGATTTCCAGGATAGTTTTTTGTAAGTTTAAATATTTTATCATACTTATATTATGATTTTATTTATTACTAGTTACAAAAAAAAATACAAATTATAAACTGAAGTAAATTTTACGCAATGCTTAATGGATATCGCAATGCTTATTGTGGAAGAACAGCAAAAAATGCTATTTTGAAAATCTACCCTGGCCTTAACATAACATAATATCACGCCTGTATTCCCCGAAGGGTTAGACACAGGGGCACCTATAAGTACATCCACAATTCGCCAAGTATTAATAATAATAATCATTTTATTATCAGGCTACACAAAAGGCCCATAGATAAAATACACAAAATAATCTTATACAATAATAAACTAATACATAATTAAAAACCTTAAAACTATGAACTATACACGTAACATTGTCGGCGTCGTGTTTCGCTGCGTGGTGTCGCGTAACCGTCCACGGAAACGTCGATATACGACACCTTTCGGCCAAAAGTCCTCTTTCAGACAGGTCTGTAGATGTTGGGTTGGAACTCGCACCACGAATGACTTGAAGTTGATGTTGTGGCGCGATTCCAACCTTTCGACCCTCAAGAGTCCAGTTGGTCTTCACTTTCAAATACTGCACGACTTCCTCAGTTGTCGTGGAGTGATGCAGACGCGAAAGGTACAGCTGCGTCGTAGGCACAGCAGCGCGCAGCAGCATGTTGGGTCCACTCGGTGCGGTGCCACACAGGTTACGAGAACAGGGCTTCTTCTTCTTCCTTTCCACTTTCGTGAAACCCTCCTCATCAACTTGGCTGGCTCTTGGCAAAGAGCAACGGACCGCGGTCAGGGCAGGTTGAGCACCCTTTACCAGTTTTTCCCCTTATCTGGTTTGTTTTTTTTTTTTTATTAAGTCCCATGTAATAATAGGTGGCGAGCCTATTTCCATCAATCGAGGATAGACATATGGAGTAACAATTTTCAAAATAACCATCCAAATCAGATTCATTCATTATCACAATACCTACATATTTCTTAATTTACCTAACTAAGAAAAGTAACAAACTTAATCGGTAGGTACAGCTTTTATTTAGCTTTAAAATACCTATCTTACATACATTTAAAGGTACCATCCTTTTTTTATACTGTTGTAAAGCTATTCTTATGTAATCCGCCTAATAAATTGCTAAGGAAATGCATATTTTTATGTATACTTACATATGAATTTGGTAGTATTACCAAACAAGAAATAAAGGAGACTGGACGAATTTGTATGGGAAGTAGTCTATGGACCAATAGCAATACGGTCTAAATATTTGTGTAGGGATACCCCATCCCCTCTTAAAAGGTAACAAAATATTACCCGGCAAATTTGAGAAAAATATACCTTAAGAATTTACCGGATTTACAAGAGCAGACTTTAAACCGTTGCAACTACAGGAAAACGTACAGACGCCACATCAAGCTACTACAATCTCGAATTTCTTTTAGATTTTCAAATTTATCGCTAAAGCGTAAGGTTCAAAGTTGATTGGGAAAATTTGACAGTTTCGGGTAGCTTGATTTGCTGGCGTCTGTACTTAGAAACGTCCATAAATTTATGAGTAATTATACTAACTACTTCACAGATATTTTTTTGTGTATTTTTGTCTCTTGAGAATGGTTTTCTGCAACTGTTTTTCCGTTAAGGTAGCTGCCCTTACTGCCCTACCGAATATCCACCCTGTATATTATAAAAGTGTATTTTTCTCAACATTGCCGGGTCATATTTTGATGCCCTTTTGTACAAAAGTTAATCCCTATACAAACACCAAAATCGTATCGCAATTGGTCCATAGTCCATATACTAAAGTCGCCCAGTCTCCCTAAAAAATATTTTTAAAAACAAATTACTTCGCTTAGGAATTAGGAATTTTCACTTGAATCGGACGGGCAATTCTCGTAATTTTAAGAACGTTCACAGTCTGGGGGCCTAAAAAGGCCACTTTAAGCAATTCCTCAAAAAACGAGTAATTTCCTGAATTCCCAGTAGATCAGTAGCAATTCCCCTATTTTTCGTAAAATGGTGACACATAATAGCTGAATCCTATAGAATTCAATTTAAAATAGAATCATATTTGGTAAATATTACCACATGAAAAAAATAAAGACCGTAACTTTATCGGCAATTTTTTTTTACAGTTTTTATTAATCAAATTAGTTTTTTAATTCTACAGTTTAAATGTTATTACATTTTAATATACTTATAACTGTTAAAAAGACCGCAGATAAGCCTTGAAAAGGAAAATTAGAAACAATAAAAACTTTATAGGCTGGCAACGCGTACAAAGGAGTTTTTAGTTTATCCCTTGAGTCACCTTGAGTTATGTCAACGTCATCGTCAACTAGTCGTTCGTTGGTGGCTAATTTAAATTCTATATTTGCTTAAGTTTTTAAATTATCTCAGAATCTGAGATATTATTGTACTCTGAAGTGTGTGTAGTTTATAACAAGTATTTCGTGCGAGTAAGATCGTTTTTAATACAAAGTAAGTGTATAATTGTTTGACAAAAATCATTATTTAATTATAATGCTGTGCAAATGTATTTAAATGTACGTAATATTTTGTAGGAATGGAAAGGCGTGCAGCTAGTGTCTGAGATACAATGGAACAATCTGCTCGACTTTCTACAGTCAAAGCGCTGTCGATGTTGAGCTCCTTTTAGAGATCACTACAGCCCCATGGTATGTCCAGACTCGTGTGTCAGCACCAAGCCCTACCCCCGCCGATGCACGCGACGGACAGTGCCGCTGCCTCGTCGAACTCGGCAAGCGAGATACCGCAGTGGAGTGGATTTTTCTAACCCTACAGCTATTCATATTGCGGTTAAGACTTATGGAAAAAGGCGGCGGCGGCTAGACAGATGGTGATGATGATGATTTGACTTACTAAAAACCACAAATTTTCCTTTTCAGCCTGGTGGAGTTGTTCCAAGTGGGTCCTAAGTGGATGGTGATTCCATAAAAAGGAGACATGGTTTGCCCCTTCGCAGCTAGCATTGACACAAATAAAGAGTCGCAAACCTAAATTAATGAATGAAAAAAAGCCTAATTAATTGTTATGTTTGTATTAGTTTTTAATAAAGATGAGAATTGTTAATATATTATAATATTATTTTATTTTAGTAAAAGGTACTGTAGCAGCAGGCATACAACCTTCTTTACCGTAACGGGTGTGATAATAACAAATATCTCCTGACGTCTGCTGGTAAGAATTCGTTCGCCCTCGGTATTGTGAACGTGATCTTGAGCGGAATGACGATCTTCTTTGTCTTGGTCTGTCCATTTTCATTGCCGCAATTTCTCGCGTGAGCTGCATAATGTCTTCTCAAAGATCTGGGTCTGGCTGCGAGTGAATGCTTCCATGTCGTGACGTAGACGTGGACGGCTGTTTGCATGCACAGACCAAATGGACTTCTCGGGTCTGCTCGTGCATCTTGTCGGCCATAGCAGCAAGCACGTCGAGTGTGGCGTTTTCGTTGACCGATAATACAGCACGTGTGGAGGCAGGCAGGTGTCTCATCCACAGTATCTGCAGGGTGGTATCGGGCATCTTGTCCCGTGCTAGTTCTCTTATGCTACGCAATAGCTGGGACGGCTTCAGGTCTCCCAACTCCATCTCGGTGAGCAGCTTTTCCAGTTGCTTCGTCTCCGACTCTTCATAAACAGACAACAGTCTCTTCTTAGCCACCTCGTATCGGCCTGCGCGTGTCGTGCTCATAATAATGTCGCTAATTTGTTCGACATCCGTCTTCTCAAGGTGAGCTACTAGGAGGCTGAACTTCGCTTCGTCGCCGGGCTTCTGCGGGTTTACCACCGTTTCAAATTGTGCAAACCAGAGAAGTGGTTTGTCACGCCAAAACGTTGGTATGCGTGACTTTAAGGAGACGGTCGCTACTTCGTCGTTGGTTGCCATTTTCAATCACGTCGGGGTCACCACTTTACCAGTTGTCTGGTTAAATAAAATACTATTCGGATTGAATATTTTATATATATATTTATGTTCGACACCTTGATGTAGGCAGTAGAACTAACCAAAGACTACAATATGATGCTATAAAGTATAATAGCCAATCACAGGTGAGCGGGTCGATTTACTCGAATTATAAATTATTACTCGTTGCGCGGCACGCAGCCAGTTGTATCTGTTGTATGCCAGAGTACATCGTAAAGAAGGTTGTATGCCTGCTGCTACAGTTATATGGTATCCTCTTCTAGGGTCCTCATTTATAAACTACTTAATAAAATTGAAGTAAAGTATGATACTTTAACAATATCACACCTATAGATCCCTGAAGGGTTAGGCACCTCTGCCTAACCCTTCAGGGATCTATTGTAAGTACACCTAAAATGTGAATAGAAGATTGTATATATTTCACTGAGGGGGTACAGAGTACCTAAACCTCTTTAATAATAGATGATAGAGTCTATCTGGAACTACTTAGTTAAAACACACTACTTTTATGTAAAGATTACAGGAAAAATAAAACGAAGTCTATAAATAACACACTTTTTCAGAAATCATCAACAACAGTTACATTAGTTCCATTATCGGTCAAGAGATGGCGCTGACATAAAACTTCAATATTCTACACCGCAGTGCACAGTGTTAAAATTCTCTGATGAATATAGGCCTCGCGGATGAATTATTACTTAGAATATCATTGATTATAACAATATTTCTTCACAAAGCCTCCAATCCGATTTGTGAAATGTTGCTTTTGACTAACTTCTAATGATTCCGTTATTTGACAATAAAGCAATTCCTATTTTGTGGACCATTTTACGAATCTCCATACAAAATTGTCAAACAGATGAATTGCGTGCTATGAATTGTACGCAAACAATATTATGAATTGTCAGTTTGTGACCATTTTACGACTTTTAATATAATTCATAATGTCATCCTTTTATGATTCTCCCAAAGTGGCCTTTTTAGGTACCCTGGTCTCAGTCTCAATCTGTCAAAAATACCTCTAATTTCCCTACATTTTTGACAAGCTCTTGACATATGCTTGTCGCCGAGATGAGACTTCGACTAGATTTTGAACGTTTTAAATTACGAGAATTGTCCTTTTGAATTTGATTCCAAGTGATTTAATAGAATAGCTACTGAAAGAGACGTTATCCAAAACTATCACCATTCCTTTGAGGGCGGTCCAAAGAAATATAAATCCCAATCCATGCCACCAATCATATCATCGGGAACGTAAAGTTCGTAGTAGTAATATTTGAATCTGTGTTGCGTGTGACAGTAGGTGATGCGTGGCACGCAAAGCTGGAATTGGAACGCTGAACTTCGCATCAAATCGACTTCGAACGACATTGCTCTCAATAAGATACATGTTGGTATCCTGAATACATCGATCCAGCCCTGAAAAGATAAGAAAAACAACCGATTTCAGAAACTACGAAGTGAAAAAAGTTTTCGTTCATAAACTTTTTTTTTATTAGCCTTTAATGTCCGACTGCTGGGCAGAGGCTTCCCTACTCTCTTTTCACCTTTCTCTGTCCAAAGCTGCCAAGGACCAATCTTTATTAAAGAAGTCCAGCTCATCCCGCCACCTCCGTCTGGGCCTACTGCAATGTCGTATGCTATTAAGCCGGACCCACTGGGTCGTAAGATTGGCCCATTGACATGCGGTAGATGTGTCCAGCCCAATTCCATTTAAGTGTGGCAGCTTACCGAGTGACATCAATTATTTTAAAGATGGAACGGATTGTTGTATGCATGGCCCGGTCCACTAGTTTAATACCCAGAATACTCTTAGCTCTTAAACTTTTTGGTCTAAGTATTTCAATCAATCTTTACAGCTACATATTTACCTATGTGCTTGCATTTATCACTAGAGAATATGTAAAAACAGACACTTACTCTGACTATCACTTTTCCCAGTGCATCCATATGTTCTATATGGGCGTGCGTATAAAACATCTTGGCCTTCGTTTGGCAATGACCAAAAAAATATTCACTGTGAATGAATTCTGGAAGAAGATGTTCATGCTTCAATAGGTTTTTTTTTTTTGTGTTGACACACACAACGCACACTGATTGTTGCTTACATTTAAAAAATTTGTATAGAGATGTTTGTGGAGGGATGTGTAATTTTAAATTAGACGATCTAGTGGATTCAGGTGTCCAATCAACTCAGCCTATCGCAGTTCACTGCTAGACATATACCTCTCCCAGACTGCGCCACAACAACCAGTCCTCCGTCTTTCGCATCCAGTCTGTCTCAGCCACTTTATTAAGGTAGTTTGAATCAGGCGTTACTCAGAAATCAAAATTTCAATTAAATTATTATTTACTGCTTAATTAAATTCTAATTATTTATGATTAAAATAGTTTAAAAACTCATACTGCCTTCTGCCGGAGAGTTGGTGAGAGTTATTTCTGATAGCGACGTAAAAAACTGCCAACATGAGCCCCAAGTAGCTGAAACAAATATATTTATAAACCCTTAATTACTGTGCAGGTTCTTTTCGTTCAGTACCTCACTTATTTAGCTATTATTAAAATTTGTCAGCTCGATTGGCTGCTTTCTATTTTTTTTATGTTAGCCTGTACTGTGTCCCACTGCTGGGCAAACGCGTCCCCTGTTTCCATCCAAATATCCCTGTCTTGTGAGATCTCTGGCCATGTTGGCCCTGCAAACCTTATCAGATCGTCACACCACCTTCGCCGTGGTCTACCTCGACTGCGATGTCGAGTGAGTGACGGCATTTTCCCATCTCTCCGGGTGCATTCTGCTTTATTATATTATTATAATTTTTTGGTAGTTAGGATACTCGTATTAATCAATATTTTTTTCTGAAGTAGGTACAGGAGAGTCAATAGCAAAATTTAGCATTTATTTTCAACAACTAGCCTTACCGACACTTTCACCCGCCGCATATGCTCACCCGCATTAATTATCATATTATCACCAACCGTGTGCGGTAGTAGTGTTTAAAACCTATAGGTTTTAAATGCGGAGTTCTTTAATACGCTATAGCGTATTAAAGAACTCCGCATTTGTTTTCACGTGTCGCACGAGTGGCCTTAAGTTCTTTCATATTTATTTTACCTCTGACAGCAGCAATCTAAAAGCAACCTTATTTCAATTAGAATAAAGATCACTGTAATTTTGCCAGACTTATTAGTGACAGCAACTCAACAACGACCTTATTTCAATGAATGCAAAGATCAATGTGCTTTTGTCAGTGATGCAGAATCAGAGGGAGAGCACAATAGAGAGACGTTTTTTGATGGGATTGGCGGATTTCAAACTTAAATCTATGTCATCAAGCTTGTTTGGTTTGGTTCACTTCACCAATGCCACTGATGCCGCGATGTACGGATCGTGTCGACAGATCAGATGCGGATGCACACGTGTCGACCAATGTCATTGCTACATCAGCGCAGGACCATGAACGAGTGCAAATATAAACATGTGTGCGGCGGGCGTAACAAAATAGTTTAAAAAATAAAGACTTACCTGTTAAAGTAATAATATAGGTTTTCACTAAGAGGTGACTTGAATATTTCATGTTGCAATTGCGACCAGAGCACGATCTGCACCCCAACTCGAATCCATCGTCGCTTATATACTACTAGTTTATTTACAGTCATCACAAATATACTTGTTTTCATGTGAAATAACACCAATAATAATAAAAACATGTGAAAGCTGAGAAAGAAAAACAAAACAAATATCTCGACTTGGTTGGTATGAGGAATGTGAACTCGGCTATCATTGTGCCGATAGGCGTACCGGTGAATGGTCTGATGGCCGAGAACCTCGAACAACATCTCTTGAGGCTCTCCTTAGGAGGCTGGAGCAATTCAGAAGGCACTGAAGGCAGTATTCCTCATTAGACTCGCATTGTGAGCAGGTTCCTATCTCTGGAACCCTTAATAACAGTAGCTTGGCCAACGTTACACCAACACTCCTCCTCCCCTGCGGCCCCACCGCGTTCGCCATCAGATGGTGGCGACTCCGTCAAGGCCGCGAAAGGTAGAGAGAGCGGCGCACCGCAATACTCCTCTCCCGCCGCGGTGGAGGCCACGGCTCTCTGCCGCGATGCCTCCCATACGACATCGCGGCCCGCCCCAGTTGCGATGTCACCGAAGCGGCACCGCAACCTACTTGTTGGCCCCTACCGCTACCGGCAAAAGCCCTGACGAGCGGCTCCTCGTCGGGTTCCTCTTCGCTTTACCGTGGGTGACCAAGCCACGGGTAGGCACTAAGCCCCCGCGCCTCCACAATGCGGGAAACCACCGGGGGGGCATCGATGTTCCATTACAGCCAGATGAAGTAGATTCCATTATTTTTGACATTTGCTGCTAACAAACCAATGGAACTTTAATCAAAAATTATTTTAAAGGCGGCTAGACGAAATAGGAAAATCTTATATCCCTGCACGCATGCAAACCTGCATAGGTTTTAGAAAACTGGTGATTGGTAAAACATTTCAATATGCCAGGGGACAATATATGTCGAGCCAATCACTGCGTTCAAAGGTTCCTTTTTCACGTGAGAAGCGATTCATTGTCTAACACGAAGTCCATCAGGCCGTGGCGGCCATTTTGCAAAACCAGATCAAAATATTTGTCAATTTGGCATACGAGGTCGTGATAAAATATACGTGTAGGTAACATTTTTATCCACTTATTCAGATTTGAAGGGACACCCCTCTAGTATTAATTATCTGCAAGCGACTATTGTTAAATATCAGTAACAATTATGAGAGACTTCTATTCATCATAATCAGCCTATAATGTTCCCACTGCTGGGACACAGGCCTCCTCTCTGTGAGAGGGAGTGGGCCGTAATCCACCACGCGGGCCCAGTGCGGTCACATGTCTTCGAATTTTTGGTTCTAGGACATGCCGGTTTCCTCACAATGTTTTCCTTCACCGTTTTTTTAGTTATCATTTAATGCTCAATGATCTTTCTTATTAGTAACTACAAGATTTGAACCACATCAGCCTTTTTCATACAAAATTACCTGGATAAACGATGGACTTACTTATTTGGTCAGGCAGTTTGACTAATTTATACGTCCTCAAAAAACCATTTCAGACATTGATCTACATGATCTTCACATGATCTGACCAAGATTATGTCTGGGCTCTAAAAGAGACTGTGACCTCTGCGTTTCTTTCGGCCTTTCTTCTCAGAGTAGTCAGAAAGGAAACGTCTCATCTAGTTTTTTTTAAATATGATTGACGTGTAAAAGTGTTATGAAACTCATAGATGTTTACGATTGTATGTACAGACGCCAGCACATCAAGCTACCCCAAACTGTCAAATTATCCCAATCAACTTTGAACCTTAAAATTTTGCAATAAAGTTGAAAATGTATTAAAGAAATTTGACAGATTGTAGTAGCTTGATGTGCTGGCGTATGTATTCTGTGGCGTGGGTTTGAGCTTCCTAGCCGATAGCTAGCGGTTTTCGTGAAGTCCCAATGACAAAAAATCTTTCCACGAAGAATTGACGTGTTAATTAGGTTATATTATTTAAAAATATTATTAGCTAAATGTTCCCTGGAATGCATGAAATACTGTGATAACCTTAGTGCCAATTAATGTTATCTGAAATATTTGTTTGTGTGTGTAGATTTTTTGTTTCTTTACACAAAATATTTAAATACAATGAGCGGAAAAAGATCTTGAAGGTCTTTGCTGGTTCCGTGGATGACACATTAATACATCATCATCATCTGCCTAGCTTTTTCCCAATTATGTAAGTGTGGGTCAGGTTCCAGTTTAACCGGATGCAGCTGAATACCAGTATTTTACATGGAGCGACTGCCTATCTGACCTCCACAACCCAATACGTAATACGATACCCCTTGGTAAGACTGGTTGTCAGAATGATGTATCAATGTTCCCTTTCTACATTGATACATCATTTATCTGTAAATGAGGTAAATCATTTATATATACTAAAAATAGGAATGGCCCTAATATTGAGCCCTGCGGTACACCCATTTTGACTATTAAGCCCGATTAATTCTCACCGTTAATGTGAACTTGCTGAAATCTATCATTTAAATAATGATTTTATTAAGCTAAGAGCAAGTTTACCTAGTCCGTAAAGCTCAGGTTTCAAGAGCAGTGTTTGCATACCCGGCAGCTGGTCCATGTAAAATACGTAATAGTATTCCGCTGCATGCAGTTAGACTGCAAGTTGACCCCAAGGTGGCTGGGACAGACTGGATGCGGAAAGCGGAGGACAGGGTGTTGTGGCGCAGCATGGGAGAGGCTTATGTCCCGCAGTGGACTGCGATAGGCTGAGTTAACTGCTTATCTGACCTCCACAGCCCAGTTACTGGTTAATACGATACTCCTTGGTAAGACAGGTTGTCAGACTTTCAGGCTGCTGACTGTGTAACGACACATGCCATTTTTATTTTATAAAGACAAAACCTAGCCTATAACAAATTGCACGACCTAGATGAGTCGATGTAATGCAAACCTCGTGTATTTTATCCAGCTGATACGATGCTTCGAAGACTCCGACATTATCTACCTAGAAACGCCGGAAAAACATAACGTTGTCATTAATGTCGCTCAGCGGGTAATAAGATCACCATTTGCTTGCAGAATGTTTGAGTGGATATTCTTTTGTTTCTCCTCGTCTAATATTGATGATAAAATAATCGTTAAGTACAGTACAGCTATGTACAGCTGATCTTTTCTGTAAATACCTCACCGTAAAAACTTAGGTGAAGTGAGCTTGAGGTGAGCTGTCATTCCACCATAATATGTATGCTAGAGATTGGAACCATTAGTAGGTATTATTTATTTCAAAATATTTGTTAATTTTGGTAATGCTCGTCTAGTGGCAACCACTGATCTTTTAATGTCTTTTATCCGGATAATATAGCAAAGCACCTGCCATCAAATCTCTTCACCACCTTTGGTTGACTGGTAGAGAATGCCTAAGGCATTAAGTCCGCCTTTGTACCTTTTTGTGCGAAAAGTCTAAATAAATACAGTAGACTGCAACATTACTACTTACCCCCTTACTAATAAACGTTGTATAGCGTCTGAATAGTTACACAACGCTTTGTCTTATTCTTTCGAAAGTCATATTACTGATGACTGAAAGAGAGCAATCGGTGTGTAACTATTCATCTGATATAATTCGATTATTAGTAGGTGGTTAAAGTTTTGTTAACCTTATGTATTATATATGTTTTAGTTGTTTATTATCCTTTAATAAATAAAATAAACTGAGCAGCTCACTTCACTTACGTTTTCACGGTGAGATTTTTACAGAATAGCACTGCTGTTTTTGTATAATAAAAATATACAAATACATAATGTATGTGCTATTTTTAAGCTACACAAGAACGCATTGTATCTGTCTCTCCAAGTGCCTATTGTTCTATTAGAAAATCGATGAAAAAAGTGGTATCTGACACAGCTATCTGCAGGCATCGAAGAGGCATCAAGTGTCCCTTTGTGGCCGCCGAGATGCCACTACTTAGTGATATTGACCTGCCATGAACACCAATTTAACTTTGATCGACGATATAATAATATAGGTAGCTACCTAATTTTTCTTGTGCCCGCAATGTTTGGATGTCTTGTGTAGATGTGTGATCTTTTCTTTTGTCTAATAAACAAAGTTCGGATTAAGTTTGTCTCAGATGGTATTGTAAAATTTAGTGGCGATGACAAAACGTTTGAAGAGCTGAAAGTTGCACTTCAAAAGACTCCTTTTGAACTGACTCCTTCCCGAACAATTAATTATCAAAAAATGCATGAACTAATGAGTGCTCGTAAGAAGAGGTGCGAGGTGACTTATTGCCAATACATTTTAATTCTTCCATCCTTTATCAAGGTTACTACTACTTCAGGTCAGCGGGATTGTCCCGGGTCAGCGGGATTGTCCGAAAGGGTTACCGCTGGCCCGGAACATAAAGGGCTAAGGAAGGAACACGGGTGGGTTTTAGTCAGTAATAGTCTGACACTCCCTGCCGCTCCACCCAGAGCGGGAGGGGTCATTTGATGATTTCCCATCCGAAAAAAAAAAGTGTTTACATACTCTACAGAAAAGGGAGGATCCTCCGACCAGACGGGTGTTGTGTCTGGCGGGCAACTGCCCAATGATTCATTTTGGGCCGTTGTATCTATGCTAGTTGCGCGGTAAACTCTGCTTGCGAGATGCAGAATTCTGCGTGACGTCAGTATGACGTGTTGTTCTCATGTGGCGTTGTAGTTACCACTAAATTATTATTTTTGGATATTGTGGTGATAAATAAATAAAAATTATTAATAAAATAATTTGCTGTATTTAGATTTTCATAAATTTCATTTAAGGTTAGGTGTGCCTACTTACTAACTAGATGATAACTTCTAATTACAGAGGTCAGGACGGTACATATTATAAGAATAATTCACTTTATACGAATAACACATTTGATACTCATTAAACTAGCACTACGACAATAAATTATGAATAATTCATAGTATTTCAGGATAGACGGAATGTGCCAGCTGCGCCTATTCAGTCTTGCGAGCAATGTTCAGCGGAAGCAATTCAGTGCTCTGGAGATTTAATCGCCACTGATTGCGCGAATGTAACAATCAATTTTGTGCTTAGGTATCGGGTTTTTTGAATAGGAACTTGTTTCCGTAGATATATGACGGCTGATTATTGGTTGGATTATTAGTTGACTTTGATTATTGGTTCTATTGCTCAATGAGAAAAATATTGCCGATGATTTATGGATTAATTGCCCACTAAAGATCAAATCAGATCAAATCGTTTATTTGTGATACATATCGTGATCAGCGTCATTTTCGCCCTATCCATCTTGCGGGGTAATTGCGTAATGCGGGCCACACACGATCAAGTTCACCGTCAAGTTTGCAGCGGACTTGAAGCCGCGTCCAGTAAACTTGAACGTGTGTGGCTATAGCCTATGCATGATAAGTCGATTTATCATGCATACCCATAGCCATAGCCACACACGTTCAAGTTTACTGGTCTGTCTGGTGGGTTTAAGTATAGATAGACAATTTTCGAAACAGCTATCCGAATTAGATTTATTCATGATTACCAACATTAAAAGTCGGTAGGTATATCTATACTTAGTTTTGAAATACCAAAATCACCTAAGGGAAATATATAACTATTTAACTGACCCTCCAAAACTTTTTGCGCTTATACCTAAAGGCTCCTACAAACAGGTGCGCGACATAAAGGCACCGATCGTTGCGCGACTAGCGGTGCCTTTGTGTCGCGCGCGATTTTATTGTGGACACTTTATAAAATTAAAGATCCTCTTTACCCGAGGGCCACGAAATCCGACGCTCCAAGCGAATTCGCCTTGCGCTGCAAGCGTGAGCGTCGAGCGTCAAAAACAAATGTCTATTATCTACAAGGCCACAAAATAGCGCTGACGAGCGAATTTGCACGAGCGTTGGATGATCCGACGGGCGTTTTTTATGAGCGTCGAAAACAATTATATGAGAAAATTCCACAGTGTGCACGAAACAGTCGCTCCACGCGCTGCGATAGAAGCGGTACCGGTAGCGGTCGCCGGCTGTAGTTAGAAATGACGCTTGTATCGTATTGACGCCTCAAGCGTGGCGTTATTTTCTTGGCCGAAGCATTAAACTTTTTACGCTTCTAATGATGCACTATACACTATAAATAATTGAGCCTCTTTTTAACTTTCTGCAGAAACTAAGCTAAGTCACCCCGACCAAACGGGTTAGGTCGGAACGTGCGAGCCGAATTGGTCGCAGAACGAAACTAGGGCACTCCGACCAAATGGGTTACGTTAAGTTAGAACTTTACTGTGATCAACCGCGATACTTCTAAGTTGGTCGCAGTAAATAAGCTACATATTTAGTGTTTTTAGGAACCCAAATTGGGAATTATTTGAGATTCACAAAAAGAGAGCGCATAAGTACCTACCTATATTACAGTGTTCATTAAGTAATAATATCGTCGTTCGCATGACTTCTCTTTTACTTTTTTTCCTTTTTGCTCAGCTCCTTAGAGTCTAGCGTGACGTTAAATAGCATAATATAGCCTCATGAATTGGGCTACTCGTATCAAATGCAAAAAGATTTTTTAAATCCGACTGGTAGAGTCAGAGATTAGCACGTTCAAACAAACAAATTCTTCAGCATTATTATTAGTATAATTATATAGATTAAAACTAATGCTTTACGAGATTTTTGCAATAAACAGATTTTCGGGACATTTTACAGCCTTTTTTTTGGCACATTTTACTCAGTAGTTATTTATCTCGGTGAGAATTATTCATTTGTGTGCTTAAAGTACTTTTAATAAGTACTTTAAGCACACAATAAAAAATAAGTATAATAATAAATAAACAAATTCTTCACCAGGATTTTTTCACAGAAAACCTTTATTTTCCTGAGCTGTACTTAATTAAACATTAAACTGAATTAGTTGGTACTGACGACTACACATCAAGCTATACATTTCCTGTTTTAGCTGTATATGTTTATCGTCCACTGAAAAGTCAGCTTATTCTGGTTATGTATAGCTGGATGTGTAGCCGTGTGTACCAAACAAAAAAAAATTATAGTTGGCGCGTAGTTAAAATTGGACCTAACGCAGCCATCTTGTTATTTCACAAAACAATTTCCCAAATGTTTACCATGAACGGCCCCTGTCTATGTCATTCAAGCGCCAACAATTCTAGTAGTGCTGTAGGTATGTTCACTTCACAGAGCAAGGAATAGTCGTGCCGTCAGAGCGTCTAGAGACGGCAGTACCTGCTAATAAAATTCATGACGCCCATAGAGCGTTGAGTGCTCAATTTCTGTCATGTACCGCCATTCAAAGCCGTCAGTTAAAGCCCGTCACAGACGTAGCTATAATATATATATTAATATGAATCATAGCAAGAATATATTACGACATATTTTCTTTATAAATTTGCGAGTGACCGCACACGCAGCTTTAATACGAGTATATATTCCTATGACGTCACCAAAATATGTCGACATAATATAATATATCTCGGTATATTTTGGCATAGGACGATAGATGCATAGGACAAGGACGACCGCAGACCGAGTGAGGGCAAAATATATATAGGATGACTGGTAATTAGTGACCGATACTTAAACACGTGATTTTACTCATCATTATGAACAACTTTTACTATGGGACCAAACCTGAAATCGTGAAAAAAAAAACAGCTGTTCTCTACATTTTGACGAGTTAGACGAACATAAATGTAGGGAACAGCTGATTTTTTTTTCGCGTTTTAAGGTTTGGTACCATAGTAAAAGTTGTTCATAATGATGAGTAAAATCACGTGTTTAAGTTTCGGTCACTAATTACCAGTCACCCTATATTATAGTATAGCTCCCGTGTGTGGTAGCTTGCTATACTATAATTTAAATCTCGATATATTAATATATATTATAGCTACGTCTGTGACGGGCTTAATACGTCATTTGTGTCATAGTGCGACTAAAATGGCGACAAGGGATGATAATGCCGGCTCTAGCAGTGGTCGCCATGGTTTCTCCATGTTTTGTGGTTCACTTGAATGCAGATATCTATGCTTGAATGAGATCCGAAACGAAACGAAAACGGAACGATTTCTATAAAATAGCTACTGTAAGAGATGTGAAATAATTATTACCAACTCAAGCTATGCGGTCCAAAGAAATAAATATCCCAATTCATACCACCAATCATATCCGGAGGTATGTACCATTCGTAGTAGTGAAGTTTAAATCTGCGATGCGTGTGACAGTACGTTATGCGTGGCACACATATCTGGAAGGCGTACATCGTACTTCTCATCGTATCTGAATCGTGTGCATATCCCCTAAGTACAATACATGTTGGAATTCTCCGCACCCTGAGCCAGCCCTGAAAAAGAAAAGAAAAACAACCCATTTAAACATCCACAATGTGAAATAGTACAGTAGGATACAAATGGTCACGCGTTATACACGACGGTTTTCAACGCACTTCATAAACCTAGCAATGTTTTGTATCAAATATTTTCAAAGAGGACTAGGTGGTGACCCAGTGGTAACGGCCTCGACTTACGAGTTGTAGGTCGTGGGGTCGAACCCAGGCAGGCGCTTTACTTTGTGTAATATTGAAAATATGAAATACCTACTGAATATTTTTGCACGAACAGAAAATGTTAAGGCTGCACCGAGCGCACAGTGGCGCCCTCATCGTTTGTTTGGTTATTTTATTATAATCACTAAAACGGATAATAGTGGCCACTATTATCCGTTTTAGTGATTATAATAAAACTAAACAATTTAAAACTACCGTTTATACTAATATTAACGTATAATCTTGTGGAGCACAACTTATAGTGCTTATTTTCTGCATTTTCATTCTAAAATAAAAGAAATAACCAAACAAACGATGAGGGCGCCACTGTGCGCTCGGTGCAGTCTCATACAAATAAATGATTTGATGAAATATAATGTTCATTAAGATTTATCATACTTTATTTATTTACACACACGACACCATTATTTGGCTAGGTAGCCAGATGAGGATAACGTGAAGGATTGCTGGGTTAGAAATTTGTGGGATAACATAAACCAGTTAATTAATTTGATTTTCACTCAATTTTTAATTCGTGTAGGTGTCATTCTCATATCTTTAAAGGCATCAGTCAAAAACTAACAAACATTTGCTAGAAGATACTACAAATGTTCCAAAAGCTCTCAGAAGGAAAGGGCCGTCACTGTAGCTACATACCTACGGTGAAGGCTGGACCTACGTACTGCCGCGTCTTCCTGATGAGTGTGCGCGGACCACAGTGCGCCGCTATTTTATGACTGCTCCTGTTCAAGTGACAGACTCCACCAAATCCTTCGGCTACTGGCCACCTAATGGCAGGTTGAGATCATTGGGTGCCTTCGGGATTCACATGCGCTGTCGATCCCAAACGTAGACTGAATTGGGCCCACGAAACGAAAGAAGACAAAGATAAAGCAGTTTATTACGGCTATACAATTTGACACGTACTCTGACTATAACTTTTCCTAGTACATCCAAGTGGTTCAGATGGGTGTGTGTATAAAACACACTTTTCTTATTACCGCAATCACCAAATCGATATTCACTGTGAAGTCCCACTGGAAAAAGAAGTTCATGCTTCATGACTTTAAATTTTTTGTGTGGACAGTTTTATAACCCATAAATATAAAGTAACAGTATCCGCCGTTACTTTTTGGTAAGCAATAAAAATTACAATTAAATTATTATTTACAGCTTAGTGCAAATTTATTCTGATTATTTCTAATAAAATATTTTTAAAAATCATACTGTGATCAGGTTTTGAGTTGTCCAATACGATATCTGACAACGGCGTAAAAAACTGCCAACATGAGCCCCAAGTAGCTAGAACAAATGTATACATAATATTAATTAACACATTAATATTACTGACCGTGCAGGTTCTTTCCGTTGAGTACCTACTTATTTATCCAGCTTTATTAATAAAATTCGTCAGCTCGATTTGCGCAGTGGCTGCTGTATTATATTCTTATAAGTTTGTGGTATCCTCAAACCAAACTTTGGTCATGTCAACCAATCACAGAGGAAACTAGCCATCTACGCGGGAGGTATTATACTTAGTGCACAAGCGTATGTGCAGTTGCGCAGACACAGGTGCATTCACTCTTCCATCACTCTCATAGCCTGATGGGACGGCAATCTGACATGATCGGAGAGAGATCAGGCTCAGGACCAACGGCTTAACGTGCTTTCAGAAGCACATCACACCGCCAAACGCCAAACTCCGAGCTGTTACTAAGAAATTCTTAATGGGAAAACCCAATAACACTTTGCCCGCCCTGGAAATCGAACCAGGACCGACACTAACGCCCGCCGCACATGCTCATGCACACACACTCGCATAGTCATAACGAGCCGCGTGCGAGTAGCAGCGTTTGAAACCTATGGCGTAGTAGGGATTGGCGTAGTACGCATTTGCTCTCACATACACATTACACAGACACCTACTTGCGCGTGGACGGGCATGTCGTGCGAGTGGCCCTAGAGAGTGAAACATGTTTTTCGAGTGGCAGTGGCGGATTCCGAACTTAATCTATTGCGTCGATCTTGCTTGGTACACATCACCAATGCCACCGATGTACGAATCGTGTTGACATTTAATGCGGATGCACACCTGTCGACCAATGTCAGTGCCACCCACATCAGCGCAGCATAATGAACGAGTGCGAGTGTAACACACTTGCGAGCGTAATGCACTTTACTCGGTGGAATGCAGAGCAAAAAGGCAAGGCGATGAGACGTTGATGGCTAAGGTTCACAGACTGTACTTTGGAGAGTGTGCGCCGGAGCTCCACGACCTGATCGTGGAATCAGGTCGTGGAGCTCCTTCGCCCTTTTACTACCGGACTACCAGACGTACTGGGGGTACCATCCACACTTGGTTGATATTCCGAGCAGTCGTACTCAGCGCTTCTCCTGCACATTTATAATGTGCACAGCCAAATGCCACAGCCACACGATCGAGGTGAAGAGTAGGCCTATTCAGCAATAAAATAAATAAATAAAATAAGCATGTGCGGCGGGCGTAACAAAATAAAGACTTACCTGTAAAAATAAGTATGTACGTTTTCACTAAGAGGTGATTTGAATACTGCATGTTGCAATTGCGAACAGAGCACGATCTGCACCTCAACTCGAATCCGTCGTCTCTTAAATACTCCAGTTTATCTACAGTCATCACAAACACTTGTTTACATGCTAAATAAATGATTAATAACAAAAACAATATGAATCAATACACGTTTAGGCATGAACGTGGAAGAAGCAAAGCAAAAGGGGTAGCGTAGCAGGTGGCGTTCTATAGTTTCTGCCTACCCCCGTGAGACAAAGGCGAGAGTTTATGTGTATGTATGAATCAATCATTTTATATTATATTACACCTCATCATAACGACATAGATTATACCTCAACTGTGGCTAAAATGAATTTTTATTATTGTAAATTAAATTTTGATTTTTGAACAGTTGAGCGGAGCGGTTAAACCCTCTGTGCTCAAACATTTTAAATCTGACTGGTCGAAATTCAAAAACTGAAACACCCACTTTATTTCGATGACAGTACATTATGACTTACAACTTGTTTTCCGAACGATTCTTCTGGTTTCTTGGAGGCTACCTCTATAACAAAATAAACAAAGTTTACAACATAATGGATGGGGCATGGATGGAAAAAACTTAATGGATGGATTATGACTCTTCACTATGACACAACCGAAAATCTACTATCTATCCCAAAATAGTCACCGCATTCCGTCTATGTTTAACTACCACAAGCACATACTACACAAACAATAAAATATAAATTAACAATGGATTTATAATAAATTACCCCCTACATACAAACAAACAAATTTTACCATAAACCATACCATAATCAGCCTATAATGTTCCCACTGCTGGGACACAGGCCTCCTCTCGGTGAGAGGGAGTGGGCCGTAATCCACCACGCGGGCCCAGTGTGGGTTGGTAGATGTCACATGTCTTCGAATTTTTTGGTTCTAGGACATGCCGGTTTCCTCACGATGTTATCTTCACCGTTTTGAGAGCAGTGGTGATGAAATAATTTACACAAAGTAAAGCGCCTGTCTGGGTTCGAACCTACGACCTACAACTCGTAAGTCGCGGCCGTTACCACTTGGCCACCACTTCACCTAAGTTTTCACGGTAAGATTTTTACAGAATCGACCGGCTGATCATCAAAGTCTTGTTTGTAGCTATGCGCCAAAGGCCCCAATCCGGGGATAGTGTTTGTGATAAATCTATTATACACCTCATTGATTTTATATCAATGATACACCTGCATATTTATCCATCTGGGCTGTTTCGGCCCCCTCCCTCTCGTCGAAAGGAGGCCTGTGTCCCAGCGATGGGAACATTATAGGCTGATTAGAAAGGAGGCCTGTGTCCCAGCGATGGGAACATTATAGGCTGATTATGCTGACATCCATTTGGCTATAAAACGTGACGTAGTAACTTATCGATATAATTATCATTACAATGGCAATAT
The DNA here is from genome assembly GCA_963082905.1 of Oligia fasciuncula. NCBI lineage: Eukaryota > Metazoa > Arthropoda > Insecta > Lepidoptera > Noctuidae > Oligia > Oligia fasciuncula. Next base: position 15,041,293 of record OY720387.1, read on the forward strand.
ATAATAATACTCGAATATACTCCAATGCGTGGCACGATCTATTAAAATAAAGTTATTTACAGAAAAAACAATAAAACTTATGATCCCCACAGTTGAAGTTTAGCTAGAACAGTAAAGCCGATAATCCAAGACTTACTGATAACTTTGTCAAAATGCCTTTGAGCCTATTATAATCTAAAAATACGTGAATCTTCCTCGTATTTTTAGATTGTCTGTCGAGATTTTGTTAAAATTTTGTAAGGTTGTTTTTAAAAGGCTCTTGGAAAGTATTTTAGAACCGCGGTGCTTGTGATGAGGAACATAAATTCCACGCATTGATTTCATAAACCTAAATATTTTATTAAGATTGTACAGAATTATTCAATATAGCTTCTGCTCGCGACTTCGTCCGCGTGAAATTTCACCCTCCCCTCATTCACCCTCTTAGGGGTGGAATTTCGAAAAACCCTTTCTTAGTGGATACCTACTCTTCACAAATAACACACCCTCCAAATTTCATGTCTCTAGGAGTCAGTCATTCAGGACTTTGAATTATATATATATATATATAGATACTTTTCCGGGATAAAAAGTACCCAGTGTGGTGCCCAGGATATTAAAGAATAATTATACCAAGTTTCATCGTAATCGAACCGGTAGTTTTTGCGTGATGCCTGAACAAACAGACAAACAGAAAAAAAAAAATTTAATCACGTTTTTGGGTTCGGTGTCGGTCTAGTAATACCCCCTGCCATTTATTTTTTTGATATTTTCAATGTACAGAATTTTCACTTCTACAGATTTATTATAAGTATAGATATAGATGGCCTTTTTCGAATGGAGAAAAAACTGAAGTGAAGAAGAACTGCACCTTAGTTGCCTAACACACCATCAATCATAATTTAAATATCATCTTGAAGGTTATTGCTAATCCATTGCATCATATTTTCGAAAAAAATTGTCTGCTCAACTACGTATATCCATCGTTGGCCGTAACTGCGCTGATTTATTGGATTCGTTTTCTCCTCTATCGATGATTTTTTTCTCCTGACAGTAATGCAATGAATGTTGTTGAACTGTCAAAATGAAAGCCATTGCTACAGAAATTTAAACATAACTGACGAAATGTCAAAATGTGTGTGAAGTTCCTACCCCCCCCTACCCCCTCCCCAGCTCCCCACTCTTCTCTCCTATCCCTGCAGAGAAAAAAGACATGGTGATATGATGTTTATTTTACTATACCTACTTTGTTTCTAGGTATGGATCTAAAACTTTGCAGGTATCGGCTTTTGTAACGTTATAAAATATGTCATCGGGTATCTACATACGCAGGTACCCGGTACTTTTCCTTAGGGAAAGTTCATCTAATTGCAAATCAAACTTATTATAACTTTATATTGACTTACAAACTTTTGTAAGTGAATTTCTTCCGCGCAGCAATTTAATCCGTAGATGTACAAAGTATTTCGGGCCAATGTTCCATTTAGATATTTTGGAACGAGTAAAAGAGAAAGAAAGAAAAATATTTGCTCAGTAACTGAGTTTAAAAAAACTGAAGTGTTAATCAACTTTTGTTGCTGACCGTACCTACTTTAGATTATCATCTCTGCTATGACATTAGAGGAATTGCGGTCGGAGAGACTTTTGAAAAAGCCTAAGTCTCCTCCAATATTGGACCAATTTAAAAGATATTTCATAAACTTATTATTATACTGTGTTCCTATGTTTATCTTTTTTCATTAATAGTTGTCAAATTTGTACACTAGGCCTCTGTTGACAGCGGTTTAAATCGACATTTTTTGAGGGCTCTAATGCTTATAAAAATAATTTATTATTATAGAGGAAAAAATACAAGTAGTTAATATTTATTATTCTGTAAAAAAAATATTGCTTTATGGTCAAGAAAACAGGCGAGAGCGTTTTATGGAGAAACGACCACCCGCTTAAATATTAGCACAATGAAATTGAAAGCTCTAGATATATTCACAAGTCCTTTCACTCCCTTAAAAATTGACAATGTCAATAAATCAATCTGCCTAGCCTTTTCCCAACTATGTTGGCGTCGGCTTCCAGTCTAACCGCATGCAGCTGAATACCAGTGTTTTTAGAACGACTGCCTATCTGACCTGCACAACCCAGTTATTGGATAACACGATATTCCTTGGCAAGACTGGTTGTCATGACTTTTGAGCTGCTGACTACACTTATCGACTATCAAAGATCTACGGATGACTTTCCGAGCCACGGAGAATCTTATTATGTAGGTAATAGATGGTCACCCATCCACAAATCGAACGGGGCAAGCGTAGATCGACCCGTGGGGCTGTTATTATTTAGCCACGAGCCAAAATTGGCAATGTGTGGTTAGAAATACTTTCCGAGAAAGTATTAAGCTTAGATAACCACATAAATATTAAGAGATAAATCGTGATCTTAGTGGCACAATGTACAAATTCTTTTACCAATGGAATAGATTACGACCACTGGCTGTGCGAGCCGCGACCATATCTCACGAGCTCCACAGACACCTATTATATTCCCTCTGAAGAGCACTGGTAGATATATTTTGTCATCGTAAATGATATAGTAGAAATATTTCTACTTCAGAAAGCACTAGAACAAATAGCAAAGTAGGTGAGCTTTTGTACGCAAGTATGATTGTTACCCATACATATAAGAAATAGCTCCGAGTGCGGTGAGATATATCTCCTTTGAAATATTTGGGCATTTTCCACCAACTAGCACCTTTGACATCACATAATGTTCCCACAGCTGGGACACAGCCTCCTCTCAGTGAGAGAATGGGCCGTAATCCACCACGCGGGCCCAGTGCGGGTAGGTAGATGTAACATGTCTTCCATTTTTTGGTTCTAGGATTTCCTCACGATATTTTAATGGAGAATATTAACTTTACCATTTCGGTCGAAAATGAACGCCTCTACACGGCAAATGTACCCGATGCAATTACAGTTTGCCTCATATTCCCATGCCTAAATATGTGCACCACCTTATATGGGAACATATTATTTACTTTCAATGGCTAACCAAATGAATACCCTTGAATTAGAATTAGATGCCTACCAAGTATCAAAATCTTATAAATTACCGTTAGGTGAATGTATATCTAAAATACCGAAGACACAAAGAAACTTATCCATACTACAACTCAACATTCGCAGTTTAAACAAGAACTTTGATAGTTTTATAGCGTTCTCACATCTCCTTAAAATTGATTGTGATATCATTATAATGACCGAGTACTGGCTAAAATCTGCTGTAATTCCCAACATGAATGGTTACAATGTCCATTTCACAAAAAATACAAAAAACCAGAATGATGGGGTGGTTATGTATATAAAGTCTTCACTGCACTGCCCCATTTCTGAACCTGATATATATAACTGACGCAAACTGTCTGCGTTGCAAAATTGTCAATAATGTTGGCATCTTAGCCCCATATATATGTAGATCACCTTCCTTCATCCACGTTGATATTTTTTTACACAGCTTGGATTCCATTTTAAATCTCTAACAAAATTTCAACACATTGCCTTAGTCGGTGATATCAACATTGATATCAAGCCGAACAATAATGATAGACACTCGTACGAATACCTCACCTTCACTGCCTCCCATGGTTTACTACCGGCGCACTTATCCACACACGCGCCCATTGCCAAAAAATTTAAGGGCCCATACAAAAAACGGGTTTTTTTCGATTGATTTTTGTTCGATCCCAGTACGAAACCCTTCGTGTGCGAGTCCGACTAGCATTTAGCTTCTCTTTTTTATTAAGGTTCCGTACCCAAAGGGTAAAAACGGAACCCTATTAAGTACTAAGACTTCGCTGTCTGTCCGTCCGTCCGTCCGTCCGTCTGTCTGTCACCAGGCTGTATCTCAAGAACCGCGGTAGCTAGACAGTTGAAATTTTCACAAATTATGTATTTCAGTTGCCGCTATAACAACAAACACTAAAAACAAAATAAAATAAATATTTAAGGGGGGCTCCCATACAACAAACGCGATTTTTTTTCCTTTTTTGCTCGATATCAATAATGGCGACAGGTAGGCACTTGAAATATTCACAAAATACTCAGTTGTATTTTTACTTTAATATTAAATAATAAAATTAAAATAAAATAAATATTTAAGGGGGGCTCCCATACAACAAACGTGTTTTTTTCGGCGTTTTTGCCTTGTGGTACGGGTGGTACCCTTCGTGTGCGAGTCCGACTCGCACTTGGCCAGTTTTATTTTCAATATGGAGCCTCGACTCAATACCTGGTGCATTGCGTCAGGTTAAAGATTGTGTCGGTGAACGATGCTGTAGTTTCATTTCTGAAGCCTATTGTTGTTCTGGTATTGTTTGCTCTGCGGTCTTGTATACAAGCGGACGGCGACTATCGACTTAAAGCATATGAGTAAGCTTTTGCTGAAGGCTTTCCTAGCTTATTCGATTAAAACTAGTTTAGTTTCCGTATCAATACATCTAGTCTGTACAAATAAATTAAATAGAAGTGTCCGTTTGTAATGTCAAAATCAAACAGTTTTTACCAAATGTACACGTAATATATGTGATGTATGTGCAGTATGTGTATACGGTACTTAGAGCAAATAAAAAGTAATTTAAAAAAATTAAACCGACTTCAAAAAGAAATCAACTCAAAATTATGAAATAACTTTAATTTCGGAAGTCGGTGTCTTGGGATCAGTATTTTATTAGTTTTTTGCCACCGACTTCCGAAATTAAAGTTATTTCATAATTTTGAGTTGATTTCTTTTTGAAGTCGGTTGAATTTTTTTAAATTACTTTTTATTTCGTAATTTTTAGTTTTTGCACTAGAATTTGACCAAGGTTTTGAGATGTTTTTCCCTTTGACACTACACCCGTAGCTCGTATCAATACGCCAGGCCGTCACACTTACACGTATTAGTCCATATCTTGAAAATTACTGAACCGATTTTGATGAAACTTGCACTGTTCCCTAAGTTGAAGTAAATGTAAGCTAATACAAAAAAATGGTCACGATCCGATTAATATTTGCTGAGAAATGCGTGAACAAACATACATACATACGTCTATGAAATTTTGTATATTTGTTTGGAAGCCTTATTAGATTGTCATATGTGAATATAATGCAATTCCAATAATATTACATACATACGTATCGAATTGATAACCTCCTTTTTTTTGAAGTCGGTAAAAAAGGATTTAATTTTTTTTTGTCTGTCTGTCTATTTGTTGGCTGAACCGATCTTTTTACATGACTCACTGGCAGATAGCTGATGTTAAAAGGAGTAACTTAGGCTACTTTTCGTTTCGATAAAGAAGACACATCAACCTAATTATGACCAACAATTAAACTACAATGATATAATTATTTATTTCATTCGTTTCATTCGTTCCACCAACCATTCGGTTGCGCATTAAAAGTAAGAATAAAACAGTGAAAAGGTTTTTTTCAGGATGAACCAGCAAATATATTCTAGTTCACATTTCTACGTACTTAGTAAAAGTGTTGCGAAGAATATTTTGCTGGTTTCTCGTTAAAAAACCCGTTTGTTTTCGAGTCAGGAATACCAAGTGATAAAAAGTTTAGATAACCCTAAAACGAATAAAAACTGACTGTTTATGTATATATTTTGTGTGTTTGTGTTGTTTATTTATTATTTATTGGTAGACCCATAGAAAAAACATGAAAAAAAAATGTCACGTCTGTTTGTAGGCACATTAAATTGAGAACAGGGTACATATTGACAGTAACTACATATTAAATGAGCACGTTTTGCACTTCTAAGTTAAAGTCATAAAGTGAAATCCCCAAGGCAATAAAGTAAACGCAACTATGTATTTTATTGACACACGGGGCAGTTTTTTTACATATTTATAAATGGACACGCTATGGTTCCACTCTTTTGCTGTGCGCATTCTAAAGGACATTCAAAAACGCTTAGTGCGAATTGGTGGAATATCAATTAGGTAGGGATGGTAACTTGCAGTGCGTCTGCATGTCCGAAGGTAGAAGGGGGCCGGTGGAATGAGGTCGTGGAGTTCTTGATCAGATCGCTTCATGTAAAATACTAGTAGTCCTCAGCATCCGGTTAGACGGGGAGTCGACCCCAACATAGCTGGGAAAAGGCTATGCAGGTGATATGTAAATTTAACGTTAAACCTTGGAGACACACTCATCATCTGCTTAGCCTTATATTATTATATACTTTGGAGACACACTAATACTTCAAAAATATTTATTTATAGGTACTGTGGAAGTTTGTACTCCATACAAACATAAACAATTTAAAATTAATAACAACAAATAATTTACAAATAAAACCTACTCGACAAATCAATGATTATATATTTAGAAAACAATAACAATTGAACACATCAATTGAATCAGTTTATCTCATAACAATGCATTACACATTATTATGGCAATGATACCTCTTTAATAATGGTTCCACATAATCAAAAAGCACATCAAATGCTAAAAACATTATCTATTTTAATGCACTTTGACTAAAGGGCGAATTCCACCAAACATTTTTACGTAGAATATGCCTTATCGTCGTGGTGGCCAAGTAGAGCAGTGTTGGCCAAGTGGTGACGGCCGCGACTTACGAGTTGTAGGTCGTAGGTTCGAACCCAGGCCGGCGCTTTACTTTGTGTAAATTATATCATCACCATTGCTCTCAAAACGGTGAAGGAAAACATCGTGAGGAAACCGGCATGTCCTAGAACCAAAAATTCAAAGACATGTGACATCTACCAACACGCACTAGGCCCGCGTGGTGGATTACGGCCCACTCCCTCTCACAGAGAGGAGGCCCGTGTCCCAGCCGTGTCCCAACACTATGGGCTGATTATGTATGTTTTATATCATTACCTGATAATACATTTTGTAATTTTGACAGTTTTTCCATACTAGAACCGTCAGACGTAAATTTTATCCCACGGATATAAGATATCTGACTTTAGTGAAATCAGCCATAAAAGACAAAATAAATAAGTACTTATGGCCGACTTTGAAGAGTTTACGCTATTCAATTCAGTCGCCTTATCGAAAATTTTAATGTAAGGCGGAAGTGAACCTTGCGTCGTAGGCACTAGGAGTAGAGTTCAACGTCGCCCCACAAACAGCGAACTACCTGTCAAATCCTCTAGTGTCAACAAGCGGAAGTAATTTCCTGTTACCATAGTGTTTGCGTTCCCATGCCCATTAAGCCTTAAGATATGCATGGGTTCAGGAAACGAGAACAGTGTAATTATTTATTTATTTATTTCAGGCGACACAGGCCCATAAATAAATAAATACCTTAACCTAAACATACATATTTTTATTATAAAATAGTGCTTAACTTCACTAGCTTGTTCTTGTGTAATGATTGTGTGGTTTTTGACAATAAGATACCCGCTGTCTCTTGTTAATTAATATGTTTGGAAAGGTAGAACAGTGTGCACATGACTTAGTTTTAATCTGAATTCATCTGTCCACAATAACAGTAGGTAGATAAAGAGTGCAGTATCTACAGGGAATACCCCTGTTTATTACAGTGAAAACCTATTGTACAGGGAATATGCTAAATAACGATGTAGACAAAAAACTCCTAGGTATGATTTCCATGTCGGGCAATTTGTAACCGGGTTTTTCCATTTGGAATTTCTCAGTAGCAGCCTCATCTGGATTTGTGTCCGGCTCGCCCCCCATTAAGAGGGTCTTAAGATGCGTGTACTAGGTACACGTCTGCTTAACCCTTCGGTGCAATTCGGTGATTTTATGATATGCTATCTTAATCTGGTCATCATCATCTTCTAATTCAAAGCGCACGTTCATTGCTACATTCACCACGCATGGAGAAAGATTTGTAATGGTATTCTCCGGTAAAGGATGAAGCTGGCAACTTGATAGGATCTCTCTGTAGCCTTTTCATAACACCACCAGCTTTTTTCTACCCAGAACAGCAGTTTGTAAGACAAGCACCTAAGTTCAATCGTTTATAGGGACTTTTATCCTAAGCAGCCCGGAGTCTGGATCTCAACCCGTTGAACATGGGATGAACAGTCGCCAGCACATCAAGTTACCCTACTTTGACCTTGAACGCGTTATGAGCAACTATAGGGAGAATCGTGCGAAAGAGATATAGAGATAGCTTTTTGTCTGTTCTTACTTGTAATGTTTCGTGCTGCAGTGCGTACAGTCGGTGACCAACATTGTCTGACCCACCCAACATTGCCTCCACCTCTGCATAACCCTTCGTGGATTACAGGGGTGATAAAATGTTATGTTATTCTAAGTAAGTTTTGTAAACTTTGCCTAGTGGAAAACAAAAAGAATGCGTTGGCATAGTGTGTTATTTGTTTCTGCATTTCCGTATTACGAAGTATTCATGCCATCATGATTTCAGTGCGGAAAAGATATGGTACTATCAGTCATGTATAGTTCCATCTCTCTCTTACACTGGAGTCATGACGGCACTAAACCGTCATAATACGGCACCCGTTCCTATTTACTAACAAGAAAATAAACATCAAACAACATCGCGATTTCCTTCCGCACATTTCACGCAAACGTGAATCACATCACTGTTCGTGACAGACGTGTATCTTCAACTCAGATATTATAAACCTTTCGTGTTCCAAAACGACAACACTAATGAATGACGGGCGTTCGAATAGAGCTGAATAGCTTTACTATTAAGGCTAGTCCACACTACCAGGTCTATTCTGTAAAAATCTCACAGTGAAAACTTAGGTGAAGTGAGATCAGCTGTCAATAGTGTCAATACCTAGCATAAGGTGGAACGACAGCATACTTGAAGCTCACTTCACCTAAGTATGGAGATTTTTAAAGAATAAATTGTCAGATGCACATCACATCACAGCTCGATAAGTCGTTGCGACACTGGGCACAAACAACAATTTATTTGCGGTCGGCGCAACATCTCTTTGTCTTCCATAGGTACTTCTCTATTGGTCGTCATGTCGGTAGTCATTCGAGGTTTGGCTCTCGCCTATTTTCTCTTCCAATATTGAACCAATTTAAAAGATATTTCATAAACTGAATAAGAAGGATATACTCGTATAAACTGTGTCCCTATGTTTTTCTTTTTATAATAATTTTCCTCTTATGGCCGACTCCGAACTGAAAGCGACTGTCATCGTTTCTCTTGATCTATAACTAAACTAATAATTTCTATATCTATCTAATCTAAAATAGCTAGATATAGAATAAATAGAAAAAATAATAATAATAAATAGATAGAATAGATATAGAAATTATAAGTGTAGTTATAATACAGGAAGATTTTTTTAAATCCACCCGGTAGTTGCAGAACTACCGGTTGGATTTGAAAAAATCTTCTTGTATTTGATAGCCTAATTTTTGAGGAAGACTATAACATCACGCCAGGACCCTTAGGCTGCCTTTCCACTAGTGATGAGCGAGGATGCGTAGCGGGGGATGTGTGTAAAACTAACCAATACCAACGCTTAGTTCAAGCTATAAAAATGAATGCCGAATGATGAACGATAACTTGAACGAGCAAAAACAAAAGAAGTCAGAAAGAACGCTAAGCGAAAAAGAAGTGTTAACGCGGGCAGGCTATATGCGATGCGACAGGGGTGGGTTGGGGGAACGAAAATTTCACGAATACAAAGTCGCGGGCCGAAGCTAGTAATATGTATTATATAAGCGATCGTTTACCTGAATAAAGACGTGCATATGCAACTAGATTGATCGCACGAGTAGGTACTCTATATTCATTTAAATGAGCACGACGATCGTGTACTCGCGCTACAGTCACTATCAAACAGGACTCGGCCTTAGGCACTTATGAATTCGTGCATATTGGCGCATACCTTGGCATGTGATTAAGGTATGTACAAAGGCTTGCCTGGAAAATAAACTATATACATACCTATGCCAGTATTGTGCCGCAGCGATACCAAAATCAGTGTAGACAAGGTTTTTCCCGACTGACAACGACGATTGATTAAACTGTTTCGTTAATAGTTAGTTAGGTACGCAAGCTGTCAAATGCAAGCGCGGGACAGTCAAATCAATCGTTTGGACAATAGTATTGACTCCTAACAGTCGGCTTTCTGTTGTTATCGCTAGAATATTCTCCTTTGACAGTAATTACACCAAATATAACCAGATACAATTTGATTTATAAAGAAGACACTTTTTCATATTATTGAAGAAATTCATTCCCAAGATTTCTTACCTAAGACTTTCATTTATCTAATTCAAATATAATAAGTAGAAGTATATAAAAAGTGCCCCAACACTTTTTATGACCGTCCGTATTGCTGTCAACCAGAAAAGTGCCCAAAAGGCGAAGATTTCTTTGCATTCAAAATCCTACACTTTCTGGTTTTTATTTATAAAAACTGTCATAACCTGATTGCAAACTCATCTAATCAGAGTTTACATGAGGTTATTTTGAGCGATTTAATTGCCACGAGCTCCTCAAGAGACCTTTTAACAGCCGGAGATGACATTATAAATTTGTGCGAAGCCTCCCCACTCAACTGTGTATTGTTCATTAAAAAACTCTGCCCACGAAATTGGTATTCCTCTCGATTTTTCCTTATTATATTTATATAAATCTATTAAAAATCCATTATGCTTCTTTCAACTAGCTGTAGGTAGGTACACGCGGGTGGCGTCTCCACCCGCGTGTAAAATTTGAATTTTTCCAGAATGAAAAGTACCTATCCCCGTACTTATGTATTAGGTATGTTGAAACTGTGTGTACTCCCCGTCACTTTTCCCTAAAGGTTCATTCGAAAACCAGCGTCAGACAGCATCTGTCTGGCATTAATGCTGAAATGAACCTTTTTGGCGCAGCCGTGAGGCACACACAATTGTTTTTTTATTTTTTATCTTGTTAATTTTGTATTTTTGTGTTTCACGAACTGTGTCCAAATAAACTTTTTTCTTTCTTTCTTTCTTTTTACTTTTCCAGGTAAAAATAGCCCTCTGCCAAACGTATGTGAAATTCGGTTAGGTATTTTAGTATCATTCTAAATAATAGTAGAAGACATTTATTTAACTGTGGACGACATTCAAATTAATCTTTGGTGACCGACTATTAATTTCGGTAAGCCATATTAATGATTGGTAAATAATTTTGGACCGCTAAACGTACCGTTGTGACTGTCGTGCAAATTCGTGGAATACTGTATATCTACCTATATACGTATTTCAATTCCCGTGTATAAAAAGTAGCTGTGGTCCTGAGGATCAAAATAGAAAATGATAAATCACACTAATATTATAAAGGCGAAAGTTTGTGTGTGTGTGTGTGTGTGTGTTTATGTTTGTTACTTCTTCACGCTCAAACGGCTGGACCAATTTTGATAAAATTTTGTATGGAGGTAGCTGACATCCTGGATTAACATATAGGCTACTTTTTATCCCGATATTTCCATGGGATCGAAACTTATCCGGGTGAAACCGCGGGGTGCAGCTAGTATAATATATGATCTACGTAAATGTTATGTCAGATGGAGCTTCCCCAAAAGCTGCTACGATGAACGAATGAAGAGGTTTGGGTAAGCCATATAATAATAAATGCTGAGCATTTATTATATCTTTACCAAGTAGAGTAAGTACGTAACCTAATCGCCTTAATAAAAAAGCAGAATGCGGCATTCCCTAATATTTTAGATATTGTATTACATATAATATCAGGCTGGTGTCCGCAACTCCACGTCCAAGCGCGTATTCTGCAATAGGTACACTAGGTAACATACAGGTACGGCATTTTCGTACATTTAATCTTGTAGTCAAAAGAGAAGTTATTAAATTTTCCTATTTTCATACTTCCACGACAGGGAAATACATTATGTTGATATATGATTGACAGAAATACGATAAGCTTGCTGCTTGTAGTCATGTTCTCATTTCTTGCGTTCCTGAAGCGTTAAATATTTCGTCTGTGACGGAAAAAAGCAATCGACGTAGAGTGGAGACACTGTTGTTTCCGGTTTTGGGGTAAATGGTTCCTTTCGTTTCGTTTTCATCGGTATTTTATTCGATAGCGAGCTTAAGGAGCACTTTTTCACTCACGTGTTCTCAAATAGTTATGGGAATGGTTTTGAGTGCTTCTTTGTGTAAAATGGTTGGTATTGCTTCCAATATAATATGTATAATATTATATTAGGAGAAGTTTCCTGCTAGGTTTACTTGCTCATTTGACTTCTTTGGAGCATTATTTTGGATCACATTAAAAAATATATATATAGCACAAATAGTTTTGCTATGTACATTATTCAGTATTTGTGAATTACAATAAATTCTCTTTCCTACTCTGTAGGTAATATTAACTTCTGACGGCTTGACTATAACAGTTGGCCTGTATTTAAATACATCTCTATGATTTATGATGATGATCTGTGATTTGTATGAATCTATACACTGGTTTGTTTAAATGTTTATAAAGAAATTAGGCGTAAAATCCATTACATCTCAATTATTTGGCTCAGCAGTGAGCTCGAAAGTTAACAATTGGTCCCTCGGTTTAATTGCATATTGGTAAATTTTCTTTATCCACTCCGATATTTTGAATTTTCTAAAGAAATTCTAATTATACAAGATTAATAGAAGATATTTCGTTCCAACTTGAGTTTAGGTGCTGTAAATTAGGAAAGTTGGGCTCAGATTCAACCCCGATTTAAATGCATAATTATGTAGCAAAATCTGAAGATTTTATGTTGATAGTGTATCTTATTTTCGTCTATTATTTTATAGGTCAAATATAATTTTGGATAACCTTACAAAACCCTATTTGCTGCTGATTTTTTATTTATTTATAACACACGGTTTAACCAAAAAAAATAACACCAATTCCCACATAAGGTCTATTGACTGCGTCATTCTAGTTATGTACTTATCTAAGTATTTTAATTGTTTTTTTTCTTGTAACCTAAAAAATCGAAGTGGCGATTTTTTCTTCAACGATAAAACTGAAAATGCAAGTAAAGTTAAAAAAGAAATCTAAGTTAACCACACATATTCATGTATAGAGTAAAACTCCGACGACGTTACTTTGGTATTAAAATTTATTCATGCGAACTCTCTTAAGACGATAGGTACCTATCTACTTAGACGAAAAGTTCAACTCGTGTGAACCATGCAGTACCTCCCTATACATTTATATAGGTAGCTACTTTTTCATGTAGGTACGATTTAGTGCGACTAGAGTTATCAGCAAACGCCTCATTAGCCATTGGTACAGAGCCTCAATTTATTGTGTACCTGCAAATAAATAAATATTCTATAACGACTGCAATGTAGGCGAGGCCGATATTTATGGAAATCTCTTTAAAAGATTTACCCACGACCGGCTTTGGATTTACTCAAAGATATCCGATTTACTCTAACCACAGCACGTCAGGTAAAGCCTTCAACGATATAATTTGTACAATAAATTCGAATAAATACTCACTCCATACAGGGTGGCTAGGACATCGACGCAAAATCTGTTACCAATGGGTTCAGTACAAGATTCTGGACCATTGGACCTTTTTGTACCAATGTATTGTCGGTATTGTTGTAAAAAAAAACAATTGTTTCATATAAACAGTGCAAGTGGAACAGCTATTTTTAACCGACTTCAGAAAAGGAGGAGGTTCTCAATTTGGATGTTTTTTTTTATATTGGTTATGTTTTTATAACTCCATCATATATTTGCTAACCTAACCTGTCTGGTTGGAGAATTTTTCGTTTGGAGGATTATTACAAGTCTCCAATTCTATTATTTTGCAGTTAGGAGTATAAATTACCATATAAATTTTATTAACTTTGCTTGGGTAGTTTTTGAGTTAGTTTTAATAATACGATTTTTTTCGAGTTAGTTTTATTGATGATGTATTAATAACTTACTGTCACTGATATTTACATAGCAAGTAGTGTTATATGAATTTGTGTGGGGTAGATATAACTAAAAAGTGAAAAATAAAAACTTTTTTACAAAAAAAAAACAACCGAATTCTAAAAAAAAAATCAATAAAGTGAAAAATAACTTTAATTTTGGAAGCTGGTGTCAAAAAACGAAAATGCGGGACTAACGACACCGACTTCCGAAATTAAAGTTATTTTTCACTTTGTACTTGGGTAGGTAAGTACTTAGTTTTTTTTTTTTTTGTAAAAACGTTTTAATGTTTCTAATAACCGACGAAAAATGTCAACGCAGGGGGTGGGCGCGTTCACTGCGGCGGCGAGCCGCCCACTACCTGAACGCGCCCCAGAAGGTGGTAGCCGTAAGGATCATCCGGGGCTACCGCACGATCTCTGGCGAGGCGGCAAGCCTCATTGCCGGACTGCCGCCATGGGATCTGGAGGCGATAGTCCTCGCGCGCGTATATGAGTGGCGCGCGGAGGCACTACGCCGGGGAGAAGTTCCGCTTCCGCGGCAAATCGCTGCGGAGCGGACGGAGCTCCGGCGCGATCTCATGGCGACATGGAAGGAACGACTGTCGCAACCCAGCGCAGGGCACGCCGCGATAGCGGCGATAAGACCCCTCTTTGAGGAGTGGCTAGAGAGGCGCCACGGCGCCCTCACCTACCGTCTGACGCAGGTCCTCACCGGACACGGAAGTTTCGGGAGGTTCCTGCACATCATCAGGCGGGAGGAAACGCCCGGGTGTCACCATTGCCAGGATCGCCCAGAGGACACGGTGGAGCACACGGTGGAGGTCTGCCCCGCTTGGGCGGAGCACCGCCGTGTCCTCGTAGAGGCGATCGGCAGCGGCGGCGACCTCTCGCGCCCGGCCCTGGTGCAAGCCATGGTCCGGGGCGAGAGGGAGTGGGAGGCAGTCACCTCCTTCTGCGAAGCAGTCATGCTAGCGAAGGAGGTGGCGGGACGGCTCAGGGAGAGAGCCTCCCGTCCCAGCCGCCGCGGGAGACGCTCCGGGCGTCGGGAGCCGCGCGACGACTCCCGGCCACCGTAGGCGCGGGCCTGCGGGCGGAGAGTAATGGGTAGCTCACCGTCCGATCAGGACCAGGCCCGTGCCAGACGGCGCGTACGTGTTCCACGCGCGCCTCAAAGAGATGTCAGCATCGAGGAGGGGCCCCATAGGGCCGAAGCCTGCCGGGTCAGCGGGATTGTCCGAAAGGGTTACCGCTGGCCCGGAACATAAAGGACTAAGGAAGGAACACGGGTGGGTTTTAGTCAGTAAGAGTCTGACACTCCCTTCCGCTCCACCCAGAGCGGGAGGGGTCATTTGATGATTTCCCATCCGCAAAAAAAAAAAAAAAAAGGGGGTCCAAAATCATGTACTAAATCCATAGTTAGGGTTGCGCGTCGATGGTTCTTTTTTTTTTTTTAATGGGTTTGCTCTTGACTCTTATACTTAGTCTAGGTCAGAGTTGACAGAGACAAAGTCAACGATGGAGTGACCTTACCCAGAAGAAGTCTGTTCACTCTTACTTTGAAGAGATTCTGGTTGAATGCGCTCGGAAACACAGACGCAGGTAAAAAGTTCCACTCTTCTGCTGTGCGCATTTTATAGGACATTTGAAAACGCTTAGTGCGAATTGGTGCCACCCTGTTTTCGATTTTAATAAAAACACAAAACGTATAATAAAAAAAAAACTATTGAACCTATTGACTAGAGAATACGCTCTTCAATTAAAACGAAATCATTTTCATAAAACGGTTTTCAATTTTTGTTTTCGTTCTATTCGAGATTCACTTACATCAAAGCTGTTATTGGCACCTTTTATATAAAACATGAGTTGTCTATTGAATTATTCAAAACATTATTATACGTACTTACATGAATTTTTAGATTGTGGTTCAAGGACCGCGTTTATTTGAAGGTGAACTTTAAAGTCTTGAGAAGCCAACCAATCAATATTGACAGCGACGGACACCTGCGGTTATAGCGAGCACTTCACTATGGCGAAAGCGCCAGAGTAGCCCGCGAAATTCATTTTTTTTACGTTTATTTGCAATTTGCTGGTCAGTATTAAATTGTACGTTGATTAAAATATGATTCGCGGCCGTAACAAATATATACAGCGACGCGACAAGGGCACCGCGGCCTTTGTGTCGCGCGCGATTTTATCGCGTGTCGCGCCTGTTTGAAGGAGCCTTTACTGCAACCTACATGGATGTAGCGTACCGCTTCGCTCAATCGGCGCGCGCGCTGTTGGTCACAGTTCTAACCTTACCTAAACACCTAAACAATTTGATCGGGGTATCCTAGTTTAGGTACCAACGTAGAAAATGTCAGAAATAAAGCGTCTCCATTATTAAGAAAAGTGTGCTTCATTAGAAGCAGAAAAAGTTTTTAGAGACTCATTAATTTAAAAAAAAGGTTCATCATTACGTAGAAGGTCGCTAAGTTTTTAGAGGATAAGTTAAATATTTCCCGTTTAGAAAGATCTAGAGGTTTCTCTTTTATCTGTTAATATTTAAAACTACGTGAGTTTACTACCAGTCACATGAATAAATACCTAACTCATGAAGAAAAATCACATTTAAATAATCTGGGAGTCCGGCAGTGCCCCTGCCAAGACGAGCCATTTTATTTTTCCTAACATTGCTGGCAGTAAACCGCGTAAGTATTCTAAATTAATAATAAACTGGTATGTCGTAAAAAAGCGAGCACATTTTAGCATCAAAACGTAGTCATTATACGGCCATATTTCTTTTTAGTTTATGAGAGTCCTTTCTATTAATAAAAAGATTAATAAAATAAAAAGATTTGTTTTATTGAAGTACTTACGTACTTCAATAAAACATGTGTCTAAAATATCTGCGGTTGAAAGTATATTTCAAAAAAATCGACTTCCAAAAAAAACACTACAAATTGAAAAATTACTTTAATTTCGGAAGTCGGTGTCGTTGGTTCCGCATTTTGGTTTTATGACACCGACTTCTGAAATTAAAATTATTTTTCAATTAGTAATGTTTTTTTTGGAAGTCGGTTTTTCTTTTGTAAAAAGTTTTATTTTTCACTTTTTAGTGGGTCAGTTTGTAATTTATCTAAGTTACAATAGCCTAATGTCAGCTGCTCATCACATGTTACAAAATATTGCTTTTCCCGATGCTGGGACGTTAATTGTTGCGGAGTTCTCCTGCTAAGAACCAGGAGAACTCCTCAACAACCACTCACCATACGCATTGTGACGAGGTGACGAGCATAAATTGCTTAGCAACCATATTAAAGTAATCGAATTGCAACCCGTGAAATATTTGTCATTGAGTAGTTCCGATGGCCATCTGTGGTCTTCATCATCAGCTCCACTTTACCAAATGACGATTTCCGAGAGCAAATGCTCAAGTTACTTTAAAAAATACCCAAATCGCTATAGGTTTGCCTATAAAATTTGAGGGTTTCCCTCGATTTCCATGGGATCCTCTCATCAGATTTCAACTTGATGTTATTGGGAACACTTCAGAAGTATCTCCTTTCGAACAAAAAAATAATTTTGAAAATCGGTCCACAATTGGCGGAGTAATCGCGTAACAAACACACAAAAAAAAAACAGCGTCGAATTGAGAACCTCCTCATTTTTTGAAGTCGGTTAATAACCAGCTGTAGAATTTTTCCATTCCAACGGGAACATGTTTATTGTAGGTTCAAAATCCGTGTTCTCGTGCATTATGAACTGTCCAAAGGAATGTCAGCAAAAAGTACATACTTACGAGCTTCGTCGCTGGCACAAAGCGTGTGGCCTTGCAATTGTACTACGATTTAGTGATGCGTTTGCAGATATCGTGGGATAAATATCGATGTATCATTTTAATTTTAAGTTCATCAAATTTAAATGAAGAGCAAAAGAACGTAGGTAGGTAATAATATCAATGTAAAAGTTTAATTATAAACTGTTTTAATTAAGAAAATTGTGTTTTGTAGCAGCTGTTTGCGGTTAGCGTCATGTCTTTTATCGTGACGTAGCCACTAAACAAATTCTTCATATTTTGTTCGAACTTAAACCGAACGTAATTAGGAGAAGCCTATTTAATTTAAGATTTCTCAATAATGTAACCATATTGTAACGAGGTTATAATACACCAACCTAGTAAAAGTGCACAGTGCTGCACACCCCCACCCTATTTCAAGATAAACAAATATCAACTTTATTTCAATGATAATTAAGTTGATTTCAAAAGTTATAAAAATGTTTGAAGTTGTAGCGTAAACTGAACTTCATTCATTAGGAAAAGGACAGAAGATAAATATATTAGTTTAGTCCTGTCAAATTAGTCAGCGCCTGACGTAAATAGACGTATTTTTAGTACCTAGCCAATTTTTTATCTCGTCTAAACTTGTCTATGAAGTATCTTAATTTGACAGGACTAAACTAAAATGTATCTTCTGTCCTTTTCTTAATTAAATAGAAAGAAAAAGATGCACTGAACTTAAATTTAGTTTAGTTTGTGAACAAGGGAGTCGGCACCAATATCGTCCGCACATCTCGCCGCCGCGCGCCGGACGACCGACTCTTCGTCTTCCAGTCTTACTCATGAATATTACGAAGCCTACACAAAGGCTTTATGATTTTAGACGCAAACTAAAAATGAATAAATGATGTGTAAAAATATCACACTAATATTAAGTATAAAGGCGAAAGTTTGTCAGTGTGTGGGGGTGTGTTTATATGTTTGTAACTTCTTCACGCTCAAACGGCTGGACCAATTTTGATAAAATTTTGTATGGAGGTAGCTGACACCCTGGATTAACATATAGCTTACTTTTTATCCCGATATTCCCACGGGATCGACATTTACGCGGGTGAAACCGCGGGGCGCAGCTAGATTACAATAACTCTTCTTTGTATGTGGGATAAAAAATTCAAAAGAATAAGTATTAACTTAACGTCATGTGTGTGTCGTTGCCGAGTATCGAACAACTGGAGTGCAGTGGCATGCTGTAGGCTGATGATGATCATAATATCCTACTGCCGGTCATACGCTTCAGAAAAAGGAAAAACAAAAGAAAACAACTACAATTTTATCGACATCTTCACCCCATCACTTATGCTAACATACATGTCTAGACAGATGTTGAATGTGGGCGGCCGTGGGCTTCGTTTGTTCCAGAATACGTTCTATAGGCGTCTGCAGCAGGCTTTAAACTAGCAGCACCTCTATATTGTGCCTACGCATTACCGACTGCTGGGTAATGAAACCGCTACCTACGTCACAACACCTTGAAGTTTTGAAAAGCAATGACTGCACTGTTCTTGTTAGGACCTAGATTTTTGTCGAAATCTCAATAGGGCAAAGATTTTGCGACCAACAATATGCTCAACCCTGACATTAGACGTTAGAGAGGCGGGTGTCTTTCCGTTTGATTTTCAAATATCGAGCAAAGAAGCCTTCAGTTTCAGTTGAAAAACACATTACTTATTATTAAATTCTTATGTTTAGACCCGTTTGCACCAAAAATCACAAATACGTTTACCGCTAGACCAACTTAAAACATCATTCTATTTCTGTTAATCATTTGAAGGGATGGAATGATGTTTTAATATGTTTAGCACTAAATGCATTCAATAAATTGTGGTGCAAGCGTGGCTTGCCTCTTTATCCTTATACAACTTTGTAGTGAATTCATGAAACATCAGTACCTACATTAATTCACTGTTACAAAATTGTCAGCAGCTTTCCTTTGACTCCTACTTTCAACAAACCATGATTAAACAACCCGTCAACCGAGCGGAAAGTCCCCGAAATGATTTGTATATAAATTACCTATACCTACCATATACTACTGTACTCGTTCATATACATAGTACGTTTAGGTATACAAGTTAACTTTTAGTTGTTGGTCGGGTCGGGTGTTTAATGGATTCCTGACTACGATTACGTAGCGTTTTACCCGCATAGTAATGAGATTATGTAAAAAAAACCATTTTCAGCTACCCAGTAACCATCTTGGCAATAATGAATCGCCGAAGTTTGTGTGTAACGTTGAAACCCTTTCCATTATGTACATACATTATTACACAAATTGTGTAAATTAGCCTTAAGTACATTATGTGGTGAATTAAGCCTTAGGTACCTAAGGCCACATATACGTACATACTAAGGCTACAGTTTAAGTCCATTTTTGTTCTTAATCTTTCACTTAAAGTGAAACGTCTAGTCACAAAAAACAAAACACACAAAATGAATTCATTAATAAACCGATCCAACGATGCTGCACTCGAATAAATCCAAAAAATTAAATGAAAGAAGCAGATGGTCGTTCATTTCCATTTAATTTTTAATTTTGTCGGTGTCGTTTCAACATGGAATCAAACAAAAATGAACCTTCACTCGATCTGGGGGCCTAAAAAGGCCACTTTGGCAGAATCATAAAAGGATAACATTATGAATCATAATGGACAGTTAACTGTTAAGTTGATCGTATCAAATCCCATTGGTGAAGGATTTTTCAGTTATTATTTTTTTTGTCTGTGCTAAAATACCAATCAATCCAATCCAAATCCAATCCCAATCTCTTTGATTATACCTACGTTAGTGCAGTGAAAAAAAGAAAAACACGGACTGTCTTCGCCGTATTATGATTCATAAGTTGTTTCATTTACTGTTATCCTTTTATGATTCCGCCAAAGTGGCCTTTTTAGGCCCCCAGAAGGAGAAATTGAAAAATCGAATTGAATCTCGTAATTAATAACGTTCAAAATTTAGTCGCAATCTCATGTGAGCGACAATCAATGTCAAAAACTTGTCAAAAATGTAGGGAAATTAGAGGTATTTTTGACAGATTGAGACTGAGATCAGACTGTGAACGTTCTTAAAATTCGAGAATTGCCCCTCTGATATCGGCAATGTTAAACGATCAATTATAGGTATTGCACAATATCATGAATTGAAAGAAAGAAAGAAAGAAAGAAAGAAAGAAAATACATTTATTTAGCACAGACTAAAAGACAAAAATTAAAATTCGAGAATTGCCCCTCTGATATCGGCAATGTTAAACGATCAATTATAGGTATTGCACAATATCATGAATTGAAAGAAAGAAAGAAAGAAAGAAAGAAAGAAAATACATTTATTTAGCACAGACTAAAAGACACACAATACACCAAATAGTTAGACAGTAATCGTACATACATCAGTTAAAAACAAAAAAAGATATAAAAAAGATAATAAAAAGTGTCTTTGAAATTTTAGGGTTCAATTGCGTAATGATTGAAGAGAAGTTTGAGCGAGTTTACATTTTATTGCACCATATTGTAATTGCACCGTTTAAGCTAAGTATTGCGCAGGTCTTGCTCACGAGAAATCATTGAAACTTAAGGTCCGTCAAAAATAATGGATCGTTTGAGTGTTAGGGCTGATTCAATCATATTACGCAATATAAATATTGTGGAAACTTATTGTAGATGTAGGAGCCGCCTTAGAAAAATGTTTAAAACAAATGAAGATCTGCTGTCTTTCCTCGACCAATGCTTATTGAGACATATAATGAGTGGGTACTGTAAGAAATTAAACAAAGTGATGATTTCTCTATGTTCATTCCAAGCGAACGTCTTTACATCCATGTTGACAATACGAGGTTTTGACGTAACGTATATTTTGACGATACGCTCCCTTGACCAACCGCCACTAACTCCATGATCACTGTTTTCTTCCAAACAAAAAAACCTAATACAAATATTTCACACCTCATTCTAAACTGTTCAAATGCAACCAGAGTTATTTTATTGCCAGCCTGCACTACATAAGGTGAACTTTTATTAGCAAACAACCTTTACTCCCTCATACCTAGTAGGTACTGCCTGGTATGAGGGAGTAATCTGTGCTAGGTATGTATAGACCGCGCGGCGGGACTTAGCGTACACAATACCGGCCTGCAGATGCTAGGTCCCTCACAATTCATCACGCTTGTCCGTCTGTGGATGACAGAATGGTATATCTAGTAGGAAATACCGTGCTGTCATTCTGAATTTGATTAAAATCAGTGATAGATAGATAGGATCTATCAACTCCATGATAAATGCTTTTCTTGCATCCCAGAGGCGGTGCAACGATTTTTAATAGGCAATTTTGCATTTTTTGGAGTCGTTCCTGACCGAGTTTTTCTGTTCAAGAAATTGGAAGAATTTGTATATTTTTGGGCTACGTTGATTTATTTGATTTAAAACGTTTCTACAACGACTTTCAAATAATCAGCCTATAATGTTCCAACTGCTGGGACAGAGGCCTCCTCTAGGTGGTAATCCACCACACGGGGCCAGTGTGGGTTGGTTGATATCACATGTCTTCGAATTTTTAGTTCTAGGGCATGCCGTTTTCCTCACGATGTTTTCCTTCATCGTTTTGTGAGAGCAGTGGTAATCAAATTATTTACCCAAAGTAAAGCGCCTGTTTGGGTTTTGGGTTTAACCTACGTCCTACAACTCGTAAAGGGACCTACAAACAGGCGCGACATGCCATATAATCGACCGCGACTTGCGGTGCCTTTGTGTCGCACGCGATTTTATCGCGTGTCGCACCTGTTTGAAGGAGCCTTAAGTCGGGGCCGTTACCAGTGGGCTTCCACTGCTCCTCTGCCTTTCAAATGCATTGACGTTTAAGTTCTAAGCTTTTCGGTAGCTTATGTCAATCCAATACATTTATTTAATCTTTTCGCACACAAAAAGATACAAAGGCGGACTTAATGCCTTAGGTAAGTTACCACCATTGTTATTGCTGATAGAATGTCACTTTGTATATCTACATAATTATGCCCTCAGGATGTTCATACATTGGTGGCTTTAACCAACCTCTTGATAGGTGTGTGTTCCAACTCGCCTACTAGATCCATGATCGAGATGCGAGCTCTATCGGACTAACTATCAAAACAGAGACATAGCACTCTAATTGACAAAGGCGCATTCTGGAATAGGTATATCAAAATAATCTCCAATTAAGGGTCTTAAATGGAAGAATTGACATAAATTTCATTGTTCAATGATAAAACCTTTAGTGCTGACCATATCCGTGGTACTGACAGACAAATGAGTACTCTTTCGTAACATTTACTGTATTATTTTACGAATAACAATAAAATGGGTCAAACGGAACAATAAGGATTTCTTCTAGTGACCATTTTGCAAATTGAATTGAAATCTTAGTACGGAGGCTTGGGTTGCTACTCCGTTGGAAAATTGAGTGAAGGAGAGATAAGCGAATAAGTACGAAATTCTAAATATGTACGGAACGGTCTTACAATATTTTTTTTTATATTTACCTATTATTTAAGGAATTTTTGTGCACATAATGTGACGATGTCAATCCCACCGTACTTTTACAAATAACAACTGACTTCTAAACTAAATAATAAGTTACCCTTAAAAATTTAATATCGTGAATAGTAAGATTTATAAAGTCCGTATATACGATACGACGAACAATTCATTTTTCTATAATGAGGCTACCACTTTCCATTAGGTGGTCCTTCATGCTTTACTGTATACATTTAAAAGTAAATGTTAAAAATGCACTGCCTAAACACGTAATAATTAACTCAATTTCCGATGTCTTGATGAAATTGAGACAATCCTGTAAGAAATGTAGATACATTATTTTTACATTATGTTTTGTCATTATATTGTGTGTCGTTCGCAAAAAAAGTAAGCACCATTTTGGAAACACATTTTTGAAATTGCGGAGCATTAGATCAACACCTATCTATTCTTCCATCTTAGGTTTTTATCATAGGTACGTAGTCTTTCGAAGCAATGAAGAAGACATACATACACACAAGTATAAAAATTTCACTTTTGCTCAGGTCGTCGTTCAGAACATGTTATTTCAGACGTTGGTCTGCCAATTTAACACAGCACGACGGAACCCGTGTTAGCTAAGACCTGGGTTAGTCGAAAGATTACTTTACTCTATGGTCGAAAGGTACCGTTAAAAACAACGCAGCGTGCAGCATTAGCTGCAGTTAACTTGGTTTCTCATTTTGTAATTTAAAGTGAGAATCCTTTTTCTTGTAGCAGATGGTCTGATCCCAATTTAAACCTCTGGTTAAACTAGTACAATTTTGTTTTAAGTAGTTTATAATTTGGTATACGGAAAATCGATGGAAAAATCATCCTTTCCATTTTATTTTGATCTACGCTGTCCTTTATTAAATCCGTATATTATTGCCGATTGGTTTCCAAAATCAATTTCAGTAACTCCATTATAACCTCAAATTACTTCAAGTGATTACTGAATGCCTTAGTTACTAATTACTCTCATTAAGAACAATAGTATCCAGATTTCCGATTGTTTCCCTTCATACAAATTGAATGCGGGCTCAAGTAAGACACCCTTGTTAGTTTCGAGTGGCCCAAATTGGGTCGATAGAGTTGTATGGCCTTGGCCTTAGGCGACAATGGGTTGATCCGCGAATGTAAACGTAGTAGTAGGCATTGGTAAGTCTTTGTTTACACTTAGGTACTGTTTTGTCAACAGCCCAGTAGGAATATTGCTTTCCTGGAGACTGGAGTTTCGAGCTTCTACAGCTTCGTCTTGAATTGTTTGGTACCATTGGTACCTATTCTATTTTGGTTTGTTGAATAAGCTATAGGAAAACCATTTAAATTCTATGGTGTGATTCCTTACTTTTTACAAAGGATGAAAGAATTGCGTAAAATGACAATTGATTCCAACGTTTACTCCGATATTTAGGTACGTCGTAGAGCAGGTTATTTTTTCAAACCTATGAAGAAATGAATTAGGAATTTTCTTTCTCCCCTTGTATTTTGATTGATAGTGTGTAGCGCAATTAGGGTGCAGGTACAACATCAACTGAAAAACGGTCTCGGCGATTAGCGCTATATTACCAAGCTTATTGGCATCCTTTTTCGAGACCCCAGTATCTCATCATAAGCTGCAGACAAGAACTAATGTAACTTTTCATCCTATTGACTCATTCACATGCTTACCCTTATAGCTAGGTATTATACCTACTTATCAGTCCCATAATTTTCTCTCTTTCCATTCAAGCAGGTGAATCACAAATGGTTTTCCGCGCCAACCGTTTAGCCGTCAATAATTGAACACTACCTCAAGGCAGTGGATCGTCTTGGGGTAGTGTTCAATTATTCACGGGGTTTTATGTTCAGTGGACTGATATGCGTAAGATCCAATTATCCGCCTCATGTACACTTTCCGTTACACACCATGAGTTAACAGAAATCACGGTAGGTAGGGAGGTACAGTCAAGAGCACTAATATGTCAACACTTGGACACTTTTAATTGCGATTTTTTCACGAAGTAACGAATGAAAAGTTGAAATACGACACTTCACATAAACCTATGGGTTCGAAAATACGAGTACTATGTTCGTAATAACATACAATTTCATCAAAAAATTAAGGTGAAAATTGCCTTTGAATAAAGTTAAATGTATCTACACTTATGCTCGTGACTGTAGCCATAGTGTAGCTTGGGTTAATATTTTCATGGACGGTTTAGCGCTTGCTGGTGCAAGGCTCTCTTCAATATTCATTGTATGAGTAAAATGGAAAGTGAATGTCCTTGTTTCTTGTGTTTCTACTTTTCCTAACAGTATTTTTAATATTAGTATTTTGTAGTCTGTTGTAGTCTTCCGATTTTGATAAAAGTAAGGAAACCTGCCATCTATAGATTAGAAGATCCTTACCATTCAGCAGTAAAAAGTACTCTTTTTACTGCTGAATGGTAAGGATCTTCTAATGATTCTTTAAACTCATAATAAGTAGGTATGTGTACGAAGGTATACTGGCATAGATACCCATAGAAGTTACAGGCTCTTCATCACTGATTTAAGACCTATCTGAAATCAGGTTGGGGTCATATTTACATAGGACTAGAAATAGGACGATGTAATAACAATTTTGTGATAATATTATTATGTGCTCGTCGGATATATCTATGTGACGGCATAATTCGGGATATTGGGTATAGTCCGCGCGGAACTAATTGGCCGCCCCTTATGTATATGAGCGGTGGGACAGAGGGGCGAGGGCGCTTTGTCATTACTCAGTACGTGCGTTGCGAACAATAGGTAACCCCGCCGCCTTCACCCCCGTCCCCACCCAAGGCGCGGCCAACTAGTTCCGCGCGGACTATAGTGTAAATAGATTATGAAATAGATAACCAATGATTTATTTACTTACGGCAAATAGACTGTATCAGCTTACTAGATATTTACGAAATATTTGTGATCTTTGACATAATTCCTAAGCTTCGGAATCTTTTATTACTTAGCTATTTTATTCCCGGAAATTGTGCCATTTTTTTTAGGAGCTCCCATTAAATATTTATAAACAGATTTAAGTGACATTTTTACGAACACCTTTGCGAAATGTGAATCTGAACATAAAAAAATATATTACTTTGTCTGAAAATAAAGAATAGGGATGTCACCCTAGGTAGGTTTTATGAGTGATTGCTAAAGTCACTATATCAGTAGTAGAAGTAGGTAATAGGCCCAATTTTTCACGTAGGTAGCCGTAGAAAAATATACTAGTGGGAACAAGACTCTCCCACACAGGCGCGTTATTATCGGTCAATAATATCGGATGATACATTTTGTATTAGGACGGCCACGAAGTTACACACTCCTGCGATAATAACGACGCAAGAATAGGACGCTTGCGTTCCTCTGTCCTGCGATATTCCGATATGAGTTCTTAGTTCTTAGCTTCTTCTTCTTAGAAATACTTCGTTCGTAGAACATTTTGTATTAGGACGCATACGATCGTATACACACCAGTAACGTGTAGTGTAGGCGGGGGGTCTGTAGTAGGTATTGGTTACATGCACACGTTAGAAATATCTGATTTTAAAAACGCAGATGTGTGGCAAGGAATCGAATGGCATTATATCAATAACGCATCCGATATTATCGACCGATAATAACGCGGGGGACCACAGATGTCAGCATCGAGGTGGGGCCCCATAGGGCCGAAGCCTGCCGGGTCAGCGGGATTGTCCGAAAGGGTTACCGCTGGCCCGGAACATAAAGGGCTAAGGAAGGAACACGGGTGGGTTTTAGTCAGTAAGAGTCTGATACTCCCTTCCGCTCCACCCAGAGCGGGAGGGGTCATTTGATGATTTCCCAACCAAAAAAAAAAAAAAAAGCACCAGATCAATTACAAAAACACAGAAGTCAGTTTCGCAAACTGTATTCTTAATTTTGTACAATATAATCAATATTCTTATAATTTAACAACTTTTCCATTAATCATTATAATTTAGCTACGATATTTACAACATTTTAACTCATTTCCAACAACCTTGAGCTTATTTTAATTTAATCTTATATTATTGTTAACGTGTGTTTTGTACCTAACTAAGCTACGACAATAAAAGATCAGAGATTTGCTTTAAAACAGTATCGGATTAATTTGGTAAACAGCTTAGAAAATAGGTTGAGTTTTAATGAATTTATTTTGAATTTTCTACATGTTTGAGCTTTAATCTGCCAAAACAAACCAATCCACATCAAAATTTCTCCCATTTTCCGAAGTAACTGTTTTGTTAGTATTTTGGATAATAAACGAAGATTTTTTTTTTATATTTTGTAAGCCAGTTTTAGTTGTTTACATAATCAGCCTATAATGTTTCCACTGCTGGGACACAGGCCTCCTCTCGGTGAAAGGGACTGGGCCGTAATCCACCACGCGAGCCCAGTGCAGGCTGGTAGAAGTCACATGTCTTCGAATTTTTGGTTCTAGGACATGCCGGTTTCCTCAAGATGTTTTCTTTCACCGTTTTGAAAGTAGTGGAGATGAAATAATTTTTCACAAATTAAAGCACCTGACTGGCTTGGAACCCACCTTCAACTCATAAGTTGCGGCTGTTACCACCGGTCCACCACTGATCTTTGGATATATATCAAACTGATTTTGATGGATTGCAGATAAAATACCACAACTGGAACATTGGATACGTTTGACGCAACCATTCTCATTAATTCAGTTAAGTATAATTAATGAGACATTATGGGTTGGCTCCTTTTGTCAGAACTAAGTCCGTTTAAAGAGAGAAAAGCTGTTTACCCTGAGAGAATAATCTGTAAATACAAAGTAATATCATCGGTAATGGAAATATACTGTATTGACAAGACAGATTAATCTATAAATACTGTTGTGATAATACTGTTTCACATGAGAACATTCAACGTACCATCTACTCGTTAACAAACATCTACATATATTATGCCATCTTTATTATCATGCTGCAATACTCAACATCTTAATTGACATTTTCAAATGTTTGGCACAATCATATTATCTACTAAATTAGGTAACGTAATCGGTTACATAATCCGCATTCTCGATTTTGTTTCCAAACATGTAAACAAAGAGTATTTTGGTATTAAAGTTATTTAACTTTAATACCTACGCGATACATTCGCGCGCGACACAAAGGCACCGCCCGTTGCGCGACTTGCGGTGCCTTTGTGTCGCGCGCGAATTTATCGCATGTCGCGCCTCTTTGAAGGAGCCTTTTACGCTACAACTTCAACCATTTTTATGGTTTTTTCAATAGTACTAATAATTCTGAAATCAACTTAATTTGAACCATGATTAAGTTGATATTTGTGTATCTTGAAATAACATCAATTGGAAACATGAACTTGAATAGACCTGTACATATTTTATTGTAGATATCAGCTTTAGTAAGGATACTCTACAAAGTCACTAAAATACACAAGGCTTTTGTTTCTAAAAAAACGAAGCCCTTTTATTTATTTATTTATTAAATAAATCATTATTTTCTTTTGAGCAGAAAATTAAATAATAATTAAGTAAGTCAGAGAAGATCTATTATACTTCGGTTCAATCGCTACCCTTTAAATACTTATGTATTTACATACACAGGTTACGTCATTATACCTAAACAAAACCAAATACAGTTTATATGCTGATTTCTAGCGAAACAGGATAAACGTCAAAATGGACACGTAAATGCTAAGTGCCTTCAGATTACTCGTTCAATTTAAAAATACCAGAGGTAAGTATTTCTTATGTTTTAAAATATACTTAAACCTAAGTAACTTTAGTACCTACCTTATGCGTGATTCTACTGACAATGACGGTCAACATTCATATTAAAAGTGAGCACAAACATCAGCACCAGCTTCCCATCAAAACATTAAAGTTTGTGCAAGTAGTAGTATCTCTAAAAGTTAATTCACGGCAAAAATAGTTTTACCTATCTCAAAAGCCTGTCGTCGTTGCATTCAAAAAGTCGGCTCATTTAAAGTTTAAACTTTCCGTTATCCGTAGCGGCTAAAGTCTGTTCCCTGCGCACTCCATACTTCAAACTTCAACATTCGGTAGCTTACGTATATTTATTACTTTATCCACTATATATTTCTAATAGGGCCTTATGAAATTAGAGTTCGAATCCAAAAATAAAGTCCTATCCATATAATTTACCAATTTCTTGCTTTTACAATCTCTTATGTGATAAGGGCCTAGTTATGAAGGTTTTATACAGAAGATTATATCGTCTAAAAATGTGCGGCACAGTTAGAGTTTGGCACATATTTTCATTTAACACATTCGTTGGCAGAAGACTTTGTTTCATGTCCCTAGAATGCTGCTGTGCCTCTAAATAGGGGGTTTGAGTGGCGTGTTGCCGACGTGCAGGTTGTTCAGCTGGGGCAACAAGATGGCCGCCGTTGATATTGCCGTGACGAGCACGAAGACAGCCAGGAGGGCCCGGTCAGCAACCACTGCCACCTGCAAATTGCCATTCAGTTAATAATGTCGCTCAAAGTTCAGAATGCAAAAAGTCCCAGACGCTCCTTAAAATTTTAGAACA
Organism: Oligia fasciuncula; assembly: GCA_963082905.1. NCBI lineage: Eukaryota > Metazoa > Arthropoda > Insecta > Lepidoptera > Noctuidae > Oligia > Oligia fasciuncula. Next base: position 15,071,042 of record OY720387.1, read on the forward strand.
TCCTGAAACATTAATTTCGTTCGTTGGGAAAAGTTTGTCCTCCAATTACATGGATTCCTAATCAACAAGAGTTTATCTTGTCTATCTACATTACTTTAGAGAGCACTAACATTCAGTTGTAAAAAATATAAGATGTTAATTTGGAAGAAAACAAATACGACATGCCGAGAAGTACTGCCAGCTAAGAGCCTGCTCGAAAATCCTTTTCAAGCCGCGCATCAAATACATATGCTAGGGATTACTAGAACATCAGTTCTAAGCGAACGATTTGCATTGAGTTTTATTTATTGTCCAACGAACGCCTGCAAATCGATAAAACATGTTCTGCTTTCGCCTGATTTAACTGTATCAAGATCGCACATAGTAAATTGGCCAATTAAGAAACTCGAGTGATACGCGTCTAAATTGGTGTTATAATATGAGTTCAGCACTCATTTTACCCGCGTGTTATTCAGGGAATAAAAGACTATTTATAACAGAGTTTGTTAAATAAGTTGTTGTTGTATTAATGTTAGAGTTAGTTTAGTCTTTATTTTAGATAATTTATAGCTTTATTCTCTAAGTAATTGGCAGGGAAAATTAACGCAAAACTCTTTTCACTACGAGCTAAAATCACAGAATTGGTGCAAATTGTCAAAATGGACAAACTATCTATCGCTATTTCATGTACAAGACTTACAACATTTTTAATTATGTATGGAAATTGGAAACCCTTAGTGAAACGTGAACACAATAGTATATGTTCTTACACAACAATACTAACAATATATGCTCTCTTATATTATTTGCTTAGGCCACAAATAACTCGGAGTTACCCCGTATGAGAATGCTCAGTGCGGAGGCGTGTCGACTATTAATAAAATATGAGCTAAAGCATTTTAGGTATTCCAATATATGAAGGTAAATAATAAAAATAAATAGTATTATAACGAGAGGGGCTTGTGGTTAAGTAATAACAGCCACACGGGTCGATCGATCAGGTTAAGCTACGCTTGCCGCGGCTGGTCCGTGGATGGGTGACCATCTTCACATACCAAGACTCCCCCGTGGCTCGGAAAGCACGTTAAGCCGTTGGTCCCAGCTGTCATTCGTGGATCTTTGTCAGTCGTTACGGGTTGTCAGAAGTCCGAAAGTCTGACAACCAGTCTTATCAAGGAGTATCGTATTACCCAGCAACTGGGTTGTGGAGATCAGATAGGCAGTCGCTCCATGTAAAACACTGGTAATCGGCTAAATCCGGTTAGACTGGAAGCCGACCCTAACATAGTTGGGAAAAGGCTAGGCAGATGATGATGAAATAGTATTATAACGGTGGATTTGGTTTAGTATCGCTTTTTATTTAGCTCCCATAAATTTCTCCTTTGCTTCCTTTGTCATCGAAATATGTGTGTACTTAGCAAAATTTATTGAAAGATTCAGACGAAGAGCAAACATTTATGTATGAAGGTATATCAGAGGTAGACATTTAATGGGTTAAAGCTTGTTAAGTTAGAGTTCGTAGGTAACGTTTTATCTGGTTTGTGCATCTGTGTGTAGTGTAGTACATTTGTTTGTGCATCTGTGTGTAGGTAGTACATTGTGCAATATGCATAAACTCGTTATAAATACGTTGATGAAAGTTAGTTAATACGTAAATACTTACGTTGATCGAAATGATCATGGAGATTTAAGATTAAAAGACTAAATCTTCATAGAATAGAATAGAATACTCTTTATTATGTACACCATATAAATTACAGACACTGTACAAATACATAGAAACTGTACAAAGGGTGACACAATGGGCGGGCGGTCTTATCGCTAAAAGCGATCTTTAAAAGACAACCTTTGGCCAACCTCCATCAACGTTTACTAAAGTATTGATAATTTATTCATTGTCTTCGCTACTTTTATTCTAGTCTGAAATGGCACGTGTCGTTCTTCCAGCCTTAAAGATTCCTTTCCTTCGAGTTGTTTAATTTTGTCACATTAATCGCTTTCTCTTTCTCCTACTCTCAAGGGACAGATTTGAGCATTGCTATCGTAAAGATTAATTACATAAGATAACCGATTCTTCCTTCGCGTTATACCTACCTACCGTAACGGCAATGGGCGTTTTATACTAAGGGCAAATGGAATAACCTACACCATTATGTAGTAGCTTTTCGTAAGTACCGTGCAATAGAATGACTATTGCATGGTAGGTACTTACGAAAAATAATACTGTCATGTTATACGTTTATAATGTACCACGTTTGACAGGGATGGCCAGCACCCTAATTCCGTAATACACTTTCTATAATAATCTAAATTATGTTGAAGGATGTCGCTAATCCATTGCTTCATATGTTCGAAAAATGTGTGTTGTTAACAAAGTAAATAACGCAATGAATGTTGTTGAACTGTCAAAATTAATGTTATTGTTGCCATTTACTGTTAGTGTGTTACGCAATTACCCCACAGGATGACCAGGGATGATTAAAGTCTATTTTACGGGCAATTTTCTCTTCGCATTAAAAGCGTTTTCTGTAAAAGGTTTGATTAAATATCGATATTGTGAGAACACGTGTTCATGGACATTGTTATCTGTCTAGCCTTTTCCCAACAATGTTAGGGTTGGGTTCCTTCCAGTCTAAAAGGATGCAGCTGAATACAAGTATATAAAAACACTACAAACTGAAAAAAAAAAACAAAACACTACAAACTGAAAAATAACTTTAATTTCGGAAGTCGGTGTCTTAGGGATCAGTATTTTAGTTTTTGCCACCGACTTCCGAAATTAAAGTTATTTTTCAGTTTGTAGTGTTTTGTTTTTTTTTCAGTTTGTAGTGTTTTTTTTGGAAGTACGGTTTTTTTTTTTGTTAAAAAGTTTTTATTTCTCGCTTTTTAGTGGGTCTATTTATAATTTATCTAAGTTACAATAGCCTAATGTCAACTTGCCCATCGCCTTTTTATAAAATATTCCTTTTCTCGATGCAGGGACGTTAATTGTTGAGGAGTTCTCCTTTTATTAGTTTTTAGATTAGATGCTGATAATCCTGGCTGCAGCATCAGGCCAGACTTATGTCAACATTGCATTGAACTTAAAATTAGTCCTGTTTAAAATGAGCCCAAACACGACTACGGTGCTGTAATTTCAAGGTTTGTACTTTTTCTGATGCTCCTGGCTTCAGCATCAGGTCTTCGGTGTTCCTCAGTGACAGTACGTTTATCCACACATCGAGCCCTTTTCAATGAGCCTAAACACGATATATCTGCTGTTAGTTGTCGAGGAGTTAGGTACTCTGCAGACTATCCTGACTGCAGCATCAGGTCATGACTTGATGATCATGAGACCAAATGTGGCAAATGCCCTATCAAACATCAAAACAATTGACTAAATAAAACAGTCCTTGCCTGTTCGAATAACTTCTTACTGTTAAGGAGTTGTACCTTCCATCATCAGCCCAGCTACCTGAGATGGTGACAACCATACACAAATACACAAGATACTTCATAAAATATGCGAAAAACAATAAGTGAGCCTATAAAATTTGAGGGTTGCCCTCGATTTCTCTAAGATTCCATCATCAGATCCTAACTTGGTGACAATGGGACCACCTCAGAACTATCTACTTTCGAAAAAAAAAAAGAATTTTGAAAATCCGTCGACAATTGGCGGCGTATTCGATGAACAAACATACAAAAAAAAAAAAAAAAAACAGACTTCAAAAAAAAACACTACAAACTGAAAAATAACTTTAATTTCGGAAGTCGGTGTCTTAGGGATCAGTATTTTAGTTTTTGCCACCGACTTCCGAAATTAAAGTTATTTTTCAGTTTGTAGTGTTTTTTTTTGAAGTCGGTTTTTTTTTTGTTAAAAAGTTTTTATTTCTCGCTTTTTAGTGGGTCTATTTATAATTTATCTAAGTTACAATAGCCTAATGTCAACTTGCCCATCGCCTTTTTATAAAATATTCCTTTTCTCGATGCAGGGACGTTAATTGTTGAGGAGTTCTCCTTTTATTCGTTTTTAGATTAGATGCTGATAATCCTGGCTGCAGCATCAGGCCAGACTTATGTCAACATTGCATTGAACATAAAATTTGTCCTGTTTAAAATGAGCCCAAACACGACTACGGTGCTGTAATTTCAAGGCTTGTACTTTTTCTGATGCTCCTGGCTTCAGCATCAGGTCTTCGGTGTTCCTCAGTAACAGTACGTTTATCCACACATCGAGCCCTTTTCAATGAGCCTAAACACGATATATCTACTGTTAGTTGTCGAGGAGTTAGGTACTCTGCAGACTATCCTGACTGCAGCATCAGGTCATGACTTGATGATCATGAGACCAAATGTGGCAAATGCCCTATCAAACATCAAAACAGTTTACTAAAACAGTCCTTGCCTGTTCGAGTATCTTCTTACTGTTAAGGAGTTGTACCTTCCATCATCAGCCCAGCTATCTGAGATGGTGACAACCATACACAAATACACCAGATACTTCATAAAATATGCGAAAAACAATAAGTGAGCCTATAAAATTTGAGGGTTGCCCTCGATTTCTCTAAGATCTCATCATCAGATCCTAACTTGGTGACAATGGGACCACCTCAGAACTATCTACTTTCGAACAAAAAAAGAATTTTGAAAATCCGTCGACAATTGGCGGAGTATTCCGTGAACAAACATACAAAAAAAAAAAAAAAAAAACATACAAACACCCGAACATAGTACCTCCTCCTTTTTGTGAAGTCGGTAAAAAACAAACACCCGAACATAGTACCTCCTCCTTTTTGTAAAGTCGGTAATAAAATGGAGCGACTACCTACCTGACCTCCACAACCCAATGACTGGGTACTGTAGAGATTATAGCCTATTTGGTGCTGAAACAACAATCGACCTCTGCGAGTCCGATAAAAGTTATTTGCCAGTAATACGAAAGAAACACTAATTTAAGATTTGGCGGACAAACCAAGGGACTAATATATAAAAAATGTTATTAATTTAAAGACTTACGCTACTTAAAATAACGAATGCGAATTATTATGCTATTTAAAAGTAAATAGTCTTTTATCCATTAATCCTGGTATAGTTAGCATTCCCACGATGCTAACAGTACCACGATACTCCGCTCATCAATATTGTTATGACATACGGCTCATATCTTTTTATCAATAAATAATATTGCATAGCCGTACCTGTCATAACTTGGTCACGAAAAAAAAATCAAAACTTTTATCAATATGCCTCGTGACATTTTCTGCGTTAAATTGATGGAAAGGTGTTTTGCAAGTATAATTTACGATATTTATGGTAATTTAGAAATTTATGAAAAATATCGAATTCAAACATAACAAAGGTTTTTTTTTAATAAATTAAACATGGGTAATGTTTAATGCTAAATATTTAATATCTACGAAAGCCTTATTTGAATAACACCCCTTTAAGGAGCACTACCTTCTGCCTGCGACTTCGTCCGCATGACATCCCATGACACTTGGCAATAGTGTAGCTTCCCATTAGTGAAAGAGTTTTCGGAATCGGATCAGTAGTTCCGAAGATTACCCCCTACATACAAACCTGAAAATGTTACCTCTTTCTAATATTAGTCTATTATACTAGAAACTTTTCTTCACACATATGTAGACAAAGTTTCCGTTGTCTCTGTCACCATTATCTTTGCTATACACTTACCTAAGTTTTTAGGCTATTACCACCTATAGTAGTAACACCTTTATCAATAGGTAGGTACTGTGGCGTAGCACACTAACAGTAGCAATGACTTTCATTTTGACAGTTCAACAACATTCATTGTGTTATTTACGTTGGTGAGCAGACAAATTTTCGAACATATGAAGCAAGGGATTAGCAATTATTCAGATTGTGATTAGTGTATTACGCAATTAGGGTGCTGTTCAGTTACGTAATACTGAGTTCACCGTAATGTAAAGTTTCAAAACGGTTAGTTTTACACAAAACCCCCCACACCTTCCTTTGTTTCTGAGAGCCTTTCATTTCTGTAACCCTCTCGTCACAATGGCTTGCACGACTACGATAAAATATAGTCACGTCGACCAACTTCAGCCCCTAACGCCGGCCGGTTTTTAATTTGTCGCCAAAATTATCCCTATCGGAGTAATTATCAAGAATCATTAATCTTTTTTTTTCAATACTTAACTGGTGATTGGAAACGGTGTGGGCAAAAAGTTACGATTTATTACTAGCTGTTTTTTGTGTTTTATGTTTCACAGTTTAATTGGATTGCGTAATTTATGTATTTACAGTAACATGTCACACCTTTTTTATATTTGTCGCATCAGCGGGTGGCCGAGATGCAATACATCGGGTCTGCTTCACGATCCGACATAGTTTAGATAGGTGTGGGCACTGCAGTGGGTACTCGAACGAAAAGATTATTTGAATTTACAGTATTAACTTTAATAAACTAGCTATTTACAACCGAAACGCACACGTGCGTCGGAAACAAACACGTGCGTTGGTATTGAGCGATTGTCGAGACTGTCCGAGCTCGACGGTCGACTGTAGACTGACTGTCGCAACACTCGGTCTCTCCACCAGTCCTCGCGGCATCCCCTCCACCGACGATCGTGTCCAAGCGGTAGGGCTCGCTTGCGTTTCCGATCACATGATTCTTCGTTTACCAAACAAATCGTTAGATGGCGCTGTTCGCTGTACTGTGTTGCCATCTATCCACGACATATTTAATAATTATACAATTAACAATGGACTCAAATATGTTTGTAACAATATTTCTTAACAACTATGTTAGTACACTTAACCTACACTAACCTAACACTGTCATAATAGTTAATGAGTGTCCCTACTACAAGCTCAACACCGATGTGAAAAGTTTGCAGCAACGAACCACACCCAAGCAGTCCAGACTGCTCGCGATGCACACTTATGATTTATCATGCAAAGAAGTAAATCAATTGAATCGAAATTAAATAAAGCTAAATTAACACGAAAATGTTGTTCCCATTATTGAACCATTAACGTAATAATAGAGCTGTTTTGCATTAAAACAAAACAGTTATTATGTTATGGAAAACACATAGCATTGGGTTGAAGAAGCAGTCTAATAATTCTACCTTTAAAGCGCGAGAATAACAGGAATATGTAAAGGAGTACGTACCATTCTCTAAGTTACCTGTGGTGTGATCTTTCAGTTTGGCAGAAATGGTGACAGCTGTGCTGTCACTTCCAAGTGTCATTCATAGAAGTCTTCAAAACTCAACAGCAAGCAAATTGCTCCAATGCTATGTGTTTTCCATAACATAATAACTGTTTTGTTTTAATGCAAAACAGCTCTATTATGTAACTTTCAAACACATAGCATTGGGTTGAAGACCTGTTTGATATCTGCTGGTGAAAGAATACCCGAAGGATGTAGACGCTATGTGAATTATATATTAAAATAACATTAATGAATATTTCTGGATGTATTCATTAAATGTTCAAACCAAAAATTAAGATCTTTCAATCTATTATTCTAAAAAATTCTAAAATTAACAAATCTATAAAATGTTATAGATTATTAACAAATGTATTTGCCTTGCTTGCCAAGGGTGAACATGAAATATAAGGCCATAATGATAATTTAAATCAATGAGATTTATACTGAATTAAAATAATAATCTCATTACTAAAGGATAATTGAATCACTCATTTCCTTAATTAATCAAAAGTACCAATATTTTTGAACCTCAACTTTTATAAAGATGTGGGAAAACAAACTCAATGTCTTACATAATAAAGTTAAAATTCCATTGAAACTGAAATTTATTTAGGACCTTTTATATTACTATGGTTAATAGATTAACCCTCGCAAGTAAATGAAGTATAAGTCTCTTTATTTATCAATTAAATTGACTTAACATATGATTCATTTACCCAAACATATTTAAATAGTTTCAATGGGAATTAAAAGTTCTCATAATTATGATAAACCCTCATCCCCCTTCACAGAGAGGAGACCTTTGTTCCATCAGTGGGAACATTATAGGCTGATCATTCTAAATACTCTTGAGAGATAGCCCTCTCTTTTACTACTTTACAGAAGTAATCATTCTGTAAGCCTAGTGGTTCTTTCAGTTTAATTTTATCTGATGAACTAATCACCAGTCAGCCTCCCGAAGGCTACCACAGACCTCTTCTTCTAACTTCATGAGGCTCCTTTATCTTAGTTTGTTTATAAATCTTTTGAGCAAGCTTTATAGACAGACACACCTGTTATTGTAAACCAAAATCAACAAAGATTATGGTAGCTTTTAGGTAAACTCTTTGTGTCTTTGAGCCAAACCTTGGGCGCACTGTTATTACTTACCCTACTTTTAACATCTCTTGCATGCTGACAATTTGTGTTGCACATATTGTACTCGTGTTTGAGCAAATCAATGATTATCTTATTCAACACTTAAAAGTTGTGAGATATCTTACAATATTAGGGTATGTAAATCTCTGCTAATCAAGGGGTAAGCAGTGGTTTAGCTAAGAACAATGATTTTTTAGACTTTCTAAATGGACAAAAAACTGTTTAGATGTCATGCAATCTACACTATGACATTCACCTCTGAATACAAGCTTTATAAATGATTATTGTGGATCTCCACTACATATTAGCAAGTTCCTTGCTCCTCTACCAACCACTGCCCCTCCCAACCTGACTGCTTTCCCCCCCCTAAACTTTCCAAGCTAGGAGTTGCAACTTGTCAGGTCCAAGAGGTTTTTACATAGATCTTGTAAGGGTACTGGCTTTCTGAGACCTCTCGTCTCCAAATACGAGAGCCAGGCATACTGGGTCCAGTATGGGGCGATTTCTAAATAGTACGTCCCTGCCCCATTTTCGAGTTCAGATGACTGAGCACTCGGTTTTAAATTGGGTGAAGAGAAACATACAGGTTCTCAATGTTGTCACTTCTTAACTGAAGGCATCGCAGAAGCTTGCCAAGCCATAATTTGAGTCCCTTGTGATGTACTGTCGCATAGCGGCTGACTTATTTGACGCGAAAAGGTCTACATCGGGGACGCCCGCCCCACTTTGAAACATGGCCTCCGAGGCCTGGGGCCTGGAGCAACAGGAGCCAATCCGGCTGGTCTGTTCTTAGATAAGCGGTCGGCTAAGCCGTTTATAACACCTTTAAACTCCCCGGGAGATAAACCGCTGACAGAGTGATTCTAGTGTTCAGCTAACTTCGTCATTTTGTAGGTTAGGTTCAGGATCACTAGGGATATATGTACCCTTGTACATCCTAAGTTAGCGACAACTTTGTCGGATTGAGCTAGAATATGTGCACTCTGAAGACTGGCTCTTTGGCTTGCTTATTACTGCGTATATGGCAAACATCTCTCAACTTAGAGTGCCATTTTTTTCCTGGTTTGGTCAAGTTCCTGGCAAGAGTAGGGTAGAACAGAATATTCTTTGTTATGTACACCATACGAACTACAGACATAAGTGTAGAATATTATACATAGGGTGACCCAATGGGCGGTCTTATCACTAAAAGCGATATTTTAAAGACCGGCAGACGGCATGTGTGGACAGGAAGTGGATTACCCGTATATAAAGGAACTGAGTTGTGGTCTATCAATAGCCTCTGGCCACCACATTAACTCTTGACAAACCAGTGGAGCAACCATTTTTTCATTTGCCTTGGTCTGCTCTGACAATCAATCAATCAATCAGTTTATTTGTGACAAGCTTGTGTGCTTGTGACAAGCTTTCCCTTACAAGGATAGCAAAATTTGGGTGTTAATAAGCTTTGAACTTGTCTCAGAGAACCAAATCTCTTTATTAAAAGCATTGATATTATTATCTTCCTTTCTACCTAGCCTGCAGGCAGGGCCTTGTGATTAGGCCTACATATTCTAACACCTGATTGAGATTTAGAATTGACTTTGGAAATTCATTTGTCACCCAAGCTTTGTTAAGACCCACCGTCTCCGAGACAGCTTTTGCTAGTGGGCCAGCAAAAAATTATCTAAACTCATCATCATCTGCCTAGCCTTTTCCCAACCATGTTGGGGTCGGCTTCCAGTCTAACCGGATGCAGCTGAATACCAGTATTTTACATGGAGTGACTGCCTATCTGACCTCCACAACCCAATTACTGGGTAATATGATCTGATAAAATTATCTAAACCAAATAAACAAAATATTGCAGTTTACATTATTACATGCAAATACCACAGGTTTGCAAATTCTCTGCCACTTACTTGGCTAATGCTGCAATTGTCCAGGGAACTGAAGAAAAGCTAAATGGGTGTGCTGTCAATTCCCATATTTTCTTGGTTCTAAAAGACTCTCCGGAGTCGTTCGTGTAATCAGCATGAACAGCTACCCTCCAATTAATACATAATTACTTCCGTTTGACTTTTTAGTAATACCGGAGTGTAAACAATAGGCTATTTGATTATAATATCATAATCTTAGAAATTATCTTAACTAAAGATACTTATCTCAAAATATAATTGTTTTGAATATAAATCTTTGCCAGATTTAACTTCCTGTTATGATTTTCAGTATGAAACAGAAACATGTTTGCAGTCTTTCATTCCCAAGCTTTTACATGGTTATTTAGACAGCCTGAATCTTGTCTCTAGTATGAATCTTGGCCTAGTTATTTTTGGTATGATCCTCATTTATCATGTTTTTAAAATAAAATAACTATTTTCTTATATTAAACAGCTTTTATTTGCTCCACTGCAAATATAATAGATATCTATATGACCCTCTGATGAATGCCAAGAAGATCCTGATGGTCCTGCCTGACCATAACTATAAAATTTACTTAATTATTACAAAACAGCAAAAACTGTACAGTATAGCATAATAAGTTATAATGTTGTTTAAATATTTAACATTTCTTATTAGATAAAAAACTTATGTAATTTTTTATTATTCATCTTAGTGTTCTAATTGCAAATTAGACTTAGAGGTGTTGAACTTCTTTAATGTAAGTAACAACACATGAGAGCAATGAACTATTGTAAGTACATTCCTGGATAGGAGTGTTCAGACTATTTCCAAAAGGGACCGTGGGGTAAAATCTTAGTGGGTATGTTGCTGCTCAAATAACAAGTGTCTGTAGACCTACTTTAGCAGTTAGCACTTTTTGCTCTCGACTCACATTAGAGATCCAAGCCACACCTCCCTCCGCGGGGGCTAAAGTCTTTAGTTTTGTTTTGTGGCATAAGTACTCACTCTACTTGCAATTCAGTGTGTGAAACACATGGGATAGGTGAGCATACATGTACTTATAATGGATTGCTTTTTATGATGGGGTGTCATAGAAAAGAACCTGCTTGAGTAATTTTAGCTCAAGACATTCAGTATTTGCTTTAGGAATTACTACCTAATCATCATATTTTTACACTGAAATCCCTTTCCATAAGTTGTAATATTTTTTAAACACGAAAGGGTTGTTTGTAAAACAACACTGCACTTCTGTCTGAAGTGATACTAGCAAGAAACAGAAATTTGTTGATAGTATTTTTGAGTAAGGTTAGTGATATAATGTCATAATAACAGATATTCAGCACTTACTTGGCTTATTGGCTACTCATTCAATTATAAATGCGTAGGTCCGACTTACAGGAAATCGTCTCGATCTCTTTGCCCTGTCGTTCGGCGGTAGGAAAAAGGGGTGCCTCAATCCTCCGAGGATGAAGAGGGTTTTTCCCCGCTATTGCGCTTAGGAGAATCGTGGCGCTCAGGGTCGCTAAACACGGTTCCTCAAAGTAACCGGTGACCACGAATCTAATTTGAACTTCCGATCTCCCTTTCGTCATTTCGGTGACTAACGATCAGCGCACCACTATATATCACTTACCACAATCACTATTATTTACTTTCTATAAAGTTTTACTTGAAACTTTACAAATTTTCTATGAAAATTAACGAGAGAAAAATTTTCCCGTACGTTGGCGGCAAAATTTTTAGACGCTATGAATGACACTTGGAAGTGACAGCACAGCTGTCACCATTTCTGCCAAACTGAAAGATCACACCACAGGTAACTTAGAGAATGGTACGTACTCCTTTACATATTCCTGTTATTCTCGCGCTTTAAAGGTAGAATTATTAGACTGCTTCTTCAACCCAATGCTATGTGTTTGAAAGTTACATAATAATAAGATTATATTTTTCCCTAATTACGACCACGACCTGCAATGATTTCGAAAACAGTGATTAAATTCCCGATAAGTGAATTAATTTTCATGTTATCAGAAGCAATCAGATCAAAAGGTAATTTTGCCTCGAATATGAACGTGAAATTGTTATATTATTATATGTAAGCACTTTATATCTCATTTTAAATGAACTGTCGGTCTATTCCATAAAAATCTCACCTTGAAAAAGTAGGTGACGGGAGCAGTCGTTCCATCTGGTGCTAATGATTGACACTATTTCCATCTTACCGAGCCCCAAGATACACACTAACTGTCTAGTTTGGGGCTCACCAGCAAATTAAATACTATAACTGTAGGTAATATTTTAAGCTATTCATGTCATCTTAACGTGCTGTTAACCAGTGAACCTACATGTTACCTGGTCAATAAATATTTTCTCTTTCTATTTTTCTATTTACTTCAACACTTCACTAAAATTTTCACGCTGAGATATTTACAGAAAAGATCCGCTGTTATTTAAGTTCTTAGCATAATCAGCCTATAATGTTCCCACTGCTGGGACACAGGCCTCCTCTCTGTGAGAGGGAGAGGGCCATAATCCACCACGTGGGCCCAGTGCGGGTCGGTAGATGTCACATGTCTTCGAATTTTTGGTTCTAGGACATGCCGGTTTCCTCACGATATTTTCCTTCACCGTTTTGAGAGCAGTGGCAATGAAATAATTTACACAAAGTAAAGCGCCTGTCTGGGTTCGAACCTACTACCTGCAACTCTTTAGTCGCGGCAGTTACCACTGGGCCACCACTGCTCTATTTAAGTTCTTATAAGGAATAAATTCTCTTATAATGTGGACCCCGCGTCCTAATAGAAAGCGATCGTTTCCGACGATCGTTTACGCGAGGGTCGCGTTCATATGTCACTTTTTGTTCGATGAACCGGAACGTGTGGTCGCGCCGGCAGAGAGCGCCTTCTGGTTTTTAACCGACTTAAAAAAAAAGGTTATCAATTCGGTAGAATATATTTTTTTTTTTTAATATGTGTTACCTCAGAACTCCGTTATTTATAAGCCAATTTGCAAAATTGGCTTACTTATAAATTATCGATTCGATTACTTTAATATGGTTGCAAAGCAATTTATGCTCGTCACAATGCGAATGGTGAAATGGAGCTTATGGTGAAATACCAGGAGAACTCTTCAACAATTAACGTCAGTGCATCGGGAAAAGCAATATTTTGTAAAAGGCGACGAGCAAGTTGACATTAGGTTATTGTAACTTAGATAAATTATAAACAGATCCACTAAAAAGCGAGAAATAAAAACTTTTTAAGAAAAAAACTGACTTCCAAAAAAAACACTACAAAGTGAAAAATAACTTTAATTTCGGAAGCCGGTGTCAAAAAACGAAAATGCGGAACCAACAACACCGACTTCCGAAATTAAAGTTATTTTTCACTTTGTAGTGTTTTTTTTGGAAGTCAGTTTTTGTTTTTGTTAAAAACTTTTTCATCGGCTCGGTTTCGACAAGTCTTAGTGCGGGATATGAATCTTGCCCTTAGTATTGAGCAAATAACCACAATCTTATTGTATAATCTGTAGTTTGTGTAGTTTTTTGTTTGTATGTATACTGCTTGTTGTTTAGTTTGTAGTTTATAAGTGCCAGTCTCTAGACCCACTTTTACACCCGCCCGGTATAACTGAGTTTTTTTTTTTTTAAGTTAAGAATTCGGAATAAAAACTCTAGAATACTGATTTATTTTCTAAGTCAAAAATGAAAACATCAGACGCAGGCTTGACGTCTATACTAATATCATTTTGGATATTATAAAAGTCCAGCTAAATTTGGTGAACTTTTTAGATAATGTCAACAAAAATGCCAGAGGCATGGGCAGTTCACGTGTTAAGCCAATAAAAAGGTTACGATATGGACCTAAACCATACCCGTCTACAATATTTTACGGTGAAACCTTATGGAACTCACGATATTTCCACGATTTTCAGATTATATTGTTACGACAGTTGTGAAACTGGCCGAAACGATAGTTAATTTTGACAGTGATTATAGATGCTAGGTACTTATAGTAAAACTTATTGTTATGTCCTTAAGGTAACTACTTACTTATCTTTGGTATGAAAATACTAACGATCATAACTAATATATTATAGACTCATTATCATCTGCATAGCCTTTACCCAACTTTGTTGAGGTCGGCTTCCAGTCTAACCGGATGCAGCTGCATACCAGTATTTAACATGGAGCGACTGCCTATCTGACTTCCATATAACCCAATTACCGGGTAATACGATACCCCTTGGTAAGACTGTTTGTCAGACTTTCGGGCTTTTGACTACCCGTAACGATTGTCAAAGATCCACGAATGACAGCCGGGACCAACAGCTTAACGTGCTTTCCGAGACACGGAAGGGTCTCGGTATGTAAAGAAGCACGGCAAGCGTAGCTTAGCCTGATCAATCGGCCCGTGCGGCTGTTATTACTAAGCCATGGGTCCCTTACACGGTCTGACAATAATATATTGTTTAATGTATCTCGGAAAATTACTATTTGTCTAATACTCGTAGGTACAATACTATATATCGGACATAATCAAGGTTTGGAGCGATTCTTCATTAGGATCGTAAGTCTGTATTAAGTATCTTCTTTGTACGTATTGTGTATTATGATATTAACCCATTTTCTTGATTACCATTTATAGGATGCCAAATCTACGTTATTCGAGGCATGTAACGTTGATTATCCTGCCCGTATGCCAATTAATTTGAGGTCATCGCATTAATAATGTATCTTCTATCATCCCTATTAGGTAGTTTACTCAGAGTTATTTCTTCTACCTGACCTGTCCCATGTTACTTGGGATCAGATTTTACCTTTTACTTACTATACTTGGAATTATACTATACTTGAATACTATACTTGGATACTTGTCTCCGTCAGTTGTCACGTTTTGATACACTTTTCAATATCATGATCACATAATCCAGCCATCGCTTGTCTTTTGTCTTTTTCTTTCTTTTTTTCATCACAGTGTGTTGCTTGCCTATAGAAAATTATTACTATCACTGTAACTTGTATACTTGTTACCTGTTTCCACTCTATATTAGCGCGCTCCAGTCGTTCGTTGGCGGCTACCCGCTGCTCGTGCCTGGCCGCGGCTTCGCGCAGCGTGCAGCCGCAGCAGGAGCACCGCGGGCATGCGTTGATGCAGCCCGACTCGGCGACCACGTTGGCAGCAGGCGGGGGGCCGTTGGCGGGTGCAGTTGCCATGTTTGCTGTTGCTCCACCTGCACAATACAAACACCACTCTGTTATTCTGGTCTCCTGGTAACAGACAAGAGTAGCCGAACTAAAATGTTTTGCTTAAAAAAAATTGTCGGTTTGCTTTTCTAGATTGTTTTTTTTTTCTTAGATGTTCGTTAGCGGAGACCCTCATATACTAATAAATAACTTAGGCGAGAAATGAGTCATATGCTATATTTACCCTTGAAAATAGAAATAACAACAGTATCACACAGTGTTGAACTAAGTAAATCCAGAGACTTTGTAGTAAATACCTAAATAATATTACTCGTAGCTTTTCCAAGCCTAAAATCGAATCACGTTTCAATTATAACCGCCGACAAAAATACCTATTTATTTAGCCTTTCTCACGAAATCACGGTTACATCCTAATAATTGAAAGTCACGTACACTTTCGGGCAAGTGATCTTTATTTTCCGATTTGTGGGGGTTGATATTGATTTATAACCGTCATCAAATTTAAATGTCAAGTTATTGGATATTATAGATTTACTAGCTTCTGCCCGCGACTTCATTCGCGTAAAATTTTTAGTTCTGACATAAAATATATCTTGTCTCCCTCGCCCCGTTACTTCGTTTTCGCTTAGCGTTCTCTATGCCTTTTTTTATTTTTGTTCGGGTCATAGAGTAAAGAAGGTAACAACCTTCTTCAAAAATTAGGCTATCAAAGGCAAAACAAAATTTTGAAACCCGACTGGTAGTTCCAGAGGTTAGCGCGTTCAAAGAAACAAACAAACTTTTCAGGT
This sequence comes from Oligia fasciuncula, assembly GCA_963082905.1. NCBI lineage: Eukaryota > Metazoa > Arthropoda > Insecta > Lepidoptera > Noctuidae > Oligia > Oligia fasciuncula. The sequence continues at coordinate 15,087,216 of OY720387.1, forward strand.
TTATAATAAAATTAGTAGGTAAGAAATAGATTGTAACTTTTCATCCATCAAAGACTTTCTTCAAAATAAAGGCTACTTTTTGATCCAACTGAAACGTTTTGTGACCAATTCAAGTTATAGCCCAATACTAGAAGATTAATGGACCTAATATAACGACAACCCAATTTAATTATTCGATTTTATAAAGTATAATAATAACAGTCCTCCAGACCTTATTTCGGTCATAGCAGCGAATTTCAACGAAGACTAGCCTTCGGCGCGGGAGATATTATAGCGCACAAGTGTGTGCACAATATTATAAAGGTACTTAGGTACATATAGTATGTTAACAAAAATCTATACGCTTCCCATAATGGTCACAACAGTGTGTATCCCAGGAATTAGGTGTATTACACAATACAAATCACAAACGGGTATCCTCACGAGAATGGTTACTAAATTAATAACACGAAAACTGCAAAAATGTATTATGAATACCTGGTTCAAAGACTTCCTAAGGGAACAATAAATTGCGTGCTGAATATTTGTCATAAATACGCTTGTCTTCAAAAAAAGATTTTATTCCCATCTAAGATACACGGATTCGTAATTCCCCCAAGAACGATGTAAGTAATATTATTTGCAGGAACGCGCGACGATATACGAGAAATATTGAAATTGTATCCAGCTGCGACGGAAACATACACAGAAAAATCTTAATTGGTGCATGTCATGCACGAATTTCGCTTTTATGTGTATCTTTTATGATACGCTTAAAGGCGAAAATCCATTGACTCGATCTCGCCATTATTTCTACATCTCCATTTAGTCCAAATAAATTCTTTGTTGTTTTTAATTTGACAAGGTAATGCTCATAAAGCCCCCAAGGCTTTCGTAGGTAGGATTCTGATTTGTGTAGAAAACGACAACATGATTTTTATAAATTGCATCCCTGTGGGATTTCAATCGCGAAATTGACGTTACTTTAACTAAAACGAATACAAAATCATTACAAGGTAAAAATACTAAAAGTAAGTATAAAAGTCCCTTTTGATAACATTCTGAACACGTTTAGCTATATGTTCAGACTAAAGGAGGAGGCAAATCCCTTACCACGTGAGAATATTAAATTTGCAATAAGGAAGCATAATCAACAGGTAGATAAGCAGAAATATGTTCGGTGCTTTGCCAAAGGAAATGAATAGTCCGCTGCTACTTGAGAAAACTAATGTTACGGGAAGAAGGTGTTTTGAAGAAAATGAATACGCAAATAAATCAAAGCCTATAGGGTACTTCCCGTTGACCTAGATTCATGAAATTTGACAAGAAGCAAGGTCGCATAAAGGAAAATGTCAGAAAATCGTTTAATTTGTAGTTTTATAAAAATTTTGGTTCTACGAGATGCCGGTTTCTTCACGATGTTTTCCTTCACCGTTTGAAAGCAGTGCTGGTGAAATTATTTAGCGATTCGCACACTGCACCGCATTACACAGCGGGACGCAGATAACGTACCCCCCCCCCCCCGCGCGTGATTTTTTACTTACAAATTCAATAAAAACGGGCGGGGAATTTGGCCCCGTTTCACGCACCCCGCTGCGTAATGTAATGCGGTGCAGTGTGTCTTTCGCCTTAACCTACACAAAGCAAAGCGCCTGCTTGAGTTCGAATCCTCGACTCAGGGGCCGTTACCACTGCTCCATTCCAGAGACAGAACATTTAACGATGTGTTAAATGATTCTAAAAGAGAGAAAGAATCATAAAAAAATATAATAAATCAAAAAGTGACAAGTGGACGTTCAAGCAACTCGCATAAATCATCTCAAGTTGATGATAGTGGATACGACTACTTATGGCGGACTTGAGAATGGTTTATCATATTTTTTCAATAAAATGGGCCTAATTGACTCTTCAACGGCAAGACAATGTATCTCTATCATAATATTGGTAATTAAAAAATTCGGGCCACTTATCACAGGAATTATTAGAAGCATTCCAGTGTAGGTTCTCAGTGTTATAATAATTGTAACGAGTGGATAATAATTAACATAAAGAAACATATATACGAGTACCTAATAGTACCTAAAACCACATTCAAAACGATGCGGTTCTGTGGCAAGCTGTTGTGTTGTTGTGTTTTTTTTCTCTTCTGTGGGGCGCCGGGCGTTTACCTGCATTTCTAAATATAATTTCTCAATACAAACATCATATCTCGGGAAATTAAAGCGAATAATTGTTACGATTTTTAGGTAAGTCCAGCCGTACGCAAAATACGCGCTTTGATGTGGAGTTGCGGATACCAGCCCGTAGTACCTAGGTAAGTCCAGCCTAAGCAAGTATTCATCAGTAATCTTAGCATCTTTTCAGTAGGTATTGTACCTACCTAACAATGTAGAGGGCAGAACGGCAAAACGATTTCAGAATAGCCAATTTAGATGGTAAACTGCTACTGGTCCAAAAGCAATTTTGTGGATAACTGTTTTGGTGACAGATAGGATTTACATATCTTCTATTAAATATGTAAAATAAAAACCAAAAAAATACGGGTCTATCTAAAATTTCTTCTGACCAGTATCTGCTTTCATGTAGGCTACTCTTTGCGAAGGTTTCTCAGCATATATTTTATTGGTTTTAAGGTTATGTTGAACATATGGTTATGTTGCCGGACATGTTTGCCGCATGTCAGATGACAATTGGGCTAAGAGAACCACCGATTGGGTCCCACTAAACGCACGACGCCATCGCGGCAGGCCAAGACGAAGATGGCGGGACGAGCTTGACTCCTACCGTAAGGACTGGCCGGCACTAGCAAAAGACAGAATTGTGTGGAAAAGGGAGAGGGAGGCCTTTGCCCTGCAGTGGGACAGTTCAGGCTAGTTAGATTAGATAAGGTTATGTTCTTACCGAGATGGTTGTGGTTGTGACGTGCGAAGCGCGGTGAGGCGGGTGTGAGCGGGGCCCCGTCGCATCGCACCTCCGCCTTGAGCCGGGAGCCTGTGCGGGGATTCACCTGCACCCCGGCCGATGTCATCGTGCTGCCGTCACCCTGGTAGATAAACTAGGAATAATATGGCATTAAGGACTGTAGCGTCTATAACTACAGTAAGAACTAGCCAAACCCTTACCCAGGGCCTCAAGTCGGCTACAATAGTGTCAGAATGGTCTATCATTGATATCATAATTGTTGATTTTGACAAGTTTAGTAATCTACTAATATAATGACGTCATTATGACTTTCCAATGGTCAACCACTGACACTCCATTGAAAGAAATGGCATAGAATGGTAATCTCGTACATAATGACGAATGAATTACTTACTGACTTATGCGGTAATATGCTAAAATTTTGACAGTTCCTTTGATCAGTGACCTACCATTAGATCGTCATTGTGCAGTCATTGCTTTTAATTTGTTGCGAGTATCTTATATGTTCTGTGCCATTGACCGACCAATGATCGACCATTATGAATTTAGCAGATTACGAACTTTTAGCAAAATGACAATGGGATCGTGTTGGAATGACGAATTTATAAAAATAGCAGACTTGGGCCCCAGGTGGCAAGATGAGAGTCACATGGTCAATTAGACGTCATCGGAGAGGTATAATCTCTAGCATTGTTCTCAAGGACGTCCGAGACTTCGATGAGCCGAGCAAAGAATGATGTTTATAATAATAAAGTACGAGTGGCGCACCCTTGACAAAAAAATGCCATATTGGAACGCAAAAAAATCGCATAGCACTGCATATATTGTTGGTATAGAAGTAGGTAATATCCGTTTGGTTTTGAATTCTCAGTAAACAAAGTTGATGCATACCTAGTATTGAAGTTCCCAGAATTTATTATTTATTGAATAGGTGATCTCATCATCATTTGCCTAGCCTTTTCCCCAACTATATTGGGGTCGGTTTCCAGTCTAACTGGATGCAGCTGAATACCAGTATTTTACATGGAGAGACTGCCTATCTGACCTCCACAAACCAGTTACTGGGTAATACGATACCCCTCGGTAAGACTGGTTATTAGACTTTCGGGCTTCTGACTACCCGTAAGAACGGCTAACGTGCTTTCCAAGCCACGGAGTGGTCTCGGTATGTAAAGATCATCCCATCCATAGACCAACCGCGGCAAGCGTAGATTAACCTGATCGATAGGTGATCTGCAAGTGTATACAACAGTACATGGACACTAAGGCAATGACCCTATTTTGATTCAAAGCTTGTTCTAAACACACTAATCTAATGTTGTAGTAAGATTTATCCTTTCTATTAAATTCATGGTCTAATTTTCGAAGTCGTTTACATTTTCACACAAACATTACATGAATCTCTTAAAACATTCTTAACCGTATAAGATACTTTATTTATATTTCCAAATCTAAACCCCCAAAGTTACTAAGTATTTAATTATAAGTAGGTATCTACTTATAATTAAATACTTAGTAACTTTGGCATGTTTGTCCGTTTGTCTGGATGTATGTTCTGGATTGGGGCAAAACGGCTAAACGAATTTGGATGGGCACACAGATAGTTTATAACCAGCACCCTAATTGCGTAACACACTATTACGCTCAATTTAAATCATTTTGAAGCATATTGCTAATCCATTGCTCCATAATGTGCGAAAAATGTGTCTGCTCGACAACTTAAATGACGCAATGAATGCTGTTGAACTGTCAAAATGAAACCCACTGCTACTGATAGTGAGTTACGCAAATACCCTGCTGGATTAATATATAGGATACTTTTTATCTCGGTAGTACGTTCCAGGTGGCATAATTTTCGACCTCCACGCGAGGGAAGACTTATAGGCAGCAATATTTTTCCATGACTATAACTCCTTTTTTTTTTTCAAAACAGCTTTAGATACCTTATTTATATTTCATAATTTCACACAAACACGTAGGTATATTTTCAAACTTAGCTAAAAATTTCAACAACAAATCAGCTTCGACACTGAGCTTATGAAAAACTTAATTGTTAGGTACGAGTTCGAGACTTCAAATTGGAAAATCAAAGTCCCCAGGGCTATCGGAGTTTTTTATAAATCGAGTTTGGAAGTTATTTCCATATTTCGATACAGACAGATTCGTAAATGAAATGTTGGTATATTTCTTAATGGTGGTAGGTACCTACTTTGGAGTTTTGAAGACGGGAAATTAAAATAGAATGATATTAACTAGGAAGTACAATCTTCAGTCAATGAAGACGGTTCTGTCTCTACTACTAACTTGTGAAAGTCTTAAGAGCCTATACTACCTCAAATGGCTTAGCATGATCCTCCGTTATGTCGAAAATTCCGCAGCATTAATTTTGAAATAAATATATGCTAAAGTTGAGGATTAATGTAAGGTCTTATGTTAGACGAAAACACGATTCCATAAAATTTTCTCGATAGAAAATAATTCCAAAGTTACCTCCAAACCGAACAATAAACCCCTGGTATTAAAAAAATACTTCAAATTAGATCATGAAACTTTGCATACTAACTGAACTAACTATAAAGCAGGTCTTATGTTAGTTAGTTTTTTTGAATTACCTTTATTTTCACCGTAAAAAGCAAATACCTAAACTATTGGCGCTGCCTCCCGCCCAGCACCGCACTCTGTCTCGCTTTCACACAGTCCGCTAGCAGTATCGTGCGAGCGAGATAAAGAGTGAATTTTAGCTGAGGTAGTATAGGCTCTTAAGGTTATGCAGCTACAGAACACCGCATAGGGAAACATGAAAATTTCCCTCCAAAACCATCATCATCATCTTCCTAGCCTTTTCCCAACTATCTTAGGGCCGACTTCCAGTTTAACTAGATGCAGCTGAATACCAGTATTTTACATGAAGCGACTGCAGGCACCCGACCTCCACAACCTAGTTATTCTGGGTAATACGATACCCCTTGGTAAGACTGATTGTCAAACTTTCGGGTTTCTGACGACCTGTAACGAATGCCAAAGATCCATAAATTACAAGCGGGTCATTTAAAGATGGTCACTATCCACGGACCAACCGCGGCAAGCGTATCGACACATGCGAAAACCAAAATGGAAAAATTTAACTGAACGAAATGGCAGAAGTGAAAATAAACTAACTCGATTAACACGAAAGAGAATCGTTAAACAGACATGGAAGATAACCTAAAACAAATAAACAAACCTGATAAAAAAATACAAAAAAATAAACCAGCTTCTCATCTTCTACCTTCAGTTAAAAATAACACAAATAAATTATACCAAACAAGATGTCAAAACCGAAAAAATAGGCCTACCTACTTCAAGGAAAGCGAAAACTATTACTCAAAGGACAATAAAATTGTTACCAACAAAATGTTATTCTTACTCGGTATTTTGGTCCCTCGGTAGCGTTTACAATAGTGATACATAGCAGAGGTATATTTATGTAGGTTGTTTTGTCAGAACGTCGACGCCCAAGGGAACCACCGGGGATTAAAATAGACAAAACGTTTGTCGGTACAATTTTGTATCTAGTCGTACCTGAGGAATTTTCAGGATTTACATGGTTTCCACAAGTGTCTTTTAATAACAAGTATTATACTTGTTTACAGGTACAAGTTTGACTACTGCTATGAAACCCACTATGCTGCTATGAGACCTTGCTACTTGAAAAAGATGTGGAATGAGAGTGCTGAGGAGGGTGACGGTATATAAATGGAAATAGACGTTAAGTAAAATGTCGGTATCACCTTTAACTCTCTATTCAAATGTATCGTTACATTACCAAGTACACAGCCCGCGTGCGGACCCGTTAGGTGGCGAACTAGTGTTGAAAGTTGTGTGCATTAGTGATGTGGTAGGTATCGAGTGGGAAATCGATATCGCCACAGTGCCTTGAAAAAAGCTTGGTACTCATGTTTTTGGAAGAAGAACATTGGAAAATAAAAATAATGAATTTATTTAAAAAAATGTAGCTTTATTACATATCAAAACAAACTGTTTCTATAAATTGTGTGACCATGGGATAACACATCGAATAATCACTATCTGTGATGATCTTCTTCACGAAATAATTCTCTTCATACCTCCTAAACACATACTGAGCCTCCTCATTCAGTTTTCCCTATAAATCCGTTCATCACGTGTACTCCGAATGAAGAAATATGTAATCATTCACGTAGCGGATTTAAACGAGCTTTGTAGGTCTTTCTCCGTCTACTTTCCGCCGGCGGCGTTTCATTTTTTTTTGTCGTCGCTCTGAAATCCCGTAAAAGATTGTCAAAATCCATATTTACGAGTAATATGGCACAACTCGTTTTAGGAACAAAATTAGCTCGAAGCACACAATAATCCTATTGAATCGATCAGCTAATTCAAATAAAATCCGCCATCTTGCCTCTTAGCATCCTCCTATCAGTGCACTGATGGAGTTTAATTTTGACAGCTACCTACTAATCAATTGCATAGCCACCTCTTAGCGCTAAATACGTATAAGAATAAGAATTTTGCTAATCAGTTGCTTAGCAATTAATAAAAATTTAAGAGACGTTTATAAATAGGACTGAAGATCCTCATGAACAAGATTAATTATGAAGGTCCGAAAGTCTTCGTCGTCTAAAGAAAATGGATCTCTTCTATTTCTGTAAACCTTTCTTCGAAGCGGACGATTGTCAAGACGAAGGTACAATTTTTTCAATAACATCCATGCTATGTATATAATAGCTTGCATTGTATATAATAATAAACCAATTCAGTTTAAACAGAAGTGCAAAATAAATTAAATACAATTGCAGCTCCTCGAAGTACGATTGTTTACGAAACTGACGTTTACTGGCACACTTGTTACATTTGTACGTCAAATGTCATTTTCTTATTAATCAGCTGATGTAGACGACTATTTTTTCCATAGCACTGTTAAAGTAGGGTTCTGGCTGATATAACTTTATTGTAGGTCTAAAGAACGTATAATGCATTTATGAATAACAATTTTGAAAACCAGACTTTATCAAGCTTTTAGACGTTCGATATTTTTTTATGAATAAAACCGTAAGAATATGTTATAGAAATGTAACAAGTTATAGTTTCTCGTAATGGATGAAGTAATGCGTAAGTAAAAACAAGGAAAACACAGTAGGTTAGGTAGTTGGACCCACCTAATTGAAATGAATACTTTAAGTTTTTTTTTTGTGAATTTCTTAGTTGGACCTACATCATGATGTGTGTTTTGTGTAGTCGCTTTTGATTTACTACGTGTAACCAAAATTGTGTCTATATTTGATTTTGGGGGATAAAAAAAAAAAATTATTACCCGTCAATATTTTTTTTATAAATTGCTAAGCAACTGATTAGCAAAATTCTTATTCATAAACGCTATTTAGCGTTAAGAGGTGGCTATGCCTTTGAATAAAAACGGCCTTCGGTATATGAAAAATAAACCCTGATAGGCATCAGGGAGTATTTTTCATACGTAAAAAAAAAAACTTTTACCATACGTTTTGATTGAATAGGCATTCAATCAAAACGTATGGAAAAAGTTTTCCACGAATTCAGATTTGTTTCCATATTAAAAAGTTGTTTATTAATGGATTATGTAAACGGTGTATACCCTAAAAAAACATGACTAAACCGTTCTGTTACTCTTTAAAGTTACCTGATTCATTTAACAAACTCAAATTACCAATCAAAAATTCATAATAAATTATTATGAACAAATATTGACTCTGGACTTTGCATAATCACTAGATACCCGTAATCCTGGCACTCAATGATATTATTAATTAATTCATCATAATATTCAATGAACTTCGGGCTTTGGATATCCAATGAGCCAGTGCCACTTTGGTATTGAGGTTAAAATAACTTCAAAGTTAATTAAGTACCTATCATTTATGCTGAACTTATTAAGACGACACAGACCGCGCAGTGGCGCCCCCATTCTTTTTTTTTTGTTATGTTTCCATTATTTTAGAATGAAAATGCAGAAAATAAGCATGTTACGTCGTGCTTCACATTTAATCCTTAAAACGGCAAATAGTAGCCACTATTTATTGCCGTTTGAGGGATTATAATAAGACTAAACTGCCGTTTATAATAATATTAACGTATTGTTAGGAGGTTCCTCTCTCTGGAGCCCTAACCGCGCCGGCAGCTTGGACCCTATTCCCAATACCGGTGGGCTACTATTAAATGTTTTTATATTTTATACAGGGTTATTGGTAAAACATGAATAACCTCTTACGAGGTCATTGTACTCATAATTATGAACATCAATAATTAATACACCTTTCTAAGTTAGCTTTTCTACCATTAACACTTTTCCATATGAGATTGGTGGTTGGTGGTAGAAATCTAACTTAGAAAGATATATTAATGATTCTAATGATTATAATTATCTAAATATGTACCTGTTATTGTCGCGAATCATATTTTGATCAAGCTACAACCTGACACTGACCTGCAAATTGCAAAAAACGTAAGAAAATTTGAATTTTGCGGTCTACCACTATCCATTCTCCTTAAACCCATTTATTATTGGTAGGATCTATATTTTCTGTGTAAAACAGCACAAGTACCTTGGGAATACCTCTCAGTACCTGTCTTTCAGATGAAATGGTGTGAGCCGCTTTGCATTGAGATTTAATACCGTCGTTTTCGGGTGTAAAAAGCCTCTGGCGACTCCTTTGAGAATAACAGACATTAGATATTTACAGGCAGTAAATCAACTGGCTAGGCAATTATTTTTGGGTTGTTTGTCTCATGCATCACTGGATGTGAGTAAAGAATTTATGGATCGGGTTTTGTAAATGAAGATATTTGTTCTATGACTGATATTAAAAAGTTGGATTCTAACCGAGCTGGATTGTGTGGTTTTCATAGAAGTTTACAATCAACATATTAAGGGGGAAGCGCTAAGGTGGCCCGCGAAATTCAAATTTTCTTAAGTTTTTTGCAATTTGCTAGTCAGTATTAAGTTGTACGTTGATTAAAATATGATTCGCGGTCGTAACAAAGACCATGTAATCCCCAAGAAAGACTATTACATGGTCTTAGAGAGTTGTGTTGATGACTTTAATGATTATAATTCTGTAAATACATATTTGTTACGGCCGCGAATCATATTTTAATCAACGTGCAACTTAATACTGACCAGCAAATTGCAAAAAACGTAAAAAAAAAATGAATTTCGCGGGCGACACTGGCGCTTTCGCCTTAACCATTCAACTTCGAAAAATATGCATAGGTAGGTACATAGTTTGTTTTTAGACCAATTGGACATTATTGTTGAGAGTGGATGGAAGCTTTAAATCACATTTGGAAACCTCATACGAGTAATTTTGTTACTGGTAACAATTCAGGGGAAGCCAATCCCAACATAGTCGGGAAAAGGCTAGGTAGATGATGATACGAGTAATTTTGTTTGGTTTCGCTGATCGAATGCTGTCTATCTTCGATTATCGAAAAGTGGCACATTTATTTTACCTTTTACTCACAAAGTGTAGGACCTCTCCGTACCATCCGAGACAATGGCGAAATCAGAAGTGTGTGTGTATTATGTGCTGACTACTAACGCTAATCATAAAACCTCATAAAACGGTGTTTAAAATAAACTACGTCAAAGCTCTCGTACCTAAGTATCGGCTCAAATGAGGTAGGCTAACGTTTGTTCGGTTCGTAAACAAGACGCGTCCATCAAATTAGTTAGCAATCAACGCATGGTGGCTGCGGGCGGCCGTAGGCACTGTTAATAGGGTAACCATATAAGTTTCTACTCCATACTAATATATAGGTTCATTGCTTTTGAGTGTAGGTACTCGGTGGACGGTGGCACAGTGATCACGTGCTGCCGTGCATAGCGAGGTTCAGGGGAGGCCCCTTCACAGTCTCCCCAGGGATGTGCCTTTCAGGCGTTGCACGGGGGGGTTCCGGAATTGGTATTTTAAGAGGAACCGGGATCACCCCTATTTGCTGATGGTGATCACCGGGGTGGTTTTAGTGAGGTAAAAATCCCACAGTCCTCGACCTCCCTCCCCGGAGGTCGGGTGCCTTTTGAAGGTTTCCCCCCGACAACAAAAAAAAAGGTACTCTAAAAAGCTCGAGTTAGTAAAAAATAAATACTGGTCGAGCCGTTGTTTATAAATGGGTTTTTGTATTTAATTTACAGCTTTGTTTTCATCTTGTTTCCAAATAATCAGAATACCTACTTGAGTTTGGTCTAAAGTACGCTCGTGATCTTATAGAACTGTGAATAGCTGTGAAAGATATCAACGCCAGCATCAATCAATTTGATACAAATTGAAGTGCACGGACGTCGGGCTAGGACTTTATTGTTGTTGGGGTGGAAAAACGACCAACCCAAACACGACAAAATAATACTTATAGCACTTTGCTTCCATATGGATTGAGCTCCTTATCCCTACATGGATATTATCTCATATCATCGTCATAAATTGTCAGTCAGCAGGTTATTTTCGGTGCTGATTTCCAAGTATACGCCATACCAACCTAATTCCTAAACATCATCAGACGTCGAACCATGCTGTGGTGACGCTGCATGAGTGAACTCACGTACGCCTAACAACGGGACACGCCGCCTCGAGTGACACCGTTTCTACGGCACGTTTGCTTTAAGTGTGTGCAGCGTGATTTACGCGTGAGTCCGCGTGAGTCCGCGAGACCCGTCTTGGAAAGCCATCTTTATAAGAATGAGTGTTACCTTTGGAGCGTCGGTGTCAAGATTGATGAAGAGCAAGCGCGCGAGGCGCTGCAGCACCAGCTCGCGCAGCACCGCCGGCACCGGCTGCCCTCTCACTCCTCTACGAGCAACACCACACGTTCACACAACACATAATAATGACGACATTATAAACACACATAATTATAATAGCAAACACCGAATCAATCATAGACGTAACTAAAGCTAAACCAGAAAAGATATGCGCTTCGGTAATATTTGTGTTTCCATATTAACACGAAAGTCGAGTCACAGTGGTCAAGCTCGTAAGTTTTGTACTGCCGCGCTTTGCAGCTGTGCTTGCAGTGGTTGTGCGTTTATATTAAAAAAAAATCTCTGTTGGAACTACCTACCTGCTCCATCGACACCACTGTGTCTATAAAAAAAATTGAAGTAGCATTGATTTGTTAACCTATAATATTTTAATCATGATAATGCAAATAAAGCAAGTACTTCCATGGTTGTAACAGCTCTATATTAGATCTTTTCACCGCGCGTTCGTATTTCCGAAGATCGACGATGATTCTCGAAGCGCATACTTTTTGTGGGAACATAATTATAAAAAGTTAAAAAAGTCACATGAGCCTTGGATATATTTTCATTTAAAAATCGAATGTGTTTTTCAACATTTCTAGACTCATCTAAAGGGTAAACCCAAGAAAAATGTATAAAACTTATCAAGATAAATTCGCTCACTGTAAAAACATTGCCCTCCCGTATAGTCGGGTAAAATGAAGCCCACACAGAGAGAAAAAAAAACAAACACGACTGAGACTCCTTTAATTTCAGACGAGCTAAGTATTTGTTCAGAAATAATCAGAAATCTATTTTTACCCAATGCCGAACATATTTCCAGCTTTCAACATCGCCTTTATTTGCATATCTAATTTGGTGGTTGAAAAACGAGCTTTAATTAATTCAATACGTTCAATCTGTTATACAAACGCGAATATTAATTCATCATAAAATTCATATTGTGAACGTTCAAATTGAGCAATTTATTTCGTATAAAATTGCATGGCCGTTGTGTTTGATTAAACAATCTATTAATAATTAGGGTAATTACTAATTAGTTATTAAAATAATAGGTAATGTTCAATAATGGTAATTAAACTCGCCTGTAAGATATGTTGAGCGTGACGACTGAGAGGGACGCTGAAAACGACACGAGGCACGTGCTAACTCCATAATATAAACCTGAAAAGAAATTTAGTAAAAAAGAAAATGTACTTAACTAACTTTTTAGACTTTTCTATCCTGCTTATGCGTATGAAATTTCATTACAATCGGTTCATTCATTTCAAAAAGCAAGGGCTTGAAAGTTTGTATGAAATGCCGTATGTCGTAAACGCTCATGCGAAACTACGAAGAACTATATTTAAGCACATAAAGGAAATCTTGCAGTTTCTACTTCTCTACGTTACATATAAAGTAACTATAGCTGAATAAAAATCCTAATCCTAACTAATGTTATAAATGCGAAAGTGAGTTTGTTACGCTTTCACGCTAAAACGGATAAACGGATTTGGATGAAATTTGCACACAGATAGACCACGACCTGGATCAGGACATAGGCCTACTTTTCAACCTGGATCGCAGTCGCGGGTAACAGCTGGTAACTTATTATACTGAGCAGTACAACATACTCGATCGTAAGTTTGTAACACAAAGAGAACTTTCAGTTTTAATATATTGTTTGTATTATATTATACCCGACTAAAGTTTCCTCGATGCGACATAACAGAAAACCTTTCAGTAGAGTATAATGTATTACTTACGCTAGACATTCCCTTGTCAAAACGAATAATAGGCCGTGTAGCGACACTACCCTTATTAGGAAGTACTTATCGAGGAAACTACGCTCTAGTTGCTAAGAAAGTAAAGTAATCCATAAATAAAACAATAAAGAAAATATACCCAATATTTTGTTTTTTTGTTGACCAAATATTGATGGATGGACGACTAACAGAGAAATATGGAAGAAAACGATATGTTGCGCCGACTGCAAGTAAATTGGGATAAGAGCAGGAGAATGATGATTTTTGTTTTGTTTTACTAGCTTCGGCCCGCGACTTACTCGTTTTAGTATAAAACATATTCTATAACACTCAAGGATAATATATTACCCATTTTTTTTCTTTTTTTGCTAGCCTATGCTGTCCCACTGCTGGGCAAAGGCCTCCCCCAAATCCTTCCAGGAACTCTTTTCCCGCGCCACCTCGAATCAGCCCTCGCGGTACGCGTCCAGGTCATCTCGCCATCTCTTTCTACTACCCATTACTGAAAGCTACCCATTACTGAAAGAATTTTCGGGATCGGATCAGTAGTTCCGAAGTTTACCCCACCCCCTACATGCAAACACACTGTAATATATTAGTAAATATAGAGTATAGATTCATGGATTGCTTTATCTTCTAATTCAGTGTCAACATTTAACATAGGAATACAGTTTTACTAACGTGGATATTTCGGACTCGAATAGAGACCATCTAGCGAAGTGTTTAACTGTCGCTGAAGTTTCGTCTCCGAAACTTGACATTAGACTTGTCAATTGTTTCTCCAAACAAACAATTAACAAGTGACATTCGACTTGTCAATTGTCTTGTCAAACATGAAATAAAAAAAACGAATAAATAAAAATAACTTGCTAATAAACTTACTAACGAATAAACAAAAATAACTTACTAATAAGAGGTGTCTTCTCCGTAGGTGGCAATGTGTCCCTTATAGTCATCAAGAAGACGGTCATAGACAGAAGTGCACTTATGCCCAGGGTCACCTTTTCACCTGACTCCGACGGCACGTAGAACACTAGAAGAGCTAGTAGAAAAATATAAAAGGTTTTATTTGGCTTCGCTGAGAAATCTCACTTACGTTATCTTGTTCGTGCCAAAATAAACAACATGAAACTTTCTTCAACAAAAAACATTTAGCAAAAAACATTTGGGTCGAGTACTGTATAGGTACTGAAGTTTGGTATGGGACAATTGATAATTGATTGATTGATTACGATTTTGGTCCCATGGAAAAAGTTGTGTATTTATACAGCGTGTATCAGAAATGTGTGGTCATATTTAACCTTTTGACTGCCACAGTCGTGTATAGATAACAAACCAAAATGTGCTCAGCACGCCACGGTTCGACTACATGACAGACTTTGACGCCGAGGGCACGTTTTTTATTTTTTGACATGTGGCCATCGTGTGGCGGTCAAAAGGTTAAGGGTGTGGTACAGACCACCAAACTAAATAACTTTCTCCATGGGACCAACATAGTAGTAGCGAAAAACATTCAGCCATCCAATACATTCGGGTCGAGTACCTACGTATTGAAGTTTTGTATGGCAGTTGACAATTTTTTCGATATTACGATGTTGGTCCCATGAAGAAAGTTGTTTAGTTTGATGGTCTGTACCACACTCTTAAATATTAAGACACATTTCTGATACACGTTGTATAAATACACACACGTGTTTTGTTGAGTGATTTATGCAATTATGACTAACAAAGGCGCGAAATAAACATTCAGTAACTATGATAGTCTTTGTGTTTGTTCGTTTATTATATTATTCTACTCGAACGTGTGTATGATTATCTCGCGTATTCTTATTTTTGCTTGGCACATAACGTGATTTACGTCCATCATCCTATATGGTATTATGAGCTCTTTCGTAAAGACGAAACTTCCTAGAACTTCTCGGCAATCAGTGGTTTGTCGTAATAAAATATGTAGGTAATAAAGCCAATCCACGTAAAGACTCTTGTTGTGAACGATGTTACGGAGCTGAATCACAGCTCGATTCATCTTCAAAAGGTTTAAGACTTCTTTGAATTTAGTTTTAGTTTCAAGAATGTTGGGACTTGTTAAACTTTATGAACGTGATCATATAAAGATAAACCATTTTTACTTGACAACATCTTAACGGAAAATAGAATAAAACTGTTATCAGAGACTCGCAAAATTTTGAACAGTAGTAGTAGTTTTTTTCAAGTGTATCATCATTACAAGCTTTTATTCAACTTGCCTTGCCTTCGTTAGTTAGTATGTATGAGGCAAATCTTGCAACTGAATTTTATAATAGTTATCTCGAACTGATCAAGCCGAAATTTTGCATACACGCTTGGTTTGAATGACAGTACACGGTTAGCTTATTGACATCATTCTAAATCCAATATGGCGGACAACCAAAGATGGCGGACAACCAAAGATGGCGGACTAATTCATTTTAGTACAACTGAAATAATGAATAAGGCTTATTTTAAAAAAGTTTTTATTTTTATTTGTTGTTAATAATAATTAACAACAAATAAAAATATTGCTTTCCGCAAATAAATAGGTAGCCACTATATTACACAAATAAAATAATGCGAAATAAAAAAAAACCTTGAATAGCATTCCACTCGGAATATAATATTGCCATGTACCTATTTAATTACAAACGCGAAATTAGCACCACTAATGATTTCTAATTAGAACCGACATTGTCTAATTGCTTACCTTAGGTACCCATATTATGTTTATTATTCATGATATCTACAATTTGGCTCAATTTGGAGTTCAACCTCACAATTAGCGGCAAATACCAAACAACTAACGTTAGCTCTTGTGCGATTTTTTATATTAATGGTGCAAACTGCAACGGGTTGAATTTACAAAGAGGACTTAGATAATTAATTTTGCATTTTTGTTAATATTCCTACACAATTATGATTTTTGCGGTTACATGAGAATATTGTTCATTGTCAAAACCTATAAAATTATCGAACAATTCCAAGTCCCTATAGAGAGTTTAAATGCTGAGATCTATGTAGATTCTAGACGTTAAAAAGAAATAAATATCGACACAAATGTAAACGAAACTCCACTTACCAATTCCGTTGATAAGGAGGCAGGGAAGAATAAGATTAAACACGTAGAACATGGGTCTTCTCCTTAACTTGATGATGTATGTGATGTCAGGGTATGGCTCCACGCAGCAGGAGTAGTACTGGTCGTGGCGGATGGCTTCGAAGCTCACCAGGTCGAACTCGCCGTTCGTCTGGTAATTCGTTGTGTCTCCTTCGTCGAACTGTTTCTTTAGATCCAGCTAAGGAAAAAAGAAACCTGATTTTAAAATTCTTAATTTTTTTATTGACTTACATCCTAACTTTAACTTAGGGGCCAGTGCCAGTTTCATCAAAATCGGTTCAGTAGTTTTTAAGATATGTAATAATACGTGTAAAAGGGAAAACATCTCAAAATCTTGGTCTTTTAATGCAATATTTACAACAGAACTATTAACTACTTATTACAAACAAAATTATCACCGATTAATAATTGCGGAGAAATGCGTGGAAAAACACCTATAAAAATGTGGATGTGTGGGCGACAAAAAGTATCTCCTAATAAGTCTGCTCGCCTAGTAGGTACAGTCACGAGTAAAAGTATGTATACACTTGACTTTATTCAAAGTCGATTTTCTCCTTTATTTCTGAATGAGATATTATGTTAGTAGGAACATAGTATTTTCGAACCCAGAGGTATATGTAAAGTGTCGTATTTCAACGTTGCATTCGTTATTTCGTGAAAAAATCACAATTTAAAGTTGCCAAGTGTTGACATATTGGTGCTCGTGACTGTACCATGCTTCACAAAATGTTAATTTTGTCTGTGTGGTTTTTTCTAATCACAAGCGCTTCTAGCCTAGCGTTAAGTATACTTTTAGGCAGACCGGTAACGCGACTGCTCTGAGAAAAAATCACCTTCAAGAATACAATAGGGCCTGGGCCATAGAAGGACGTTACGCGTAACGGACATTACTCAACTCCCTTCTTTTATCGATTACGACTACTATACTACTTTTCTTTTGCGTGAAACAGGATATGGCCAGAAAGGAGAGATGACAACTGATAAAGACGTATGCAAGAAAGCAAGCTGAGTCGACCTCAAATGACATAGTATGAGGGCTGGAGGCTGATGACCTATTATATAAGGGAACACGTGGAGTCTACAGCTGAAGGTATGTTATCGTAATTCCTAATTCCTAATTCCAGCAAAAGATGTAAGGTACACCGTTTTGAACTTTACTTACACAATCAAGTGGGGTACCTCTTAAAAGCCTCTCAGGTAAGAATGTCGAAGTTAAATTAAAGGTAATTCAGGCCAAATTATTCAAAGGAGTAAACTTCACAACTCCGAAAATAGCAATATCTTAAATAATGTACCAATCCCGTCTTCAGGAATGTTAGATCGCAGATATAAGACGAAAGCCGATTTGAAAGGAGATAGCATCCTAATTTAAAAGTCAAATAACACCGACCCGAGAGACATAAAATTTTAAAGCGATAGGTTTTATAGACAGGAGCCTGAAGAGATTTTTTCAGGAGAATATTTCAGTATGAAATTGACCGCGTTTTTATCTTGAATCATTCATTCAAATTCCTGGGGTCTGTTGTGCAAATATTTTATTAAACAGGCTAAGAATTTTCGGAGCACCTTAAGAGGAAATGTGTAGGTCAGAGAGACTTTTTGAAAAAGCCTAAGTAAAAAGCCATAATTCGAGGTTTGGCTCTCGCCTATTTTCTCCTCCAATATTGGATCAATTTAAAAGATATTTTATAAACAGAATAAGAAGGATATATACTGTGTCCCTATGTTTTTTTTTTCATTAATAGTTGTCAAATTTGTACACTAGGCCGCTGTTGACAGCGGCAATTTTGAGCATTTTTGTGCTTATAAAAATAATGTATCATCAAAATAAGGACACAGTACATATCCTTCTTATTCTGTTTATGAAATATCTTTTAAATTGATCCAATATTGGAGGAGAAAATAGGCGAGAGCCAAACCGCCAATTATGACTTTTTACTCAGGCTTTTTAAAAAGTCTCTCCGACCGCATTTCCGGAGGTTATAAATCAGCTATCTTATTTCGGTCCGATTGTTGAATCAGACGTTTTCATAACTGCCTTTTTAGTCTGTTTACATAAGGCAGATATTAGGCTCATAAATACGTTATTTTTTTTGGAATCGAATAAGACTGTTATTGCTTAGGTTAGAATCAATGAGCCAACAAGTAGACGAAAGATATTTGGGAATAATGTGAATTCAGAACCCTGTTTATTTCTTAGAATGAAGTTACTTTCAGTTGAAATTCTTTAGCAATTAGCCTTTCTTTCGTCACTCTTTCTTAGCAAGATAAAATAAAAGTTAAAATCTGACAGCCAAGACCTAGAGCACTCTTATTTAATAACGTTAATACGTATTACTGTTCGCATTCCTAAACACGTGCGTAGTAAATTCATTTGTGCTTTCATAAAAGGTTGGTATGTCAAATAAAATTCTGAGCAATCGTACCTTTTGCCCTTTAATTTGATGTTGCCTTCTTGACGTACTTATGTGTGAGTATATATTATACACATTCACTAGAGATGCGAACACAGGGGTTGTGGATCATTAAAACGAATTATGAAGCGTATATAGGACTTCGTACCTTCGTTACTCAGAAAAATATGAAGTGATACCTTTGAACAGCACCCTAATTGGGTAACACACCATCAATCTGAATTTAAATAATTTCCAAGGATATTGCTAATCCATTAAAATGTGTCTGCTCAACAACGTAGGTAAATAACGCAATGAATGTTGTTGAACTGTCAAAATGAAATCTATTGCTACTGATAGTGGGTTACGCAATTACCCCCCCGCTGCTTAGCCCAAAAGAAATGTGATACTGGGAAATCACTAAGTTATAAAGTTGACGATGTTTTTTCTAAGATCATTTTCATAAGAAGAAGAAAATTCCACGTGTCTGTTTACTTTAATTTCAGTTTCATTTAACTTTTTGTCAAACCATCTCTTTGTCTACCATATTTTGTTTAACTCTAAATTATATCAAGACTATTCATTCAATTAAAATGTTTTTCGCAGAGACACTAATTAATTCTAAATTATAAATAACAAGCTTTATGATATTATGAAGGACGATGCCCCTTTGAAATTATTAAATTATCAAAAACAAATGAATGTTCAACATACCTGTGAGTAAGCTCTCATTTACAGTTACTTTTGGAAATATGTACTACTGGCGAACAAGTAATAAAACAGGTTAAGGTGGATATGCTAGGTAGTATATTCAAATTTTCTTAAGTTTTTTGCAATTTGTAGGTCAGTGTCATTGCGAATTCGCAACGCAGAAAACTGCAACACGAATTGCTGCGATGCGACGTCGCATCGCAGTTTTGTATACAAGACCTCAGATAATGATTCGTGAGTGTAACAAAATATGACTTTTCTTTTGAATGACTATTTGATGAAATATCAAACGACAGGATTATATGAACTAACATCGAGGGTTGTATTGATGATTATAATTCTGTAAATACATATGTTTTACGCTCGCGAATCATATTATTTTGTTCAACATACAGACTAACCTAAACTAAATTTGAATTTCGCTGGCTACCTAGCGCAGCCCCCTTAATTACTGTATAGTGTGTGTGTAGAACACACATGTACTTTTTTAATTGTGAATACCTAATGAAAAATGTAGTAGGTAATATACGATGTAAGTACGTGAGCCATTGTGTTCCAAAGGACTCTCTATAATACCGCCCTGGCAGGCTTTTACGCTCTCCGTGTAATACTTTTTTGTATTTATACAAAAGATTCGTAAATTTGGTGACGACGGCGTAAATTACCGGATTGCTATCTTGATTACCAATCTGTTTTTGCGTTTACAAAATGTGCCGTTTCCTTCGGAGCCGTAAATTAAAATGTGTACTTCTGTGGAACTCCAACTCGCTGGCTATCGTTGTGTAATGTCTGTCGGGAATTCAAGTATTTTTCGTAGGATTTAGTTTTTAAATATACCTAAACCTGTTTTTAGATCAAATGGCTCTTTTAGTTGTCAACTAGTGACCCACCCCTGCTCCGCATGGTTTTTACGAATTGACAAAACATTAATTATTATCAAAACTAAAAACTTTTTTGGTTCTTTACTTGTTGTTATACTTTTAAACTAAAACGGCTGAACGGATTTCGATGAAATTTGGCACCTTCCGGAATAAGTTTTCTAAATGATCTATGTCTAAATAATGAATGAAAATCTGTGGGTTAGTTTAGAAGTACAACGCGGTCACACAGACGGGCACGAAAGGCGACTTCGTTGTACAATATGTTTATCTAACATAGGTATACGCACACACAAAAATATGATAACAATAATAATAGTCCTCTAGACCGAATTTCGGCCATGGCAACCAATCTCAGCAGAGACTAGCCTTCGACTAAGATATTATAGTGCACAAGTATGTGCGAATACACAAGTGCACTCTCTCTTCCCTCACACTCATGTATATATAGTCCTCTAGACCGAATTTCGGCCATGGCAACCAATCTCAGCAGAGACTAGCCTTCGACTAAGATATTATAGTGCACAAGTATGTGCGCATACACAAGTGCACTCTCTCTTCCCTCACACTCATGTATATATAGTCCTCTAGACCGAATTTCGGCCATGGCAACCGATCTCAGCAGAGACTAGCCTTCGGCTAAGATATTATAGTCTTCTCTCACACTCATAGTCCGATGGAACGGTAATCCGACACGACCGGAGAGAAATAAGGCGCAGGGTCAACGGCGTTACGTGCTTTTCGAGACACGGGGTTATTACCCCGCCAACTTCCAAACTCCGGGCTGTTACTTAGAAACTCCTAATGGAAAAACCGAATACCACAATAATAACAAACAACAGCAATCATCAACAATACATACCTAATATTATAAATGCAAAAGTGTGTCTGTCTGTCTGTTACCTCTTCACGCTTAAACCGCTGAACCGATTTAGATGAAATTTGGTATAGAGATAGTTTGAGTCCTGGGAAAGAACATAGGATAGTTTTTATGCCGATATTCCCACGAAATTGACACTTACGCGGGGCGCTGCTAGTACATAATAAATTGTGTTAGTCTCCGTATTTCTTTTGTGAAAAGATACCTACAGCGAGACTGAGAATTCAACTGTAACTGTACATTTCAAATGAAGTCCTAATTTGGCCACTAATGGAATAATGGCTTGTGACAAGTTTGGATTTAGAATTATATATATTACTAGCAGCGCCCCGCGGTTTCACCCGCATAAGTTTCGATCCCTCAATGGCAGCGTCGATCGAGTGAAAAGTCATAAAACAAGCTTTTATTAAACGGCTAAGGTACTTTCCACTTTACCAAACTCGTGCGTAATAAATTCATTTATTTGTGCTTTCATAAAAGGTTGGTATGTCAAATAAAATTCTCAGCAATGAGTAAACAAGTAAAGGAGGGGAATGAAACATATTTACAAACAAAATAGTACACATCACTACAACCACGCGATGCGAGCGCGTTAGTTTACCTATGTTTGGTGAAGACCACAAAGCGAGTATGCTGTCGAAATCTATACCGATCTCTCTTCTGCTCTCTTTATATATTAAACATCAAGTAGAACATCTAAATATGATGTATCAACAGCCATTTTGTAGACACAATGGCAGCGCTGATCGTGTGAAAAGTCATAAAAAGCCAAAGCTTTTATTAAACGGCTAAGGTATTGTCCCGTTGCTCGGTCAAAAATCAATCGCTTATAGTGGCCCCGGACCCTTAGAAATACGCAATCGTTCTCTTAAACACAAAGGTCGTGGTTTTATTTATTTGCTACATAAATACATATTAACAAAGAAAATGTAATGTTGTTCATAATTACCGCTAAGCGTCCATTAACGCTCATTGGGGTACTTGGGTATCGCCGCGATGAAAGAGGGAGTCGAATGGATGATCGTAATCATAATAATTCTAGATTTTCCCAAATGTCTTGAGACTTGAGGTTGTATTAATGAGAATTGGGGCCTATCTAATCTGATCTTTGTTACCTGTATCGTAAATACGGGTAGAAATACAAAGACTTTGATGTGAGCAAAGATTCAAGAAGCTAGACCAATTGGTTTTTTGTATGAAACTCCGAGTCAATTGCATTCAATGTAACGTCTTCGTATTTTTTGACGTGACAACGTCTTAAATTAGGTTGCGACTGGGAGTCACTTATGAAAAAGTGTAACGCTCGGTAACGTTACGATGAGTCACCGAACGAGAGAGAGGCCCGCCGAATGCCTTGCGTCTCTCTCCCACTCAACTATGATCGGATGATCGGTCGTTGTCACGTAAAATCTTCGCCCGTAAAACCGACTTTACAGGCAACCATTTTTTTTATGGATAAAACCTACCACAGTATGACTGAGTTGTTATCAGAGAAAAGAATTGCCTGAATTGCTCTGGATTTATATAAATGCTTGTGAAATATCGCTTAGCTTTAATGTATGTATTACTTTCTTTTTCAAAATAAATTTGTATTCTATTCGTATGAATAACAGCTGTCTTCTAGATGGTCTCATTTCTCGTACATAACTGGGTCATTATTTGAGGTGGTGAAATTCTGTTCAGGCGTAATAATTTACAAAGCAGAATAGAAATGAGTGTTATTGATTCAAATTATAACTGAAATTAACTTTATTTATTACTGTATGTTTGTTTAAATATTTATTTTTATTAAAAACTTTGTGAAATTTAATTTTTTTTTAATAAAAATCACGTTACGTGGTCTGTTCAGGTGATATACACTGGACTTCTTGCGTTTATTAAAAATATAATCTAAGTGAAAACGGACCTTGTCATTACGTTTTTGTAATGAATAATGTATATTACTATATCTTAAATAAATGACAAAAAATAAACAGACTTATATCCTTAATTTTTTTTACGATTTATGTTGTTCCGAAAACCATCATCACCTTCGTGGTCACTCATATTTTATACGATTTTTAACTAAATAATGGTCAACCCAAAATATACTTGTTAGTAGCAACACTATAATTGGCTGTTTTAATATCGCAAAAAAATTTAGATTGAAAATATTAACGGTTTTTGTTTAAAAACATATTCTGTGTGTTAAAAATATTGTGTCAAAGATCGTGCATCACTTTCGTGACAGCTGTATTTTGGTAAGTTGGTAATAAAAAAATAGAATTACATACTTCTTCTGTTCGAATTATGGATATGTTACAAATAGGCTATTGTATTTTTTCTAACCTCAATACTGTTTCATACTAGAACCGGTAAAGTGCTTAATTATCACTTTCGTGGTCCTCATTTTCGTGGTCAAGATTAAAAAAGGGTTAATGCCGACTTAATAACACTGCTGAAGCCAGCATCCTTTGACTTCGTTTTGTTCACAATTATATCATTTTATTGAATAGGGGTGGTACAGTCGCCAATACCTCAAGCTACCTCATATGGTCAACAGTTTAACATTCCATGAATTTTAATAACGAAATACGATTTATCAAAAAATTTAAAAAATATTTCTTACAGCTACGGCCAGAACTCGCAACAAAACTACTGATGAAGAAAAGAAGGCAAAAAGACGAGAGCATAAAAAAATTACAATGCAGAAGTTAATAGAGAAAAAGAAAAATATTCCATTTGCCTTAGAAGAAGACAGAAGCAGCGTTCAATTTACATAACACCAGTGCAGCAAGCTCGCCATCTACATCTGAAATGCCTTCTGCGTTGGATTCAGATACCACAAGTGCTGCAGGCTCGCTATACCTTCTGAAACACCGAATTCAGGCTAAATATCCACATCGCGTGAGCTCTGTCTTGGTAAACTTAGACCTTCTTCAACTGATACTGTGGTATGCTGGAGCACCGAATCCCCGTAAAAACCGTATTTTTTTCTTTGATTCGGATAGCACTGGCTCAAATTAAGCTTGATTTAGTGAGGTAACTTAGGTGACATCACTTTCGTGGTCAAATTGTTTTTTTTTTTTTTCATGACTAATTATTATTTAAGTTCATTGTTCTCTAAGTAATTATTGTTCTTAGTATTATACGTACCTTTGGTTAAGTTTCAACAGAGGTTTAAATTAAGAGACTGATTATGATTCATATAAGTGTTATTTTTCGTGGACTTTACGATCACTTTCGTTACCTACAAAAAACGTTTTACTGAGATTTTTTAATAAATAAGCTGTATCCATCTTTAATTCTATTTTATCTGTAATTATTATGCGTGTTCTCGTCCATAATAAAGCAAATTTAATAAAAATAACCACATTTTTTTTATTTATTTTTTTATCCCGCCCTAAATAATGACCCAACTCACATCTTACCTCCAAGTATTTCATTAAATAAAAAACCAAATTTATTGTGAATTTTACTATGTCATCCTCACCTCTGGAAGCTGGCAAATTAACTTCTCTCATTTCTTAAGGAAATTAATTTCTTTTGTTAACGTAAATTAGCTTTTTTGTGGTAACTTTTTATCCTGTAGAATTTCGTTAGTATGCAAATGTTTGTGTTGTTGTTATTAGACTTTATTGTAAGTTAGTTTAGTTTCATATGTGTACAAGTCACACTAATAATAGAAAGGCGAAAGTTTGTGAGTGTGTGGGGGTGTGTGTGGGGGTGTGTGTGGGCGGGGTGTGTGTGTGTATGTGGGGGTGTGTTTATATGTTTGTTACTTCTTCACGCTCAAACAGCTGGACCATTTTTTTTAATAAAATTTTGTGTGGAGGTAGCTGACACCCTGGATTAACTTAAAGGCTACTTTTTATCCCAATATTTCCACAGGATCAACATTTACGCGGGTGAAACCGTGGGTCGCAGCTAGTTAAGTATAATTGATCAAGTAGGATAAATATTATTTTGAAATCTGTTGTTATGGAGACAACATTATACATATAGCATAATAATCAGCCTATAATGTTCCCACTGCTGACACAAAGGCTTCCTCTTTTCGGGAGGGAGTGAGCTATAATCCACCACGCGGACCAAGTGTGGGTTGGTAGATGTCACATGCCTTCGAATTTTTGGTTTTAGGACATAACTGTTCGATCACGATGTTATAGTGACTTATCAGATTGTTATATTTATTAATCAAACAGTAATTTATTTCTTTACTAGCTGCGCCCCGCGGTTTCGCCCGCGTAAATGTCGATCTCGTGGGAACATCGCGATAAAAAGCCTATATGTTAATCCAGGGTGTCAGCTACCTCCATATAAAATTTTATCAAAATTGGTACAGCCGTTTGAGCGTGAAGAAGTAACAAACATATAAACACACACAAACTTTCGCCCTTATAATATTAGTGTGATTTATGTCTTCCTTTAAAATCATAGGGAACATAATTATCTACTTGGTCTAGTGACAGTAAGTATAAGATCATTATTTCCAAGCCAGCCACAAAACATTATACCGCATAGTCTTGTTATCTTCTAGTTAGGGTAGTTACTATCCAAATAGTAACAAAGAACAAGACTTTTGTAAAAGTTATTCATAAAACTATTAATCATCACAGCACTTTCTTTTTTTCTTCCATTTTATCTGGAATTGTTTTGATGGCCATTCCCACAAAATATATTTTCAAATCTACATGTGCTCAGTTCCTTTGATCGAGTTCCAGTATGTGCCATCTTTTGAGGCGTTTATATGGTCTATGTCTTGGAGTAGATCTCTGGCTAGCGAGTTGCTGTGGTTGTTTAGTCTGTCTTTGTACTTTTTGCTATAGTTGTTTACTTTTTCTGTAATGGTCGGCATTTTTAGGTATTCGCATATTTACGAGTTTCTTACAAACCAGTGTGCGCTGGAGATAGTTCTTAGTGCTATATTTTGGAAGCGCTGGAGTATTTCGAGGTTGGAATTGCTAGCCGATCCCCAGAGCTCTATTCCATAGGTCCAAATTGGATCACAGCACTTCTTCTTCTTCTTCTTCGTGTCGCTGGCACGACTGTATTTTAAATCTTGTTTTCCCAAAACTTTGCCACTTCCACGGCGTTGTCGGTGGCAGCGCAGAGGTCACTTTGACTGCATGTTTTGGGACACAGAGGGCAGGATAGGAGGTGGATCATGGTTTGACTGATTTCACTGTGATCACAAACCATGATCACAGCACTTAAAACTATAAATCTATTTCAAATCCGTACTCGATAAGAAACGAAAAAACTTTACAAAAAAGCTTTTAGTAAATTCAGAATCGAATAGCATTCTGAAAAGTGATTTTACTATACAAATGTATTAAATATACCCCCTGTCTCAAGTAATGAGGAGATTTCTTTTGTTCAATAGCGTTACACCTATATTATTTATTGTTACGCTGACGTCATGTTTTCGCGTCGAAAAAGCTCATTACATCTTTTGTTTTGTTAGCTCATTGTTTATGCGAGACGTGTTTCCGGAGCGGAAAAATGTTAAAATTTTAATATTAAAACCTTTGGTTGAATTGTTATTTTTTGCCTAGATGCAATCTCTTAGTTTTCGTGCCAACAATAGAATTCAACATTTTTAATAAAGTGCTAAGTTTTTATTTATATACTTCTAGTTTTGGCAAGTACTTAATCCTATTTTATGAAACAGTAATAGTCGACAGCGATGCAGATAAATTCGACGCTATATTTTAATTTTTAAATAGTTTTAGTTAAGTTAGAATATAATTTTGTTAGTTTTATTAATTAATTAGATATTAATTTTTATTTACTTACTGTCATTAAACATATTTTATAAAATTCGGGCTTTTACACTCACTTTATAGTAAACTGCGGGGTTGTTGCGTAACACATTAACAGTAGCAACGGCAGTTTCATTTTGACAGTTCAACAACATTCATTGCATTATTTACGTTGCTAAGCAGACAAATTTGTCGAACATACGAAGCAATGAATTAGCACTATTCTTCAAAATTGTTCAGATTGTGATCATGTGTGCGCAATCATGGTGCTGATTTAGTTGAGCAATTATCTGAAACCGAAAGTTCTTAACTACTCAAACTAGCATATTGTTCTAACAAATAAATGTAGTCTTCAATACAAAATTGTATAAATCCTAGTGATCTTAGAAATCTCGTTAAGTGGCAGCGCAACCTCTAACTGAGTTTATTCAAAGATTATGCAGTCGCAAACATTTACACTCCAGTGAAATTAAACTGTCGTCTACGAGTTAATCCGTTAGTAACAGCTAGGTCAATAAAGGTAACGTGGATAATCTAAACGTGGATTGCTCCAGCACTGGATAAACTGGATTATTGAGTTAGGGTGCTTGCATAAAGAAGCTGGTTTTCGGGAAGACAAGTCGGTACCGATCGGTGCAGATCAAACAGTCCCGTATTAAGGGGATTACAGGACCTAAACGCAAAAAACGCAAGTTTTAGAAGCAATAAAAGTATATGATCGACCTACAGTAAACAAAATCAGAAAAATATATGATATTCTTCAAGATATATGCTAGGTAGATAGTAACTAATTTGATACGATAGAAAAAAATCATGAAGATACCTCTAAAAACTTTCTTTTTACAATAAAAACAATACCTACTACATACAATCATTCTGTTTTTTGTCAGATTATTCTACAAGCAACATAGGTACTAAAGCATATTTTAATATTTTAGTCCAAACAATAGATTTTTTTGTAAATAGATGATTGCTTCATATTTTGCAATAAATTACCAGCGTTGTGTCATCGCGCTTCTCTTTCTTTCCTATGCAGTCCGACAGTGACCGCGCTTTAGGTAATGTAGTCCCCTTAACTTGTGCGCTCACACAAAAAGTAACAGCCAAAACATCAACATGCACCAATCTACCTATTCTGTAAAAATCTCACCGTGAAAACTAACGTGAAGTGAGCTGTAACTCCACCTTATGCTAGAGATTGAAACTATTGACAACCCACTTACTTTAGTTTTGTTTATTTATTTAATGCTTTAAGAGCGTTTACGCCGTACGGCATTTCATACAAAATTTTCAAGCCCTTGTTTTTCGAAATGAATGAACCGATTTTAATGAAACTTCATACGCAGGATACAAAGGTCTAAAAAGGTACTTAAGAACATTTTCGAATTGTCTTATTTAAAAAAAGATAACTGGAAATCTGTTTCTATGGAAAATTTAAAATCGGTCTAATTTGGCTGTAACACTATTTTTCGAAAATGTTCTTATGTAACTTTTTAGACCTTTGTATATCCTGTAGCGTACGTAATTTCATTAAAATCGGTTCATTCATTTCGAAAAACAAGTGCTTGAAAGTTTGTATGAAATGCCGTACGGCGTAAACGCTCTTAAACAAACAAATGTACCTACAGAGGCGGACTTAATGCCATATGTGGTGGTGGTGGTGGTTTTCACAGTGAGTTTTTTACAGATTGGATTGCCTTGACTGGACGAAAACCCGCTTCTTCCCGCACCTTTAGTCCCGTTTTGCCAGACTGTTCGCGCATCACGTGACACAGCCATAACTGTATCATTTTCATATGTCATCTGGCTTTCCGATGGAATATTTCGGTGATATATCGAAGTAAAAAACTTATTACTCAAGAGACTGAGCATTCTTTCTTTGGATGTTTTGTCTGTTTCTATACAACCAAAGTTATCAAAGTGAAAACTTCTTAAGGCGCGTTGGGCATTTTTTGAGATGGGAAAAAACCATTGAACTCACGCCACTGTTACCGTAAGCGACACCGCGCGTGTTTTGTTTATAAGACGATTAAAAAAATACCAGCTTCGGATGTGTTCGGCTGTCCTCGGGATGTACTCGGTTTTAATGTACCTATATCCGATATGGCAGTGAGTGATGGCAAATTATTCTGTTTGTGTTTTGTTTTCGCTTCTGTCGGCACTCCCGGAGTGTTTTTTTAAGCAAGATTGAGGAACAAAGGACTTTTTATTGAATTTGTAGATCCTTTCTGATGTGTCTACAAATAAACTCGATTGTTAACGTTATGAAACAAATTATTTACCTAGTAACAAAATAAATATTAACATTTATTATACTTTTGCCTACCATTTCAATTGATCTCGAGAGAAATTCTACAAATACAAACATAATAACTATTAGGAAAATAAAGTACGTAATTCGATTATGTAATTCTAAGCCGGGTAAAATTTCTACTTAGTTTACTTAATAGGATTTCTACAAAATCTGTAGGTAAACCTATTTCCAACTAACTAATGGGCTATTATAGAATGCCCTTTGTTTCGCAACACTAATAACTTCGAAGGTACATTAATCAAAAAAATACCTAGGTGTTTTTAATAGTTAACGAAACAGTTCGCTTAGGTACTTAGCGTGTTTATTACATTTTTAGTATAATTGAGACCTAAGACAGCATTATCATTTGAGTAATGGTTTCATTTCGACAGATTTCTTCGTGCAACTAAAATACTACCTACTCACTTTTTTTTATTGCTGAACCGGCGTGCTCTTGACCTCGATCACGCCTGATGGAAAGCGATGAATGAATTCTATGATAGAACGAGTGTGCCCAGAAGATGCCGACTCACTCTTGCTTTGAAGGTAGACGTTAAGTATAGGAAGGAAATGTGGTTGTCATTATATTTTCGAACAAACATAGGTTTAGCCTGCTTGGTTTGACTATGCAACCTTCATGAATATTTTAGTAGATGATGGCATTATAATATGAGACAAACACTAATTCCTATTTAAAAGATTAGAAAGTATGAGCTTGAAGGACTGACGGTGCGCGGCTTCATGTAAAATGGAGTAAGTATATTATTTTTTTTAAATGATAGGGAATATGCATGTATTTTTTTTTTATTCGATAGTTTACATCGCCATATAAATAGAAAAAAAATAATCAACGCCGAAAAAGTAATTGCAAGTAGGTAATTAAAAAAGTAAAAAAATAGCCAACCGACACCTACATTACCTTACACGCTACATGCATTTTGGCGCGCTTGGTGTGATGTCATAGTCTATGACATTGACAACTGACTGAATCGCAAACACTCCTATAAAAACCAATTTATTGTTTTCATAGACTCGCACGTCACATTCGCTCTGAGCAATGCACAATGACGTCGCTTTTCAAACATTTGAATTTCCCACAGTTTTATAGCACTTTCAAAGAATTAATTTATTGCTTAAAAATAAATTATTATCAAAAATAGTGATGGAGCCATAATTCCAAAGTAATACAGTTTATTTAAGAAGAAAAAAAAAACCGACTTCAAAAAAAAACACTACAAACTAAAAAAAAAACACTACAAACTGAAAAAAAAAACACTACAAACTGAAAAATAACTTTAATTTCGGAAGTCGGTGTCTAAGGGATCAATCAGTATTTTAGTTTTTGCTACCGACTTCCGAAATTAAAGTTATTTTTCAGTTTGTAGTGTTTTTTTTTTAGTTAGTAGTGTTTTTTTTGGAAGTCGGTTTTTTTTTTTGTTAAAAAGTTTTTATTTCTCGCTTTTTAGTGGGTCTATTTATAATTTATCTAAGTTACAATAGCCTAATGTCAACTTGCCCATCGCCTTTTTATAAAATATTCCTTTTCTCGATGCAGGGACGTTAATTGTTGAGGAGTTCTCCTTTTATTAGTTTTTAGATTAAATGCTGATAATCCTGGCTGCAGCATCAGGCCAGACTTATGTCAACATTGCATTGAACTTAAAATTAGTCCTGTTTAAAATGAGCCCAAACACGACTACGGTGCTGTAATTTCAAGGTTTGTACTTTTTCTGATGCTCCTGGCTTCAGCATCCGGTCTTCGGTGTTCCTCAGTAACAGTACGTTTATCCACACATCGAGCCCTTTTCAATGAGCCTAAACACGATATATCTGCTGTTAGTTGTTGAGGAGTTAGGTACTCTGCAGACTATCCTGACTGCAGCATCATGACTTGATGACCATGAGACCAAATGTGGCAAATGCCCTATCAAACATCAAAACAATTTACTAAAACAGTCCTTGCCTGTTCCAGTAACTTCTTACTGTTACGGAGTTGTACCTTCCATCATCAGCCCAGCTACCTGAGATGGTGACAACCATACACAAATACACAAGATACTTCATAAAATATGCGAAAAACAATAAGTGAGCCTATAAAATTTGAGGGTTGCCCTCGATTTCTCTAAGATCCCATCATCAGATCCTAACTTGGTGACAATGGGACCACCTCAGAACTATCTACTTTCGAACAAAAGAAGAATTTTGAAAATCCGTCGACAATTGGCGGCGTATTCGATGAACAAACATACAAAAAAAAAAAACATACAAACACCCGAACATAGTACCTCCTCCTTTTTGTAAAGTCGGTAAAAATTACTCTTACTTGAATCACATGCATATATTACGCGTTAAAACTAAATAAGCCTATAACTGAAGGATCCCATCACTGTACCTAGGTTAGCCTAGGTACCTAGGTGATATTCCTAAATGCAGTGACTAGAATTATCTAGGCTTCTATAGGACCAAGAACCCAGATTTAAATATGGTAATAAAACATAAGCAATAGGGTGCTAGAGTCCCGAATCGTAAGAGGATTTGGGGAGGTCCTAACTTCTCTTTAGTAGATGCTTACAATTTTGCCTACACATAACACAAAGTCATTGTGCCTGGCTGACTAATAGTATTATATATTATGTATGGCAGTTAATAAGTGTGGGTTTCGTGTTGCCCAGTAACTGGGTCGTGGAGGTCAGATAGGCAATCGTTCCATGTAAAATACTGATATCCAGCTGCTTCTGGTTAGAGTGGAAGCCGATAGTTGGAAAAAGGCTAGGCAGATTGATTATTTAAGGGAAACCAAAAGTCTTTCTAAAGGCTCCTTCAAACAGGCGCGACACGCGATATAATCGCGCGCGACACAAAGGCACCGCTCGTTGCGCGACTTGCGGTGTCGCGCGCGATTTTATTGCGTGTCGCGCCTGTTTGTAGGAGCCTTAAAGAGCCGCCACTGTTGAATAATATGATCCTATCTATATTTGATATGGTTTTATCAAATATAGATAGGATCATATCATTCAACAGTGGCGGCTCTATATTCGTTTCGCTTTGAATAACATTGAAATGTGACCATTCTCTTGTTTTGATTTCATCATTGATTTAACCGGTCAAGCCCCGCGCGTACTACATGACATGTGGCACGATGCAATAGACAATCAATTGTGTCTATTAGCGGACCTTGAGAGGTCATAAACTGCTAACAGCTGGCAAGAAGAACGTTTCTTAATATATTTTGTAATATGTGGTGAGTATCATCATCTGCCTAGCCATTTCCCAACTATGTTGGGGTCGGCTTCCAGTCTAACCGGATGCAGCTGAATACCAGTATTTTACATGGAGCGACTGCCTATCTGACCTCCACAACCCAGTTACTGGGGAATACGATACACCTTGGTAAGATGTTGTCAGACTATCGGGTTTCTGACTACCCGTAACGACTGTCAAAGATCCACGAATGACAGCCGGGACCAACGGCTTAACGTGCTTTCCGAAGCACGGAGGGGTCTCAGTATGTAAAGATCCACAGACCAACCGCGGCAAGCGTAGCTCGACCTGTGCGGCTGTTATTATTTAGCCACGGGCCCCAACATACATATTAAATAAATTGCTCCATGTAAAATACTGGTATTAAGCTGCATCCGGTTAGACTGGAAACCGACCCCAAAATAGGAAAAGGCTAGGCAGATGACTTAGATAATTATGTTGAAAAATAATATACCACTACCTACTGCTGAGCCTGGGTTCGATTCCCAGGTCGGTCAAGTGCTATTAAGTTTTTCCTTCAAGAATTTCTCAGTAGCAGCCCACAGTCTAGAGTTGAGCCCAGTTGATGGCCCTATTGTAATCGCCCCCTATTACATGAAACCTTTAAAAAAAAAAAATGGCGAAATGTGTGTGTGTACGATGTCTCTGCCAAACCCTTCGTGGAAAACAGCACCCTAATTGCGTAACACACTATTAATACGATCTGAATCATTTTGAAGGATATTGCTAATCCATTACTTCGTATGTTCGAAAAATGTGTCTGCTGAACAAAGTAAACAACGCAATGTATGTTGTTGAACTGTCAAAATGAAACCCATTGCTACTGATAGTGTGTTATGCAATTAGCCCGCAGATGTGATGTTATGTTACATAATATTCCTCACCTGAAACCCATCATAGGTCCACGAAGCCCACTTCATGGTGCACAACTGGACATCAAACGGGAACTGTTCCACATTGATGTCACATACGGACACGTATATCCCGTGACTGAGCCACGTCACTTCTCCCGTGTGTTTCACTATCACGTTCGTGTTGATCACCGCTGACCGGTAGTTGGGGTCCGCACTGTAAAGGAAGTTTTATTTTAGAATTAAAAAAAAACATTTCAGTGATACTAAACCTGTAAAAGTTTACAAATTTTAAAAACACAGCTTAACTATGCGATAAATTACAGCTTCAGCAGAATGTTGTTATAGCGACCCGGCCAAGAACGTAGTCTGGCATCTGGAGGCCTAAAAAGGCCACTTTGGCAGAATCATAAAAGGATAACATTAAGAATCATAATGGACAGTTAACTGTTAAATTAATCGTATCAAATCCTATTGGTGAAGGATTTTTTAGTTATTTTTTTTTTTGTCTGTGCTGACATACCAATCAATCCAATCCCATTCTCTTTGATTATACCTACGTAGTGCAGCGAAAAAAAGAAAAACACGGGCTGTCTTCGCCATATTATGATTCATAATGTTATCCTTTTATGATTCTCCCAAAGTGGCCTTTTTAGGCCCCCTGATTAGCAGTCAATATTACCTACTGGAAATACATAAAATGTACAGACAGACGTCACAAGCCATTCACGACAGTATAAGTCACCTACGCACTAATCACACTAATATTATAAAGGCGAAAGTTTGTGAGTGGGTTTGTATGTTTGTTACTTCTTCACGCAAAAACTACTCAACCGATTTTGAAGAAACTTAACGGTAATATAGCTTATACATCAGAATAACACATAGAATATCTTCTATCACGATAATTCCCACGGGATCGACACTTGTGCGGGTGACACCGCGGGGCGCTGCTAATGTAGACTAAAACGCACTCGTTTTGATTGGGTTGTATTTTTGTATGAAACAGCAGAGTTTTTGTTCAAGATTTTAGGGTTGGTCCTTATAGGAAAAGTTATTTATTTGTGTTGTGTGTGTACTGTAGAGTCTTGTCTGTTCCGGCCTTTAGCAGAGAGGTCTGGCTGGAGATAATATTCTATCCGAACATTCAAATGTGTGTCAAATATTTTAATATTGTGTTTTTGTTCTTTAAAGTTAGTGATATAATTATCGTGAAGCTGTAATGTTCTTTTAAAAATATATTAGTTCCAAGTCGCAGTTCTTTTTAATAAACTGTGGTGGTCCCGTTTGGATCTTCACAGTACCTACTTTCAACACCTAGAAGGATGCCAATAAATGATAGCTGTATGAACGACTAGCTGCGCCCCGCGGTTTCATCCGCGTAAATGTCGATCCCGTGGGAATATCGGGATAAAAAGAAGCCTATATGTTAATCCAGGGTGTCAGCTACCTCCATACAAAATTTTATCAAAATTGGTCCAGCATTTGAGCGTGAAGAAGTAACAAACATATAAACACACATACACAATCATTCACAAACTTTCGCCTTTATAATATTAGTGTGATGCACTATAATAAAGAGATGGTTAGTTATTACCAGCCAGGCCATAGTACCAGTCGGTTTTAGAGTGATACCTATTTGCTAAGCCCGTATGCATGTCGTCTACATTGAATCTTGCCATACTTAGCCGTATACTGAAAATGTTGCAATATGAGCAAGCGAATTTAACGCAAGCGAATCAAACTCAACTAGGCCGCGTGCATGAGCAAATATGCATAAGTCTGAAACCCCTTTATGAGTTCCGTATTGCGCTGATTTGTGTTACTAATTGACATTATTTTCTCTGTTTAAATAAACGAGGAAGCCAATACAGTAGTCCATACATTCTGTTATAGAAAGACAAGATTACTGTTTCTGACAGTCCATACATACTGTAAAAAACATGATCACTGTTATTGATACATATATACGGTTTTAAAGACACGATTACTATTATTACTGATTGTACTTACAAAGGTACCTATTGTTTAAGACATGATTAGGAAAGGGTGCTAGGGTTCATAAAATACCAACACATTAAGCCCGTCACAGACGTAGCTATAATATATATATATTATATATCGAGATATATATTAGGTATAGTATAGCAAGCTACCACACACGGGAGCTATACCATAATATATATTTTGCCCTCACTTGGTCTGCGGTCGTCCTATGCCAAAATATACCGAGATATATATGTCGACATATTTTGGTGACGTCATAGAAATATATATTATAGCTGCGTGTGCGGTCACTCGCAATAGAAAATATGTCGTAATATGCCTTGCTATGATTCATATTAATAATTAAATATTATAGCTACGTCTGTGACGGGCTTTATTGACTTTAAAATGTCTTGCTTTTTATTCTTATCGCCCACGTTAAATAGAAAGGGTAGGCGTAATTATTTGTTCGGTTTTATCTTGTCAATATACACTGATGGACTTGAGTGTCTCATTTGGACCTCCAAAATAAACGATTAAAGAGATTTTGCCTTAATGATTACGGTAAACAAGGACCGAGTGAAATAATTCAGACCAAACCTCGTGAGGATTAGTGATCTTAGTGTAATTTTATTAGGACCGAGTAAGACAGAGATTGCAGCCTAAAGTCGAAAGTCGAATAAAGGTTAAAGGTCGGTCAATTTACACCTAATTGAAATTATGTTGTGTCTAGTGGGTATTATGATCATGTAGGTATCACACTTTCGATCACACATTACCACTTACTTTCACAAGTAAAAAAACTTGTTTTTTCATAAAAATAATTCCCTTCTTATTATCCGCATTTTATTCAAAACAGCAGCACACACAGCCCATTGAATAATGGAGTATTCCTGTCGCCTATATTACCTAAGTAGGTATGACTATTGAAACCTAATTCGAAACAAACAGTTGACCACTAATCCTGAATACATAACACGAATGAATCTAAATACAAATAGGTTCTCAGTACCAAAAGCCACAAGGTGAACCCTTTAGAAATCCCAATCGCATTGCCTGTCATCCGCGGATTAAACATAAGATTTGAGCCAAAGAACAGTTCTTTTATCTGATCTGTTATGTGATTTGACCAATAGGTCTGCAATCAGGTTGTTGTTACACGATCAGGGTTGTCACGACCCTTTTTCTGGGATAAATGGCATATTATTGTATTTAGTTTGACAGAGGTCTCTGATAAGGTCAGCATGTTCTAAAAGTTTGCGTGACGAAAATTACTTTTCCGCTATCGGCTGTTTCTGGGAAATTATTCGGCGGCGCTGGAAAACAGTTCCTGGAAGGATTTGGGAGAGGCCTTTAGAGGGCAGAGGGACGGCAATCATCTGCCTAGCCTTTTCCCAACTTTGTTAGGGTCGGCTTGCAGTCTAACCAGCAGCAGCTGAATACTAGTATTTTACATGGAGCAACTGCCTATCTTACCTCCACAACCCAGTTACTGGGTAATACGATAACCCTTGGTAAGACTGCTTGTCAGACTTCGGGCTTCTGACGACCCGTAACGACTGTCAAAGATCCACGAATGACAGCTGGGACCAACGGCTTAGCGTGCTTTCCGAGGCACGGAGGGGTCTTGGTATGCGAAGATGGTCACCCACTCACGGACAAACCACGGCAAGCGTAGCTTAACCTGATCGATCGACCCGAGCGGCTCTTATTACTTAGCCACAAGCCACTCTGCAACGGCAATGGATAGAAAAAAAAAACCGACTTCAAAAAAAAACACTACAATCTGAAAAATAACTTTAATTTCGGAAGTCGGTGTCTTAGGGATCAGTATTTTAGTTTTTGCCACCGACTTCCGAAATTAAAGTTATTTTTCAGTTTGTAGTGTTTTTTTTGAAGTCGGTTTTTTTTTTTGTTAAAAAGTTTTTATTTTCGCTTTTTAGTGGGTCTATTTATAATTTATCTAAGTTACAATAGCCTAATGTCAACTTGCCCATCGCCTTTTTATAAAATATTCCTTTTCTCGATGCAGGGACGTTAATTGTTGAGGAGTTCTCCTTTTATTAGTTTTTAGATTAGATGCTGATAATCCTGGCTGCAGCATCAGGCCAGACTTATGTCAACATTGCATTGAACATAAAATTAGTACTGTTTAAAATGAGCCCAAACACGACTACGGTGCTGTAATTTCAAGGTTTGTACTTTTTCTGATGCTCCTGGCTTCAGCATCAGGTCTTCGGTGTTCCTCAGTAACAGTACGTTTATCCACACATCGAGCCCTTTTCAATGAGCCTAAACACGATATATCTGCTGTTAGTTGTCGAGGAGTTAGGTAGCATCAGGTCATGACTTGATGATCATGAGACCAAATGTGGCAAATGCCCTATCAAACATCAAAACAATTTACTAAAACAGTCCTTGCCTGTTCGAGTAACTTCTTACTGTTAAGGAGTTGTACCTTCCATCCTCAGCCCAGCTACCTGAGATGGTGACAACCATATACAAATACACAAGATACTTCATAAAATATGCGAAAAACAATAAGTGAGCCTATAAAATTTGAGGGTTGCCCTCGATTTCTCTAAGATCCCATCATCAGATCCTAACTTGGTGACAATGGGACCACCTCAGAACTATCTACTTTCGAACAAAAAAAGAATTTTGAAAATCCGTCGACAATTGGCGGAGTATTCGATGAACAAACATACAAAAAAAAAAAAAAAAAAAAACATACAAACACCCGAACATAGTACCTCCTCCTTTTCGTGAAGTCGGTAAAAATGGCCAACACCCAACACCCCACAGCTAAATCCTTTTCTCGTTACAAAGTTAGGTGTTTTTTTACAAGCTCCTAACGAACTGCCCCTGTCCTGTTTGTGAATGAAAACCTTTTTGTTGGCGATATTTCCACCTGTAAATAATTTTGCAAATTGAACTATACACGTCTGACTTATAATAGAATAAATTCAAATAATTCTTTATATTTTTATTGTGTGTGCCCATGTTAAGCAAACTTAAACATATAAGGCCTGAGTTCACCGACATTCAAACCACCCCGGTTAGGTATTTAAACAGTTGGCTTATGTCAGTTTTAAATATAGAATTGATGTTGGTTAACATAAGGGTTAATAGTTTACATTGGACTTACAAAATATCTAGAATATTAGCTACATAATTAACTTAGTTACGTACCTACTCATAACTATAAATTTTGGTAGGTGCATAATTTTTCTAATTAATGCGAACAAAATCATTTCATTACTGACCCAAGAATATTATAATATTACTTCCAAAGTTAATAGAGATGGAAACAAAGATATGAACCCCTCGTATGGTTCTAAATCAATGATGATATTTTTATGATAACGGGTCAATGTGATAAGAACTTATAAAAAAAGAAAAGGGTACCTACTACCGACACAAAATGGCACATTTTGCGGGAACATAAGAGTAAGTGAAAAATCTTTATTTTATAGCATTTCCTATGAATAACCCTATCTTAACTTATGGTTTATCTATTTATTTATAGCTTTTTCGTAGAGCTTTGTGTCTACATGGCGATTTTTGCTCGTATGTCAAAGAAGGAAATCTCTAAAAACACATTGGACAGAGGGTAAGTACCACTTGGAGTCAAATACATTTCATCCTCGATTGATCTTATAGATGATACCCTCTCTATAGATATGTCTTTTTCCTTTTGGTCGATAATTCTTTTATAAAAAGTTAGCTTATCTACAGTCAGATTAATGACATCATAGCAAAATTGACGAGAGATTTTTAAATGAACTTGACAATATCAGTGCATTTTCGCGAAATATTGTTACATAAAAAGATTCGTTCTTTTGTTTTTATAAAGATTAGACAATATTTTGTAGTCAGGACCGTACCTAAACCGAACCTGTTCCTGAATCACTTCTGAATTTCGCTTGGTTTTGTTCACAATATTAACTATATCTATAAGCATCACAAAAAGGAAAACACAACGCGATAAGGACCTAGATTAATTTAAATAAGAGCACATACAACCAAAGAATGACGCGAATTCCTCCCCGTAAAGCCAGCTCCATCAGAGCTTGCGTGCCAAAGCACGCACATGAAAATGTACAAATGTACACCAGGCGTGACTTCAAGTATTATTTGGCACTATTTACAGCTCTGCTCACCCCATTAAGCGTCATAAGCGTTAATTCATGTATGTGGCCCTCCTTAACTTCCGAAACAGCATGAAATATGTTAATTCTGACGGAAAATAAATGATGCGGTAAACACCAAACGTAAAATAGTATCACCGTTATGTAAATGTAATTTAAACTGTAAGCGAATAAATCGATTTAAACAAATGAAACGGTTTTCGATACCAGTAACTGAAATACGTGAATTCATTAGAAAAGGCGAATTGTTACGCAGAACTGAAGGTAGGTAATCCGAAAGTCGTGGTAGTAATGTGAATCTTAAGTTGCCTTCATTATTCAGCTCAGATTTAGGCGCTTACTTTATCTAGATAATTCACCTTTCCGAAAAGCAATTTCCTCGGACGCACTTGATAGGGTCAGCCACTTCAAAAAGAAATGAAGTCAAAATTATGAAACAATATTTATATTTAAACTCGATTTTGTTTTGAGGTCGGTCCCAGGTCCCGACCCAAAACATAAGTAGGTACTTACCGACGCCAGCACCGACTTCATATTTTTTAAATATTTCATAATTTTGACTTCATTTCTTTTTGAAAACCATTTATTTATTTTTTTTAATACTTAATATATCTCAATATTACAGCAATGTTTTTGTACATATTACTGCCCCTGAACGAATTTTATAGCAAGGTTTTTTATATGTTAGACTGTAAGGATTCGGAAGTAGGTATGCCATCTTTTTTTATACTCATTTTTATTATCATTTTTTTAGATACTTTTCTTTGCTGTAGGACGTGGGTTAATTTATTTATTAAAACTTTATGCACAAATAAAATAAATAATGTACAAAGGCGGACTTAATGCTTGAGGCATTTTCTACCAGTCAACCTTAGGATGATGCAGAGACAAAACATGACCGGTGCAACATACGGGATAAATATCTAGGAAATGACTATAAAATACAAGAATAAATACTAATACATAGATAGATACATACACACATACCTACATATAAACAAAATGAACTATGAGGAGAAAAAAATTATCGGTAGAGAAAACGAATCCAGCAA
The DNA here is from genome assembly GCA_963082905.1 of Oligia fasciuncula. Classification (NCBI taxonomy): domain Eukaryota; kingdom Metazoa; phylum Arthropoda; class Insecta; order Lepidoptera; family Noctuidae; genus Oligia; species Oligia fasciuncula. The sequence continues at coordinate 15,127,977 of OY720387.1, forward strand.
ATCACCGCTGGGACGTTACGGCCAACTTTTGAATTATTTTGAATTTAGATCCTTCTTCTTTGAATATTTTTAGCTGCTCTAATATCTGAACTAATTATAATAAAAAGCGAAAATATTTAATTGTTTGTATGTTTGTTTGCTATGCTTTGACGCTAAAACGGCTGAACGGATTTGCATGATAATTTTCACATAGGTATACCATGAGCTGGATTAGGACATAGGATACTTGTTATTCCGACGTTCTCAAGGGATCGACACTTTTGCAGATAAAACCACGGGGCGCAGCTAGTAACTGATATCTATGAACTTACTAACCCGTAGGTTTCTTTTTTATCAAGTTTTGTTGTGAGTGTATTGTATTCTGTATTTTTTTATGTTTTTTTACACTTGTGCAAATAACAATCAAAATTATAAATACGTATTTCTGTGGCAAAGAAGTATTTCCTTCCTTTTTTTAGCTACAAAATGGCAATTTTTTTTTTTAATTTTACTATTTTAATGAATAATAGACACAATCATTATGTACATTATTTACGATCAAAATCATGATGACACTCACGAGTCATCACGATTTCGAGAACATTATAATGATCAAAGTATAACGCAACTCGGAAAAGACACAACTATTATAACAAGTTTCCCTCCAGCCATACCACCTACAATTAGATCAGTTCCAGCCATACGGGATATAAGGAGAAGGTCAGAAGGGTCTTAACCAAACGAAGCGTGAATCAGGCAAAAGGTTTGGGGACACTTAGAGGTTTTTGTACAAAATATAGGTAGTACGTACTGAGGTGCTTGTAGCTAAGTAACATAAGCCGCACAGGTCGATCGATCAGGTTAAGCTACGCTTGCCGCGGTTGGTCCGTGGATGGGTGACCATCTTCACATACCGTGACCCCTCCGTGTCTCGGAAAGCACGTTAAGCCGTTAGTCCCGGTTGCCATTTGTGAATCTTTGACAGTCGTTACACGTCGTCAGAAGCCCGAAAGTCTGACAACCAGTTTTATCAAGCGTATTACCCAGTAACTGGGTTGTGGAGGTCATATAGGCAGTCGCTTCATGTAAAATGTTGGTATTCAGCTGCATCCGGTTAGACTGGAAGCCGACCCTATCATGTAGATGATGATGATAGGTAGTACGTATACGTACCTAATTATAGAACTTGTAACATTTTAATATGGAGTACATATTTTCAGGGCGCTTAATCTATTTCGAAACAATGCCAGTTAGCAGAAATTAAAAAAAAAAATGATGACAAAACAAAACAACAAAGTTTAATTTCATTTTTCGAACAAAACAACTCAATCAAATCTGTAGGTCTACTTTTTTTCGGTTGGAACAGTGACCGATTTGAGGTCGTAATCGCTAAGTTGTAAGGGTGATTTACAAAACTGTGTGTTTTATCAAACAATCAATCAACTCAGCCTATTACAGAATTGCTGGACATAGGCCTCTCCCAGGCTGCGCCACAACACCCTCCGCCTACCGCATCCAGTCTGTTCCAGTCACCTTTTTAAGGTCTACGGTCCATCTAGCTGGGGGGCATCCCACACTACGCGCTCTCCACTCAGCACATCGGTCCTTTAACAAGCATGGCCAGTCCACTGCCACTTCAGTTTGCTTACTGTGCAAGCTATGACGGTAACTTCGGTTCTGTTGCGGATAATTTAATTTCTGTTTTTAACACGCTTTTTTATCCTTCATAGAAGATTCAAGCATTGCTCGCTCCATGGCGCACCTGAGTGACCTTGCAATGTGTGATTCATAATTTATTTAATATTTCTCTAATTGAGAGTGCATTTTCGCTGTCCTAAAAATATTCACACCATAAAATGTTACACCATGTCTTCTCCAAGTGTGATTAGTCGTTAGTACAAAATAATTAAGAGCTTTTACTTTGCTAAAGCTCTGATGTAAACAACATGAGAACTTTAGCAAATTCGTGTATTCAATAAATATGCATTTGTTACAGATCAGAACTGAATATAATTGCAGGGACTGCATAAATTGCGAAATTAACATGACTGATGATGATGGCTTGAATAACTTAGAATAACAATGTAGGTACGTCACCAATCCTTCTTACATTTCTGAAAGATATAGCATTGAAACCCAGATTTTTATGTATATTATAATATTATCAAAGAGGCGGATGTAATTCTACAGACATTTACCACCAGCCGTTACATTTTGTGCCAGAGACAAAACATATACCCCCTTACTAATAAACGTATTATATCAGATAAATAGTTAGTTGCACACCGGTTTCTCTCTTTCAGTTGTTAGTAATTTGACTTTCGAAAGAAGAAGACAAAGCGTTGTGTAACTATACAGACTCTATACAACGTTTATTAGTAAGGCGGTCAGTAGGTACCTACGTTACATATATCTATCTATTAATCCCGTAATATCCTCCTCGAAATCAAAATGTTTTAATTCACATAAACCTACATGGGCGCTTATAAAACGCTGGAGTGTAGGTGCACAGTTCCAATTGGTTATTTGTTTCCTTGGAGAAGAGCCGGTAAGAAACTAAACGGTTACTCTTTTACAAATAATTGGCACTGCTGGGCATAAAACGTTATATATAGAAAATATATTTTAATTCATAAAATAAATATATTAAGCATACGAATATTTCATGAGTTTATAAATAAACACATCAAATAAGTTTTTGTTATCTTAAAACAGACGTGTGTAAGAATGTGTAAACCAACAAAGCGATATTCAAAGCGTTTATTCTTCTGAAAGTAACATTCAAATCCATATTTTTAACGTGTTCTGTTTGTGTGTGTTGTGACGTGTTTTTCTGTGTTTTTTCTGTGTTCTGTTCTGCACATGAGTTATATATAACATTTCCAATATATACCTACTTTAAGAGGCTTTTAATTACGGTACATTAAACAATAAACAAGTGAGTGTGCCCACAGAGAAAGGGTCGATGGATGCCCCCAGGCAAGGCAGATAACATTCACTTTTGTTCGTTGAGCTAATAAATTGTGAGATACTGGATGGAGATATTTATTCTTCTACTGAGTTAAGGTTTGTTTAAATTGAAAAGCATTTAAATTAACATTTTCTACGAAACGGGATAATAATTGTCTTCTTTAAATATGTTTGCTTAAAGATATCTATATTTCTGTGTTAGCTTTTTGCTAGGTGATTTGGAAAATTATATGAGCAGTGGTGGCGCAGTGGAGACGGCCGCGACTTACGGGTCGTAGGTGCGAACCCTGACAGGCGCTTTACTTTCTGTTAAAAAAAAATAACTTTAAAAACTAAAACCCGAGTACTGAAAAGGATGAAACAAGAAAGTACCTTCCCGTGGTCGCATGCTGCTGCACTAACATACTTATAAGCTATGGTAGTGGTCATATTTATGGGTGTAGTACACACCATCAAACTGAACAACTTTCTTCATGGGACCAACATCGTAATCACGAAAAAAATATCAACTACCCCGTACAAAACTTAAATATGTACTCGTCCCAAATGTATGGGACGGCTGGAGATTAAAACAGAAGACGAACTAGCAGGGGATCGAGGAGGGGGGGTAGAGTGGGGGGTTCTGGGGATCAGACCGGAGGAATAAATCGTAATTTTTTCGCAATTACAAAGTTAGCCCCATGGAGAAAGTTGTTCCACTCATAAATATGACCACAGATTTCTGATACATGCTGTAGTAGGTATAACGATTTCATCATAAACTATTCCAGTGATATGAGGCATTACATCTAAGCAAACCTACCCATAAATCAAGTCACTAAGAACCACATACACAAACATAATTCCATATCAGCTACCCTACCTAATAGTTCGGAACGAGGTGAAATCAATCTCAATGTGGCAAGCAACGGTCTGAGGCGAAAGGTACGTTCAGGTGCACCTACCCCTTGACGAGTAATAAATTCAGCTGACAGTTCAATTTGACTAAACCCCGTTCCTCATACCTTAAGCCCGTTCGTGTACAACGCAAACTTATAGATAACCTGAAGAGAAACTCCCGTATAATATAACGTTCTCATTCTAATCGCAGTCTCAACCTGCCAAGAACACCGCTAATTTAGTCACATTTTTGACATTGATTATCGCTGAGATCTGAAGGCCAATTTAAGAATAAGGACCTATACAGACAGTCAATGTCAAAAACTTGTCAAAACTGTATGGAAATTAGGGGTATTTTTGACAGGTTGAGACTGAGATCAGACCGTGAACGTTTTTAAAATTACGAGAATTGCCCTAAGATTGCGACTAGCTTTTGAGGACTGAAATTTAATTTAATAAATAAGCTGTTTGTTTTCTATTAATAAAATTAAATTTTATTCGAGAACATCCATCGGTTTCTTAGTAAACTTCAACTATATCCGACGCTCCTGTACACTTATCTCCTTTGTTGACTGTACCTAACTGGTAACTTTTGAGTAGCGTCGTGTACGAAAGGCCTTATTTGGCCAGAAACAGTACCTAACTGTAAAATCTTTTGGCACTTTGTTTTGGTAATAGCACATTTTACATTATGCATTTACTCCCGTCACGACCTAATAGCTAGTAGTGGAGCGAAAGGCTAATATATAAGCGCCATTTGCGCAGCCGTTCAATATTATCGCTTACGCATACTAATAGATTTGTAAATGTTTTGTTGTTATTAGTTTTACACCTCTTGGGAGAAATTGGTTTTTATTTTATAAGGTAGGTACCTACTAAAGACTAGATTAAGTTAATATGTACTTTGAGCCTTTAGTCTGCTTGGTTTTACCATGAAACCTTCATGAATATTTTATAAGTTGATGGCATAATATTATGAGACAAACACTATTTCGTATTCAGAATATAGAAAAAAAACAGTTCAGTGAGCTGACAGAACGCGTCATCATGTAAAATATTATAATAGATTAACGGGTTTGAAAATTTTTAAAATGGAGTCTGGCATACAAGTACCTAATCTCGCGCCATTTTGAAAATGGCGGCTACGAATGAAACCTCTATGAATCGATAGCTGACACCAATGCAAACAGAAAATATAATAAGACCAAACCCCGTAAAGTGCCACGTTTCCGAGATATTAACCATTCAAAATTGATGATTGTGTCACGTAATCAACTTTGAACGTCGATTTATATCAGCATGTCCGCCATTTTCAAAATGGCGCGACAGTAGGTATCCCAGGATCCGTATAAAAACCTTCAAACCCCTTTACAAGAGTTTGAGCTCAAGGCAACAAAAAGTACGATAATGTAGGTACATTATCTCCGTAAAAGTTAAAGTATTCGGCTTTAGTATAAGATACCTCACTTTGTTTAGAAAGGACTGCAAACATTTGTTTCGATATCCCAAATACCTTTTTTGTAAGAGGAAGCTTACCATAAAATTGGTAAGTTAAAAAAGTTACCATGGAACAAAAAACAATGAACGTTGGAAAGAAAATATTGTGCTCTTTTAATTTCTAACGTGACGATATTATCGCAGATGGTGGTCCACGTTCATAATATATATGGAAATACGTGCACATTATAACGTTATCGTGAACGGAAATTTAAAAGCATCTTCATATATTTCCATACATTTTATTTCCCTGTGTTACCGTCATACCGTTTCTTCGATGTACCTAGACGTCACCTTAATATTGGCACGTTAGAAATTATAGGAGCGCACATTTTCACCACTCCTAAGCAAATGGCTAGTCCGTCATAGTAGCAGCTTTGTTGTTATTGAAGTGAAAACTTCTTCAGGCGTGTTGGGCATTTTTTGAAATAGGAAAAAACCATTGAACCGTCGCGTCGCCGCGCCGTCGCCACTGTTATCGTAAGTGACACCGCGCATGTTTTCTTTATAAGACGATTAAAAAAATATTCGCTTCGGATGTGTTCGGCTGTCCTCGAGATGTACAGTCAACAAAAGAGATAACTATGCAGGATCGTCGGATATAGTTGAAGTTTAGTAAGAAACCGATGGATGGTCTCGAATAAAATTTTATTTTATTAATAGAAAACAAACAGGTCATTTATCAAATTAAATCCATCGGTTTCTTACTAAACTTCAACTATATCCGACGATCCTGCATACCTATATCTTTTCTTGACTGTACTCGGTTTTAATATAGTGACTGGTAATTAGTGACCGATAGTTAAACGATTGATTAACTATCGGTCACTAATTACCAGTCACTAACTGTAAAAAACAGCTGTTCTCTACATTTTGACGAGTTAGACGAACATAAATGTAGGGAACAGCTGATTTATTTTCGCGATTTCAGGTTTGGTCCCATAGTAAAAGTTGTTCATAATGATGAGTAAAATCACGTGTTTAAGTATCGGTCACTAATTACCAGTCACCCTATATATCCGATATATCAGTGAGTGATGGCAAAGTATTCTGTTTGTGTTTTGTTTTCACTTCTGTCAGCACTACCGGAGTGCCACTGTTTTTGGGATCAGGAAGGCCCAGGATGTCCATTTTCACAACTTAATCCTGTACTTGTGTTGAATGCAAAATCATCATCATCATTTATCATCCCGAAGGCGACAGTCAACTGTTAAACCCTTTTCATTCACTACTAAGCCTCATCCATCGTAAACAGTCACACAGCTGCTTATAATAGTGTTTGTTGAACTATCTATCAACTTAGTCAGTAACTTGGGGAATGTAACCAATATTCTGTAACAATGTTCGTCCGCGACAATGTAAAAGTCCGTGGAGTTTCTGACCCGTTTTTTTCTAAAGGATATATCCTTTATACGCTACACACAACAAGGTATATATGTACAAGGGTACTACACTTTGGAATGGGCGACTAGCTTCATCTTTCTGACAGACCGACTCCTTGGCAATTTGATAGTGCCTGTAGGTAATTGGTTTGATTTAAATAAATGCTTTGACTTTGATCACAAATCTGAGCTACAATTTTCGTTCTTCCACCTTCAGTATACCTACCAAAATTTATTTGCAAAGAAATATACGGTTAGGTTTTGAAGAACTTGTTTTTAGAAGGGTTCATTAATACATTTATTTAGCTCTCAGTAGGAAAAAAACCGAAAACGATATTTTCGACCCCAAGTGTAGATGAAGTGTGAAATGATTTTTTTTTTTCAAATAAAGTTAGAGGCACACGTTTTACGAGCCCTGAATCGGCGGTGAATGCGTTCCATGAAACCATTGAAGAAGTCCCTAAGCAAGACTGGTCCAACTGCTTTGTACCTACAGTGGTTTACAAAAATGCTTTATTTGCGAGGGAATATACCTACTTTGAAAAACAATAAATGTATCGTAAGTCTTATATCTTAGTCTTATTTATCAGAATCCAGAAACTTTCAGTATGTCCCACTTAAAAACCTTTTTAAGGTAAAATTCAAATTACCAATCACCCTGTACCATAATCACTATGCTTTTCCAGCGAATCCAATAAAAATATAAATACCATAGCATAATCAGCCTATAATGTTCCCACTGCACACCACACACACACACACACACACTGGACAATGCTGGCGCAGTGGTATCGGCCCTGACTTACGAGTAGGTCGTGGGTTCGAACCCAGGCGGGCGCTTTACCTACTTTGTGTAAATAATTTTATCACCACTGCTCTCAAAACGTTGAAGGAACACTGTAAAGAGACGGGCATATCCTAGAACCAAAAATTGGAAGACGTGTGACGTGTGACGTGTGATCTACCAATCCGCACTGGGCCCGCGTGGTTTATTTAGCCCAAAAATAAGAATTATTCGTGATTTAGGCGTGGGAGATGCCATTACTTTTACAAATATGTTCAATTAATCGCCAGCCCGTAGCGCCGGGACAGCGCAGCGAGCTGTTAAGCCCTGATACGTAATGATCCACAATTCACAGAACGCACAAAGAACACTTAATTTTTTTCGCGTCATTAGTGACGACATTTTTCTTTGCCTCCCTTTTGCACCAACGTTAATAGTAAGTTTCTACAGTTAAAATAACTGATTGCAGTTTGGATTTTTCTTTTTTAGTCCCGTGGGCATTGGTTCTTTCGAATTATATTCAACAATTTTGGGATTTTGGTAAGTAATTTGACGCTGGGGAGTTTGTTTCCCACTTTCTCTTCCCAGCTAAACCACTAGGAAATGGGGCGGGCTTTTTGTGTAATTTTGGCGTTGAAAAAGTGCTGATTCTATTCAGCACTTTTTACACAATTCATTTGAATAAATGATTTTTTATTTAATTTGATTTTGATTGATTCACACAACTACAGGCTAAATAATAGGTATTCCTAAATACTATGGATTAAGATTTAATTAGGCTAATTTAGATAATTGAGAAAATATTGATCTAAAATCCATCGCGTATGCTAATACATACATTGTAACAACAAATAACATTATCTTAATACACGACAAGGTAATTAGTAGCTTGTATAGCTATTGAAGCTTGAAAGAGTAGATTATATAGGTATATTAGAGCACCTTGAATGAAGTAAATGATAACAATGTTGAGTAAACTTCCCTAATTTAATTTATTTGGAAAGGATTTAATCACGGCTATTACTTTTAAGGGAACTACATGACCTAAAGCGCGGTCACTGTCGGACTGCATAGAAAAGAAAGAGAAGCGCGATGACACAACGCTGGTAATTTATTGCAAAATATGAAGCAAGTATTTAATTACAAAAAATCTATTGTTTGGACTAAAAAATTAAAACACTAGTGTTTTAGTATGTTGCTTGCAGAATAATAAGTAGTAGTGGATGAGGATTAGTGGATGTCACATGTCTTCGAATTTTTGGTTCTAGGTCCGGTTTTCTCACCAAATAATTGGTAGGTAATTAAATCACACAATTAAATTTTAGAGCCTGGTAACACTTCATTCCAGCCTAACTTTGTTTTAAACAGAATTAATATACTAATAAAATCTTTACCAACCCATTACGGATAACAATTTTTATTTTATTATTATAATAGATTAATAAAATAGCTCTTACTTGTTGTAAAGTATAATGTCGGGTCTCCAGACCCTTTCAAAGGGTATTCTGATGACTCCGATGCCGTCAAAGTCGCTGGTGTTCCACCTCAAGTGGTAGTCTGTCCATATCTGTGTGATCCAGCAGTTCGTTGTTAGCAGCTGGTCTTTTTCTTCCTGTAACAATAATATACAGAATACTTACTTGTTAAGAGAATGGAAATTACCGGGGTATAGTAGGAACGAAAAGTTTAATATTGTTTGTTTAAAGTTAAACGAATACATGAAAGAAACTTGAAAAATATCTATATAACTTTGCGAGTTGAAAACAGGCAAAAACTAGAAGCTGTAAGTAAGACAAAGACATTTATTCGTCGGATATGGTAGGTACAAAGTTGGTTAGTCTAGTATATAGTTACGACTTACGAGTATGTTCAGGAAATCAGGACACATCCGCCGCTAGAAGCGACATACGAATATTTACATTATTACACGTGGGTATAAAACCTAATACCTACTACTTATACTCTAATATACAAGAGAGAGAGGGGCTTGTGGCTAAGTTCCTAATAACAGCCGCACGGGCCAATTGATCAGGTTAAGCTACACTTGCCGCGGTTGGTCCGCGGATGGATGACCATCTTCACATACCAAGAACCCTCCGTGCCTCGGAAATCACGTTGCTCCCTGTTGTCATTCTTGATCTTTGACAGTCGTTATGGATCGTCAGAAGTCCGAAAGTCTGTTAACCAGTCTTACCAAGGGGTATCGTATTAGTCGCTCTATGTAAAAAATCTGATATTCAGCAACATCCGGTTAGACTGGAAGCCGACCCCCACATAGTTGGGAAAAGGCTAGGCAGATGATGTGACTCTAATCTATATAGTATAGTATTTTTTTTAATGTACCTATAGGTATGTAAATACAGGGTTATTGGTAAAACATTAAAAACCTCAAGAGGTCATTGTACTCATCATTATGAATAACTTTTACTATGGGACAAAACATGAAATCGCGAAAAAAAAATCAGCTGTTTCCTACATTTATGTTCGTATAACTCGTCAAAATGCAGGGAACAGCTGATTTTTTTTCGCAATTTCAGATGAAAATAAGTTACGAGTACATGCGCACTATGTAATTTTAAACTCAATAATTCGTTAGAGTCCTGATTCCCAATACAAAAACATGGCTCAATATATTACAATACAAAAACAATTGCCGAGAACTTAAAAGTACTTATTTGTTCCCGTGTACTTTTAAAAGCAATCCAAGTTTTACAAGAATTACTGTTGCAGAATGTTGGAAAAGATTAGGAAATCGTGTAAACCATTAAGGTTTGTTTCTTTCCTTAACCCTTTTCTGGGAATAAATAAGTAATGTTCCAAATAAATTAACACTTTCCGGGACACTTAACACCCCCAGACATAATAACAATAAAACTTCTATTGTGACTCATTCAGTGTCCTTCAATGTTTTAACTTTTTAAAAACAATTTATTTTTTTCCAGGAAGGAAAAAAAGAAATTGTTTTGTTGTCTTATGCAGTTGACATCGTCGCAAATGGCTGTCAAATATTACGCTGTTTCAATATTTAATTATTAATTAATCAATGAAATCTTGATATATAAATTAATATAAAATAAATATTCATTATTACGATATTAATTATTGCTATTCGTAAGCAATAATTAATAGCGTAATAATGAATATTTATCTATATTTATATACCTACCTTTCGCATATCGCGTTTACAGGGTATGTACCGATAACAATAGAATTTCTATTGTGTCTGCTAATTGGACATGCGACGGGTTAATTCCTCTTACAGATCTAAGACCTAATTTGATGATAGTGTGGCTATCAACTATATATTTTTTATTTTTTTTTAGCCTATACTGTCCCACTGCTGGGCAAAGGCCTCCCCCAAGTCCTTCTAGGAACTCTTTTTTCTAGGGCTGGTTCGAGGTGGCGCAGGAAAAGAGTTCCAACTATTATTTATGGATGATAATATTTTTTTAACGAAATAACTGTAACTAGGTTGTGGAGGTCAGATAGGCAGTCGCTCTATATGAAATACTGGTAATCAGCTGCGTACGGTTAGACTGGAAGCCAACCCCAACATAGTTGGGAAAAGGCTTGGTAGATAATGATGATTTTTAACGAAATAATTATGTACATTATGCATCTGCTACAGAAATACCTACTCAATTTAAATGAAACAAAACAATACCTACTTAAATAGCTATCTGACTATTAAACATAGGTGGTGACTCGTGTATCGTCAGTCTAACAAACATAATATGTGGTTTCAAATGCCTGCAAAAAGGATTTAGAAAATTTCCATCGTTCTGACCTTGCCAACTTTCCGAATCCATCAATCTACCTAGCTTTTTCCCAGCTATGTTTGAGTCGGCTTCCAGTCTAATCTGATGCAGCTAAATACCAATATTTTACATGGATCAACTGCCTATCTGACCTCCACAACCCAGTGTCTGGGTAATTCGATACACCTTGGTAAGACTGATTGTCATTTCGGGCTTCTGACGGCTGCCAACTTTCTGAATGCACCCTCTTTATCTATTTTACGTAAATAAACATAATTAATCTTTTGAAAACAATAAGGCTGACGTCTAACCTAACCTTTATAAATATAATACAATACACAGTAGGTATGAGCCATTTATAAACCGCTTAGGTACAAAAAAAAAGGGTCGAAAACCATCCTGAATAATGATAAAATAATAATGCTGACGCATAACCCTATGACGATGACAAATTGTTTCAGTACAATGTATCGGATGACGGAAAGGATGAGATATTAACCCAATATATGAGAAGCCAAATTTATTGATGAATGATCAGAAATATACGTAAGTATTGATCTAGATAAACATGATCGGAAGCTAGACATGATCAATTTGATCGTTTCATTGATATGAATTTAAGAGTTATTATGATAATAATATGGTTATCTATTATTTATTGACGACAGTCCTTTGTTTCTTGTGCAACCATACCATTTTATTTCTTTCTTTAAACACCACTATATTATTATATATACTTAATTATTTTGAAACAAATATCTAATCGATTTTTATGGTTCCGTACCTCAAAAGGAAAAAAACGGAACCCTTATAGGATCACTTTGTTATCCGTCTGTCTGTCTGATTTATCTCAAGAACGCTTGGAGGTATCGAGTTGAAATTAAAACCACTAAGGTCTATACAGTCCCTTGAAGCTGTGAAAAAATCAAACTTCTAAGTTAAATATCATAAAAAAGATACGGCCGTATAAGCCGCAAAAAAACGTATATTTCGACACTCTCAATTGAATCAAAATTTATAGGGTAGGTACCTACTTCCCGTTGACCTAGAATCATGAAATTTGGCAAGAAGCCATGTCATGTAACACAAGTAAAGGAATAAATCCGAAAACCGTAAATTTGTAGTTACATACCTACCTACAATTTCATACATACCTACCTATCTATCAATTTGTACGGAACCCTCGGTGCGCGAGTCCAACTAGTTCTTGACCGTTTTTTTTTTATTTTGGTCCACGTAACATAGGGTCTAGTTAAAAAAACCAGCGTCAGGCATTTGTTGTCTGACATTTATGCAGAGCGCAGCCGTAAGGCACAAACGATGACTGTTTTATGTTTTTTTTTGTGTGTGAATATTGTGTGCCCATGTACCTGGGTCAAATAGACTTATTTTATTTCTTTCATTCTTCTTTCTAGGTATTTTTGCGTAATGACGTATAGTGGTTTGTCTTTTTGTAGTGTATCTATTTATTTAATAGTTAAGTAAACACTATCTCATGCACATCTGTAGTGAGGTAGCTGTCACTAATGTCAACTGTCAGTTCTCCACAAATGGCGGGAAAAAAAAAAGAAGAAGAAAAAAGAAGAAGTTGAAAATCTAACTGCACGAGAGGCTCGTTGTAGTGATGAGCCATCGATATAATTCAACAAGATTCTACAGATACCTACAATACGACCGACGTAACTTGGCAGGCCTGAACATAGGCACTAAGACCTTTCGCGCATGTTCTCTCACTCGCACTCGCCTCATGTCACCATTTGGTTCCTAAAAAATCTTACTGCGCCGCCTTCTGAGCAAAGTTCAGACCCGCCAAATTACGTTGGCCGTATTGTTGTACTTAGTAAACGATAACTTAATATCACGCCCGAAGAGGTATGGTATACAAAAGCATTTTTCATATACTTACGGTAGACGGGACAAAGCACATTATATCTCGTGTCGTAAACATGACAGGTCTCATTGTGTGCAAAAGAAAATTATTTACTTCGAAAATAGTTTTCTTTTGCACACAATAGGAAAAAAAGAAAAAACTAAGTAATTGTATATTGTGGTATTGCAAACCTCGTAGTGATAAAATAACTGAACATATCTACGGTTTATTTCGTTAGTATCTTCTGTGTCAAACTATCTGACGGTTGGTAATCAAAGGTTGGTGTCGTTATCAGTGCATCGTGTCAAACTTGGGTATTTGTATAATTTAATTATGCTGACTGGCGAGTCAAGGGATGACAGTTTTCCTATGAAATTACTTCTGATACCTCAGTATGACCTCCTCTATAGCATTTTAAATATCTTTGAGTACCTACCTACGACCACATTTCACCAGTTATGGTTAACTGGCGCAGTTCTGCATGATACCTTCACGAAGCATTTGTTACACAGAACACTCTACAAAGAAATTATCGCATACCTATTGATCCAAGCAGGATTTTATTATGTCCTTTATCACACTAATATTATAAAGGCGAAAGTTTGTGAGTGTGTGAGTGTGTGTGTGGGGATGTGGGGGTGTGTTTATATGTTTGTTACTTTTCATGCTCAAACAGCTGGACCAATTTTGATAACATTTTGTATGGAGGTAGCTAGTTGTACCTATATAACGAAAAGTTAAGTTAACGTAAAATGTTCTGAAATTCGGAATTCTCGTAAGACAGATCGATTAGCAGTTATGAGCCCAATGATATATTAGATTAAGGGGATCGCAGGCGAGCACACACTTACCTACTCACGCCTGAGGCAATACGCTTCAAATATCTTCTCCGTACCTACTGAAAAGTACGCCACTCTAGTGAGAGTGGCGTACTTTTCTTTTTCAAACGTGAGTATAATTTCGAAATTTCCCATCAACTAGTTCTAAGTTCTAGGCTCCGAATATTCATACCGTTATTGAAAACACTTAATTTGATAAAGTAATTTACATAACCACACTATTTTTTTTTTCAGGAATTTCCTTGATTTTTCCACGATGAGGTTACCAAAAACTCGAAGCAAATGAACAACCAAAATGCCTGAACAATGGATCAAACAAAATGAATGAAATTTAAAAGGGTTTTTTTTATAATGTACCTAAGCTAAATGTTGATCCAACAGTATACAAATGTTCGTGCGTGCCCTTTCGTCCTCATGCACCCCCGTCAAAACGCTCCGACAACAGTAATGACGTAATATTCGTCATGACTGAGAGATTACCTCGGATATGAGGCATTTTGTGTGTATTTTTATGAAGAGCAGTTACCTAAATCTCATACAAATATGTCATGACTGTGTTGTCAGAGTTTTTTATTCTATTTGCCATTCAACGTGGCAATGCTGCCAGTCTTCTGGGCATGTTTCACACGTTGACAGTGATGCGGAAGAGTACTTCGACGCCTAAGTGTTCTTTTGTTTTTGTATTTATTTGTATTATACCAACAGCTCATGCCATTAAAAAAAAATGAGATTTTCATATGGCAATGTCAATCCATATTATTATGAAAGTCACTAATTTTTTTTTCACATTCTGTTTGTATTTCTCGGTTCTATTCCATTCAAATATGAGCTCAACCGGTCACTGAATGAGACAAATATTACTTTTTTCTATTGTTACCGAACTTAATAAGTCTACCTAACAGACGAGGGGTAGCGAGCGAGAAAGACAGAGACATAGTTTTTTTTTTTGGTTTGTTTTCGAACGTTGTTGTAATCAACTTTGGTTGAAGGGATCTTACGACCAATGCCCCAAATCCGATCCATTACCTAATGGCACGACCGCACCTTCTGTCAACGACAATTATGCCTAAAATCTGATTTACTTAATTAATTTGGCGTAATCTACCAAAGGGCCTGTTCTCCGATATCCTGATATCTGATATTCTCTCCATCGACTAACAGCAGTCGGAAATAAATCGTTAAGCGTAAGTCGAGAAGAATGCCCGAAGCATTATAAAGCTTCGTTATAACGAAATAAAGTTAAGTATACATTAAAAATACGGGATTTTTTATAACTGAGTTAGGAAAACATAATTAGAATGTTAACGTTAAGCATTTACCTGAAGTCTAAAATGGAAAAGAGTGCCGTATTCTTAAATATTTTCAGGGAACACATTTATTTTTATGTCTGCCACGTGTACCAACAATAGTCATCTGCCTAGCCTTTTCCCAACTATGTTGGGGTCGGCTTCCAGTCTAACCGGACGCAGCTGAATACCAGTATTTTACATGGAGCGACTGCCTATCTGACCTCCACAACCCAGTTACTGGGTAATACGAAACCCCTTGGTAAGACTGGTTCGGGCTTCCGACTACCCGTAACGACTGTCAAAGATCCACGAATGACAGCCGGGAGCAACGGCTTAACGTGCTTTCCGAGACACGGAGGGGTCACGGTATGTAAAGATGGTCACCCATCCACAGACCAACCACGGCAAGCGTAGCTTAACCTGATCGATCGATCTGTGCGGCTGTTATTATTTAGCCACGGGCCCCACGTGTACCAACAATAAGCATGAACAAAAGACGATTAGAATATTCTAGTGGCCTTATTACAAAACAAGGTTTATGTCTAGACCCACGTTTAAACCATCGAGCCATTTTTAGGGTTCCGTACCTCAAAAGGAAAAAACGGAACCCTTATAGGATCACTTTGTTGTCCGTCCGTCCGTCCGTCTGTCAGTCAAGACCCTTTATCTCAAGAACGCGTGGAGGTATCGAGTTGAAATTAAAACCATATAGGTACTCAACTCTACAGTCCCTTGAAGCTGTGAAAAAAAAACAAAAAAAAAAACGTATTTTTTGACGCTCAAGGGAATCAAAGTTTATAGGGTACTTCCCGTTGACCTAGAATCATGAAATTTGGCAAGAAGCAAGATCATGTAGCACAAGTAAAGGAAAAATCCGAGAACCGTAAATTTGTGGTTACATACCTACAATTTCATACATACCTCTACCATATCTATCAATTTGTACGGAACCCACGGTGCGCGAGTCCGACTCGCTCTTGACCGGTTTTATTTAATTTGGAACTTCATTCTGATAAACCTAAAGTTCGAATTACAAAAAACCGTGTCTAAGTCGTAAGTTTTGTATTAAACCTTGCTCGGAACAAAGATCAAAGTCCTATAACAGGCTCGATGATTTAAGTTAGAACTCATTTTGTAATGAGGCCGAATTTTACGGAATTACAGGTAAGTACTTTTAATATTACAAAGATAATTTTAGTGCACAAAGGAAATTAAAATAAGCACGCGCCGTTAGTTCCTTTCCGCCATTAGATACCTATCATAATAATCTCATTGAATGATTACAGCATAAATAATCAGTCTATAATTTTTCCACAGCTGGGACACAAACCTCCTCTCGGTGAGAGGGAGTGGGCCGTAATTCACCACGCGGGCCCAGTACGGGATGGTAGAGCTCACAGGTCATCGAATTTTTGGTTCTAGGACATGTCGGTTTCCCCCCGATGTTTTCCTTCACCGTTTTCAAAGCAGTGGCGATGAAATAATTTACAGAAAGTTAAGTGCCTGATAAACTTGAATGATTAAACAGACGGAAAACAAAAACGAACCGAAAGAAACCTAAAATAGTTACAAAGGCAAAATAGGTACTAAACGCCTCAGGAATAAAGTCTTTGGCACTTGTGCGAAAGTAAAAAGAAGAATGAAACAAAAGAAGCATGTTCGATGCTCGAAGCTCTATTCAGCCATGCAATACATACGTATATCTCGTGAAAGGATTCTCTAGAAGCGCAAATAAAAAATTACAGAACGACATTTCCAGCTCGCACAATAAAATAAAATCAAGGCGTAGCACGTATTGGATTTTTTCCTCATGAATCACAAATTCGCAACTAGGTATATAATGTGAGATTTGACGCTATATGAGCACGCGCGGCCACAAAAACGAATAACGTAGCACATAGCATTTTTATAAGAAAAAAAATCCACATCGTTTTATATGAAAGTGTGTACGTCTCGGCTTTTACTGCTTCAAGCAACGTTTAACTTTAAAACGAACTAACATGCTCCTCAAGAGAGTGTAACCCTCAGAAATACTTGAGACACTGAAATGTATTTCGCTGGCCGTTATTCAACATACTGCGACTGCAATAAAAATGTGCTTGTGGTTTCCGCATTTTGTTCTTTAGAGGTAAAACCAAGCATTCAAGAGTTGAAGTTATGCAAACGTTTTCAGACATACACAACAGCTATAGGTACCTATACGTCAGCGAGTTTGCATGCCTGCATCTTGCATGAGTGACAAAAAATGCAAAGAAGAATCTTAGATATTTTTTAATTAATTAAAATATTAGCATAATATAGCATAATCAGCCTTTAATGTTCCCACTGCTGAGAAAGCGGCCAGAGAGAGAGAGTGGGCTATAATGTACAATACGACCGACGTAACTTGGCGGGCCTGAACATAGGCACTAAGAACTTTCGCGCATGTTCTCTCACTCGCACTCGCCTCATGTCACCATTTGGTTCCTAAAAAATCTTACTGCGCAGCCTTCTGCGCAAAGTTCAGGCCCTCCAAGTTACGTCGGTCGTCGGTCACGCGGGCTCAATGTGCGTTGGTGGACGTCACATGTCTTAAATTTTTTTAGTTCTAGAACATACCTCACGATGTTTTCCTTCATCGTTTTGAATTAAAATATTATAAGGTCGAAATCATAACAGTCGTCACGCACGGCTTATACTTACGCAACCCCAATATCGCTTACTCATGCCTTAATTCGCGCTTCAGTTCTCCGAATGTACATTCGGAAAAATGCACCGAGAATTTCATAAATACCGCATTTTCAGTTCAGAAAATGTGTTGTGATTTAAAAAAGAGAAAGCTAGACTAAGACAGCAGCTATATTTTATTGTATATCATGTAGGTATAGACGCCAGCACATTAAGCTACCCGAAACTGTAAAATTTTCCCAATCAACTTTGAATCTTATATTTTAGCGATAAAGTTGAAAATCTATTAAAGAAATTTGACAGATTGTGGTAGCTTGATGTGCTGGCGTCTGTACAATAATTCACCATATGTCAAATAAATTATGCGAGCCGTCCGCACCTTAGCTTTGGACTGGTCAACCCCAACTTGACGTAGCAGGATGAAAAACGACTACTGTCTACCGAAAAATATAATGTAATAAATAAAATAATATAATAGAAACATAATTCCAGAAATCAATCATTTCGTTTCCGACGTCGTACCGCATACAATATGATAGAACGATGTGTATGTCGGTCTGGTAACATAAAATTTTATAAGTCCACTGATCAGGGTGGCACATAAACTCAAACAATATTTTTTTCTAGAAAAATGGTGTCATACCCTCTTTATTTCATGGTCCTTCATATCTTCTGAAAAGGGTCACGGGGAACCGGTGGTTGCAGTTGCGAAGTCATCTCTCATGGGAATCTCGGAAAAGACCCGTAAGTGTTCAACAATGAACGTTTTCCCGGACGTCCGATAACTTGATAATGATGATAAATGGTTTTTCTGACGGAAGGGGTTTACCTATCACCCTTTATGAGCATTTTCTTTTTGTTTTGTACCCGTCCGATGTTTTTTAATATTTTTCCTGTCTTTAGGGTAGGTACCTATATTTTCAGGATCTTCTATTTATCAAACCCACCTACTAGGTGGCAGCGTATTTCAGCGTATCCATACTTAATATTATAAATACGAAAGTAACTCTATCTGAATGTTACCTTTTTACGCCTTAACCACTGAACGGATTTCGATAAAATTTGGCAAAGAGAAAAATGGCATCCTTTGTATAGGCTACTTTTTGTCCCGGGAGCACGTTCCCGTGGGATAATTTCCGACATCCACGCGCCGAAGCCGCGGGCAGAAGCTAGTATAAAAACATAATAACCTACTACAAAAACGCATACTTTTTAGGGTATATTACTGTGTTACATTACATTACCACTTCATAAAACCATCACATCTTCTTACAACAGACATAATTTACAATCTAATGTCGTACTTAAAACCCTGTTAACAGATACTTTGTGGTACGAAATTTACGCAGGATTCACAAAATGATTTTTTACGCGGGGCCTGACGGAAATTATAACTTCCTATGGAGGAAAACCTTACACTTAGAGATCAATCTTGTTACCACTGTACATGACATGTTGTAGTCTCGACTTCGAAATATTACACAAAGATATTAAAACGAATTGGTATGAAAAGGATCAATGTTACACTTTTTGTTATGCGCTCCGTAATTTTATTGTACCCTGGGGATTACATGACCAAAACCGCAGTCACCAGAGGCGTCTCTAGCCCATGTAGCGCCCGTGTGCAAACATTACCCAAGCGCCCCCCAGTTTCGGGAGTTTCGGAGAAGTTTCGGGAGGTTCCTGCACATCATCAGGCGGGAGGAAACGCCCATTCCAGGATCGCCCAAAGGACACGGTGGAGGTCTGCCCCGCTTGGGCGGAGCACCGCCGTGTCCTCGTAGAGGCGATCGGCAGCGGCGGCGACCTCTCGCGTCCGGCCCTGGTGCAAGCCATGGTCCGGCGCGAGAGCGAGTGGGAGGCAGTCACCTCCTTCTGCGCAGCAGTCATGCTAGCGAAGGAGGTGGCGGGACGGCTCAGGGAGAGAGCCTCCCGTCCCAGCCGCCGCGGGAGACGCTCCGGGCGTCGGGAGCCGCGTGACGACTCCCGGCCACCGTAGGCGCGGGCCTGCGGGCGGAGAGTAATGGGTAGCTCACCGTCCGATCAGGACCAGGCCCGTGCCGGACGGCGCGTACGTGTACCACGCGCGCCTCAAAGAGATGTCAGCATCGAGGAGGGGCCCCATAGGGCCGAAGCCTACCGGGTCAGCGGGATTGTCCGAAAGGGTCACCGCTGGCCCGGAACATAAAGGGCTAAGGAAGGAACACGGGTAGGTTTTAGTCAGTAAGAGTCTGACACTCCCTTCCGCTCCACCCAGAGCGGGAGGGGTGATTTGATGATTTCCCATCCAAAAAAAAAAAGCGCCGCGCGCGGTCCAAATGGAAGAAAACAAAGTAAAAGTTTTTAACTAATTTTCCCTATAAGTCTTCGTTTCACTAGGGTTCAAAAAATAGGCCCTCAATCCAGATGCACATGTTGAATTCGCATTATTCGCAATATGATTGTCATGTCTATGGTCGGCGTGTTTTCAATTGAATCATTGAAACAGGTGCCGCCGACCGATGCGATACTAACTACTACACCAATTAAAATCTTTAATAATGTGTATGTAAAAAGGTTTATTTCATATTAAAAAAAAAGTTAAAATTGTAAAAGCCGCTCGCGCGCTCTTGGCGCGGCTTGCTTTGCTGTAATTCGACAAATATAAGAAGAGCTCCAGATGCTATACAAAATGTATGCTAAGCGGAGCTCTTTTTACGTTGGTCATTGAAAGTCCCGCGGCCGGCCAACGGCCGAGTGGGGCTCCGTAGCGAGCGGGGCTCGGCGCCCCTAGGACCGCTGCGCCCGTGTGCACCGCACACCCTGCACAATAGGTAAAGACGGCCCTGGCAGTCACTGTCGGCCTGCATAGAAAAGAAAGAGAAGCGCGATGACACAACGTTGGTAATTTATTGCAAAATATGAAGCAATTATTTAATTACAAAAAATCTTTTGCTTGGACTAAAAAACCGGGCAAGAGCGAGTCGGACTCGCGCACCGAGGGTTCCGTACCATCATGTTTTTAAATTTTCACCGGCGAGCTACTAACTAGATCTCGTTCAAACCAATTTTCGGTGGAAGTTTACATGATAATGTACATCATATATTTTTTTTAGTTTTACAAATTTTACCACTTTGGAAGTGTCTCCCGGGCAAACTATTCAGTTTAGTAAAAAAATATATTAGAAACCTCAATATCATTTTTGAAGACCTATCCATAGATAAGCCCACACGTATGGGTTTGATGAAAAAAAAAATTTTGAGTTTCAGTTCTAAGTATGAGCAACCCCCATAATTTATTGTTTTTTTCTATTTTTTTTTTGTGAAAATCTTAATGCGGTTCACAGAATACATCTACTTACCAAGTTTCAACAGTGTAGCTCTTATAGTTTCGGAAAAAGTGGCTGTGACATACGGACGGACAGACAGACAGACATGACGAATCCATAAGGGTTCCGTTTTTTGCCATTTGGCAACGGGGTTCCGTTGCCAAATGGCAAAAAACGGAACCCTAGACTAAACACTAGTATTTTAGTATGTTGCTTGTAGAATAATCTGACAAAAAATCAGAATGATTGTATGTATGTATATTATATGGTTTTTATTGTAAAAAGAAAGGTTTTAGAGGTATCTTAATTTTTTTTTTTATCGTATCAAATTAGTTGTATTATGTTCTCAACACACTATCTTCCTAGCATATATACTGAAGAATTGATATATTTTTCTGATTTTGTTTACTGTAGTCGATCTTAAACTTTTATTGTTTCTAAAACTTGCGTTTTTTGTGTTTAGGTCCTGTAAGCCCCGTATTGTAAGATCCTTAAACATTCATCTGCCTAGCCTTTTCTTAACTATGTTGGGGTCGGCTTCCAGCCTAACCGGATGGAGCTGAAAGAGTATTTTACATGGAGCGACTGCAGCCTATCTGACCTCCATAACCCAGTTAGGTACTGGCTAATAGATACCCCTTTTTGGTAAGACTGGTTGTCAGACTTTCGAAGATCCACGAATGACAGCCGGGAACAAGCACGGAGGGGTCTCAGTATGTAAAGATGGTCACCCATCCACAGACCAACCGCGGCAAGCGTAGCTTAACCTGATCAATCGACCTGTGCGACTGTTATTATTTAGCTTCGGGCCCCTCAACATCCTTAAACATTATGGAATGTCAATAAGGATATGAATATGGATTTGCCTTTGACTATGAACTAAGTAAAAATTGCAGACGATCCCCGGTTGTTACGGCGTTTTTACAATCACTTTCACGAAGCTTTCTCTAACTACAGTATAGATTCTATTAGCAGAAATAGTCAGTTTAAAGCATTCCTTAGGTATGAGACTCGACACAGTTTTCTCAAAATAAAAAAGTGTTAAATTTAAATCAATAAGTGTTGAAAATTTAAATAAATGCTTTGAGTTTTGTGTTTCAGATTGACAACTTGCTACCCAGAAAAGTACTCGATTGATATCGATTTCACGTGGTCGCCATTTCATGAACTTGACAGACTTCAAGTAACTTTTGACGCGCGTACTGAACTTATAACCTCTCTACGCTCACAAACACAAATTATACACATTCCTACATAATCAAAGTCCTCCAGACCGTATTTCGACCATGGCGGCGAATCTCAACGGAGACTAGCCTTCGGCGCGGGAGATATTATAGTGCACACGTGTGCACAAGTGTCTGCGCAGACACAGGTGTACACCTTGTTTCCTCGCTCTAATAGTCCGATGGGACGGCACGCTATACGATCGGAGAACAGGCGCAGGACCAACAGCATAACGTGCATTCCGAGGCACGGGGTTATCATACCGACAACTTCCAAACTCCGGGCTGTCACTAAGAAATTCTTAATGGAAAAACCCAATAACACTTTGCCCAACCTTGGAATCGAACCCAGAACCCCACGTTGTGCAGTCGCGCTTGCGACCACGAGACCGACAGGCACATAAATAATCAATGTTATTTATAAGCGCAAAAGCTTTTATAACTAAATAACGCGCGCCCTCAAGCCACATTCTAAAGGCAATAAGACCTCTAAACGCTTTAATGAATAAATAAATTAATTGAATGAGTCTGTGAATATGTGGCGAAAGAAGTGGGAACAATAAAATGTATGGTTGGATGAATGCATGCATTGTTGCAGCCACAGACCCATTGTATTTGTTTTTGTATTCTCGGATTGCGAATTCATAATGAGTTCATGATATACTTAACTACTACATAAGCTTATGTGGTTTTGAAATCTTGCCCAGTTTTTAGAAGGCTTAATTACGTGTTTTTTTCCTCAACTGTTGCAAATAGGTCCTGTCTAGACAACCGTTTTTCTAAACGCTAAACCTAAGCATTATTAGGCAAAGTGGACAAGGAAAGTAAGACCAAAAACTTGGGTTACGAAGGACGTGTATATAGTCTTAAACGGAAATGACGTAGGTACTTAGGGACCGACCCTAAGCTAATGTTGTTACTACACGGAATTCTACTTACCAAAAATTAGAAAATGAACGGGAAAATAAAGACTGAAATGTTAAGAACCGAAAGAAAAGCAAATAAGTACCTAATTGATATTTGATTCTTGAGCTATCGAAAACGTCAGTCGACAGCCACTCCAACAGATGTCATTACGGTTCACTTTGTATACCCGTCACTTTACAGAATGGTCTTTTGTGCCCAGCTTCAAAATAAATGTAAATTAAACAAAGATACAAATGAACTGACGATACGAACCCAGCAGGTTAATTAAAAAACAATAACTGTCTATAAACCTGCTGTTTTACTGACAGCCATTATGATATTGGAAATCTAATTTTAGGCGTATAATCACACTAATATTATGAAAGCGAAAGTTTGTTGGGGTGTGTGTGTGTGTGTTTATATGTTTGTTACTTCTTCACGCTCAAACGGCTGGACTAATTTTGATAAAATTTCGTATGGAGGTACCTGACACCCTGGATTAACATATAGGCTACTTTTTATCCCGATATTCCCACGGGTTCGAAACTTATGCGGGTGAAACCGCGGGGCACAGCTAGTGTTTTCAATAAAGCAAACCAAATAACGTTAAATAACTTTGTGCCTCTGTGTAAAGGCAAGATACACAGATCGTAAGGAAGAGCTTCATACGAATATGAACCTCTTATTTTTAATATCAAAATATATTCGTATATGAAATGATTGCTCACAATCGCTTTTACAAATATGAACATTATTCGCTTTTATGCCGTTCATTCGTGTGTCGCATAGATAACTGTTCTAAGCAAAGTAAAGTCAAAGTGTGTTGTGTGAATTTCGCCCTAAGAGTAGCATATGTGAAAATGAAAATGGCATGGTTTTAAAGGAGTCTAAAGCTGACGTAACGGCTGAAAGAGGTGTTGGAGGAAGTAGACTTACTGCTCCGACCTCATGCACACAATTGTGGGTTAAAATCCGGGCAACAACCAGTGTGACTTTTTCAATTCATAATATGAACTTTCTTAGTTTATCTTGGACAGCACTGGCTTTGGTGAAGGAAAACATCGTGAGGAAACCTGGGGTTAAAATTAGCGTAAGAGCGAAATAGGCAATCCGCCTTGAGCAAGTGTGGCGATCAATGCCTCTCTGATTGAGAAGAAGCCTTTGCCCAGCAATGGGACTAACATGATGATGTTGCCGTCAAAAATAAACTTGCATCACAAGCGTTTATCTTATTGAAATATAGCTATCGATACAAGCAGGAAAAGCCGAAACCTCCGTGCGAGTGTGTCGCCCGGAGGTTTCGCTTTTTCCTGCTTTTTTCTTCTATTCACAGATGCCGTAGTGAGTAACGGTACCACCTTGCTACGATTCTTACGTATAGAGGACTAAAGTCCACTCATTCTCCATAGAAAAAGGCGGATTCTCCGACCAGACGGGTGTTGTGTCCGGTGGACTGGTAACAATTGATGTCGGGACGTGTATTCGTTTGTTATATAAGATTCTAGTCTCGCGGTAAACTCCGCAGTAACTCAGGATTTTGCGCGACGTCAGCGGGATGAGTAGTTCGCATGTGGCGAAATAGATGCTGCCACACTCCTTTTGCTTCGTTCACGTTCCATACATCTGGTCATACACGCATGCCGGTTGTGAGTACTATGCACTTGTCCTTTCTGAAGAACATTACCAATTGGCTCCCTCTAGTGCGTCCCCCTCCCTGTGTTGTCACTCACAATTTGCCTTGTAAATACCTTTTTGTTAGTCGCCTTTCATTTATTCTCTCGACATGACGAAACAATAATAATAATTTTTATGACATTGATTTTTACATTCTGAGACTACAGAAGATTTTTACATTTTGTAGGTAATTCACAATTGTTAAAATTCTAGGAAAATCATCTACTTTTACAATATTTGTAAATTTGTGAGCACCATGTAGGTATCTACCACATAATTGATTTAGGTACCTGTCATTGCTTTATTTTTAATTCTTTTTACCTTTTGTGGTAGACTAATTTTATTCCAGGTGCATTGTCTTCACATTTAATTATATAACGAAAGTATACAAAACCTTGTAAAACAATTTTAAAGAGTTTCTTACCCATTCTCCTCCATACGAACACTAGATACCTTTTGGGAGGGGCGACTAGAGTCAACTCTATTTTATTGTAATTTTTGATGTTCAAAAGTGCCTTTAATGTGCCTATTTGAAATAAATGATTTGACTTTGACTTTGTCCCATGTCTTCAGGCTGCTTCTGAGAAATAACAAATGGGAAAACCCAATATTTAACATTTTGCCCGATCCGTGAAGCGAACCCAGGACCTCACGCTCAGCAGTAGCGCTTGCGACTACTACACCAACTAGGCAGTTTTACTATATGATTCGATCATTTATTTAAGAAATTGCTGTTCTATGACAATAGTATATTTCATTACAAGTGCGGAAAGGCTGTCATTGCAACGAGTTCCGACAAATGTCTACCCGAGCCGAGGCGCAGCCGAAGGCGAGGGTTGACAGTCGGAACAAGTTGCAATGACGGTTCCGCAGGTGTACTGAACGACTATTTTTAATACAGTTGCGAAAAAATGAAGCAATTTAATAAAATAATAAAAACACAATATTGCTTTTTTCTCTTCTCTCCACGCAAAAAATTTGTCGTATGTGGATATGTAAAGACTCTTTGACTTTTCCGCTAAAATGTTCTCCGAAGCATTTTGTGCAATTATACTGAGTTCCGGTGGTGTTAATTCAAAAAAAATAGGTTCGAAATTACTCATTTTGTGCAACAAACAAACTCGCAAAGAAAATTTCTGGAAAATGGCGCCAACCGTAGAATATAAGCAGAGTTTTTTTTTCTTCACCCATTTTGGTAGGCAAAGGGAACTATCCATACAGCTTAGTCTTCAGTAAGTATATTTTTTTTATTGATATGAAATGAAAATGAAATTTAATGAGATGAAATGAAATGAAACCTAACCTAACTCATTCAATTAAATCATTAAATCTGATATTGAAATAAATTAGTAGCTTCTTTTTAGAAATATACGTATTTGTATGAATCACAAAAACTCTTTAGTAAAAACTTCATGGTTGGTTTTTCTTTTTAATAGACATTATTTTGACAGCTGGGAAAGAGACACGCACGAGTTCGGGGAAGGTAAAAAAAAGCACAAGTATGTAATAGCCCACTTCCCGAACGCTATACGTCCCTGCAATACACCACTTTTTGAGCAACTGTATTAAAAATATATTTATACCTGAAAATAGCACTCGCTTTTGGTATCCTCAAATAAAATTTGTATGAAATATCCATTTAAATCGTCCAACACTGTTCAAAAGTTAGTTTCAATACAGTTAGGTGTGCGAGGCATTCATTATTTTGACTGAAAAAAGGCAAGTCCCAAACTAGCAGAATTTTAGAAAAAACGTCATGTTACCACGCGAGCGGTATGAATCCTTTATTCTCGTTCGTAAACTCGCTAACGATTGACCAAACTGATTTGAATTCAAAAATTTTGATAGTCTTTTTGTTTCATTGTATAAAATACAAAGAAGAAAAGCTTTAAAAGTGATACCTACCTACGTTTTTCCAGCCAATTAAGCTTTCCAAGTATTTTAAATGTTTAAAAAAAAATAAGATCATTATTTATTTGCAAGAACACGAGTAAGTACAATAAGTTGACAAATGACCTGAAAATGGTGGCCGACAGACTAGATGCGCAAGGTGGAGGACAAAGTGTTGTGGCGCAGCCTATACTCCATTTGAAATAAGATTAGACATTTAAATAAACCTTTTTTACAGCCCGTTTAACCGATTTTGACTTCTTTCCGTAGGCGTAAGAATGGCATTAAAAGCAAAAAAGTGGTTACAATACCAAATGTTTACTGCAGCTGCCATTGTCATGCTGCCAACGCAATAGAAGTCAAAGTCAGTTGAACGGACTCTAAAAAAGGTTTATTTAAAATGTCTAATCTTATACCAAACGGAGTTTGTACTGCGATAGTCTGAATTGGTTGAACTTAACAAACACACATAGTAAGATTCCGTCCTTAATTAAGATTGTTAGTAAATTAATTACAGCACTTTATGTTATGTTAAAAATCTTAATTAGATTTAGGTCATTACTAGGTAATTGGTAATTTGGGGTAAACGGCAATTTGGGGTCCGTTTGAGTCCCTCGAGCGACATTGTACACCTACTTAAGATGTCCGGCGCACCCTAGAGGGAGTCACAAGACACTTCCCCTATCCTACCTTGCTGACTGTGGTCTCCTAACAACAACGTGAACTTGGATTCCACTTATTTTATTGCTAGTGACACAAGAGACAGAGAGTGCTTAGACTACAAATGGATTGTTAACGCCAAGTACTAACCGAAACAAATGTTGTAACAAGTTGATAAAAATTAAGTTGTTCTGATCACTTGATAAAAAGTTGTATCGACTACACTACGCATTCGACAGTTACATTACTCCGAGTTACTAGTCACCTCAAAAGTACCCCAAAAGGCTCAAGGACCTAGGTAAATGAATACCTACGTGTTTTGCGAATTTGATCTCTATAAGTTACTAGAATTGTCGCAATGACAGGAGTCAGGAACGACGTCCGGCCTGTAGTCGGTGTTAGAATATCATAAACATTAGATATACGGAACGTAGGATCAACATTACAGTGTTGCCAACTTAGGGGTTTTCCCCCCAGATTTAGGGGGTAAATAAGTGAGATGGGATTTTTTTAGGGGTCTGAAATTTTTAGGAGTATTTTCAGGGATTTTTTGACTCTTTAATATTTTTAAATTGATAGGTAAGTAATATTAATATTTATTTCTTGACCTAGCGACTTATAACGACATCTAGTACGTAATTCTACAATTACTCTGTGGTGACTGGCGGCAATACTGGCGCCACTGGCTTAATCCGTCCAATAAAATGTTAAATTTATTCAATGTCAACATGTATGATTTAAAAAAATCTGCATCTTCAGATGAAGACGAAATATTTTATGTATTAAATAACTTATAATAAAAAGACTTGAAACATATTACAGTATATTATTTCTAAATCATTATGAATTTATATTTATATTTTTTTAGGGGGACAACTCAATAATTAAGGCGATTTTAGGGGTTTTTGACACAAACTTTAGGGATGAATATTTTTGAAAGTTGGTAACACTGCAACATTAATTTGCCTTTACCTGAAGCAGACTCTTTGAAGTGGGAACACCTTGCTTTATAATTCACTAGGAAGCAAAGATTAACCGGTTCAATGGCTTGAAAACAAATACAGGGTTTCCATCGGCAAAATGTACGTCAGCCTTTAATAGAAATTTTATCCAACCTTGATGCAAATTATATTAAAGCCGAAGAATATACTGTGCAGCAAGACAAAGCGGAATCAAGGAAGTTTTAAAGTTGAAAATATGACTTTATATTTTTAAGCTTACCTACCTAGTTATGGTCAGTTGAATGGTCAGAGGTAATACTGACTTTGTGCAGATAGGTAACGAGGCCTCTTTGAATAACTAAGCAGAAGAAAAGCTTAAACTATTAAGAACTATAAACTCAAATTGTGGTCTTCATTCATTTAATTTTCATGAAAACGACACTATCAGGAAAACAGGTCAACTTTTCATGAATTATGCTAGCCTGTAATAACTCTCTAAAATGACTCTAAATATTCTTTATTTGTACAAAATTCTACTTCTACTAAACTTCTACTAGTATGTTCTTAAACTGCTTTTATCACGAAAGGATTATTTAGAAGAGCCTTAATGAAATCAAATCAAATCAAATCATTTATTTGCTTGAATATGGGTAGGTACATGAGGTGATACATATTTACAGCAGTTCTTTAAACCATATCCTACCTTAATAGGTGTGCAAATATCTAATAAAATAACATAACATATACACATACATAAACTCACGCCTTCTTCCCATGGGGTTAGGCAGAAAATTACAGAACGCAGAAACGTAAAAGTACCTAAATAAGAGTGTTTATTCCGAATTAAAATGAAATGGATATGTCACCGTGTGATTGTGAACACAGTTTATAATCTATCTGGCGAGATTGTAAACTGTCGATAAATTGTCAACTGTACAATACGTCAAATTGTGAACAACCGACACAGTACGACAATCTGTCCGATTCGGTGCCGCGGCAGCAGCCGACGAGCGCTACTTCCAAGTTGGTTGCAGTTACTTGGCTATTTATTTGCCATGGACAGATTATAAACTAGTGAAAAAAAATACGTTAAATTGTAAATGGTTTGTTGCAGTTTACAATTTTTCGATAGTTTATAATCTCGCGAGATAGATTATGATTTAACGATGATTATATGTATAATATATATACTATACGATGATGGATACAAATAACAACATAGTGATGTACCGTATATATCAGCGCTAATTAAAATTGTAACTGTCACAACTGAAATAATTGCTTTATCGAAATGTAATTTGATACTTGCAATAATATAAGGGTTCAGAACTTTTGGGAGCTACGAGCCGCCATTGGTAACTTCAATTAATTGAATTTAATAACGCGGTACTGAAATTATTACTCAAATTGGTGGACTAATTGTTCAGATATTAACGATGAAAATTGGTCCTTAGGTCAGCAATTGGTAAAGTCTTTATAAAGAAGACTTGGTTTCATTGGATGATTGAAATGAGATTTTTCACTATAGATCATTGTGTAACTTTACTTAATACTCAAGACGTCGGCGTCGTATAGAAGGTATTCGAGCGAGTAGCAATGCCGAAAGTATTAAAACAAAGTGTTTGCTTTGGCAAGTAACCAAACATTTTTATTCATAATATATGCTGTGTAACATTAGCAATAATGGGTTCATACATAAAATAACTTTCTCAAATAAGAATAAGCCTACGCGGCGTAGCAAGAGCTACGAATGCTACGAGCCTACGATTACATCGCACGTCTTTTATGGATTGTACTGTACCAACCTATAATGTGGCCCACTTGACTCTCAAAAGACACTCTAATGACAAGCACGTCTTATTACGCTGTCATCCAATAGGTAAATAAACAAATATCAGCAACTTAATGCAGGAGTCGAGTTGGGGAAATCTTAGTGTTTGCTTCCCCAATATTTAATAATAAAATAAGTAAGAATTGGCAACGGTGCCAAGTCGCCATGTCATTCCATAATATAATGTTCGATAACGCCAAATGTCTCTATAATATACAGCTTACCTATCTACCCACAAACCCAAATATTGTTCATTTTCCTTTTTTAAACGGTAATATGAAATTTATTCGTAAGGAAATAAACAATTGCGATCATTAATCGTTACTTTCACGGACCATTTCCAGGATTTACCGTTTTTTTACGCACCTTGAGTATATATAATGTTCCATCGAGAGACATTTCTTTAGACATTTCTTGACACTTTCCAAATACTGTCAGTAGAACATTACAAATTCAAATGAACGCTAACTTTCTGGCTTACTTCGCTGTCAAAATTATCAAGTTTAGTTTCTGAACTTCCGTCAAAATAAGACGTTAACTATTCACTCTTTAAGTTATCAAACTTGAATTTATTATGCGGATAACCAAGTTTCTAGCATAGTAGTTTATGTAACGAAATCATGAATGTTGTGTGTGTTGGAGAAATGGCTGTAATTGAATCCCGAAAGTGCATGGCGTAGTTATACCGAGTACAGTCACGATATTACTAAAATTCAGAGAGACACTGCGACAGATATCACGGTATTAAAGACACCTGCTCGGCACTCCGGTTATTCTGTCTGTATGCCAGTTATCTGACATAGAAACAGTGAATAAAATGGAATTTATTTTCAGAAAAGTTTATCTCTTGAATGGGAATGAAATTGCCTGTAGGGAAGGACGATGTGATGTGCCCTCAAATTGGAAATGTATTCGTAATGAGGGTCGTCTGAACAATAAGAATTCCTTAAATTAGATGTTATCTACTGTCAAATTACTCTTAAATGTATAAAAGTATGAACGTCAAAAATTTCCATAATAACAAAACACGGAAATGTGAAAAGCGTTTTCAGTTTCAATTACTATTCATTTCTGGATAGCTTTGCATATCGTATTCATAAGTTTTCACTGAAAATTAATTCGAATAATGTATCCCACCAAAAACATTTTCATGTAAAATGTTGCCAAGACGAGACCTCATATGGCTCGCACTGCCAAAAAGTTATCAGATCTCATGTAGAGCCAAGCTTCTAACTCTACACGCCCTAACTTCACAAACTCTACACCTTAGTCAAAATATGAGGCTTGGCCGTTTCGTTACTACAAAAACTATTGTATAACAGAAAAGTAATGAACAGTGAATAAATTTTTCACCTTACGCCCATGTGATGGTAGCGAAACGGCCAAGCCACATATTTTGACTAAGGTGTAGAGTTTGTGAAGTTAGGGCGTGTAGAGTTAGAAGCTTGGCTCTACATGAGATCTGATAACTTTTTGGCAGTGCGAGCCATATGAGGTCTCGTCTTGGCAACATTTTACATGAAAATGTTTTTGGTGGGATTTCACATCTTTTTGAAAGTTGCTTATGAAATATTTTTTTTTGGGGGGTTCTTTACTAAAAATCCTGAAATATGTATTTTATGATTTATTACAAGGAGTCCCTATATCAATTTTCAGAACTCTAGCATCAAAATTTGCGGAAGTCTCTTACAAACTTCCATCCCCTAGTTTAAGGGGTTGGAGGTTAAAAGTTCCAAGTTTTAGAATTGTTTTGTTGTTTGTGTACTATTACTAGCTTACATACCAAATTTCAGCTTTCTAGGACTTCAGGAAGAACCTTAGAATATTGATGCTTATAAAATAAAAATATATTTTTTTGGGATTTGGGGGGTTATTTACTGAAAATCCTGAAATACGTATTTTATTATTTGTAACAAGGAGTCCCTATATCAATTTTCAGAACTCTAGCATCAAAATCTGCGGAAGTCTCGTACAAACTTCCATCCCCTATTTTAAGGGGTTGGAGGGTAAAAGTT
This sequence comes from Oligia fasciuncula, assembly GCA_963082905.1. NCBI lineage: Eukaryota > Metazoa > Arthropoda > Insecta > Lepidoptera > Noctuidae > Oligia > Oligia fasciuncula. The sequence continues at coordinate 15,160,339 of OY720387.1, forward strand.
CCAAGTTTCAGAGTTTTTTTGTTGTTTGTGTGCTATTACTAGCTTACATACTAAATTTCAGTTTTCTAGGACTTCAGTAAGAACCTTAGAATATTGATGCTTAAGAAATAAAAAAAATTTTTTTGGTGGGTTGGGGGTTATTTACTGAAAATCCTGAAATACGTATTTTATTATTTATAACAAGGAGTCCCTATATCAATTTTCAGAACTCTAGCATCAAAATCTGCGGAAGTCTCGTACAAACTTCCATCCCCTATTTTAAGGGGTTGGAGGGTAAAAGTTCCAAGTTTTAAAGTTTTTTTGTTGTTTGTGTACTATTACTAGCTTACATACCAAATTTCAGCTTTCTAGGACTTCAGGAAGACCCTTAGAATATTGATGATCATCAGTGAGTCAGTGAATCAGTGAGTCAGTGAGTAAGTGAGTCAGTGACGAAATCGGGGTATTTTAGATATCAATTAAATCTAAAGTATAAGAGCTATGCAATTGAAACTTTATAGGTTTAATAAGTCAACCACTGACATCATATCCCGAAAATTTTGTTTATCTGGTATAATCCAAACCCAAGTTATGAAGGTTCAAAAATACGACGAAGTGCTTCGAGAAAAGGTAGGTAGTGCCCTTGCGCTTCGCTTGGCTCGTCTTGGCGGGGGCACTCCCGTGCCCCCAGATTCCACTAAGTTCACAATTTGTTTACAAGCTGTACCGGCACAATTTTCCCTGTTGTTTTATATTTAAAAACCAGATTTAAGCACTGTTCTGCTTGAAATGCGAAGAAGGAAAATTCCTCGTTGGAAATTAAAATAACGAAACAAATATTTTTGTTTTTTTGTCCTAACCTAACCGGGGCTCGGAATGTCGTACAGAACCGGGGACAATGGATTTACACAGTACATACGAGAAAAATTAAATGTTACATTATACAGGATAAGCTACGCTTGTTGGTCCGTGGATCGGTGACCATCTTTACATACCAAGGGCTTTCAGAGGCTCGGAACCTCGAAAAGCACGTTACGCAGTTGCGCGCTGGATCTTTGACAGTCTTTACGGGTCGTCAGAAGCCCGAAAATCTGACAACCAGTCTTACCAAGGGATATCCGTATTACCCAGTACCTGGGTTGTGGAGATCAGATAGGCAGTCGCTTCATGTAAAATACTGGTATTCAGTTGCTTTCGGTTAGACAGGAAGCCACATGATTCTAGACCCCCTGGCGTATTTTTTTTCGTCGGGTATTAAAATTTGAAAGCGCTGAAATTTTTCTGTTCGGTTCTGAATCTCGTACCGAATTCATGATAACAGATTGCGGTGAATTTTTCTGTTCGGCTCTGAATCACGTACTGAATTCAAGATAACGAGTTGTACTACGATGACTCTTCCACTCTGTATACAGCTAACACCAAACTTTAGTTATTCAGTGTTAAGCAGCTTTATTTTGCTCTTACAACAACATTTAGCTAACAAACACAAACAAATTAACAAACCCCTAATCGATGGTATGTAAAATCAAACAAGTATACAACCCTGTCAGGGGTTTCTGATACATAATCAAGACCCAAGACCCCGGGGCTTAAGAGGGCTTTAACCACATCAACAACAACTACTTGCGGTTAATTTAGGTAAAGGAAAAACTGTCTTAAAAATAATTATTAATTCCGCTGCTTTTCATGGTGTGGAAAGGAAAATTAGTTAAGTATAGTGAGTTTTAATTGTTTATGTACTTATAATTTGTATACAGTGTTGTTGGTAAAACATTAACAACCTCTTAAGAGGTCATTGTACTCATCATTATGAACCACTTTTACTATGGGACCAAACCAGAAATCGCTAAAAAAATCAGCTGTTCCCTACATTTATGTTCGTGTAACTCGTCAAAATGTAGGGAACAGCTGATTTTTTTGTACAATGACCTCTTAAGAGGTTGTTAATGTTTTACCAATAACCCTGTATACTATATAAAGAGGTACAATTTGTGAGTTTGTATGTAGGGGGTAATATTCAGAACTACTGATCCAATTCCGAAAATTCTTTCACTAATGGGAAGCTACAGTATTGCCGAGTGTCATAGCATTAAATTTTATGTTAAAAAAATGGTTGCCTGTAAAGTCGGTTTTACGGGCGAAGATTTTACGTGACAACGACCGATCATCCGATCATAGTTGAGTGGGAGAGAGACGCAAGGCATTCGGCGGGCCTCTCTCTCGTTCGGTGACTCATCGTAACGTTACCGAGCGTTACACTTTTTCATAAGTGACTCCCAGTCGCAACCTAATTTAAGACGTTGTCACGTCAAAAAGAAATTACCCGCAAAAAGAGTCGCGGGCAGAAGCTAGTTTTTGATAAACACAAAACAAAACATGAGATTAGCCATTAATAATCTGCTAATGTTTTAGGAGATTACAAGGGGCGGTGAATATTATACAGATAAGTAGTCAGGTTAACATTATTTTGATAGTGCTGCCAACCGTGATTGTGTCGTTCCTTTGTTGTTTCAAATGTTATGGTTTATATTATAGGTGTAAAGGATTTTTGGAACTAACGCCGCCATCTTGTTTTTCAATTCATTTCAAAAACAATTGCACAAACGTTTACCAACGTCCTGGCTCTCATCTCAATCTCTTTTCTGGTGTACTTGATTCAACAAGTACAAGATGTTTAACAAGTTTTTACACAGTTATTTTACATCTGACAGCTGCAACCCAATAGCAACTTTATTACAACAACTATAAAGATCACTGTGATGTTGACAAAATTCACAGTTGCAGCAACTCAACAGCAACTTTATTGTCATGAGATTAAGGATTACTGTAAAATTGACAGCGATGCAAAATAGGAAGTAAAATAGGTACCCACTTAACTGTGTATGGACTGTAGGCCATCGCCAGAGAACATAGGGGCAATTCTAGTAATTTTAAGAACGTTCACAGTCTATTCTCAGACTCAATCTGTCAAAAATACATCTAATTTCCATACATTTTTACTAGTTTTTGACATCTAAGCCCGGTTTCCACCGCGAGCGGAACGGACCCATTAATGACTTCGTTAAACTCTCAAACGCTGGTGGTGGTGGTGGTGGCAACCGTTGTTGGAAATACAAATATGCAGTTGACTGTTAACAGTTAACTGCATGCTTGTATTTCCACCGTTGGCGGAAATACAAGTATGCAGTTTGCGTTTGCGAGTTTAACGAAGTCATTAATGAGTCCGTTCCGCTCGCGGTGGAAACCGAGCTTTAGGCGCTCCGCAGACGGCGGTCATTTTGTCCGCGGATGACCGCGAGAGACATGATCCGACAAACATCGGCGGCGCGGTCTTTTTGCCCTCTATGTGCGTTGGTAGTATAAGATTCCCTTTAAACTATCGTTCGCGGTCAAATTGACCGGCCCGACCCACCCCGCCGTGTGCTTCGCGCTTTATCGTCGCCGAGATGAGATTGCGACTAGATTTTGAACTTTTTTAATTACGGCAATTGATCTTCTGACTTCAGCGACGTATTCCGTGACAGATATAATATGACAGGATGAAACTGACACCCTTATTTTATGTGGGGACGTGAAGAGAGATTTAATGTCGCATTTACTCAGTACACAGAGCCCCCTACGTGAGAATGATCAGGTACTATAATAATTTGGAGTAGAATTTACATTTGTGTAAGACAAATGAAGGTGAAATATGAGCTTTGTCTGCTGCCAAAGTAACTTTGCGTGTTAGTAATAATAATAGTCTCGTAGGGGCGCAGAGATTTTTCAGAAATCACCTTCTTCAAAGAATTTCACGTACACGTCGTAATACAGTGTAGCCTGGATAAGTCGGATCACAAGCGACCTAGGTTTTTATTAGTTGTCTTACGTATTCAGGCTATTAAACTACAAATTCCCAAATAAAGAGGTAAAATCCAACTTTATATTCTATTTAGGTAGCTAAGAATGCATTTGTTAGATCGTTTATTTTTTAATTATTCCTGTTACAGCGGTATTTCAATGCAAAAGTGTCGGTTTCTCATTGTTATTACATTAGGTAGGTACAGACGCCAGCACATAAAGCTACTACAATCTGTCAAATTTCTTTAATAGATTTTCAACTTTATCGCTAAAGCATTAGGTTCAAAGTTCATTGGGAAAATTTGACAGGTTCAGGTAGCTTGATGTGCTGGCGTCTGAACCTATTAGCAGTGTGATTCTGTAACCATCTCACCGTGAAAACTTAGGTGAAGTCACAGAGCATGTAACCTTTTGGTGAAGTGAGCGTGGAGTGAGCTGTCACTGTCATCCCACCTGATACTAGGGATTGACCAACCATACATTTAGAATCACAATCGAGATTTTAATAATATTTTTTATGCTAATTCTATTTTTGCAAGTTTTCACGGTAAGATTTTTACAGAATCGACAAGCAGCCGGTCGAATATGTTAGAATCTCACCGTTCATTGCGTAATTTCGTTGTCGAGTAGACGATTTTTTTAAATTGTATGAAGCAATGGATTAGGAGTTTTTTTTCAAAAGCCTTTGAATTATGAAAGAAAATGTGTTACGCAATTGGGACGCTGAACTTTCTAGAACCCTAAGCAATACCTCATTTGATTAACAATGCAGTATTCTAGAGACTATAGGGCTTCGCAATCATCATCTCCCAACCACCAACATCATCCATCCCAACCTCATCCTCCTCAACCTGTCTGTCCCTGCTGTCTGTGCCTGTGTGTCTGTCTGTCTGTCATCCTTTTCCCAACTATGTTAGGGTCGGCTTCCAGTCTAACCGGATGCAACTGAATACCAGTATTTTACATGGAGCGACTGCTTATCTTACTTTCACAACCCATTTACTGGGTAATACCGTAATACGATTCCTCTTGATAAGACTGGTTGTCAGATTTTCGGGCTTCTGACTACCCGTAACGACTGTCAAAGATCCACGAATGGCAGCCAGGGCCAACGGCTTAACGTGCTTTCCGAGGTACGGAGGGGTCACGGTATGTATAGATGGTCACCCATGCACAGACCAACCTCGGCAAGCGTAGCTTGACCTGATCTATCGACCTGTGGGGCTGTTATTATTTAGCCACGAGCCCCTCTTTAAAGGGCTTCGCAATATTAGTATTATTTTGTTTCAATCTCAGAAAGCACTTTCTCGATCTTGTAGCTACAAGTGAAAATGATTAATGTAGTTACTTACAAGTAACAAGTTGATAGTCGAGCATGTTGTTACCATAAGCCAAAACTTTGAAATAGTTCACAAGAGACACCACAATTCTCAATTAACATTGCAAAGTGAACTTGTCTGGGCCTCTTCATTGTGAACAAACCGTATAAAGTCAGTTTAATGAATTAATTATCAGAATTAATCAATGATGATACAATTAATTTACAGCCTCGTGCTTGGAACCGTGAACTGAGTGGAGAGCCCAGCGGGGTAATTTCGTAACACACTAACAGTAGGAATGGCTTTCATATTGACAGTTCAACAACATTCATTGCGTTATTTACTTTGTTAAGCAGACAAATAATATTAATTATTATTACTAATAACAGATAGTGTGTTACGCAATTAGGGTTCTGGGGTCGATAAAGGATTACTGGGTTTTTCCGTTAACAAGAAGATTCTCAATCGCAGTCCACAATAGGCTCAACTTTTTTTTTTTGGGTGGGAAATCATCAAGTGACCCCTCCCGCTCTGGGCGGAGCGGAAGGGAGTGTCAGACTCTTACTGACTAAAACCCACCCGTGTTCCTTCAGTTGCCTGTGCCAGGGGCCACGGTATCTCTTTCGAACAACCCGCGACCCTGGCGGACAATAGGCTCACCTTTAATACACACTTGCGACTTATTAGATAGCTGGCTAAAAATGAGTATGCTTCAGTCCTCTGCCTATCTTTTCGAGAAATATAAGGCGTGATCTTATGTCATACGCCAACGGTAGGGTATTAAAGCAAGCGCGGCAGTCGAATGACTTCGTCCCAAATTCACCTGCCTATAAAATTAAATAAAACGTGCGGAAATTCTCGGGTTCCCCCCAAATGTAGTTACTATCGCCATGTTTGAGACTGTTTGCTTATATTCTCTGTGTTTTTACTTACGAATGAACGGCGATGAGGCTTTGTTACGTTTCTATGCACAATATGTAGGTATGTGGATTGTGATAAATGAAATGCATGTACAGACGCCAGCCAGCACATCAAACTACTACAATCTGTCAATTTTTTTTAATATATTTTCAACTTTATCGCTAAAGCATAAGGTTCAAAGTTGATTGGGAAAATTTGACAGTTTGGGGTAGCTTGATGTGCTCTGCCCATAAAGTGGACGGTGGAATGTTATTAAGGTTAATGAAATTCCCGTCGTAGTTTAAAACAATGCAACTTCTAATGAAAATATTTTGGTTTTATTGTGTTAGTTTTGTCTTAACTAAGTAGGTATTAGTTTCAACATAAACTTAAAGATCGAACATTATAAGTACAGTCACGAGCAAAAGTATGTATACAATTGGCTTTATTCAAAGGCGATTTTCTCCTTTATTTTTGAATGAAATTTTATATTATTAGGAACATAGTATTTTCGAACCAATAGGTATATGTAAAGTGTCGTATTTCAACGTTGCATTCGTTATTTCGTGAAAAAAATCGCAATTGAAAGTTGCCAAGTGTTGACATATTGGTGCTCGTGACTGTACATACATAAAACGACCGATTAAGAAACATCTGTCGTTTCAAAAGTATGATATTGAATTTAATTACCAACATTTTGATAAATTATTTAAATACCTCTTCATTTTCGTATCTAAATAACTCTGTCAACGGTGGGTTTTAAGTAATAAAATAATAATAAGACCTTTATTTTCAGGCTACTTTGGCCCATAGATAAATACCTTACAGACTAACATATACCTATATTATAATAATACAATGTGTGTATAAACTTAAAACTATGTTAGTAAAACTCACTTCACTCAAGCACTGTCTGTCTGTCTGTCTGTTTTGAAATGCTATTACAAATGGCACGGTTTCAAGGCAAGAACAAAGACATTTCGTCAAGGAAAACGGGTCAAAAACATCATGAAGGAAAATCTTCGTCCATTCACTATCAAGTTACGACAAAATCAAAAGAACAGAAAAAGTAAAATGGAACATTTTATTGAATCGCCTCAGCCTATAATTTTCCCACTGCTGATACACAGGCCTCCAGTGGGTGAGAGGAGGTGGGCCGTAATCCACCACGCGGTCCCAGTGCGGAATTTTTGATTCTAGGAAATGCCGGTCTCCTCAAGATGTCTTACTTCACCGTTTTGAGAGCAGTGGTGATGAAATAATTTACACAAACCAAAGCTCCTGTCTAGGTTCGAACCTACGACCTCGTGAGTCGCAACCGTTGCCACTGGGCCACCTCTATAACATATTTAAACTTTCTGTATTACCTAATAAATACAGCCGACCATTTCATTACATAAAGCGTTTCAAACTATAGTTACTTAACGTTATGAAAGGTAGTAAAACCTGGGGAAAAAGCCCAAGAAAAATCCCAGCGTTTAATCATTGCCAAAACATAATTTTCAAATGAAGAAATACGAGCTAAAACGTCTTATAAAAAGACTTAAAATAAATGAATAAAACGACGAAAAAGGACCACAAATCACAATTATTGTTTATTACACCCATTAAAAGGAATTTGCTAAAACATATAAAAGTAATTATCTTTTTATTTGCTTAGCGTAGAAAGAAATTTTCAGTGGTAGGCTCCCAAAACCAAATGAAATTAAATAACAATGGAAGCAGGTCCTATAAAAACTAAGTTAGAACACAAAGAGTGTCCAAGCAATTTAAAGCAAATGTAACATACGATGTGTTTGACTAAGATTGATTGATTACCTAAAGACAATGGAAATAACATACTAGGCCTTCTTTCCTTTTACGTCTGAAGATTTTGTTTATTCCAAGAAGTGGACTTGATTTTGAAGATTTCGTTTATTCCAGGAAGTGGACTACATATTGATTTTGAAGATTTTGTTTATTCCAGGAAGTGGACTACATATTGTTTTTGAAGATTTTGCTTATTCCAGGAAGTGGACTACATATTGATTTTGAATATTTTGCTTATTCCAGGAAGTGGACTACATATTGATTTTGAAGATTTTGTTTATTCCAGGAAGTGGACTACATATTGATTTTGAAGATTTTGTTTATTCCAGGAAGTGGACAACATATTGATTTTGAAGATTTTGTTTATTCCAGGAAGTAGACTACATATTGATTTTCAATGGATTCACAAAAAGTAGTTTCGGAAATTATAATTTTACAACTTTATCGTTATTAATAAAAAAAAAAACATGCATAGTATTTTTATCTCGCGATGCATGCGACACGCGCTTAAACTTGTGGTAAAATTCCGAGAGTTCGTGCGCTTACTTACATTCACAGCGTGTTTGTACTCTTGGTAACCACAAGTAAAGTGCGCGTCGCTTCGTGAGATAAAAATAGATACTGTAAGTACAACATAAAAAGTTGAAACTCTTCGAGGTACCTACCACTATTTATAGGTTTTATAATATGTGTGCCACAACATAGGTATCTGGTCCCAGATGGTAGGTATCTAATCTGCGTCATCACACCACGAACTCACACGAACTAATCACGACTCGTGTCTAATTACGAGTTTAATCGTTAAAGTTATTTACGAGATTGTTCTCGTATTATAATAACGGTTTATAAATACCTAGTCCTTTTTCCTTTTTTACAAAGCTATATTTTCAAGACTAGGCAACCTTTTATCCCAATTTATCATATTTTAGCAATCAACTCCAGAAAAAACTGGTGCTTAAGACCACCACAGTGAACTATTGATATCTCGTCGAACCTTTCAGTATCTGATGTACAGACGCCAGCATATCAACCTACCCGAAACTGTCAAATTTTCCCAACCAACTTTGAACCTTATGTTTTAGCGATAAAGTTGAAAATCTTTAAAGAAATTTGACAGATTGTAGTAGCTTGATGTGCTGTCTGTACTTTGTTTCTTTCAGTTCGTAAAAATTGTTTGTAATCCTATTAACAGAGCTTTTTTGTTTCTCTGGTTCAGTTTTATCAAATCTCGGCTATATACTTGATAAGATAAATTGCTGTAATCCAAGATAATGTTCGAAATAAACCCGTTTCGGAATAACTCGTTGAAAAGCGTTCGCACTTCTTAAGTTTATTTTCTGAGAAATTATAAATATACACAGGAGAGGTTTGAGATACGAACGATAGGTACGGACGGCCACAATATCGGGCTGTACCGAGATTGTACTGAATTCTCCTTCGAACATAAACTTGCTTTACCTCGGATGAAAAGGAATATTCTTGTATTTAAACTACTGGGTATGGCTCTTCTAATCCTGTTTCAAAACTAGTTTATATTTTTTTTTTTATTATAGCGCGGCTATAAGTGCTCTGCCTGAGCAGTTATAACCGCGCAAACAACCATATTACTGAATTGCTTGTCTTTATTTGCCATAGCACGAATTTTTCTAGTACAAATTTTGCCAGCATATCAAAAAAAGAGGAGAGACCACATGATATAGGTGAAAACTTATATGAACCAAGTATACGCGATTCAGTGTCACCAACCGATTGGAACCGAGTATATCCGATTCAGCCTCACCAACTCGCGAGCGTGACGGTTTACTTAAAAAAAAAGTGGCAAAAAGACTGTTACAAAGTAATCCTAATTTCTTTCAAAGCTACGTATACGGTAACTGAAAGCCCCCTCGAACAATATTATTACAAAGACAATTACGAAGTTTTTCCCATGTTAAAAGTCAACGTCATAATTCATGGCCCTATATTTTTTTTTAAATTAGTTTAAAAGTTCGTAAGACAGTTTTAATTTTCTCTGAGACGGGCGGAGTTCAATCGTTGCGGTAGGTATGTGAGCATATAGGATAAACTTTTTGAAGAATATTTTCCAGCTTAGTTTTCTAATCTCAAGCAAGATACTTCGTGAGTTAGACTAGAAACATGTAGGAAGGCTAGAAGCAAGCAGTTACAATACGTGATCACTGACTATGTAATTGTTAAAAGCATAGAAATATAAAGGATTTCTATATAGTACTGCCTACCCGGGTCGCACCATAACTGTGTAACACACTATCAACCTCAATCAATCTGAATCATTTTGAAGGATATTGCTAATCCATTACTTCATATGTTCGAAAAATATGTCTGCACAACAACGTAAATAAAGCAATGAATATGGTTGAACTATCAAAATGAAACCCATTGCTACTGATAGTGTGGTACGCAATTACCCTGCTAGTCACTATGGTCGCAAGCGCTACTGCTGAGCATGACAACGATTCCGGGAAACGATCCGACCTTTGTCCGATGATTCGATCGTCGGACAAACTGTTATTGGGTTTTTTCATCTGGAATTTCTCAGTAGCAACCCCGAGTCTGGATTGTGCCCTATTGATAGCAATAGGCTCGCTACTATATGGGACTTAAATATAACTGGCGAAATGTGGGGGTACTATAGTTCCACCTCTGCCGAACCTTTCGGAGAATAAAGGCGGGGTGTTGTGTTAATGTTATCTCATAACATTAAAAACTTGAATAAACGGATTCCTGTTTCCCTAAAAGAGACATACAAGTTAACAACATTCACTAAACCCCTTACTAATAAACGTATTATAATATCAGATGAATAGTTACACACCGATTTCTTTTTTTCAGTCGTCAGTAATTTGACTTTCGAAAGAAGAAAACAAAGCGTTGTGGAACTATACAGATGCTATACAACGTTTATTAATAAGGGGGTAAGTTTACAATTAATTAACACTAGTATACAAGGTGGAGACTACAATGTAACAATAAATTAAACTGCGTAAATCTAATGATTTTCCAAGTCTACATACGAAAATTCAATCAAATATATCCAATAGTTTAGTTACTATAGCTAGCCAAACATTGACAAAAACATAGTCGGCCCATCACTACTATTTAGTTTGTTTGAAAAAATCACGTACGTCATGTGTTAGAATTAATTTGATACTTCTAAAATAATCCTATGCAATAGTATCGCCAGTATTTTCATTTATTGTTGTATTGTTGTCTCCACATTATATAATCTATGTACATTTTTTATATATTATGTCATGTCTGTTCATCATGTTTTCATTGCATTCATTCCTTACACACAATGGAATCGGTATTAAATGACGCGCCGAATTTCATTCAATAGATTTATGGAATTCGTTACGAACATTTTCACTTTTGCCAATTTTGTTTTATTCTGTATTTATTCTCATATGGGATGTTATTGAGATCATTATGCAGTAAGACGCTTAAAGAAGCACATAGGCATATGCAACCTACATAATAATTTTGCAATTTATTGAAACAAAACGAGTAAAATGGTCTCCCTTTACCACCGAATATCTATTTTTCTCAATAGGCAAGACAAAAGAAATCTTAAGCAAAAGCTTTACCTATACCCAGAGACTAGTCTCTGTAAATTCTATTATTTTTTGAATAGAATAAAATATAGAACAGAATAAATACTCTTTATTTCGTACACGTTTACAAGGGGTGACACAATGGGCGGACTTATCGCTAAAAGCAATCTTCTAAAGACAACCTTTGGATGGATTAAGGGAGAAAGGAGAGACAATAGGTAGGTGTAGGTTGACTGCTAGGAAATGCCTTTAACATTAAGTCCGCCTCTGTACATTTGTGTGCTTAAAGTATTAAATAAATAAATAATACTGCAAGTAGTAGGTATGTGGTGTACCATTTTCATAAATACAATAAATACATACAAAGTAAAAATATACTCACCACGTCGATGATATGATGCAGGGACACCCCAAAGGTGACTAGGAGGGGTTGTGAGGAGTTCTCTACGGGCCTCACAGAGGCATCATATCTCGTCATCAGGTGACGAATCAGACGGTATTCCTCGTCGCAACACACCGCACCTGCAATCAAAGAACATTTTTGTTTTAGATTCAAATAATCTTAAGGCAGGAAAAGTTTTGGATTTATTGAGCATAGAAAAGTTCAATATTAGGGTTGGAACTGAAACTTGGAAAATAAAGGAACATAAAATCAAGGCATTGAACTGTTCTAAGAAATATACCAACCTTAGGTTGGTTGGTATATTTTTATAGCATAGCATAATCAGCCTATAATGTTCCCACTGCTGGAGCTCTGTGGGAGGAAGTGAGCCATTAATCCACAACTCGGGCCCAGTGCGGGTTGGCGGATGTCACATTTCATCGATTTTTTATATTCTAAGATATGCCGGTTTCCTCACGATGTTTTCCTTCACCATTTTGAGAGCAGTGGTGATGAAATAATTTACACAAAGTACATTTCTTGCTTGGGATTGGAGCCATGATCTTTAACTCGGAAGTCGCGGCGGTTACCACTGACACCCACGCACTAACACCCATATTTTTTTAGATCAGGATAATACCCACATAGCTACTGAAAGGATTAGCATTTGAAAACGATTGCAGAGTAAAATCCTTACGAAGCAAGCGTAGAATAAAAATACCTACAAATAAAACGCAGAATCAAAAAGGCAGATAGTCAGAATGACACTGAAAATCACTTGCGGATAAAGGTGGCTTACAACTGGTGCCAAAGCGCCACTTGAAACCACATATTATGCTCTAAATATAGCTGCCGGCGTTAAAGACCAGTGAAAAGGGGAAGAAAATTGTAACGGAATACTATCTTGTATACCTACGACTTTATAAGCGTAAAATTTCTTGTACCGCCGACCCACCTTTCTTTCTTACTTTTTGGTCGGCTCCTAAGAGTCCTAGCGTGATGTTAAATAGCCTATCTTTTTGCGTTTGATAGCCCAGTCTTTGAGGAAGGCTTCCTCAAAGACTGGGCTATCAAACGCAAAAAGATTTTTTCAAATCCGTCTTGTACTTTCAGAGATTATCGCGTTCAAACAAACTATTCAGCTTTATTATTAGTGTAAGTACCATAGATTTTCAATCTTCTACGATGTCATTTGATGATTTCCCACCAAAAAAAAAACGAGTGTACCTGCAATTTCTTACCCGTTCTTTTCCATAGCGAATTCCAAAGCATTGTAGGTACTAAGCTTTGAAATGCGCAAATAGATTCATCTTTTTGACCGACCGACACCTCCACAATTCTAAAGCGTCTGTAATTCCTTGAATTAAAATTAATGGTTTGAGTTAAGTTTGTAGCAGAAATATCCGAATGTTAAATTAATAAATAAAATCATAAAACAATGATCAATCAAAATGTCATGATCATAAGGGTGAAGCGTCAGGGTAGCCCGCGAAATTCAAATTTTCCTACGGTTTTTTGCAATTGTTTGTTTTCTTACGGTATTTTTACTCCACTTTTATTAGCAGATTTTATAAACGATTTTATTTTGTCTGATCTGTTTAAAGAGATTGTCGTATCCGCAGAACATGATTGATTCAAATCTCTGTCGGTTTTAATAATTACATTTTCCGAAAAGATATTCTCCGTGGTCCATCGTAACCCAAGCTGTCCAACCTATTTTTCTTCGCTAACGAGTTCGAGTGGCATGGGAAAACAATCTGTAACATACATAGCCTATAGCTACATGTATTTAAGTGTATTGGTACCTATATCAGCTGACTATTTTCCCATGCAAGGATGAGATTCTTCCTTATTTATTACTAGCTGTGCCCCGCGGTTTCACGTACGTGTCGATCCCGTGGGAATATCGGGTTTTACTCATATGCATAATGGGTAGTTCATAAAATAATCTGTACTTCGTAGATGTCCTATCACTAAACGTTATAATTTAAATCTACATCCCTGACGACACAATCGTGACAAATCTTCATTAAGCTCTACTAAGTTTCAATTATCATGTTCCTACTTCTCTGACATTTAACGTCAAACTCCTAAATGTTTGGCCACCGGCTTCCTTCCCGTCAAGTTGGATAACTCATTTTCTAGCGACAAGATCTTGACATTACCTATATATATTTATGAACAGTATATATCTGTAAGTAGGTACCTTTAAGTCTTCATCGTGCAGAAAACGCTTATATTTAGTATTTTAATTATTTTACTTCTTTACCGTAGCACGCTGAGTTTATTTGGTTACTAAAGTAGATATTCAACAATGAAACCATTTCTGTGGTGTTTGGTACATGATAAGTCTAAAAATCTGATTTTACACTATGAGCATTTGAAGCTTTAAATAACGCTACAAATCAGAGTACTTACCTACGTTTGTTGGTCAAACTGTTACATTTACTTTATAGCAGCAGGAGACTTACAAAGAATAGACCAATTCGAAAGTTAAAAAAATTGGGTATGAGTGATGTAAAAACCAAAAATGACCCATTTTGGACTTAACATGGCCAGGCCCAACTAGTTCTCCAGCGACGTAGGATGCAAGAGCGAGCTAAGGGCACCCCGAGGTTAGGTTTGGTTAGGTTACTTTAAACCCTTTACACAGAAATAGGAGCCCCTCCGTCGACATAGGATGCAAGAGCGAGTGGATGAACTGGTTTGGCCTAAGCGAAACTAGTTCATCCTAAAATCGGGTTTGGCCGGTAACATATATACTAAACACTGCAATTTTACTTTCTTGACCATTCACTCCCAAGTCTGATTTATTTATGAGGCAAACCATAGCAACAGTGTAACAACCCAAAGAAAGCACTGTAACCGAACCCAAAGTATAAAGTCAACAACAGCCCATAACCTCATTTTATAACCAGTAAACTCCAAAATACAATATTACCCTTACATTTTATGAAGCAAAGTTATCTATCACATGTTTATAGCGAAATAAAAATGTGTCCTATCTACTGGTGTATCTTGTTCCGGCTCATAAAATGATCGCAGCGCTTTATTTTCACTTGTGACTTCAAGCGCAGATGCTAATTGTTCCCGTCCTCGGATCCGGGCGAATTACTACAGCAAATGAAGATTGTAATGCGCTGAAATGTCGAGGGTTTAACCTGTACGCTCCATTAAAATATTAAAACATTTATTGAACACTAGCCACGCGCCCATGCTTCGCATGGTTTTTACGAAATTACTAAACATCGAGATTTCTATTATATGTAAGTTTTTTAATGATTTTTATTGCAGATATTCAGCAATGTTTCGTATTATCAATAGGTTTCTACGGAAGCCGTCCAGTGACTACCCTGTTTATTCTTATAGCCTCGTAAATAAGGTCTTGAGGAATATTTATTTTTAGTCTTTTAGCGACTGTTTGGGTGTTCATCTCAAGATCAAGTATAATATGAATGTATTTGTTTAGTATTGTTTATACTCATAAATCTTCCGAAATAAATGCTCTAAATGATGGCAAAATCCATTGCGTAGCGCAGTCTTTTCATAGAAGAACAACGCAGATAGACAGACACGAAAAGACTGACTGACTGTTTGAAAGACTGACTTTCATTTATGTATAGACACATAGAAGATATTAGGTAGATTCCGTTAGCAAAACAAATATTTAGAAGTCTTCAACAACCATGTCACACGACGGGAACAGTGGTTCAGATTTTATAAATTCTCGCGGCACACGTTTCTCGGGTCCAGATCAATTGACACTCCATTGTGCGACCGTGTGCCAACACGGATGTCACTGACAATATTTACAGAGATTTTAATCTACCGAGAGGAGATTTAGTTCGACTTGAAACCCACTTGTTAGGTACCTACCACATATGAATGCAAACTACATTTCTGACGTTGAGATACGTTCCTCTACACAATAACATTCTGCGCTCTATATTTGTATGTCTATGAGATGAAAGTTAGATAATAATTTGTACCATCTGTTGGTATAGGGTCTACGTAAATATTTGTCATATAGTAATAATTTATTTATGTAACGTTAAAACGAAAAAAAGGGAGCATTGATGGCCCAGTGGAAACAGTCGCGAATTACGAGGTGTAAGGTCGTAGGTTCGAACCCAGACAAGCGCTTTACTTTGTGAAAATAATTTCTTCACCACTGCTTAAGTCTTACCAAGGGGTATCGTATTATCCAGTAACTGGGTTGTGGAGGTCAGATAGGCAGTCGGTCCTTGTAAAATACAGGTATTCAGCTGCATCGGGTTAGACTGGAAGCTGACTTCAACATAGTTGGGAAAAGGCTAGGCAGGTGATGATGATGATGCTCTCAAAACGGTAAAGGAAAACATCGTAAGGAAACCGGCATGTCCTAGAAACAAAAATTCAAAGACCCAATGCGGGTGGGTAGATACCCACCCGCATTGGGCCCGCGTGGTAATTACGGCCCACTCCCTCTCACAGAGAGGAGTCTTGTGTCTCAGCAGTGCAAACATTACAGGCTGATTATGCTAAAAAGTAAAAAAGGTGCGTTGTCAACTGTAAATCTTCGTGAAACTAATAAGACTATGACGATGAAGTAGCGGCAAATGGTTGTTATCGTAAAAGTTTCAGCGGTATCGACCATACCTTTTATGGCTAAAAGGTAGGAACTTTGTTTTTCCTGCAGAGAAGCGTAAACATAGCATTAGCTGACGATAAACCTCTATTAAAACCGACCTCCGTGAGGGATTTACGTGGAAACACAACAAAAGATTCTAACAAGGTAATTCCATACCCGATACGCTTAGCAAACAGATGACGATCGTTCTAAGAAAGAATCACTACTTAGGTAGTAGCTACGTATGTCATAACATCTTCCATTTATGAGGCATTACAGAAAGTTGAAATAATACTTGAGGAACTGAAAGCACCCAAGAATATAAATAACGAAGTACCTAAAGGAGATACTCTGATTTTGGCCTCAACGTGATCTTTGATCAATCGAATGTTAACAAGTTCCTAAACTATAACTTGAGTTTAACAGTCAAATTTACTTATAATAATAATAATAGGGGAAGGTTGCGATCATTGGACTAGCTCTTTCATTGGACCACCAAGGTATTTCCAAAACTGTGCAAGCTAGCAATATCCAAACTAGTCGAAACGAGTCCGTGACGACTCAGTTGCACCCACCTCTTACCTCAGTGACGTTGCGTCACGTGGCGAGAAGAGACGTGTGACGTTGTCTTTGCGGCGGTCAAAATCTAATTATTACACTCAGGACAATTTGACGTAAGTATCATTACATTCATATTTGTCTGCGTGCACTGTTATGAACTATTAGACAATTTAATTGTGATTCCATGAGTGTTATTCAATTTTGTCTAATCATGACCATGTATATTTTATTTTATTTTTTCTTAACGAATACCTTGTTGCCATCAATGGACCCCAAGAGAGTTCCACCGTTGGACCGGTCCAATCATAGCAACTTTTTACTGTATTTTTCTGCTTATACTTAATTATGGGAATATGTCCCAAGTATTTCACTAATTACTGAAAAAAACCATAGAAGAATCATTATAAATTTAAAATTCCAGAATTTCGCCGAAAAAAGGAAGTACTTTACATGGAATGAAACAAGTATGAACCTTGCTTTAGAATCAGTAAGGAAACAAAGAGTTGGTTTAAGTGAAGCAAGCAGAATATATGGAGTCCCGAAAGCAACAATTGTATTACTACAAGCGACCTTAGCTTTCTTTAGACTGTATCTTAATTTTGATGACTTGTTGGTCTCATTAAATGTGCCAAATGTAAAATTTTTATTAAATACTAATTATGTAGCCTATAAATATAGTTTGTTTGCTTGTCGTATGTTATGAGTAATGTTTGTCTCTCCTCGTATGTCACAATTTTGTAATATTGATAATTATACTTAGTTGCCTCGATTGGACCACTAGAACAAATTTCTCGAAGTCCATTGATGGCAACCTGGTGGTTCATTGAAGGTGCCCATGGTCCAAAGAAGGCAACAGCTCGAGATTTTGTTTTCTTCGTTTATAGGAAAAAGTGCATGCCCGAATAGTTTGTGCGTTTGATTATTATAAATAAAGGTCCTACGAAATAGAAATAATAAACTGCTTTCATTTTAACACTTACACTTTTTGAGGTATGAGGTCGTAAAGTTATGTGGTCCATTCATAGCAACCTTCCCCTAAGACCTTTATTTTCAGGCTACTTTGGCCCATAGATGAATACCTTAAAGACTAACATATAATTATTTTATAATAATACAATGTGTGTTACTGTAAGTATAAACTTAAAACTATGTTAGTAAAACTCACTTCACTCGAGAACTGTCGTTGTGCGATCGTGTGGCACTTGATCCGCGGAAGCGACGGAACATTACACACTACTTATGAATTCCTACGCATTAAATTTTTCTACTCTCTATTACAGTGTTTTCTGTGTTGATTTTCTTAAAAGATGAAGTGACGACATCTTAAAAATTTCAGAAAACTTATGGTCCAGACGGGCACCGGATAAAGCCACTGTACGCACTGGGCTTCACAGCTTAGTACGGCCGTTATCCCAATTGCGTACAGTGTGGTTAAGTTTAAAACAATGGAGCCTGGTACCTATGATCACCTAAGACCCTACTGAATAGAAACCTAGCCCTACAGCAACTACCTAGCACCCTAACGCCCTACCCTATCATACAAACCACACCAAACGTGAGTTACGTTGGTTTACGTGAGGGAAGTCTGTTACCAAGAGACCTACGGGCACAGACGGAATTTGGGTAGGAAATAGGGTTTGTGTACGTCGTGCAATGTACACAGGAAATGGTTTTCTCACTGCCGATCCCACAGACTCATAGGACCGATGATGGCTAAAGGTGTCTTGGCCACAGTGAGAGGAGTTATGGAAGGTGAATCAAACTCGACTCCAGCTTGATGACTGATTTATTACAGTAATTAACTTAATTATATACAATTTTAGTACTCAATACACATTGATACCTATTTACATGTGTGTTGTGTGTGTATTGAGCCGATGAAGCGAAGATCTCAGTAGGTCACTTCTTAGCGCTGACGGTGTGCTTGTATGTGAAACGAATTTTGCTCTGATGCTGACGCTGCTGCGATGCTGTTGCTGGCGCGTGTAACTTCTGTTTGTTCATGGTTGAACAGCCACCTGGATCGGTTTGGAGGAAGCTTTCACAGCAAAAGGCGGCCCTTGCACCTAACAATAGGTGTCTACTGACCTTATTGTACAAAACTAACAAATAAATAAATAAGTAAACAACACAAAACAGTTTATAATAAAAGTAAAAAAAGTTTTTTAAAAACAAGTTTTTATTTAAATGCGCTAAAAAGAATAAAATAAACTTTTCCTTTAAAACTTTTACTATCAACTTATAACGTCATTACACAATTTATATGATAAAAGCTTGTCGCGAGATTTAGGTAGGTACACGTATTTACTTGGTTTGAAAATTAAAATAAATCAGATCATGTTATTTAATTTACTTGTTTATCTACACAGGTTAATCTCGATCAGCAGCAGTATTTTGGGTATTATTTCCGGAAGCGCGAGGGGCAGCGGCAGGGGCTGAATGTAAATGTAGTATAAGACACGGGCGAAGTCGAAGTGTATGTGTCGTGTCTGTGTTATGTGCGCACACATTCACAGCGTGTTTGTAAACTTTGTTACCAAAAGTAAATCGCGTCGCTTCGTGACATAAAAATACTATAGCTCTGGCTTTGGTCACGGAACTTGGACTAAGTTTCACTTGACCCAATCTTCAAGCCCCGAAATGGTCAACCTTATCACTCGTATTATCTTACCGACTACCCAAACCACCCAACAATTCTACAACCGTAATTGTAAATTACTCGGAATAGTTTCAGTTTGATTAAGGTTATCCAGATCTATTAATGTTGTGGCTATTATGGTCCCGTTTCCACTTCTAAAGTGTTTGCCAAGTGATTTATTAGACGTTTTAAGTTTTACTCGACAGTTCTCGCACGATGTTCAACCATTTCAATTAATTATATTAAGTATGTCTACAAACATAGGTACAATACGACCGACGTAACTTCTCCTTTGCTAACTTTCGCGCATGTTCTCTCACTCACACTCGCCTCTTGCCACCATTTGGTTCCTAAAAAAACGTTCGTGCGCAGCCTCCTGCGCGAAGTTCAGGCCCGCCAAGTTACGTCCGTCCTATTGTAAGTTGCTTTATTAGTTTGTTTAATTAGAATGCCTAACGCAATCGTACATGGCTTCCTCATGATTATGTAGGGTGCTGTTTATTCAACTCAGAGGCTCTAGCACGAACGCACGACGTAATCGTAACGTACATTCTAACGACTTTTGAATCGAAAATACACTATTCTATAGCATCTTGTTTTTTTTTTGCGAAAATCACAATTCGTGTCAGCCATAGATAAGAATAAGAAGAAAATACTAGTACTAGTATTTTGCACCAATGACAACCCCATTTTTATATCCCCGCAATCACTGTCCATTCCAAGGTTGTCTGAAAGAGATCACAGAAAGCGTTAAGGACACTTATTGTGTTTTGTAGCGTTAAATGTATTTTTTTTGTTGTGTATTTTCTGGTGTACAATATACATATAAATAAATTTGAAAACCGTTCGAATTTATATTATGTTTACTCCGTGCGTTCGTGCTAGGCCCACTGTAGGCGTTATCGTACCCATTTAAATGATCAAGGGTTACTTATACAGTCACAGATCGTTAATACAAGAAACATACCGACACGTGCAGCGTAGACCATGCCTTTGTGCATCATAGACTGAAACTACTGAATGTGACTTTACACAATAAATTTCTGAATTTAAATGAAATGTTCATTTTACCACTTATACCATATTAATTAATAAAATATAACTAAAACTATTATAAAATTTAAATATGGCGTCGACAATTTTTAATTAAGAATAAACACTCTGCTGCATAATCAAATATACATTAAAAAATATATATATACTTCAACTTGTTTAATTCCTAAAAACGGTGAGTATTTAGTAATGTAGGTAGAGTTTGCACCAAGGACCTTTGTGTTTGTGAAGTTAGCTGCAGTTGAGACTTTGTTATTTATAACAGATTTTAAACAACAAGCAACTGTAGGTGGTGCATTCGAAGCGTTTTTTATAAGCCAAGCGCCGCTTTTTCTGAGATTGTTGGGGTTTTCTTCAAAATGCGAATCATTTCACCACAACATCTTTTAGCGTGTGGCAACAATCATAATCAACGCCCCAATCTGGTTTTTCAGGTTATTTCAATACAACTTCACAATCAATGTGTACCAAAAACGCCCCCTAAGTCATCCAAGCGCCAAAAAATCTGAAGCGCGATACTGCACCCAAGATTTCACATTACATCACACAAAATAGATTGTATTCGGTAACGCAATATGGTGCAGCACAAATATTGTATGCTTTCAGACTATGATAAGAAGTGGGTAGTCTTAAGTCTTACAGTTGCTCGCGTAATGAAAACGTAAGCTGCCATGCAAGTTGACATTGCCTTCGTGCTTCTAATGAATTGTAGCCGTACTTCAGCCTACGCTATGAAATATCATTCTTGTTTGGGAACTTCATTACACGGTGTACGGTCATAATTTTTATACTTACTCAGAATAAAATGAAAATAAAAAAAGTTTTTAAAAACAAGCTTTTATTTAAATAAACACGTAACCTAAAAAAGAAAGAATAACGAGAACTAAAAAGAAAAAATAAATTTAATTGACACTGTAATTTTAAAATATAAGTATATAAATTTTATACGCTTGGGGCACTGTTATTGTGTAGTAGGTACACTTGTATAACGGATGCTACGGCAATCAGTGCCTCTAGCTTTTAAAATATAATATATATTTTAAAATGACAGTGTCATTTAAATTTATTTTTTTCTTTTTAGTTCTCGTTATTCTTTCTTGGTTAGATTACGTTTTTATTTAAATGAAAGCTTGTTTTTAAAAACTTTTTTTGTTTTAATTTTTTTTTTACTTTTTAGTCTTAGAGATTTAACTTTTTTTTCTCTTTTTTTTAGCTAAAAACGGTGGTCAGCTTGTTTTGTAAAACATTTTTTTAATCCGTCTTCTTGGAGCGCCGGTCATATTGAATTTAGTGTAACTTTATCGTTTTCTACTCTTCAAGCCCTTTCATTTGATACCCATATTAAGGGGATTGAAAAAAAAATTTAAACCTCCATCTTAGAGCGGCGGCCATATTGAATTTAGTGTGATGTTATTTACTTTGTCGTTTTCTACTCTTCAAGCCCTTTCATTTGATACCCATATTAAGGGGGTTGAGAAAAAATATGTAATTTTATTTTATTTTTTTTTACAGCTCAATCGGATACCAACCAATGCTCGAAAAATGGTTTGCAAATTTTGACAAACAACTTACACATAGGTACATACGAACAGTGCTAGCTAAATAAAAGTTTGTAAAAATAAAGTTAACTCACGTACTTATGTCTTAGCGGTAAGTCTCAGTAACTCCGAAACTTTAAATGAAAGACTTTAACAACAGAGACGAAATAAAATAGTTTGAGAAAATTAAATGTTTTAATACTTCTTCCTGATTCTTAATGTGTAGCTGTAAACCTACTTTCCAAGTTAGTTTAAAAGTTCCAACGATTGTTTTATTGAACGTTAATATTCTCGGGTTACGCTCCTAAAGAAACATGGAACTTTTTAACCAACTTCAAAAAAGGAGGATGTTCTCAAATCGGCTGTATGTTTTTTTTTTTTTACGCGGTATCTCCTTCAATTGTAAATCGATTTCAAAAATTCATTTTTTAATGGATAGGGTATGCCTCACGTGTGGTCCCATATAAATGTTATTAACTTTGCTTGGGGAGTTTTTGAGTTAACTTCAATAATACGTATTTTTGCCCTTCTTCTTTTTAATTAGTTTATATTGATGATGTTATAATAACTTCCTGTCACTGATATTTACATAGATAGCAAGTAGTGTTATACGAGTTTGTGTGGAGTGTGCAAGTTAAAAGTGAAAAATAAAAATATTTTTACAAAAAAAAAAACAACCGACTTTGGAAATCGGTTGTTTTTTTTTAAATAAGACAATACAAAGTGAAAAATAACTTTAATTTCGGAAGTCGGTGGCAAACAACGAAAATGCGAACCCAACGACATCGACTTCCGAAAATAAAGTTATATATTTTTAAGTTTTTTTTATCTATGTTCTGTATATGGGTTTGGTTTCCGCACTTAGTCCTTCAGTGGACCATTGTGCGTGGGCCATGGCGGCCGTCGGTGGTTATTCCAACCAGCCCACCTCCCTCCAGAAGCTGATCAAATCTCCTGGTCTGTTAAGAACATCTGTGTACGATCTGGGTGTCCCGAGGGTTTCTGACCTTATCTGGGTGACGCCTGTGCACTCAAAGAGCACATGTGCAATGGTTTCATCAACCTCCATGCAAGCCCTGCACAGGGGACTGTCTGTTATGCCTTAGTTTTTTTTATTTTAAACGTTATTTGATTAAAGAAAAGAATATAAGTATAAAATATATCTGCTAATTAAAAATCGTGCTTCTGAATTAATTTTTAATTAGTTAACCGCTTACACAGACGGTTCCGGGAAGATAACAGAAGAAATTATTATCCTGCTTCCTACTAATATTATCCTACTTCCTACTAATATTATCCTACTTTCTACTAATATTATCTTACTTCCTACTAATATTATCCTACTTCCTACTAATATTATCCTACTTCCTACTAATATTATCCTACTTCCTACTAATATTATCCTACTTCCTACTAATATTATCCTACTTCCTACTAATATTATCCTACTTCCTACTAATCCTGTGCTACTAATATTATAAACGCAAAAGTTTGTGAGGATGGATGGATGGATGTTTGTTACTCTTTCACGCAAAGACTACTGTACGGATTTGGATGAAATTTGGCACACAGATAGTTTATAACCAGGATTAATACATAGGATACTACTTTTTGTCCCGATATTCCCACGGGATCGAAACTTATGCAGGTGAAACCGCGGGGCGCTGCTAGTAACAGATAATAACAGCCTCTTACTGTCCCACTGCTGGGCAAAGGCTTCTTCTCATACAGAGAAGGCATGAGCATTAATCACCACACTTGCTCAAGGTGGATTCTAAAAACTCGACGACTAATAATAATATCTTTATTAAACAAATACAAGTAACTCAGTTGTTTTAGTAACAATATTCCTTACCTCTATGTTAGTATTCCTATTCACTTAGCCTAAAACCATGTATATAATGTGAATCACTGCCACACGCCTAAAGCACGAAATACACGGTTTAAAACGGTGGTTTCAAACCTAAGTTTAAAACAGTGTAGACAGTGGTTTGAAACCAAATTCGTATGACCTTTAAACGTCCTTGGTAGAAAGGCCTGCGTTGCAAACCAGTGGCAGAAGAAGATGTTCGTTTTAAACCGTGTAGCAGGCATCTCGCAACAACAACAACTTCAAGGTCACCTTGGTTTGTAGACCTGTTTTAAACCGTGTATATCGTGTTTAACACCGAGGTGGACAGCTTGCAGCAGCGACTCACATATAAACAGTCAAGTCTGCTCGCCACACAGCGCAGCGCAGCGGTGCTATTCTGTAAAAAATCTCACTGTGAAAACTTAGGTGAAGTGAGCGTGGAGTGAGCTGTCAATAGTGTCAATTCGGATATCTATGGTCAATTCCCAGCAAAAACAAACTCACTTCACCAAAGTTTTCACGGCGAGATTTTTACAGAATCGACCGGCTGATCAAGGTTGGGGTGGGGAAGGGGAAAGGGAAGCGCATCATTGTATAAACAAATGATTGAAACAGAATTTAATTTTATATAATTCGTTTCGGAACACATCAAAACTTTTTAATTTGGGCGATCAAATTAAAATAAAAGGCATGGAAGTACGAAAGTTGGAAGAGACGGGCTCATAAATCTTGAAGTCCGATCAAAATCTCGATGGGAGGCTCATTTCATATTCCCTTGGTTTTTATCGTTTATAATATCAATCACATTTTCATAGGAAGCACCTTTAAGCAAATCGTTCGATAAACGTGGTAGAAGATTTCAGGGCAAAAATAGCCTTGCGTTAAAAAAAACGGTCTGTTCCACCACCTTTTGATTTAGAAACTAGTATATCCACTGAAACGTCCACGCGGCGGAGCTGCAGTAGTGTTGAACGTCCAGCCGCGAGAATGGAATTTCTGCGCGCAAGCGCCCTGTGCCATATCCAACATACAGCTGATTATCTAATAAACTACTGCAGCTACACCGAAATAAAAAATACGTGTGTATAGCTAAAATAAAATACTAATAATCAACTAGTTTCCATATTACGAGTAATATTTTAATAGATTATTTAGTAAATCATACAAAAATATTACGAAAATGCCCACTCCCAACATGGGACACGACAATGTTTTGGATTTCGATATTATCGTTTTCATTAGACTTTGAACTTAAGAAATTTTTAGATATTCGTAAAGCTTGAATCTTGAGGATTTTTTTTTATATAATACACAAATACATTGGGTTTTAAATAAAATTGTACATAAATCGTAAACACGCCGCTTGCGAAAACTTCACACTGACACTAAACACTGACATTCAACTTTTTTCTTTCAATTGTTCTCTATGCTGGCAAACAGTGTGCCACGCACTCACAGACGCGGAATTTAATACAGCGCCATCTCGTATAATTTTTAGACACTCACATAGAGTTACCATTGTACAATAACGGTTTAAAGGGAACAAGTCGGCGCAGCTACCCTGGTAGCTGTAACGCTCAACCGGAAAAATTATTATTAGTCCATAGCAGGGTTAAATTAAATTAGTAAGCAAAACTCCACAAATGTAAAATGATAAAACAACGAAGAAATTGATTTGATTGAAAAAAAATGGGTCAACGATCGTAATTAGTGTGATGTGACGTGGTATATCAGTTTTTTTTAAACGTCACAAACGTGATTTTTACTACGCAACAAAAAATAAACTGATTTTCCTTTCACACAGTGACTAAACCAACAGGGGTCGTTAACCCCAAAAAATCATAATTGTTTTCCTATACTTACATTACATTATATTTAGATAGGTATCGAACCTCATCACGTCAGTGGATTTTCGCTAACTAATTTAATTTGACCCTGTAAAAATCAAAATATTATAATTCACATAAACCTACATGACCACTTATGAAACGTCAGAAGCTAGGTGCACGGTTCCAATTTGCTCGTTTCCTATGGAGAAGAGCCGGCAAGATACTCCACGATTACTCTTTTAAAAATAATTTGCTTTCACAATGTTATCAAATTACAATGTTAACAGGTGGGAATGGGAGGATAATGTAGGTTGTGAGTAGGTATAAATACTGGTTTTACTCACAAATATTATTATTATTCTTAGAGCGGTCTGTTTCACGTCCGCACGCGTAGGTATATGTCAAAAATGGCGCTAACTATTGTCAAACCAGAAAAAGCGTTGTGTCAAATTACAATTACAAAATATGACCTTGCCCTAGTCAAATAATAACGAGTACGTATTCTTTACTATTTGACCTACGTATGTTACGTTAGGGCCGGCTGAATAAGACTACATTACTAAAAGATAGATTACGTATCTACAAAAAAGTTTATCATATCAATAACGCCCTAAATCTTTGAAAGGTAAGTACTCCCACTCACTTGTATTGAAGTGTTATTCAAACCAATTTCATAAAGGTAAGAGAAAAAAACATTGTTATATCGTATATTTTATGCGTAGTCACGCGAAACAGTATTAGGTACTTCGGTATATTGAATTTCAAGAGAGCGTTTACCTGTGAAGCAAATGATTGAGTAATCCTACTCTGTGGGTTATTTATTTAAACGAAGATTTTTTTTATTTTTTTTTATTGCTTTATGGGCCCACTCTTGACCTCGATCAAGCCTGATGGAAAACGATGGACGAGGTCTATGATGGAACGAGCGTGCCCAGAAGATGGACACTGGAACTCTCACGCATCGACGAAACACAGCAGGCTGCTTGACGCCGCCAGACTACAGTGGGAGGGTGGTCGCAAACGAGGCGGGCGTTAGCCCTACCACCGCAAAGGAAGAATTGGCCAGTCAAATAAGGCAAATAGTTGGGTGTAACTGCCCAGGATGTATTGAACTTTTCTATGAAACAGCTGACGACAAAATTTCCACACTAAGGGATCTAAAATCATGTGCTGAATTCAAGGTTACAATTTGCACGTCGATGTCCCTGCACCCTGTATAATTTATACGCTAACGGTAAAAAATCTTTGGTTAGTCAGCTTATTAGAGAAAGTTTTATAATGAAATTGAGAGTGATTGATCCAATCGCGGTATTCACAAGTGACAAGTGGTATTTTTTAATACTTAGAAAGTTCTAGCCACAAAGCTTAGTTTATGAAAAACCTAGAAAATATTTTTTTATTTTTTTACTTTAAGAGCAAGCAACTTTTACTTTTACTTAAAGCCACTCACAATTTCTCCTTAACCTTTTGACGTCAAAAACGTGCCCTCGGCGTCCAAGTCTGTCATGTAGTCGAACCGTGGCGTGCTGGGCACATTTTGGTTTGTCATCTATACATATGACTGTGGCGGTCAAAATGTTAAAATATATCTCGTAGAAGAAAACAGCCCGACTATTCTGTATAGCATACGCTTTGTTTCTTTTTTGTGATGCATTGCTGCGTCTAAACTGGACAACAATATATCGTGGTACTAAAGTGTAGCCTAGCCTTAGTCGGCCCGAGCTTTAGAACACATAGACCACTCGGCTGCCAGTCGCAACGTTTGTTCCTATGCTGCATAGAACTGTCCTATTTTTGTTTATAGCGGGGTCACTTTGAGAAAACAAAGTAGGTACGCTGTAAACAACAATAGAGTAGTTACATGAAAAAGTATTCATTTGTAGGGACATGGAATAAAGCCAGCTAAGTAAAAACTATTACTTTTTTCCAAAGCAAAGGAAAACATTTTTACTATGCGGCATTTAAAGTCAAATTCAAAGCATTTTTTTTCAAATGGGCACAATTAAAAGGCATTTTATTATGATATAATTTTTTATCGGTTTTTAGTCAGTTCGATTCCCGGGTGTGACAAGCGTATTTTCAAAAATATTTAAATGCAGTTTTGTTTCTTTTTGAAAATAAAGGATTGTTTCCTTTGAGTAAAATTTGCTGTCTTCGGCATTTAGAGTAGGTACTTTCCGTCCAGGTACCTACGCTTCGAAAATTCCACCTTGTAGTGAAAACAAGCATTCAAATTATTATAATAACAATAAGAATCATTATTGCACATGATCTATAAAAAAACATAATTATAACATCAATCATTCATCATTATACTGAGAGCGAATTTCACCAATGAAACGGAACGCGCTCAGCACATCTAAACCGCGTTCAAGAGCTGTCAGTGTCAAAATTGTTCTAAAATATTGGTACTGACAGCTCTTGAACAAATACACAAATGGTACTTGATTCTGGTCTAGAGCTTTATAATGAAATAGACTAAGGAATCCATTGTAAAACCACAACATTCAGTATTTATACAGTGTGAGTCTTCATAATGTGCACATATCGAAATGAGGGAAACTAAGCTTAATTTTATCGACGGAAAAAAAATTAAAAAAAAAAAAAAAAAAAAATGTAACATTTTTTAAGTAATTTTTTGCTGCTGTGACCCCTGTGTAAACAATCGCCCCTCAATTGAGAAATATGTTTTTTTTTAACAAAAATCTGATATTTTTTCATCAATTTTTAAGTACAATAATTGTAAAATTACTCAATAAAAGCCCCGAATACCTACCCCTTTTGATTACTTTAAATTATTCTCCATCATATCAGATTTCTAAACGTAAAAATACCATGTTTAGGGGAGAACAGGGTAATGAGAGCCAACGGGTAGTGGGTGGGGAAAGTAGGTACATTTACGCGATCGTACACACTCGGCCGGTTTTGTCAACCATCGAAAAACTTCGCCTGACGAACACTAGCCGTTAGTGCCACGCATTAAGTCACGAGGGACGATTATGTGTTTTTCGCTCCACGCTTATAAAAAATTGCTGATTGCCAGCGCCGAGATAAGCATGAAGTTATGTTCTTATTTTATTATGTTTATGCTTATTATATCCCGAGATTCATGCATTAACAAGCCCAATTGGTTAAATTGAGATTGAAAGTAGAATTACATATTTATGTTATTACTTTTCAAAATCAGTCGCTCCCATTACCCGACACATGCGGGTAATGAGAGCCCGCTTAACGCCCATATGGGGAATGGTAGCCTAGCATATTTATATTATCTTAATCTTTTTTTCTTTACTAAGTTGGTTTTTTTTATTTTTCTTACAAATAATTCTTTGTATTAATTACTAAGATCACATATTTTAAAGTATGTCTAATTCAATTTTCGGGACAGAGTAAATTATGGCTCCCATTCCCCATATGGGCGTTAAGCGGGCTCTCATTACCCGCATGTGTCGGGTAATGGGAGCGACTGATTTTTTTTGTAAAATCTTTATTGTACCTTAATACAAGACTGTAATTTTTTTTTTAAAACGTTGCCCCACACTAGGAATTTCTCCTGTATCGTGGGTGCGTTTACAAACATTTAATCTCACATACACAAACAGCCAGACCCGGAACAACTACTTGTAGGTCATACAAATATTTGTTCCGTGCGGGAATCGAACCCGCGACACGCAGTGCAGCAGTCAATCGCTTAACCACTGCGCCAACCGTGCCATTGATTATAACTGTGTTTAAAATATACTCTAATAATTAATGTAAGAGTTCCTAAATAAACATCATAAGAATGTTAACAAATGTGGTTGTTATGAAATTTTTCCCTTAGTAGGCTCCCATTACCCTGTTCTCCCCTATAACTCAATCATGTTTCCCTCATTTCGTTATGTGCACATTATGAAGACTCACACTGTATTGTGATCGCCCGTGATCTGATGAAGTCCGTGAAAAATGAAAGCATCTTTATCGTTTTAAAACACTCTGCGGTCCACAGCTGCGGTCTATCGGCAATGGTTTGACATAGTTTTATAGGTCATGGGTAACAGCCTGTTATTAGTTTCAACACAATGTATCCATTTCAGCTTTATTTTCGCTATATCGTCTAGCTTTAAGTTACGGCTGTATAATTTCAGTCCATTATTACATGAAGTGTGTTAGAACAAAGTTGGAACTAATTACTTGGCACTTAATTGTGCGGTTGTTCTTGGCAATAACACTTTATTACGTGGTTTGCCTGTAATTAGCTACTAACTTAAGTGCACCAGAATCTAAACTAATATTATAAAGAGAAAAACTGTTTCTTTGTTTGTAAGAGATAGGTAATATGTGAAAGTACTAAAAAATGCAAAAATATTTCAATGATTGAAAGCTACACTATTGCCGAGTGCCAATTGCCTTCATCATCTGCCTAGCCTTTTCCCAACTATGATGGGGTCGGCTTCCAGTCTAACCGGATGCAGCTGAGTACCAGTATTTTACATGGAGCGACTGCCTATCTGACCTCCACAACCCAGTTACTGGGAAATACGATACCTCTTGATAAGACTGGTTGTCAGACTTTCGCGCTTCTGACTACCCGTAACGACTGTCAAAGATCCACGAATCACAGTCGGGACCAACGGCTTAACGTGCTTTCCGAGGCACGGTGGGGTCACGGTATGTAAAGATGGTCACCCATCCACAGACCAACCGCGGCAAGCGTAGCTTCACCCGATCGATCGACCTGTGCGGCTGATATTATTTAGCCACGGTGTGGCTACTGCCTTATGATATGTTTTAAGGTATAGTTTACTTCCACGCGGTGGGGAAGCTTGTCTTCTAAACATACATACAAATAAATTAAATTTAAGTGTCTGTTTTTAGTGACGAAATAACAGCTTTTTACTAAAAGCAAAGAAAAAAAAAAACAATTTTTATTTTTATTGTATATCTGTCTGTATTTTTGTTCCGGCTAAACTCCGGAACGGCTTTACCGACTTTGACAGGACTTCACTGGCAGATAGCCGTTGTTATATGGAGTAACTTTATCTCCTTTGATGTTTTAAAGACACACACATTATTGTTTTCCGACATCCACGCGAACGAAGTCGCGGGTACAGCTAGTCAACATTACAAACGTGATGCAAACAGCTCACTGAGTTTAATAAACGTTGTTATAAACGGACGTCCGTCTGCTAAAGTGCTGGAAGTTTGTAACTAGTCAACTATTCTATTAACTAGCTGTAACACATCTAAACATACACACGTAGGAGCTACTTCACGAACTAACTGCTATTACAAACTATTAGCTTCAAGGAAGGGAGTGTATCCATCTCTGTTCATGTTTATTATTATTTAAGTAAAATGCTGGAACTTTATCATCAACTAAGTCTTGAAAAATGTACCTACCGGGGATCTTCGCCGGGGTCGTGAGTCAATCGAACCCAATCAGCTTACTGAAAATGTGGCCAGTAGTCGACCCGAAAATACAAAGACATTTCTAACCGCTTCCGCCACAACCCGCGCGCTTCTGGCGGAAACGCCTCTCGTTCGCGCTCGGCCAATAAAGGCGAGTCGAAGCTTCTAGAAGCTTCCGTTAAAAACATACGACGCGCACCTATTTTGACATTGGCCGTGTGACGTACGTCAACTGGGCTGCGCACCGAAAAGTAATTTTACAAAGCTTTATCTTCGCCCCGAACCCTTTTTAAATAAAGCGTTTACAGTAGGTACCTAA
Source organism: Oligia fasciuncula (assembly GCA_963082905.1). Classification (NCBI taxonomy): domain Eukaryota; kingdom Metazoa; phylum Arthropoda; class Insecta; order Lepidoptera; family Noctuidae; genus Oligia; species Oligia fasciuncula. The sequence continues at coordinate 15,191,930 of OY720387.1, forward strand.
ATACAAAAATTGCCGTACCTCCAAAAGTTTACATTTTTCCACTTCAGCTGTGATGCCACAATATGATTTAAAATAATTAAAAAAAACCGGTCAAGTACGTGTCGGGCCACGCACAGTGTAGGGTTATGTAGTAGCCTGTTATCACAATATAGTACGATTCTGTTGTTCTTTATTCTGAATATAAGTAATGATAAAGATAACCCGAACCCGTAACCCGTTGGTACAGCGCCATGTAGATTATTGTGAAATTTATGATAATTTATTATGTTTTTTTATTTCATATTTTGTTTTTCAATGCAAGTCTTTACCCGTTATAAACAAGCAACTACTTCATCTTAGTCACTTTAAAGGATTAATGCTAAGGATTTTGTATTTGGTACAAAATTATCCAACAACCAAGTTCAACGACTATTACTGCTAAACTAATAAAGTTATCTTAACCGCTATAATTTTCCTTTATAGTTCATGAAATGCACTATCATCATGTTGTGTATGTTAAAAGGCTTAAAAAAGAACAAAACTTAATATTATTTCAGATTTAACTAGGTATAGTAGTTTCTGGTGACTCGCCAGTTCATAAAAAAAATTCGTCAACGTCCGAAATTAGTCAGGCAATCCCAAAAATACACTTAAGATTACTAACAGACTCAGTTATCAAACACAGACAGAAACAGCAACCAGTTGTAAAATCTCGGGAATAATAAACATTACAAGCATTGCAGCATATATAAGGCGCTATCTCGAAAATAAATCGTAGCGACTGATCTACTTAGCGAGCGAAAGTGATGCAATTACTTTTGAAACGCAAAAGAAGAGAGATGGCTATAATGTGCGTGCGCTCGGAGTAAAACGACGTATGTGCCAAAACGAATTTACTTCTTTTTTAAGTCATAAGTCATTTATTAATTTGTTTAACAAAATAAATTAATTAAATTTAAAACTACTTTGAGTAAACTATGATGTGATAATGCTCTATGTTTTAAAGTAAATTCCATTGAATAACTCTTAAGCGTTACGCCGTGATGTCGAAAAAAGTAAAAAATTTGATAGGTACAGGTAACTTTGCAATTTTTTTGTATCGAGAAAAAAATCATTGAATTGTGTATTCCTTTTATACATGAGATGCCCTGTATCTTAGTATATATATACATGTATAAGATACATGAGATACTAGACCAAAGAGTCAAAAGACATATACCAAAATGGTCAATCCCTATTCCACAATAACAAGTTACACGAAATAGAAAAACCACATTTTTTTCAATACATTTATAACAGTAACATCAAACAAATTACAGAAAACGAACATTTAATTTAAAAGCAATGGTAATTAGCCGTTCATTGAGGTAATACAAGGATGCCTGAACGGAACTGTTTCCCTTTGCGAAGTGGATGCAAGTTTATTTCTGAATTCAATTAGCGACGAGAATATCTTAAGGGGAGAACTGGAAAGTTTTAAAATGATTTTCAATTTTGATTAATGTTGTATTCCGTTCTGTTCAACGTTTACCAGAAAATGTTGGTGGAAATTATGAGCAAAATTAATCGTGATTTAAAACGAACTCAATAGCCAACAAACAAAATGTGTTCTAGAAGAAAATGAGAGTCTCTTCTTTGAATGACATGATGCAGGAATCATTTAAATGATATCAATAAATCTGACATTATGCGGTGTCACAATGAAAACTCTCATACTTAATTATAAAGGAAAAAGAAAATGTTAAGCAAATTAATTCAACGACGACTTAATTCAGAAATTAGGCGTTGATCTCTGTTCATAATACTCGTATAATATGAAAGTTAAATCTGTTATAATCTGTCGACCTCAATTATCTATATTACCACGCGAATTTATATGTCAGAAGGTTGTAGGGTTGTAACCTGTCGATAAAATGAACTAATGAGGTTTTATATCCAATAAAGTAGCAGCAGTAGTAGTTACAAAAAGCTAAATGTTCCTTAATATAACCTGCACTACACTTTTATAAATAATGAATTATTAACACGTCGTCGGTGCATCGCTAAACAAAAGCCACATTATTTAATGCTAATACAGTGAACGCTGATGTCGGAAAAACCTTCATTTTATCACTGCCCTAAAAATAGATCGGTAACCATAGACTTGATTTAATGTCTGGAATCAATTTAACTGTCAAAGCGAAGTTCCGATAGCACTGTCTAATTGAGGTCTTCGTTGAGGCAAAAGATTTATATCTAGAGGGAAGTAATACTCCCACTCGTTCCGAACACTACTTCCACTTCGATAGAAGTCTCAATACCGGCGATAAAAAGTGGGATCTACATGTCTGCTTTCAGCGCAACTCGTACAAAATACATAGAATGCACTGAATATATATCTTTCACATTCAAACCGGTATACAAATAAGAAGAACTGGAGATTTTCACCGCCGACAGCGCGTCGTAATCTAGTCTATTGATGTTACATAAAGCCCGTACATTTTACAAGGGATGAACCCTGACGTGTAGGTAACAGTAATTCACTAGTTAACATACAGCAGTATGTAAAAAGACAGGAATATGACTGGGAACAGTCAGACGGGTTGGATTATGACAAGCTCTGTAAGGATTTGAAGACATGACGAGGGTACAGTTAGGTTGTCTGTTTTATTCAAACAAAAATATAAAATTGCTTAATATTTTTGTGGCGTACGGACAAAAGGATGATGCTATACATGTAAACAGCCTCCAATGGTATACAGCATGTATAATAATCATAATCATTTGCAATATAATGGTGTGGTCATATTTGAGTGTTTGTTACAGACCATCACCATCACCACCATCGTCGTGGTTGTTATGATTATTTGGGTAAATAAAGATGTTTTTTTAACAAACTGAACAACTTTCTCCATGGGGTAATTACTAAAAAATAATCAGTCGTCCAATATTTGGGTCGGTATTGAAGTTGAAGAAGTAGGTATTGAAGTTTTTTCGTTTTTGGTGCCATTTTAGATTTTCATATATATTATTTTTTAACTAGCAACCCTTTTATTTAATCAAACAATTACAATCTGTATTAAATTACGCTTCTTTTGATATAAAATATGTAACATAAAAAGTGTTTAAATTAAAATAATTTTTATGTTATTTTTTTTATTAGTCTACATTTTTCCGCTGCTGAGGAAAGACCACCCCCCCAAATCCTTTCAGGCATTCTTTTCAAGAGCCAGCTCGATCCAACCATACCAATACAATGCTAGAAAATATTATAAAAAAAATGGTGCACGCTCTTGCGAACAGATTATACAAATGCCTGCCTGTAAGCTTGTCTCTTCAATATTTTGTTCCCAATAATATGCGCGGAAATCGAAAAAAAATGCGATTTTCTTTCGAGCATTCGACTACGCGAGCTTTTCGATCGAGACGCTATGCAATCTAGAAAATAATAACTGTCCATTCAGCATACACAAATATTTATTGCATTATACTGCGGAGCTTGTTTTAATTTTATTTGAGCTTTATAGAAAGCTCAAATAAAATTAAAACAAGCTCCACAACTTGAAGCTGTTACAATCAAGTTGTCTTTATACAAAAGCTTTATTGTTAAGTTTCTTAGCTTATGTTATGTAAATATTATCTTGTTTGAACATCCATACTAATATTATAAATTCGAAAGTAACTCTGTCAGTAGACGTCTGTCTGTATGTTACCTTTTCACGCCTAAACCACTGAACAGATTTCTATAAAATTTGGCAGAGAGAGAGATTGCATCCCAGGGAAGGACATAGGTTAGTTTTTATCGACATACCTCGCGGGCGAAGCCACGGGCGGAAGCTAGTATATTTTTTTTTAAATACAGAATGAGTTTTTCGGAGTCTAAAAAAAAAGTACTGCAGATAACCAATTCAACACAGCCTTAAAACCACCCATCCAATCAATGCCAACCCTAATCTTTAGATAGGGTGTGCTAATAGTGTGAAATTCAATTTCAAAAACTCTTTTAATATGCATGGAGTTAAATGTTACACGTCGTGATAGGACCAAATTCCATGTAAATGAGGCTCCGAACTTCGCTTCGACACCACAGTAGGCTTCATAAGGATACTTTCACACACAGTTCTGTATGTAATAAGCACTTAGAATACTAATTTATCAAATTCTAATATTTTGTTGGCAAGGGTGTCAGAAGATGAATAAATATCACACTAGTATTACAAAGGTGAAAGCTTGTGAGTGTGTGTGTGTTTATATGTTTGTTACTTCTTCACGGTCAAACGGCTGGACCAATTTTGACAAAATTTTGTTTGGAGGTAACTGACACCCTGGATTAACATTAAGGCTACTTTTTATTCCGATATCCCACAGGATCGATACTTATGCTGGTGAAACCGCGGGGCGCATATCAGCTTTTGTCCGCAATCACACCCGCGCGTGGTGTTCAGAAATCACCCCTACGAGAATGAACTACCAGGATAAAAATTATCCTATGTCCTAACCCAGGTCATGTTCTATCCGTGCGCTATATTTCATCCAAATAATTTCAGCCGTTAGGGTGTAAAAAGGTAACAGACAGACGGATAGACATTTATTATATTAAATATACTAAATACCCGGAATTCAAACCACCACTATACCAAATTTCGTTTCAATCGATTTAGCTGTTTAAGCGTGAAGAGGTAACAGACAGACAGACAAACTTTCGCATTTATAATATTAGTATGGATGGATTCCATACGTTAGTTTAGTCGTGCAGTATACTCAGGGCACGGTTTTGACTCTGTATCGTCACGGTCTTCGGTATCCTCGTATATAAAACAAAAAAAAAGACGAAAAACATTGACATTTGGACAGACGATTCCGAAAAAAGTTCTAACTCGGCAGGTTTGTACTGCATGTTACAAAGCATAACACGAAAACAGGGAGACCTCAAAGGGGGGATGTCTAAAAATATACTCGTATATTAAACCGCACATATATATGTGGTAACATTTTGACCTTGAGCTAGCCTAACGTAGAAAGCCCCATTTACACAGGTTTTGATACCAATGGCATGCGGCCTACGTACCAAAAAAATGGCATCATTCGTTTGAATAATTGTGATATTATACCTACCATCACCCCAGTTCTGATAATATTAGCATTCTTGATTAGCCCGCTAAGCGAAGTCGTTATTGCTATACTTTCCTGAGCAATTTATTACAATGATCTCAAGAGAGGTCTATACTTAGTACTGCAGAATGAACGTAGGCGATATTTCCTGTCTAAACTTATAACATTTTATAATAAGTTAAATGAGGAGACATTTTTTCTTTATTTTTACCGACTTAAAAAAAAGGAGGTTATCAATTTGATACGTATGTATGTAATATTATTGGAATTGCCTTATATTCACATATGACAATCTACTAAGGCTTCCAAACAAATATACAAAATTTCATAGACGTATGTATGTATGTATGTTTGTCCACGCATTTCTCAGCAACTATTAATCGGATCGTGACCATTTTTTTTGTATTAGCTTACATTTACTTCAACTTAGGGAACAGTGCAAGTTTCATCAAAATCGGTTCAGCAATTTTCAAGATATGGACTAATACGTGTAGGTAAGTGTGACGGCCTGGCGTATTGATACGAGCTACGGGTGTAGTGTCAAAGGGAAAACATCTCAAAACCTTGATCAAATTCTAGTGCAAAAACTAAAAATTACGAAATAAAAAGTAATTTAAAAAAAATAAACCGACTTCAAAAAGAAATCAACTCAAAATTATGAAATAACTTTAATTTCGGAAGTCGGTGGCAAAAAACTAAAATACAGATCCCGAGACACCGACTTCCGAAATTAAAGTTATTTCATAATTTTGAGTTGATTTCTTTTTGAAGTCGGTTTAATTTTTTTAAATTACTTTTTTTAGTTTTTTGCTGACCTTTTAAACATGTGTAGGCTGAACATAATTGACACGTACTGGGTTCATAATAACCATCATGTTTCATTAATATCTAACTATTTTCATTTATGTACTACCATTTTCCTTTTGTGTATTAGGTAGTTTACGCTGAACTAGGTTATTACTTAATTTAGGAATATTACATTTGAAGCTTGGAGCTAACAACGTAATTTTGACTTCATAGTCGAGGTTAGGCGGAGGTGCTTGTGGCTAAGTAGGTACTAATAGCCACCTGGGTCGATCGAGCTTGCCGCGGTTGGTCCGTGGATGGGTGATCATCTTTACATATCAAGACTCCTCCGTGCCTCGGAAGGCACGTTAAGCCGTTTAGTCCCGGCTGTCATTCGTGGATCTTTGGCAGTCATTACGGGTCGCCAGAAGCCCGATATTCAACCAACCAACCAGCCAGCCATCCAGTCTAACCAGAGGTATCGTATTACCCGGTAGTTGGGTTGTGGAGTTCACAGGGGCAGTCGCTTCATGTAAAATACTAGTATTCCACTGCATCCGGTTAGACTGGAAGCCGACCGCAACATAGTTGGGAAAAGGCTAGGCAGATGAATCTAGGGCAAGGCGTCTCACCAGTGTATGGGTGGAACAAGGCTATCACTAATGGTGATGATAATAAAACGAATATAAAGGCGGCGTTACGGGGCGTAATGTAATGTGTTACACAGCGAGCGCTCGTGCAGTCAGTACGGGGAAACAAGGCGCTCGCAACGAGCCACGAGCGGCTTGTAGCTCGCTGCGAGTGCTCCACCCAGCTGTCGGTTTTTTGGCGAATCTCTTTTTCTTGTTAATTTGGATTATACAATAATTGAGTAAAATCAAAGATCCCAACACAACTTCGTCGTCCATCTTGACTACACTACGAATCTGGAGCACAGGCGAGCAAAGAGTCCGAAACGAGCATGTTACACGGATATTAGGACACGGCGTAACGTAACATGCTCGCTGCAAATGGTATATCACGGCCCGTAACACCGGTCAGTGGGTACCTTAACCCCTCTTAACAAACTTTTGTGTGAGTGTTAACAAACTCACACAAAAGTTTGTATTATTTTGTTCTATAGTAAAATGAAATTAGTGTAAAACCCGCGTTTGGAGGCCCTGTTAGTGAATGCGCCAGACTGTCATCTAACAGAACCAGATGAAGAGAGATCGTGAAGCGGGCAACGACTACACTTGCGATTGGACATGGTTCATCGTGACCACCAGCGCTCTGTCAAGAGCAAAGCGAAGAAGAAAATATAGTCGATAGTTCTCAGGTATACCAGAAGCTGAATTAACCGTAATCTATATATACTTATACTTACTAATAATAAAGCTGAAGAGTTTGTTTGTTTTTAGGGTTCCGTACTTCAAAAGGAAAAACGGAATCCTTATAAGATTACTTCGTTGTGCGTCTGTCTGACTCTTAACCGTAATCTATATATACTTATACTTACTAATAATAAAGCTGAAGAGTTTGTTTGTTTTTAGGGTTCCGTAATTCAAAAGGAAAAAACGGAATCCTTATACGATCACTTCGTTGGGGTACGTATTTGAATATCGAAGATTAAAATACCGACTGTTAAAATATCGATGTTCGAAACATCGAAAATGGAAATATCGAACGATCATATAACCGAAAATTAAAATATCGAAAGTTTATATTATCGAATGGTTAAATATCCTACGTCCAATATATCTAAAATCTAAATATCTACAAAAGTTACATCGAAAGATCTAAATATCGAAATACAGATTATCGAACGTCCTAAATATCGATGGGTAATTATTTGAACATCGAAAATTAATATACCTACGTGTAAAAATGAGTTAATTTTCAACATTTAATACATTCATTCACCCTAAAAATACGTACAAGTTAAAATATCGAACAAATTTTGATAAAGTAGTATGAGTGGAAAAAGGTTGCTTCTGCAACGTCTCCGGCGCTACGGGAAGTGCAACCCCTTCGCCCTTGCGTAACAAAGGATAGGCACCCATGTTCACCTCCGCAGCTTCGGCTTGCTGGTCGCCTCCGGCGACCAGCCTCAGCCGCTACGGTTCCCACGGGTGCCTATGCTTTGTTACAGCGGGCGGGGGTTGCCCTCCCTTCGCGCCTCCGGATTTTTATATACACTCTAGGGGTAACAGCCAAAAGACTACGTAAATTCGGGGTGCCCCAATTCGGTTTTGGAACAATTTCGACCTATTTTATCCATGAAAATCAGTGTCCAGTGTACAAGCCTAGGTCAATCGTGAAGGTATTATTTAAATTAAAATATTTTCTTGAAAGTCAATATGTTGTGCAGGTTGTGCTACTTAAGTTAGTGACAGAAACGTATCGCTGCAAAACCGACTCCACGTAGTCTTGTCTGCCCTACCCCTAGAGTGTAATTTAGAATCGCGTAGTCGCGGAGGGGCGAGGCAGCCCGCGAGCTGAGGAGCAGGTGGTTTTAACACCCGCCGCCGCAGCTGAGGCTGGCCGGCGAAGCCGGCCAACAAGCCGAAGCTGCGGTGGTGGGCGTTTAAACCATCTGCGACGTTAAGCTCGCGTGGGACTGCCGGAGCCCTGCAGCGCCGGAGCCGTGACAGAAGCCATGCTTGCTTGCATGTTGCATGATTGCTGCATGCTTGTTTGCGAGATGGAAATCAGGTGGGTTACAAAAAAAAAACAAGGAAAACCTCATGTAATGTAGGTACTTTAATTATTTTTACATAATAAAAACCCAAACGTAACGTAACGTAGATATTAAGAACTTCGATGTATTAAATGATGATATTTTGAACTCAGGCATAATGTCATTCGATATTTTGAATCATTCGAAATTTTAATCACTCGACATTTATTTATTTATTTATTTATAAAAGGTACACCAACAGCTTCTGTATACAAAATATCAAATAATAGTTTATCAGTTATGTGCTTATACAGTTGCCAATAACAGGTGGACCAACATTCTCAAATACAGTGGGTAAAACGAAATATATAAAAATTAAGAATTAAGTGAAAAAACTAACTAGAAAACTAACTATGTAAACAGAAATATAAAATAGGAGTTGTAGGTTACAGAGGTTGCAAGAAAAACCTACATACTAATACAATAATACAATAAATCTTTATAGATCTTTAGATCGTGTGGGTTGCGTGCTTTGGGGCCTTAAAATTTGGGTTTTAAAGTTTTTTAAGGAGTCATGATATATGTCAACATCTGGAGTGGATTTTAAATAAGAATTCATCTCTCGGCTGAGCCTATTGAGAGGTGAGTTTACTCCTATATTTGTTTTGGATGCTTTTTTTTCAATCTTCGACGTTTTAAGCGTAGGTATAACAATTTTCGACATTTTGATACAATCGATATTTAAATTTTCGATGTTTTGAACATCGATATTTTAACAGTCGATATTTTAATTTTCGATATTCAAATACGTACCCCTTCGTTGTGCGTCTGTCAGACCCTTTTTCTCAGGAACGCGTGAAGTTGTCAAGTTTAAATTATTATCAAATTCTCAGGGGCTGCAATCCCTTGAAGCAGGGAAAAATAATACAAGTCAACAAACAAATACAAGTCAACGCAATCAAAAGATACGGGAGTTTATGCTCGGTTTATGCCGCATATTTTGATACCCGCAAGGGAATCACAACATATAGGGTAGTATCCCATTGAATCTAGAATCATGAAATTTAGCAAGAAGTAATGTCACGTAGTGTAAAAATCCGAAAACCGTAAACTTGTAGATACCTACTTTGTACGGAACCATCGGTGCGCGAGTCCGTCTTGCACTTGACCGGTTTTTTTGTTTGTTTGCTTGAATGCGCTAATCTCTGGAGCTACCGGTTGGATTTGAATATTTTTTTTTCTATAGGCTCGCATAATACCACGCTAAAATCCTTAGGAACCGAGCAAAAAAAAAGTCAGCGAGAACGCTAAGCGAACACGAATTAAAAGCGCTGGCGGGCGATGGGACGCGATGCGATGGGTCGGGGGCTGAGGGATTGCTTGGCATTTTTACTGACTTCACAAAAAGGAGGAGGTACTATGTTCGGATGTTTGTCAGTTTTTTTTTTTTGTATGTTTGTTCATCGAATACTCCGCCAATTATCGACGGATTTTCAAAATTCTTTTTTTTTGTTCGAAAGTAGATAGTTCTGAGGTGGTCCCACTGTCACCAAGTTAGGATCTGATGATGGGATCTTAGAGAAATCGAGGGCAACCCTCAAATTTTATAGGCTCACTTATTGTTTTTCGCATATTATATGAAGTATCTTGTGTATTTGCGTATGGTTGTCACCATCTAGCTGGGCTGATGATGGAAGGTACAACTCCGTAACAGTAAGAAGTTACTCGAACAGGCAAGGACTGTTTTAGTAAATTGTTTTGATGTTTAATAGGGCATTTGCCACATTTGGTCTCACGATCATCAAGTCATGACCTGATGCTGCAGTCAGGATAGTCTGCAGAGTACCTAACTCCTCGACAACTAACAGCAGATATATCGTGCTTAGGCTCATTGAAAAGGGCTCGATGTGTGGATAAAGATACTGTTAATGAGGAACACCGAAGTACATAGAAACCTGATGCTGAAGCCAGGATCAGAAAAAGTACAAACCTTGAATTTACAGCACTCATTTTAAACAGGACTAAATTTTAAGTTCAATGCAATGTTGAAGTCTGACCTGATGCTGCAGCCAGGATTATCAGCTAGGAGAACTTCTCAACAATTAACGTCCCTGAATCGGGAAAAGCAATATTTTGTAAAAGGTGATCAGCAGTTGACATTAGGCTATTGTAACTTAGATAAATTACAAACTGACCCACTAAAAAGTAAAAAATAAAAACTTTTTTACAAAAAAAAACAACCGACTTCCAAAAAACACTATAAAGTGAAAAATAACTTTAATTTCGGAAGTCGGTGGCAAAAAACAAAAATACAAATCCAAAGACACCGACTTCCGAAATTAAAGTTATTATTCACTTTATAGTGTTTTTTGGAAGTCGGTTGTTTTTTTTTTAGTATACTGTGTATCTAATGACTTCCACGTGAACGAAGTCGCGGGCAGAAGCTAGTTATTCATAATTTGCCTTTGCATGGTGCATCCTAGATTCAGACTTGTACGTAGTTCCCTATAGCATTTGATTTATTCAATGCAACTGAAAATTTTGAAAGCAAGAAAATTATAGGCCGACCGCTTAAATTGAGGTCAGCGGGATTATCTGGTCAGCGGGATTGTCCGAAAGGGTTACCGCTGGCCCGGAACATAAAGGGGGAAGGAACACGGGTGGGTTTTAGTCAGTAAGAGTCTGACACTCCCTTCCGCTCCACCCAGAGCGAAGCAGGAATGTTTCGCATAACTTGACAAAACATATAGATTTGTTTATTTAACACACGTAAGTTAAAATATCAATTGTCTATTGACTTAATATTAGAAGATCTTACATATTCATTTGGAGCCCTGACTCCTGAGCGACGTTGCCATCTGTGTTGTAGGAGTGAGTGTCTTCACCCGTTTGTGGAACATTAACATATTTTATCTATTCTTTTACTACTCGATGTCGTAATGAGTCATTAGTAAATTTTCATAGATTTTTAATTCATCCTAAATTTTTCTTGGCCTTTTGTCAATGTGCACTTGGCCAAGACTAACTTTGCGCTCATTAGCTTCCAAAAAAGGGACAAACTGTCTTCGAAATTAATTGATGTTATGTATGAAGCAGCAGCAGCAGCTTTGAAAGTTTTGTCTTTGATTCGGATTTTGTTTTTTTCTTTGAGCTGTATACGCAATACCATAATAGACAAGAATCAACGATTGAAAAGTTACATTCCCGATTTCCGAAATTGGATAACAGAAGGTTTCTGGTATATTAAAAATGTACAGACGCCTGCAGCACATCAAGCTACTACAATCTGTCAAATTTCTTTAATAGATTTTCAAATTTATCGCTAAAGCATAAGGTTCAAAGTTGATTGGGAAAATTTGTCAGTTTCGGGTAGATTGATGTGCTGGCGTCTGTACTTTTTAAAAAATCGATTTGCAAATGCCTTCTCCTCATGCGTGGATATTTGCACTAATACCACTCAAAATACGCCTAGTGTTGGTTCTACCTTTCCCAAAAAAAGATGAAAATGTGTTCACAATAAAAACAAATTGTCCAAAGTCTTTGGTCAACTTAACCATCAAACAAAGGACTATCACTAATTTCCAATTGCAGGCAAATTTCTCTTGACCGGTCAACTAGAAAATGGCCTCGCCCAAGTTTTAACGCGCAATTGAACCAACCCAAGATTCGCCTAGTGATCAATTTCTTTGTTTCTGAACACCTACGAGATCAAAGTATTCTGTGAGCACATCGTATTAATCCGCAAACGCATTTTGATGAACAGTGGATGAAAATATCATTTCATTGAACCATTGTTCGAGAATTTTGCAAAACCAAAAAAGGTAAAAAAAAAATGGACGATTGCTAAAAGCTACAGTTACTTAAACGCTGTACCGTAAGCCTAAAATTTTATTCAAAGGGTGAAAATCTTCATGACCCGAAGGTGTTAATAAAAGCTTTTTAAATATTCTTCCAATGAAAAGCCATTTATATCATAGAAGTTGCTTTCCAATGGCTATAAGGATATTTAATAAACTACCAAAATCGTACCAATCAATCGATTTAAAACAGCGTTATTCAAATGGCTTATACATATAAAAATCATTCTATTTGTGAATGAATATTTAGACTTTATGGATTCACACTGACATTACAATTTGACAAATACTTGACATTTAAATTTAATAACTATGATTTAAGTAAGTACCAATTTTACTAGATTCGTTTCATTTATTTTAACTTTAACAATTATATTGCATGCTAGTTTTAGCGAATTGTTTTATGAAAAAATAAACCCTAATGCACGACAATTCTTGCAAATTTTCATTTCATTTTATGCAAGGACAACTACCAATTAACTTAGTTTTACGCAGGTTGACAATTAATAAAAATAATACCACAAAGTCTCATTTGCTTAATCCCACATATGTCGTAAAAAATACCTAAAAGAATTTTATTATACTAAACCAACTACCTAAAAACTTTACTACCAAATAACCTACAGAAGAGAGAATTTTTTCTACATTCTCGGTTAATATATGTATGTTTATGTACGGTAGGCTTATCTATAGGCTATAGGGGATCAAAGGCGTGAAGCGTTATTTATATATGGTATTAATTAGATGTCGATCTGTATGTTCTGCAAAAATAACTAGGTACTACATGCAAAAAAAAAACTGCGTTTATACAAAATAGTTTGTTCGACAGTTTGTCAAAGTAAACCTTAAATTCAAACTGGCAGATTTTTATTCTCAATATAACACATCTTCCTACAGTTATTTTTATTTTTTTAAATATTAAATCAAACTCACCTTTTATTAAAAACGTTGCAACAACGCATTTCAAGTAGCGAACAAACAACGGAGGCATCATGTTGCTTACAGAGCTTAAACTTTTATAATACAAAACTCAACTTGACACACCATTATTATAGAAACTTCATTTATTATAGACGCATCATTTTCTTTAATTAATTTTGCAATTACTAAAACTAAACAAACTGCTAAACATATTCATTAGTTGGGAATAAAAAGTTTATTGTCTGTTATTTTTCTGTTCTAGATAAAAAAATACATAACTTGATTTTAAGTAATAAAGTATTTACAACGTTCATAAAATGTGTGATTAACGACGCGGGCTAAAGTTGCGTACATATGGCGCTTGCTACGACATCGCGTAGCGGCAGCGGGCGCGGCGTTCGTAGCACTGAAACTTGCTACGGAGCTACGCGGCCCGCGCTACGATGCTACGGTGGGGAGATGAGCTGCTGCTTACCACCGATGGGTTTTACGATAAATAAACGGTTTTGTAAAACAAACATTCTTATAGTCTGTGTAATAAGCGCCATTGTTTAGATTTTGTTGCTGGTTTTAGATAACGACGTGTTATGTTGGAAAATTTTGTAAGCTCAAATCGCGATACATTAAATCAATAATTAATGTCATTTGAGTCCAAAATTTTACTTTCCTTCTACCCACGTAGCTCAATAGCTATTAAAAGTAAAATTCCATTAATTATTGTGGAATGATTACTTTATTCTGCCTATTTTAATTGGCTTCTAGAATTGAAGCCTATCAATTCTAGAAGCCGGAAGAAAGTTGTTGCCTACAGGGACAGACATGCGGAGTAGACAGAATAGTCCAATTGGAAAACAATAGAACGGAGCACAATGTTATCAATTCCCTTGACATATTCCTTCGTGACTTTGACAGGCTCCGGTCAGTAAGATATCTGAGGGCAATTCTCGTAATTTTAAGAACGTTCACAGTCTGATCTCAGCCTCAATATGTCAAAATTATCTATCATTTCTTTACATTTTTGACGAGTTTTTGACATTGACTGTCGCGGATATGAGACTGCGACTAGATTTTGAACGTTTTTAATTATGGGTCTTGATCATCTGTTATTTACCTAAAGTCTATAGTATCTTTGGTGTTATAAAATAAATCGGATTTTATTACATTGTGCCCATTTTGAAACTTACGCTACCATAGCACTTGAAAGATTCTTTCCAACACATAAAAAAGTTAAGGTTTCAGTATTCTACAACCACTATCGAGTTATTTAGTTTTTCAATTTACTGTTCTTCTTGTACTTGCAGCAATAAATCCAAGTTTGTAGAGATTACTTTGTACTGCACTCGTTTAATGATCAGATATCTTTAGTTTCACAGTTTTCAATGCAATTTCAGCCAAGAACTGTTTTGCTCGAGTAATAAAGAGATAATTGCTTTAAGAACAATTATTGTTGATTTGTTTTGCGACGTTGTTAGCAGGTATTATAATATAATTGTTGTAGATAACGTTGTTATGATTGTTTTTGAATTTTAATTGCTCTTTTGACGCAAAATGTTACCACTGATAGCAAGTTAGTCGCAAGTTACCTGTACAATCCGTTCGGTCATATTTTACCTGTGTAGTCGCTGTACCGTAGCTTGTGGAAACTCGGACTGTGTTCCATAAAATTTTATTTTTTATATATCCGAAATTTAATCAAATAGGTAAGTGTTATGTGTTTATTTGTGTGAAGGGTGTGTGTGTGTATGTTGTTCATTGACAAATATCTCAACGCTATTTCCTGCAAACAGTTTAATTTAGTTTCCACGGAACAGAAAAAGCTCAGGCGAATAGTTTTTGGAATTTGATTAAAAGGCAATATTCGATAGTCCGTTTAACGTTGAATTTTTACGAATACCTTGCTCATAAATATGGCTATTCATCGGAAATGGGTATGCTACATTTTTTTTCGCGGTACTTTCCTTTTGACTGCGTGAAAAAACAGACTTTATATTTTACTAGCTTCTGCCCGCGGTTTCGTCCGCATGACATTTCTTTTTATAACAATACAACATAGAACAAAAAAATTGTATATTACTGATAGTACCTATTATACAATTTAAAAAAAATAGCAATATAAAAATTGTTTATTACTGATAGTATTATACAATTATTTGTTTTATTTTTTTATACTTAAAATAATATTTACTAATCTGAATAAAAATGAATTGAGCTGTAGCTTCCCATTAGTGAAAAAATTTGTGAATCGGATCAGTAATAGGCTATTTGACAATGTAAAAAATAAGGTCATAATTATTGACACTCGTATAGATTATCGCTTTTAAAATCGATTTGCATTAATTTTACTACAAAACAATGTATTATTTATTAAAAAAATCCTGAAAAAACTTCATCTTTTTAAATCTGGCGCCACGTAATCGAAAACGGTCTGGATTGGCTGAACTTATGATGACGTCATGATATAGTCAATTTCTGTCTATCGTTGACAGAACAGATGACTTTTGTCTAGTATCTCGACCGTTTCAACGTTTGTTTACGTGTATTTTGACGTCACGACGCCATATTGTTAAAGATAGCGTTTTGGCGGCTTATTTAAACAGTACATTTTTATTTACTATTTTCTAAAAGAAATACATTATGCAATTTGAAGTAATAGGTTTTTGTGGGCTCGTTAGACACCATTAAATAATCTGAGATGTTTATCAGAAACCAGTCAAATAGCCTATTACGAAGAATTTTAAACAAACCCATAAAGGGGATTGAAGATTTTTCTATGTAGTCTGTCATACCAACTTTGAACATTAATATCTCTGAAACGTGATACACTTCACGGGATTTGATCTTATCATGTTTTCTGTTTGATGTCAGCTATCGATTTATATAGGTTGCATGCGTGGCCGCCATTTTGACAAAAATCAATATAGCGGAGAGATAGGTATAACACCGTATTGGAGAAGTAGTTTAAAAGATTTTCGTACCTACCTTGGTGGGTCGTAGGTATGTACCAATATGTACAGTCAACAAAGGAGATAAGTATTACTGTATACTTATCTCCTTTGTTGACTGTACTGACTGCGTCGTTGAAGTTTACTAAGAAACCGATGGATGTTCTGGACTGAAATTTAATTTAATAAATGAGCTGTTTGTTTTCTATTAATAAAATTAAATTTTATTCGAGAACATCTATCGGTTTATATCCGACGCTCCTGTTTACTTATCTCCTTTGTTGACTGTACATTACCAATTTCAGGGAAATTATTTGTTAAGTAAATTGGACCTAAGTAAATGTTCAGTGTGATAGCAGTTACAGCGTGTTAACAGTTAGAGTAACAGATCTTGTCCTACTTACTGATGGAAGGATAATTAATTTATATTTATATTATTTGATTAGATTTTAATGAATTTCTTGATTTTAATTAATTTTAGGATGTAAATGATTTTAAAGATGATTGCGATTTCAGTTATGAATTTAATTTACAATTTGATGTTATGGATTTCAGTTATTTAATTTTAGTTTTAGTTAAAATAGTAATGTGGCATATATTTTAATCATCTTTGCTTTCTAAAATAATTATTAAGTACCTATACTTAACATACTCGTACATAATGTCTGTCTGAATTAAATAAATAAATAGCCATTTCAAAAGATTTTTATTGTTTCAATATGGGATACGAATCCCTTATTGAAACAAAAAAAATCTATACTTAATATTACACTAATATCTATTAGGAACAGAGGAATTAGATCCCTAGGAACACTAGGAAAATCCTAATTTTTGAAGGACAGAAACTAAAAATATACCTTATCCAACTTCACCATTTTTCGAAAAATCAAAAAGAAAACGAAACCGCTTAACTCCAGTGTAGTGAGCGTGTAATAGCGAGCTCTACGGATATCTATGGAGCTCTAGAACTCCAGAAAACTAGAAACCAATTAACGAAGGTCGCGTTGTCGAAGCGGCAAACCCGTCCACTTACCGATTTGCCGGCTGCCGCACTCCTATACCACTCTTAATCGCTCTACTAATACGGGTAATTATCACATCCAGAGCTAGGAAGCTGGTTTAAAGACTTATACAATTTAAAACTACACCAGTAGAATTTTGTTCTTAATATAAAGGTACACCACCTAACTATTGCTACACTTCATCATAACCTGCCTAGCCTTTTCCCAACTATGTTGGGGTCGGCTTCCAGTCTAACCGGATGCAGCTGAATACAAATAGAGCGACTGTCTCTCTGACATCCACAACACAGTTACTGGGTAATACGATACCCCTTGCCTTGGTAAGACTGGTTAACAGACTTTCGGGCTTCTGACTATCCGTAACGACTGTCAAAGATCCACGACTGAAAGCCGGGACCAACGGCTTAACGTGCTTTCCGAGGCACGGAGGTCGGTATGTAAAGAAGGTCACCCATCCACAGACCAACCGCGGCAAGGGTCGCTTAACCTGATCGATCGACCTGTGCGGCTGGGCCAACTTACACGAAAAATTACTAGGTTAGGTTAAAATATTATGGCATTTAACGCCATATTTTAACGTATTTGAATTAAATAAACTATTAAAATAAAACTAAAACTATTAACAAACTAAAATATGTCGTCGAAATACCCAGCCAACCACCAGCCAGAGAACAAGCTTCCAGTTTGACAGCGACGCGGAGGAACCTCCGCATCGCTGTCAAACTTGAAGCTGGTTAAAAGACTAAGCAATTTAAAACTAGACCAGTAGATTTTTTTATTATAAATCTACATCACATCACAATATAACATCATTCTGTCTTTGTAAATTTCAAAGTATTGACAGAAATAGAAGAAATAAAAGCTTTAAATTCGTAAGAAAGAAAGAATAAAGTTTATTTGGACAAAGTTTCGTGAAACACAAAATACATAATTAACAAAAAAAATGTTTTTCAAACAATAGTGTGTGTCTCACACCTGCGCCAAAAGGGTTCCATTAATGCCGCCGGACAGATGCTGTCTGACCCTGGTTTTCTAATGAACCTTTCGGGACAAATGATGCGGAGTACACACAGTTTCAACATAACTTCTTCTTCTTCGTGTCGCTGGCACGACTGTATTTTAAATCTTGTTTTCCCAAAACTTTGCCACTTCCACGGCGTTGTCGGTGGCAGCGCAGAGGTCACTTTGACTGCATGTTTTGGGACACAGAGGGCAGGATAGGAGGTGGATCATGGTTTGTGACATAGCTCCGCAATCACACCCTTCTGCCGTTGCGTCAAGGTAGCCCCATTTTTCAACATAACTAATACATACTTATACGTAAGTAATAAAATAGATTTATCATTATCAAAAAAAAAAAACGAAAACAACAAAGCCTCAGCAAAACCTGTTCTTCGCGATCATCTAGATTGATCCGTGCACGGTGCACTCAACGTGCAACAGGCCGTCGAGCGCGACGGACAGTGGGTACACCGACAGTTATTTACTTAAACTACTATTATTATACTATAGTGAAACTGAAAGTATTCATCGTATTAGGTATTTCATCATATCATCTCAGCCGAAAGACATCTAGGTACTGCTGGACATAGCAGACATTCCCCAAACATCGCCCAACGACCAATCCTCCACTTCTCACATCCAGCGGTTTCCCGCGACCTTCACCAGGTCATCGCCCCAATTTGTGGAGGCATATACCTACACTACGCCTTCCGGTACGCGAACTACGCGTACTCCAGAACTTTTAGGATCACTCAACTATTGGAGCGTTTTATGTAAACGAATACAATCTGTCAAATGTCAAGTTTGTCAGTTGAGTTTGAAGTTTGAGACAGAACTATCTCTCTCTCTCTCTGCTAATAGCTGTCGATGTGAAACCTATATATCTGGCTCTCTGAGATTACAATCATATTTAATCTAAGTATTGAGTTTACTTTTCGCTATAAAACCATCAGGTTATGGGCCCAGGGTGTTTGCTGCACCCTGCAAAATAATTATTTCGCGAGAAAAACAAAAATTAAATAAAAGTCAGTTTTTTTCACGACATGTCATCGTTCGGCACAATGACCATGTCTTCTATGGGACTGCAGATTGAAAAGCTGCGAGGCATCGAAGACTATAACCAGTGGAAATTCATGCTGAAGAACGTTCTTATGCACGAAGATCTATACGATTGCATAGAAACCGAAAAAGGGAACGAAGACCCTAAGAAGAATCAAAAGGCGTTAGCAAAAATTTGCTTATCGGTCGGTCCATCCGCGTTGCCACATATTCGTAACGCGAAGACGGCATATGAAGCGTGGAATAGCTTGCAACGCGCTTATGAGGATAAAGGTTTGTGCAGGAGACTTGGATTGCTAAGAGCGCTGTTTGGTGTGAGGCTGAGCGAGGCGGAGAGCATGCAGAGCTACCTAGCTAAAATAACTGAGCTTGGGCAGCAGCTTACAGACATTGGGAATGCATTTGATGACGAGTTTTTAGCTGTAATCATGTTGAGCGGTTTGACCCCGGACTTTGACCCCCTTATCATGGCTTTGGAGAATGCTAATACAAAGTTGACTAGTGATATGGTTAAGTCTAAGCTTTTACAGGAACAGCAGCGACGCGATGGTAAGCGTGATGAACATCAGGAGCTCAATGCATTGGCAGTAAAGAAACCTCCAAAGTGTTTTCGCTGCAAGAAAATTGGTCATATACAGAAAGATTGCCCAAAGAAAGCTGAAAGTAAACCGAAGTCAACTCCCAAGGCGGAAAAGTCATGGTTAACAGCGTTATCTGTGAAACTGCAGAGTGATATCTGGTATGTGGATAGTGGTGCGACCAACCACATGACCAATAACAAGGAGATCATGCAGGATTTTCAGTGTACTAAATCGCTTGAAGTTAACGTGGCAAATGGAGAAAAAGTCAAGACTGAAGGACTTGGTAGTGTGCAAGTACAGTTAAAGAAGGGTTTAAAGACAATAAGTAATGTATACTATATTCCTAAACTTTCTGCAAATTTATTATCAGTTAGTGAGTTAATTAGGAAAGGTTTTAGTGTAATTTTTAATAAACAAGGTTGCAAAATCTTGGATGATGATGAAGTCATAGCTACTAGTACATGCTATAGCGGTGTTTATCAACTAGACACTGTACAAAATGTGAGTTCTAAGGTAAGATCAGAGAATGCCATGAACTCAGTCTGTGAGCAGGTTCAACCTAAGGAGCTGACAGTACACGATGAAGACATGACTGCTTTAGTGTCCGTTGGGGGTTCTGTGTCACATGAGGTTTGGCATAAGAGGTTAGGTCACCTGAACTCGAGGAGCATGAATGTTATGAAAAATGGAATGGTTAAAGGTATGAATTTTGATAATTCTTTGTTTAGTCCTTGTGTAGCTTGCATAGAAGGAAAGCAAACTAGATTGCCATTTCCTAAGAAAAGTCACAGTAGGTCTACTAAAATATTAGGGCTGGTGCATACTGACGTGTGTGGTCCTATGCAGGTTCCATCATACAGTGGATCACGTTATTTTGTAACATTCATTGACGACTTCAGTAGAAAATCATTTATTTATTTCTTAAAGAAAAAGGATGAAGTGTTTGAAAAATTTAAAATATTCAAAGCACTAGTTGAAAATTTTACTAACAAGAAAATAAAAACTTTAAGAAGTGACAATGGCGGTGAATACATAAATATGTCTTTTCAGGAGTACCTAAGAAGCTGTGGGATTAGGCATGAAACTACCGTCCCACACTGCAGTGAACAGAATGGTGTAGCGGAGAGGGCTAACCGGACAATTATGGATAAAACCCGTTGTATGCTGCAAGATGCTGGACTGGGAAAACAGTATTGGGCTGAAGCGGCTAACACAGCGGTTTACCTAAAAAACCGTTCTCCCACCAAGGCTGTCATGGGTACAACACCTGAAGAAAAGTGGACATCTAAAAAGGTGAATGTTGCACATTTACGTATTTTTGGATGCATAGCATATGCAGTTGATGAAAATGCCAGGAAGCTGGATCCTAGAAGTAAAAGATTTATCTTTGTAGGATACTGTGAAGAAAGTAAAGGCTACAGGCTCATAGATCCATCTTATCCTAGGAAGATCCATAAAGCAAGGCATGTCATTTTCGTGGAAAATATGTTTTTATGTAGTAAAATTGTGTCACATGATGATAATAAAAATACTGATGTTATAGTATTGGATACATCTGTGTTATTGAGTGAAGATAGTACTGTACAACCAACTACTGTACAACTATCACCAAAAGTAGTATCTGAGCCTACTCAGACTGTCCAGAGCGAACAGTCTCCACAAGTAAATACCTCTATAGGTGACAATTTACTTTCTGATGGCACAAGAAATCCTCGCAGACAAACTATGTTTAGTTTGTATGGTGAAGAGGATTCTGAGAGTGCAGATAGTTTTTCGTCCGATGTAACTTACTTGCCAGGGAGGTCGAGCTTTGACTCTGAGGACAGTGAGCAGTCATCGTATCAAGATGTACTAGAAGCAGAGTATGCTGGGCTGACAGAGATAATGGTAGAGGAGCTGCCGACTAAACTGGAGGAGGCATTGAGTAGCAGTGAGGCTAAACACTGGAGTGATGCTATAGAAGATGAGTATAACTCTTTCATAAAAAATAAATGCTGGACTCTAGTTGACTTACCTGTGGGGCATAAGCCAGTAAAATGCAAGTGGGTTTTTAGCAAAAAGAGAGGATTGAATGGAGAGTTACTCAAGTATAAGGCTCGCTTGGTGGCGAAAGGATACACACAGAAGTATGGAGTAGATTACTACGAAACATTCTCTCCAGTTGTAAGGTACTCAAGTATTAGAATACTACTGACCCTGGCTGCTCAGTATGACATGGTGGTTGAGCATCTTGATGTAAAGACTGCATTTCTCAATGGAGACCTAGAAGAGTCTGTCTACATGGAACAACCAGTAGGTTATGTGGTAAAAGGATGTGAGAAGAAAGTTTATAAGCTAAATAAAGCAATATATGGCTTAAAACAGTCGGCGAAAGCATGGAATAAGAAAATTAATGATGTTTTAACCCAAAAATTGAAGTTTAACAGGTTATCTTCGGAACCATGTGTTTATGTATATAGTCATGATGGTGAAATAATGATTATTGCTCTTTATGTTGATGATATAATGTTGTTTACATTAAAAACATCACAACAAAGGAATATTATAAAGAAGAGACTGATGGATGAATTTGACATGAAAGATTTAGGTATAGCCCATCATGTTTTAGGCATGAAAATAGAAAAAACAGCTGATGGGAGCTTTATCTTGGATCAGTCGAGTTACATAAAGAAAATATTAGATAAATTCAATATGGCGGATTGCAAACCAATGAAAACTCCTATGGAGGTTGGAATAAAGTTACAGAAGGAAAATAGTTCAAAATGTAACTTTGATTATAGAAGCCTTATTGGTTATTTAATGTATTTATCTGTATGTTCCAGGCCTGATATCTCTCACAGTGTGAGTTTCCTTAGCCAGTTCAACAACTGTTATGGTGAAAGTCACTGCAAAGCAGCAAAAAGGGTTTTGAGGTATTTGAAAGGAACAGTTGATTATTGTCTTATTTTTCAGAAAGGTGAAATGAATATTGTTGGTTTCACTGATGCAGACTGGGGGGCCAATCAGTTGGATCGTCGATCTTACACTGGCTACCTATTTCGTATTGGAAAGTCTATAGTTTCATGGGAAAGTCGTAAGCAACGTACAGTGGCACTCTCTAGTACAGAAGCTGAGTACATGGCAATCTCTGATTCTTGTAAAGAAGCTATGTTTTTGAAAACATTTATTTCCGAATGTACTGGCATTGTTTGTAAAGTGTTGATGTTAAATGACAATCAGTCAGCACATAAACTTTGTAATAATCCTGTATTCCATGCGAGGTCTAAGCATATTGATATAAGACATCACTTTGTAAAAGATTTGGTAACAAAGAAACAGGTTGAATTGGAATATCTTTGTACTAATGAAATGTTGGCTGATGTTTTAACAAAACCATTAACTGCCGAAAAACATTTAAAGTTTGTGTCTCAAATATTAAAATGTTAACTTTGTGTATTGACCATACATAATTATGTTTGTTATGTGTATTTTCAGATACAGTTATACTTTTGTTTTGAGGCCTAGTATTTGTTGCATAATATTGTATTAGTTTAAGGCCTAGTATTGGAGCGTTTTATGTAAACGAATACAATCTGTCAAATGTCAAGTTTGTCAGTTGAGTTTGAAGTTTGAGACAGAACTATCTCTCTCTCTCTCTGCTAATAGCTGTCGATGTGAAACCTATATATCTGGCTCTCTGAGATTACAATCATATTTAATCTAAGTATTGAGTTTACTTTTCGCTATAAAACCATCATCAACAGCATCGGCGGTTTGTTACTGAAAGGCTGTTTTGAATTTTGCGAACCGTAGGACCAAAAATTAACTCTTAAACAAGAAACAGAGTTGTGACACACCACGTGACTTCCGTGAAGCTCGCGGGTCACATTTTATCGCGTGTGGTCACACTTTGTCGAGTAACCTTTGAACACGTGTAGGAAAACATGCGATACCTAAGTGAGAAAAATATAAACTTTTACCCTGTTTTTGTCGATTAACTAAGCAAGTCTCCTATGAAAAACTGGTTATTTTAGGAAATAAGCTGTTTGTATTATAAGATGTTAGTACCCGACCCGGTGGCGAGATGACCTGGACGCGTACCGCGAGGGCTGGTTCGAGGCGGCGCAGGAAAAGAGTTCCTGGAAGGACTTGGGGGAGGCCTTTGCCCAGCAGTGGGACAGTATAGGCTGAATAAAAAAAAAAAAAAAAAAAAAAAAAAGTACCCGATCCCTATAAAGGCCCAGTGACATATTTTTTACGTAGATAGGAAGGTGGGTAGGTACGTCACAAATGCTTTTTACTTAGGTAAAACAACTAGGTATTAGGGAGATTCTTGAACTTCAGAAGATTCTTGGTATTATTGTTAACCATTATTAATGTAGCTGTCATTCCATCAACTAAGACAAAGATAAATATGGTTGTATGAGTAGGTTTACCAAAGTAGTTCCAGACGTGAAATTGTAGGCCCCAAATAGTTGAACACACGACCTTTCGTGGGACTGGAGAACTAATAGATATCAGAACTGTAAACATACACATTTGTTAGAATTAATACCTTTTAATAGTACATTATGATACATGTGTGCTATGTTGATCATTATGCACGAGGCGATATTATCGCGCGAGCCGCAGGCGAGAGCGATAAGAAAGCCGAGTGTATATTGATTAATGCACACGCGTTTCATACGACGTTTTTCAACACACTTGCGAGGAAAAAAACAGACTTGTATTGTTAAATATTAACTTGTATGGAAAATGGCGCGCTGGTTTTGTTTTCCCGCGCGCCGTGCTAGCCAGCACTAGCGATGCGCGCGCAACATTGACTCATTTTAAATATATTAATCTATGGCACAGACAAAACCGATACAGCCTATAGAAAAAATATAATAAACACAAACCTGAAAATTGCAAAAAACCTAAGAATTTCGCGGTCTACCACTGCGCATTCACCTTAAATTGTCTGTGGTCCCCTGCGAGTTCATTTTGCGACCAAGGACAATACAGACTATTTAAAAAAAAATTGAAATATAGCCCGCGGATTTTTTCTTTCGGCATGAAGTCTCTTTGGGCGCTTTCCGAATTAGCTATAATCGCTCACATCACAGCGCTCACATCATCTCCATGGACGTAATATTACGTCCATGCATCATCTCACATGCGTTCCGATTTAGATATTACTATTATGACTGCTGAGAGCTGGCAACAATTCGGAACACTCGTGAACGCGCTCACATGACAGTGCTTACACAATGTAAAAAAGATATTATTACAGTATTTCTTTGTATAAACACCACATTTCTTCTTCAGTTCTTCTTCTTTGGTTAGGTGGCGACTGTCAGCCAGAAGCACAATTTCAAAAATGCCACGTTAGTTTAATTTAAAGATGATGCAACTCAAAACAAAACACACACTGACACAACCTCATACACACACTGTCATTTTTGACAGCGCTCACGGTGATATTATTCTAGGGCATGGTCGGCATTATCGCAAGATGGCGAATGTCATGACGTCATCTATGACGATTACCGGGACATCGTTATCGTTATCGCGTTCACGCTAATTCGGTTATTTCCCAATTCGGAACGCAGGGTTTGATGAGATTAAAAAAGCGCGCGTCTCCGACTAGTAAATAGTTATCTGTGGTATTACAGCACATGTGGATTAAAGTAAAGAAAAAGCACGCGTTCGTAATACACTCCATTATGGACCTAAAAGCGGTTCAATAAGAGCCACTTTACGAGCAAGTGTGTTGAAAAACTTATTCTGGACTCACATCACAAGTTCTATTTTCAAAATATTAAAAAAAATACTTGATAAAATAATAATTCAGAGAAAATATTAAAATTATTCAAATTATTAATTATTGGGTTCTTGATTAATGGAATACATATATTTATTTTAATAATAAAACTTTAAACAGATGCCAGAAATACTAACCTAAAATATTTTTACAATACACAGTTAAATAATTTTGGAACAAAAAAAAACATTAACAAGACAAGACACAGAGATGACTACATAAGGTTAATATATGGACAAAATAACCTTTCATATGTACGAGTACTATCGCGGACACTGGCGGTGGACCATTTTTCAACCTTATTACCAAGAGCATAAGGGTAATAGAATAACCTAACTAGGTAGATAAGTAGGTACTGTATCACAGTAACCGAACCCTTTTTCTATTTATTTTGTGAATATAAGATTGGACATAAAAATTCAATTTCGTTTAGTTTATTTGAAGCCTTTTTGGGCAACTTTTTTATCAATGATCTTTTAATATTTACTGAATAGAGTTCGTTTAAACTTTATTTTGATTAAAATCATTCTTATCTTCGGTTTTCAGCAGCGTAAATAATGTACAGAGATATGAATTACTATAGTTACCTACTTGTCTAGTTCAGGTACTCCGTAAAGTTGCAATTTTAACAGTTTTTACAGACTCATTACCTATACTCAATTTGTAGTTGTCAAAAACGTCAATCTGTTCGAATTGTAGGTATGATTGACATGATTCAATGAAACCTAAAATTACTCAAACTTGTAAGTATCATATTATACTCAGGTGCTCACTTTGTACCTATGTAAGAAAATCTCGAGCCCTAAGTAAAAAATTAAACATTTGCTCTCAGTTCAGGGGGCCTAAAAAGGCCACTTTGGCAGAATCATAAAAGGATAACATTTTGAATCATAATGGACAGTTAACTGTTAAGTTAAACGTATTACCTAAATCCTATTGGTGGAGGATTTTTCAGTTATTTTTTTGTCTGTGCTAATACCATTCAATCCAACAATCCAAATCCAATCCCAATCTCTTTGATTATACCTACTATAGTGCAGCGAAAAAAAGAAAAACTCGGACTGTCTTCGCCATATTATGATTCATAATGTTATCCTTTTATGATTCTGCCAAAGTGGCCTTTTTAGGCCCCCAGATTGTATTACCTAAATCACTTCAGGAGTCAGTTTTCGTGGTAAACGCCATACATCCTCGTTATCTTGAAGGTCAACTTCTGGTAATTAATGGGACATATCGCCTTTCTCCGGTCATTAGGTACCCGTGATAAAATTTGCTTTGTATCTAGCCGAAATTACAATGTTATTTTTCCTTAGGATTGTATCAATTGATGATTAATTACTGTAGGTGTTTTACTTTACCAAACCAAAGCAAAGATCCAAGTATTCACTTTAACTTTTCTTGGTACTGCTGCTAGCTAGTTTTCCTCTTGTTTTCCTCTCTGACAAGGCTCCAACAGTAATCTGCGAGCATAGCAGCCTCCAATATTCCTTGGAAACGTTTTTCAATTGCAGCTACATCTTGATGAAAGCGTTCCCCACTTCCCTATGTTTTCCACCCATACATTTTCGGGGAAAAAATCCAAATATACTCGTAATTAATCATTTTAATAACATATTGCATCCCATTTTAAGGTTGCAGCCCAACATCAGTTTTATTCTTTCACGAAAGAGCGGATTTGTTGACAAGGAATTTTTTTCTCACATCAATAAAAGCGTTCCGTGCTTGTTTTTTCAATACGGTTAGGGGTAGATGTAAAAGATGAATCTTCAATCAGTTTTTTGTGTCCGGACCTACGAATACCCTCTTTGATTTTTGCCTCACTAAGTTCGGGAAACTTTTGGTTTTGCCCGCTTCTAGACGATATCAAAGGATAGAGTGCCTACAGATATTTATTATTAGTCAACCTCAATATGAAACGATATGAACCAATTCAGATGTAATGTTTTTAGTATACATGATGATTTTATTTACCGGTTCCAAATTTTTAGAGGGTGTTTGTTCTACCCATGATGATTTGAAATGATGAAATGATTTTATTTTTTGTAAGTAGGTTTGTACAAACACTTTTACACGTCAGTCATGTTTTTTATAACTAGATGAAGTCGGCGTTTCCTATCTGACTACTCTGAGAAGAAAGGCCGAAACAAACTCAGAGGTCACAGTCTCTTTTAAAGTCCAGACATAATCTTGGTCAGGTTATATGAAGACCATGTAGATCGATGTCTGAGGTGGTCTTTTGAGGAAAGAACCACACAGATTGAGAGGACCTGTCCAGTCAGTGCACGCATTTGTCAAAAATCGTGCAGCTCAACTCAAGACTTAAGGAGCTCAACGATTCGACGAACAATACCAAAGAAAGGACATTTGGGTAGGCCACATAAATTACTCAAACTGCCAGACCATGAGAAAAAAAAAACAGAACAGAGAGAATAATAAAAAAATATATATAAGTATGTAAAATGACCCACATCGTCTTCACATTCACAATGAAAAAATAATATAATACTTTACAAAGTAAGCAAATGTCATTGTTTAAAAAAAAAAAATATTCATCAATGTCAATGTGTAAAAAGAAAAAA
Source organism: Oligia fasciuncula (assembly GCA_963082905.1). Taxonomy (NCBI): domain Eukaryota; kingdom Metazoa; phylum Arthropoda; class Insecta; order Lepidoptera; family Noctuidae; genus Oligia; species Oligia fasciuncula. The sequence goes on from OY720387.1 coordinate 15,220,190, forward strand.
AAACATTCAAAATGCAGAAATTGGAAGCAGCTCAATCCCAAGCCTTTTTGTCCTCAATATAATCTTTAACGGTCTAAAAGGCTTTCTGGCACAACTTATGTTTAATGAAAGATTTGAATTTATTAAGGCTTAGATCTTGAACGTGGCTTGGTAGTTTATTGTAAAAGCGTATACATTGGCATCTGAACGAGCCACCTATTTTCTTGAGCCTGGTTGTAGGTACAACATATTTGTGTTTGTTTCTAGTATTTATATTATGGATATCACTGTATTTTTTAAACAATTTTATATTTTTATGGGCATATAAAAGATTTTCATAAATGTACTGAGAAGGCACAGTCATTACATTCATCTCTTTAAATTTATCTCTGAGAGAGTGTCTCGGACTTAATTTATAAATTGATCGAACAGCTCGCTTCTGCAAAACAAAGATAGTCTGAATATCGGCGGCATTTCCCCACAATAGAATACCGTACGACATTACACTATGAAAATAGCTAAAGTACACTAAACGGGCAGTCTCTATATCAGTTAAATTTCGAATTTTTCTAACAGCGTATGCTGCAGCTGCATGAATATGAACAACTTTCACTATGGGACCAACTCTAAAATCACGAAAAATAATTCGGCTGTTTCATACTCAATACTATATTGCATTCCATAATGTGTACATAATGATAGTTGGTATTTAAAAAAAAAATCGAATCAATTATGGACCCTGTCGGGCACAGCAAAGTTAATTTTAATAGGAGAGGATGAAGGCGCTTTTTGTTATAGAAAAATAAATTAATATTAAATTAAAATAGTATCACTATAATAATTTCATTAGCTTTTATGGTATTTATATAAGTAAGTATTTGGTTTTAAGTTTTATTTATATATTGCACGATTTACATTATTAACACTATAAATTATAATAAACTAAATATTTACAATTTTATTGAGTCTTGTAGAATGTATTGTACTGTTTAGCATATAATAATTTTTAAATTAACGGCATTTTAGTGTTTAAAAATAAATTTATAAGTGTTTTAAAATAAAATGTAGGTTGTATGTAAAAATAGTTTTTATTGTTGTTGAAATTTATCGCTAAAAATTCGTCAATAGTGTAGTAGCTTTTGAGTATCAGAAATTGTTTTAATTTTTTGATAAAGATATACATTTTGGTCAAGTAAGTAGGTATTGAAATTTTGTATGAAACAGCTGATTTTTTTTTTATTTGGTATCAGTAAAAAATCATTCTCCATTTTTCGCTTCGTCGGGCACGATAACATCTAAATATTTTTTTCCTTTCCAGACAACTACATTGTTTTGTTTATCGCCCTCAGACCATTTGATATACCGATTTAAATGTACTCTGTGCAGACGTAGCTTTACTTACAAACAGTTGTAATAGAGGATTAAAAAAGAGAAACGCTGCCTACATTATTGAAGACTTCTACTTAACGCCTCCATTTTGTTTCGTACATATTTCTTAGCACAGGTAGTACGTAGTTCTTAGCACAGGTTTACCGTCAGCGTGTCCGTAAAATCGTGTGAACAGAACTACCAATTGCTTGCTTGGGTTTTTGATGAAAAAACGGCAAAGCTACTGTGTCCGTATAGGTACTCCGTATGGATTGAGGAGCCATGTCGATAAAAGAATCAATTTTTTTTTTGTTTTGTAGAAATGAACCTACTTACTACAAAATTTTGGTACGATAGTAGTATTTTTTATTTAACGATAAATATTAATAAAATAGTTAATTGGGAGCTAGGCCTAAACGACCACACAAATTTACAAACTTGCAACATAAATTACGTGTAGTTGAAATTAGTTTCAGTATTTCACACGAGAACAACGTGACAAAAATCCCTGCAAGTACCTATTTATCAGTTGGGCTCGAACACACGTTCACGTACCGAATAAATATGTGCGTAACACCAATAAACTAAAATAAATCCGTGTAGGTACCAGACCTTATGGTGGAAAAAAGAAATCCTACCGAACAGCCGTTCCAGTAATAAAAATATAATGGATTTTCGAACCCAATGTGTAGTGTAGCGAAATTCTGAGTTTACCAATAACATTGGAAACGTCAAGCATCTGAATGGTAAGTCGTAAATGTACCTAAAAATATACCTGCGTACAATAAGACCAGAATAATTATGTAAATGTTATTTATACGAGTAAAACATCTGCCACACTGACGTTCGGAGGATGTATCAATATTGATAAATGTCATATCATATAATTATGTACCAGAGGAATATGCCGAGATAAATGGGTTACGTTTTTTAAAAGGTTATGACAGATAGTCTCTTTTAAAGGCTCGCTCATATCGTACCCCGGGTATCGTTAGAATTTCCGAGAGTTTTTTATAAAAGGATTGTTTATTTACTATGAAGACACAGCACTAGCCCATAATATTTCTCATCTCTTTGTTATTTTAATGTAATTAGAAAAATAGCTTACCTATATTAAAATGAGATTTGATAGTAGATTTACTCACCCAACCTTTGAAGGTCAGTCTTCTCGAGCAAGACACAGTTATGTTATTATTATAGGCATGGTAAAGTAGCGATTCATCACCATCATCCCATAATCTTTGATTTATCTAGAAGGTAGTCTATAATTCTGGTTCAAAACAACTGAACGGTCGTCGCTCTAAAATACGTATAAAAAATCTGTCCGTTGGTACACTTGCTAACGACATTTCATCCGTCCAACTCCGAATGAAAGCCAACGTGAATAACAACTTTGAAAATTATACAAATCATGTAGATTAAAACAAGACCTTGTATTTGCAGCAATTTGTCACAACAGTCACAACTTTGTTCGAGTGTTTATTGAATACTTTGGCACAGTTACAGAATAAATAAAACATAATAGAAGATAAACTAGAATACCATTTATAAACAACTAAGTGTATTCTCATTTACCTCATTATTATACCCAAACTGGCTGTTTCCCGCGCCTTCGTTCGTCTGCGTGCAATTTTATTTCATCATTTTTAAGGTTCCGTCCCCAAAGAGTGCCAACGGAACCCTATTATTAAGGCTCCGCTGTCCATCACAGGGTTGTATCTTTTCAACCGTAATAGATATAGGCCGACCGCTTAACTGAGACGTCGCCTGAGGTAGCTGCGCTGTGCGGGAGGGGTGATAGTTGTCACAAGTTGACGAATGACTGAGCTCTCGCATCACGTCACACCCCTCCCGCACCTCGCTGCTTCCTCAGGCAACCTCTTAGTCAAGCGGTCGGTCAATAGACACTTGAAATTTTCACAGTGTGTTGGTACTACTATGACCGATATCACAAAAAATTAAAGGGACACGTGACCATACAAGAAACATGTTTTTTTAAAACATATATTGTTAAATATTGTACGGTGCTACGAAACGCTCCGTGTGATGAGCCCGACTGGCACTGGTTTTTTTTTTTATTCAAATGTCCAGTATGAAAAGTAGCATGTACTTCTCCTGGACCCAGGCTCTGATCTATTTACAAATTTGATAACAATCACTTCAGGGGTATAGGCGTGAGAAGGTAACAGACATACACAGTTAGTTTCGCATATAATGCAGGATGTCCCTGGAAGTATGGATCAACAAAAAATCATTAAAAAAAACTATCAGGGCTATCAATTAATTTTTTTTAGATAACTCTGATAGTTATTTATATGATTTTTTCTTTGAGCACTATGCAATGTTATTGAAGAAAAAACAAAAATTGGCCATAACTTTTGAACCGTAACAAAATTCACTGACATTCTCAGGGTTAAAAAGTTTGGAAATGACCTTGCCCACGCCCCTATTCGATTTGATCCATACTTCCAGGCACACCCTCTATAATATTAGTATTGATTATACTCTCGAAACTAAATACTAAACACAATTTCGAAACTAAATCCATACAACATTTTGCTTGTTCAATGTCGTGAAAAGAGCCGCTAATGCAACGAGCGGCGATGTCGTGTTCCGTGTAGCGTGCCGGCTGTTCTAGCGGAAAACCGATCAATTAACAACGGCCTGACCACGAAGGTTGATACTCTTTTGCTAAATTAATAGTGTACAATTAAAAGGTCAGTAGAGTGATTGTGTTGTGGTCCTTGTGGGCGGAGAGTTAATAAACATTATGTGTGACTTTATTTTGCTGTCAATTATTTTATAGCCAAAACATGTAGACGAAGGTTGCTATAAGATTGTGTAAAAGAGTCCCAGAAACACGAAGGGTTGATTTTAGCACCGGAGACAGGTGGTATACCGATCATACGGATATAAGTCACGATCATAAAACAATATTTGAACTTCATAAAGGTCACTCAGGAAACGTCTTGCTCTCATAAAATCTTAGAACTCGCTATAGTTCCACGCGCTAAAATAATAAAATAAAATAAAACAAAATGGCGTTCAAGGGCTGCCCGTATACCTAAATGGCGCGCAATTACACAGGTGAAAGAATTTCCAGGAGATATTTGCATTAATAATACCTACTCTTTGCACAATTTATTTAGATGAAAACTTAATAATAAATTCGTAAGAAAGCTTTGAAAATGCACTTTCTGCTCCATCAGGCGGAAATTTTTTAAAAAACTTTGAAAGAAAACGCGAAATGATCTAATAACTGTTGTTGACAAATAGTTCATTCAATTTACAATGTTGCTTCTTGTGTCTTATTGTTAGTAGCGTGCTGCTATAATAATGTGAATAATTCCGGAAATTATTAATACGTAGAAATCTTAACTTCATAATTAACAATTGTTGTCAATTTACTTGTAAAATAGCCAGAATAATACCTTGCTATAGGTCATAATCATAACCACTCACATGTACGCTTCCCGCGCGAGGGGCATTGTTATGTCCCATACATTTTTTATTTGGGCCGCGCCACTTATACACGACTCGTACAGAAAAAAAATCTATGGACCGCTGTTAAACTCAGTAAGCTACGACGTAGCAGCTTATGATTCCGGAGTCCATCAGCTACGACGTAGCAGCTTATGATTTCGGGGTCCAACAGCTACAACGTAGCAACTTTTAATATACCTACTGATTTTTAAAAGCTATGACTTGCAGCTTATAATTCCTTCAGCAGTTCGCTTAGTATGACCAATTCTATCTCTATTATTCCAAGAATAGATAAAGTTCTTTCAATCCAACTCGATATCTCTTCTGCCCGAATACGGAGCGACCCGTGACTCACGTTTCTATGAAGACAAAGACATTTATTCTTTCCATAGCAACGGAGAGCAAATTTTAAAATCAACTCCGCCGTGATTTTAATAACCGGGGTCAGATCTCTTTGGCTACTTCCAAAGGCCAGGCGGTTAACTAAACGGCTAATTGGCTGCGACATATACCTACTCCAGCAGCATGAACCATAGGTACCGATGCTCGCATGCTAAGTCGTAGCAACTAATAATTTCCGCAATCTATGTACGACGTAAATAAGCAACATTAGAAGCCAAAAAACACAACTCTACTCTACCCCACGCTATAAATGTTTGTACCGTCATCAAGAAATCCATTAAATTAAGTAACGGCCGTAGCAATATTTGAGAAACGTAATCTTCAATTAGAGCAATGGTGACGGGGCCACGGGGCCTCAAGTTAGATCCGAGCGAATTAAAAATACATTCACTTAGGTCGGGTCACTTGTTATCTCCTCCGTTAAGTTGAGGATTACCGACGGATTTGCAGGCGCAATTTATCTTAACAAAAAAAACAAACTTTCCAATACACCTTTGAAAGTTAAGGACTAACGTGCGAAGCATTGCATGAAATGTGTTTTTAATTTGTTCATGCATGAGGTAAAAAAGTGGTTTTTCTGAAAGGTATTTTAGTGAATATACTGAAACACCTTTCATAAAAATCAATCTTAACTAAGTTGCATGGATAACTGTTATATATCTATCTTCTTATAAATATTCTATTCTATTCTACATACGTCGGGTTAGTTACACCATCTGTAACTAAAGAACGGCAGGACCGATGTTGATGATCTTTGATTTGTTGGATTTGTCTCCGCGCCGAATAGCAGAATAGCTATTTAAAACATGGTAAAAATTCTAGAAAAAAAAAATAATGAAGGTAATTCATTTTCTCGTACATTTTGTATGGAACGGCTTTTTTTATGATATCTCGACCACGGATTGACTGATTTCGATCGCGGTACGAAGTTCGTCGGGTCAGCTAGTTTAAAAATAATGTAAAGTCGACTGCACATCTATGGTTACACTTTCACCTTGACCTGACCGTGCGTTGTATGGAGTTTCAAAAGAATAAGAGGCAAACTTACACTGGTTTTGTTACCACAGTCGGGCGGCCTAACGTTAAATCCAGTGAGGGATAGAGGCCATTCCGTTTATCCACCCCAAAAAATCCACCCTAAGTTACGCGTAATACCGCTTCTCGGTCTTTTACAAATTGGCTAAATAATTCCCTAGGCGTAATAATGGTTAGAAATCTTAAACCTTCTAATAACAATTTAAGGATTAGAAAAGTTGAAGACGATTAGAGTCGAGTATTATAATTTTAGCAACCTTGTTTACGCACTACTCAATTTTATTAATAATTATAGTTGTCTTGTTGTTTTATCGCAGGATTCGTAAAATATTAAGAGAAAAACTACACTTTTTCTAAGAAAACCGAAGGAAAGTAATACAATATTAACCTTCGTTCGTCACGTTGATCATAAAGTGTTACTGGTGAAAGGAATATTGTGTCACAGTTAGGTACTTTCAAGACTAAAGATTTTCTATTTTTTTTTCGGGCAACCAGTCTTATCAAGGGGTATCGTATTATCCAGTAACTGGGTTGTGGAGGTTAAATAGGCAGTCGCTCCATGTAAAATACTGGTATGCAGCTGCATCCGGTTAGACTGGTAGCCGACACCAACGTAGTTGGGAAAAGGCTAGGCAGATAAGTTACTTTCAAGACTAGATTTTAGAAGCATTTCCTAGTCTTAAATTGGAATAGCGAAACACACTTACAACGGAAATGCATGCAACAACATTCATTGCGATATTAACGTTGTTGCACAGACGAAAGTTTTAAATACATGAAGCAATGGAATTGCAGTTTTCTTCCAAATCTTTCGGATCGTGATTGAAAGTGTGTTACGCAATTAGGGTGCAGATTAGTACTTATGTACGTTTCTGCTTTTATTCATTTTAGTAATGTTTAAATGCTTAATAACTTTCCATCACATTTTAATGTTATATTCCATAACATCGCAATGTTTTGGAAAATTATTAAGACTAAAACTACGAAATTAATTCTACAATGTTACTCCGAAGTTCACCGTTAGTTACCAATTTGTACCACCTGTGCACACTATAATACCTAATCTCAACTATGCTTTAAACTTATGAAATCATGGACCCGTTGGTAGTATGCCTTTACCTATACTGAAATACATAGGGTAGGTACGCTAGTTTTACGATTTATTCCGGTCCAATCCCCTGAACAACCCTCCACCCCCCCCCTACTCGATCCCCTGCTAGTTCGTCTTCTGTTTTAATCTCTGTCTTATTCACTTTATCTAGGTTTACTCTTTTTGACAGGTAAGTACAGTCAAGAGTAAATAAAAGTTTAATGATTTACAAAATTAAATAAAGATTTACAGACGTCCGGAAGGATTTGTTACTGATGAACATTATTCTCCTTCAGCCGACTCAAACTACGTACAGTTCGCGTCAAATAACTTTTCCGCTCTGAAGCTAGGCTCTTTCCTAGCCGCGCCAAACCGCGCCACGCGCGCTGCTGTTGTATTCATAGGATTAACTACTGCGCAGTGACTTGTTGCCTACTTCAGAGCGGAAAAGTTATTTGACGTGAACTGTACTTTCTTTAGGTTCTTTTAATCCTTTTGTAGAGGTCATTTTAAATTAGGGGCTCGTAACTAAATGATAACTGCTACACGGATCAATGGAAGGTTAAGCTATACTTGCCGCGATCGGTCCGTGGATGGGTGGCAATCTATTACTTATTGAGACCCCTCCGTGCCTCGGAAAGAACGTTAAGCCGTTGGTCCCAGCTGTCATTCGAAGATTTTAGACAGTCGTTACGGGTAGTCAGAAGCCAAAAAGTCTGACAACCAGTCTTACCAAGGCAATGATATTATAAATGTAAAAAGGTGCACCTCTTTATACTTATAATATCATTGTACCAAGGGGTATCGTGTTACCCAGTAACCGGAAGGTAGTGGTCAAATAGGCAGTCGCTCCATGTAAAAATTCCGCTGCATTCGGTCAGTCTGGACGCCGACTGCAACACAGTTCGGGAAAAAGTTTACGCAGATTAATTGGTAGAGGTCATTTCTAGTAAGTAGCGTTTCTGTACAGTCAGCAACAAAAGTCGATTATCTAATACTTCAGTTTTTTTAATCTCAACTGAGATTAAAAAACCTGAAGTATTACTGACATGGCGAGTGAGTTATAATATAAGTCAGTCATGGTATAGTCACTTTCCCATAGGTACTCATTATTTTAGCTATTAGGTACCAGCCGACTCTGGCAGTGTCAGCAGTAGTTAGCCGGGTAACTGGAAATGTCAAAACATTACATCGGTAAGATTTCAAGTACTTACCTACCTACATAAGGTATATCTAATAAAAAAATTAAGGAGTCAGTCGTACTTTTTAGCATTTCATCATAAATATCGTGACTAACACACAAACACATAAATACACATTTAGGTAATGTGTATTTATGTGTTAGTCGGAATTATAAAAATACTGGAGTTTATATTCTTGAAATATCTCAAAATAAACGAGTAACTACTAAGTGAGATATATTGCTACCATTAGTTAATCAAATATTTCAAGAAACTTAAAATCCTTGCGTTTTACGTGTTATGATTTTGTACTCTGTGAATAGAATTACCTACTCGTTGGCAATAGCTTGAAAAATATTATAATACCTACCTAATTCAAAAATCGGCAAATAAATGTAGGCTATTCCACTTGGATGATCTTCATTTACCTATTTTCTGTAAATATTTTCTTTTAAATTGTTAATTATACTTTGACGGAGAAAGGTCCTTCGGTGACGGAATTATAGGTAAATAATTAAAGTAGGTATTAGCTTTTTTTTTTCATAAATATTTTATCATATTTGACATATTTCATAATTATTTGGCCTTGGTACCTCTTGGTAAGGTTTTTAACAAAAACCCAGTTCATCCCACATTCCGTAGTCGGGTAGCAGGGGGCCACTTTGGAGAATCATAAAAGGATAACATTATGAATCATAATATGGCGAAGACAGTCCGTGTTTTTCTTTTTTTCGCTGCACTACGTAGGTATAATCAAAGAGATTGGGATTGGATTGATTGGTATTTTAGCACAGATAAAAAAAAATAACTGAAAAATGCATCACCAATGGGATTTGATACGATTAACTTAACAGATTCATCCATTATGTTATCCTTTTATGATTCTGCCAAAGTGGCCTTTTAAGGGAAGGTTCACATCTGACGGAAAATACGTCCGGCGTAACTGCGATTGCATCTATTTTATTCGCTCGACGCACTAACGTATCATCGGTTGAGTGTGAACGGTCAAGTGTTTTTCTATACATTTGTCTGTTCTGGCGTTACGCGACCGATAATACGCGACGCATGTTCCGTCAGATGTGAACCTTCCCTTAGGCCCCCAGACAGACGCCTGGGGGCCCAAAAAAGCCACTTTGGTACCAATAGGTACCAATCTACCACTAAGACGCCAACGTCTACGAAAAGTAATAAACTCCAAAGTAACATTCTATTTTAAGGTTTATCGTTCCGAAGTTGTTAAGGGGACTACAGGACCTAAACGCAAAAAACGCAAGTTTTATAATAATGCCTAAAACTATATGATCAACTACAGTAAACAAAATCAGAAAAATATTGTGATATTCTTCAGGATCTAAGCTAGGTAGATAATGTGTTGAAAATATAATACAGCTAATTTGATACGATAAAAAATCATGAAGGTAGGTTAGCTCTAAAAACTTTCTTAAAACAATAAAAACCATACTAATATACATACAATCATTCTGATTTTTGTCAGATTATTCTACAAGCAACATACTAAAGTACTAGTGTTTTCATTTTTTAGACCAAACAATAGATTTTTTGTAAATAGATAAATGCTTCATATTTTGCAATAAATTACCAGGGTTGTGTCATCGCGCTTCTCTATCTTTTCTATGCAGTCCGACAGTGACCGCGCTTCAGGTCATGTAAAATCAGGCCAAGGCTTTGTTCAGCTCAACCAAAGAAGCGAGAACTTTGTGGTACGGGTATCAGACAAATCTATTAGGAATCACAAGGGTTAAATCGGTTATAAGGTCTTTAGAGGTTTCAACTTTAAATAGAAGGTTAATAGAATTGAATTTATTTTGGATTTATTCATCCATAAAATTGTTGAAAACTCCAATTATCTAACCTTTGAAGTCTAATTTTGCCTTTTGTGAATTCTTCGCCACGTGTACTTAAGCAATGTTGAAGGTCCGTGTTACGAGTATTTGCGTTCCATTACTTCTACATTTACCTTCTAGAAAGGGATCTAAAAGATGGAAACCCAAAAAAACTCAAATTTCTTCAGAGAATTCCGAGTGACCTTGTGTACTAAATGATAGGTACCTATAGGTAATAAATTAAGCCCGGGTGATACCTGCTTTTTTTACGATAACACTGTATTAAATTACTTACGCTTCGAGTCATCAATCACTCTCGATATCTTTGAAGGCATAAAAGCCTATAAATCGTGTTGGTAAACGTATCGAATTTTGAGCTTTTAGACACGTTTTTGGCGTGTGGTATAAATTACAATGTAAAAAACATTGGTAGGTATGTCTTTACTTTAACCTATCATACCATCACGCCTATACTTATTGCCCGAAGCTTTAGACAGAAGTGTACCTATCACCCACATTTCCCCAGTTATGTTTAAGTCCCATGTAACAGGAAGCGAACCTGTTGCCATCAACCGGGCACACATCCCGAATCCGGGCTGCTACTGAGAAATTCAAGACAGAAAAACCCAATAACACTTTGCCCAACTCAGGAAACGAACCCAGGACCTAATGTTCAACAGTAGAGCTTGCAGCCACTTCAGGCTGCTACTGAGAAATTCAAGTTGGAAAAACCCAAAAACACTTTGCCCAACCCAGGAAACGAACCCAGAACCTAATGTTCAACAGTAGAGCTTACAGCCACTACAGGCTGCTACTGAGAAATTCAAGTTGGAAAAGCCAATAACACTTTGCCCAACCCAGGAAACGAACCCAGAACCTAATGTTCAACAGTAGAGCTTGCAGCCACTACATTAACGAAGCAGTTTCACTGGCGCTTAGCGATATACATACCTACACAGATAGGTTGGTACCTACTAATGAAAGCAATAATCACGATCCATTAGCTAAGCGCTCGCGCTGTGATTACAGCAACGATTGATATAACGACAGTTTCCTCTTATTCGAGCTTTCTATTAAAAGACGCATCTACGTTCAGAAATGATCAGACATGAACTAAGTAGTATCATGAGAATTCAAGTCACGTGTGTTTTTCTTTAGGGATTAACCGTCTTCCAAATAGTTTTAAAACCTCTTCAAAGTTGGCAACACTCTGTTTGCGTGTCGGGTTTAAAAGTTGCTATAGATTACCTACAAGTTGTTGGTAAAGGCTTGGCTTGGTAAAACAACGCAATTTCGAGAGTCAGGCTTATCGATAGATAATAGTAGTCGAACAGATAGACAAAAGCGTTTCCTGCCCGTTCTATTCCATAGAGATCTTCGTTTTGGAATGAGCAACTAGCTTCAACTTTCTGACTAACTGAGCGACTCTTTAACAATTTCAAAAGTGTCTGTAAATATATATAGTGTAATTGAAATAAATGCTTTGAGATTTGAGTTTTGAAACATTTTGCCAACGCTATTAAATTAAAATGGTGTAATTTAGAAGTATTTTCAGTTATCCAAACAAAATTTTCTCGTTTAGTTTCGAAGCATTGATAATGAGATCCGAGTCAAGTTATTATGTACCTACCTACAAAGTAAATCGATCTTCAACATTTCAACAATAATAATAACTTTCATTTGGAAATCCACTAAAACGATTAAAGAGTTTGTTAGACGTACCTACCTATCTATTGTCTAATTAAAATATTAGAAGACTTAAGTGGCTTTTAAAACTTAACTTGATTAAATTATGAAACTTAATTTAGAAATTAATTTCCCTTTTCTGAAAGTCATAAGTGTCATAACCTACCTTTTGTTATGTAGGGCAGGTAGGTTATACCTATTTGCCTCCCTGAAACCCCAATCACTCGTGATTTGATTAGAAAATTAATGAAGAGAGCACGCAACTGAAATGCACTAAAGGCACTAAATAAACTGCAGTTTTATCAAAACATTGGCTATAAACGAAACAGGCTCCTAGCCTCATTAGCCCGGCCTAAGTACAAACATACCTTCACTTTATGTGTATGCACCTACCTATTAATATTGAACTTTCACAGAAGCTTCGCAGTGGGTAGTTTGGCTGTTATCTACCTATCGGCTGAACTTGCAGACTCTCACGATCTTGTAGAGTTTTAGCCACCCTTTCATTTCGCTAGGCTGATCTCAATAACTTAGTCCGACTACTTGGTCGTAGTTCGCATCATACTCTGATTATATTATACTTAGAGCGATACCACACCGGCGTTGCCAATGCGTTACGTTGGCGCTCGCCTGAGCGGTGAAGCTCCGAATTCTACATATAAATTTGAACAACGTGCTGCGACAGAAGGCGTGCGCATAGACAAGGGGACATGGACGCGATGCTACGTTGAGACGACGGAGCAACAACGCAGTATTTTTAAGAATATCTAAGCCGGACGTCAACGTTTTGAAGGTGCGACGTCGGGATAAGATGCGTTGCGTTGCTACATCGCAGCGCTTGCGTGGCACTCACTGCGTCACTGCGTCGCTTGGTAAATGGCAACGCCCGTGTGGCATCGCTCTTACATGAATTAATCAACCTTGTACCTAATATTTAATGTTGATAGATCTATTTACTTACTTACATAAGTGTCCAGAATCAAAGCCCGACTTTAAATGTATCTGGCTTTTGTGATGTATTAGATGTGGCTGACATGGCCATTGAAGTAAGATTGATTCACAATAAATAGAGTGTCAAGAGGTTTAGATACTGGCAAGACATGACATGACATCTTCCTCAAAGTGCCTTGATTTTTGATGACGAATTAGTGTCTAATCGCTAAACATCATATGCTGAGCGATGACCATTCGGCGTGAATCTGACCCATATTTCCCCCCAAACTTGTTCAGTTTTGTATTAGTGTTCCTTCTCTGCGCATGTTTATCGCAAATAGACGTACCTACCTATTTTCTTTCTTTCTTTTCTTTACATTCATAATCCACAATGGAATACGTACGCCAATAACTGGTTTTAACTTGTTGATTTTTTGTCTACTGCCCTATAACCTACTTAGGTATTATGAACCGAAATCATTTCTTATTCAACGAGCTATATTAAAATATTAAGGCTCCTCGAAGCGAATATGCCTCCGTCGCGTATGAATCCTCCGTTCAATTGATTATTACAACTTAAGCGGAATAACAAGCAGCTGGTACGCCATTCATAACCAGGACACAGTACGCAGATAGTTAATAAAAATATATCAGAATTTATTTCACTATAGAAAGATATATCTTGATTTATTGTTTGCGAATGTTAGAAAGAGCCAAAAGCGAATATTGACCCCTGTTAGAGGTCGGTAGATGAAATTTTATAATGCGGTCACGCGATCACACAAAATGTGTGGCCGGCACGGATTCTATTAATTCAACGTTATTATCGTGTATGCAGAGTCCTTTCCTCACAACAATACATAGTGAGCCGTGAACCCATTTCCCTCTAAGAATGTTATAGGGTATAAACCGTATAAGAATGTAGGTACCTACATATTTTTACAATATTAGCCTTCCTTGTATTGTGTCGACGACGTCTTACATTATTAAATATTCGTACCTAATTACAGATTTAACGTTTTTGAGTGTACAGTCACGAGCAAAAGTATGTAGGTATACATTTGGCTTTATTCAAAAGCGATTTTCTCCATTATTTTTGAATGAAATTTTATATTAGTAGGAACATAGTATTTTCGAACCCTTGCATTCGTTATTTCGTGTAAAAATCGCAATTTAAAGTTGCCAAGTGTTGACATATTGGTGCTCGTGACTGTACCTACCTACCTCATGTAAATATTTATAAGTATAGAGGAATAGAAATTTTATAGGCCAAGTACCCACCTACGTAACCGTTTTAATATTCGTGTGCTTGAAATGTTAGTCAGACTTACTTACCCATTTTTAATTTCAAACAATTTTAAACCCAACTTATCTTAAACAATGTTTTCATTTGTGCAGATTCCATGTGGTCGCCTGGTTATTAGCGACGCATTTTCGTTTTAAGGCCAATATTAAATTGTAGGTGTCTAACAGTGCCAGATAGTTTAAAGTAGAGCTTTCATTGTATCTTATGTAATGTCATTTATTTACGCAGTCTGCACACGTCTTCCCTAAAGTAATGAAACAATAGTTATGTAGACATGGGTAGACATATTCACCAAACACAATTTTCCATTCTAATCCAATAAAGTGAACACAAAACCCTGTCCACCATGTTTTTTTATAAAAGTGTTACATACAAGGTTGAATCAAACAGTTTTTGAAATCACTTTAGCTACGAGTAGGTATATCCTGTTCTAGTTATAAAGCTGAAGACTCTGTTGGTTTGTTTGAACGCGCTAATCTCTAAAACTACTGGTCGGATTTGAAAAAATATTTTTGCATTTGATAGCCCAATTCTTAAGGAAGGCTATACCTATGCTATTTACCATCACGCTATGATCGAGTCATAAGAGCCTAACAAAAAGAAAAAGGTAAAAAAGAACACTAAGCGAAAACGGAGCCATAGTGCGGGCAGGCGATGCGATGCGACAGGGTGGTTCGGGGTAACAAGACATTTCACGCGGACAAGTCACGGGCAGAAGCTAGTAATAATATAACAAATCTAAAACTCTTTTTTTTTACTTTTCTCCATTGACTGTTTCTTCTTCCATTTCTTTAATTACAATTCTATTGGTAGGTACATGAGTTTTTTTTTCCTTTGGAAATGGGAAATAATCAACTGCGTGTCATAAATTTTTTTTGAACGATAAACTATAGGTAAGTATGGACCTTTTTTTAATTATGGCGCTATTTTTTATGTTGGCCTTTTTAAAAATTATCTGTACTTTAAAAGCAGTGCTATTCTGTAAAAATCTCACCGTGAAAACTTATGTGAAGTGAGCTCTGTCAAGTGTCAATCCCTAATTGACAGCTCACTTTAAGCTCACTTCACCTAAGTTTTCACGGTGAGATTTTTACAGAATAGACCAGTTTATGTCAGCGGAATATTCCCATGGTGATGTTTTTAAGCGGTGCTATTAATTTAATTGATCTTTCTGATTTTCAATTGATATTCTACTTAGCTAGGTATGTATGTATCTACGCTTCCTGTGAACTGTTTTTAACTCTTTTTATCTAATCTGCCTTCTTAAATAGATCTGTTAATAATTGCCAAATGATCGACGGTTAAGTATGGTTTATAAAATTATGTTAGTAACTATATGTCTTTTTTTACCACCTTCAAATCCAAGAGGCGGCTTCGAAAGTTTTCAAAATGACCTGGGTGTCGTTTTCATGGTTTTCGAGGGGTTCTGGCTGATGCCGATAGTACCTAAAGTCGAAATAATTACCTATTCAATATGGCGGCTGTGAGCATTTTCAAATTAGTCATGGGTGTCGTTTTCATGGTTTACGACAGTCCTAATACTCTCCATATTTTCAGTGTTTGAACGAACTTAATTAAAACAGTTAACACACAGTACCTACCTACATTGTTCTATTAACCGAAACATTTATGAAAACTTGAAACTTACGTGTGAAAGGACAATCCTGGTATTATTTTTTTTTTTAAACGTTGCCCCACATTTGGAATTTCTCCTGTATTGTGGGTGCGTTTACAAACATTTAAATTCACGTACACAAACAGCCAGACCCGGAACAACTACTTGTAGGTCATACAAATATTTGTTCCGTGCGGGAATCGAACCCGCGACACGCAGCGCAGCAGTCAATCGCTTAACCACTGCGCCAACCGTGCCGTCCGTATTTGCCGCTCACTATCGCTTTTACAGTTAAGTACACTACACCGCATTATATTATAGATTAATCTCGGCTTTAAAACAATATAGGTACACAAGCAAATATATTAGTAAATTATGTAGAAAAGTGCTAAAATAAACTTCACAATTCCACAAAGACGAGATATCTGTCAAAGTTTGTTTAGCTACATGTGTTGCGGCCTTGAAAAAAACGGGCACGGACTGAGAGACCGAAATAGTATAGCTTTATCCTTTTCTGTTACTTATAATAACTCAATACTTTATCCCTTTCTTGTGGAAATGAAATGGCGCTACCCGCCGTCTATACTTTTCTTTGTCTGGTATATTATAAACAACTATTACTATGGGACAAACCTGAAATCGCAAAAAAAGAATCGGCTGTTTCCTACATTTTGACGAGTTATTGCGAACATAATGTACAGTCACGGCCAGAAGTCCACTTACACCGCAATGATCATTATCGCCTGCGCTATACGGGCTGCGGCGCCTATACACACATACGCATTTTTATCCGTGTGAGTGATGTTCCAACGCTAACAAACTAACATGTCGTGTAGCATCGCGCATTCGCGCTACGAGTAGTCATAGATGTGGTCAATGCTAGACAAGGATGACAATATCAGTAACTTGTTTCTTTATCGCAGTCTGATTATTTTTTTCATAGTAATGCAAAATTTCAACAAGTGAGTATAAGTTAACATTAGCTAGATCGGTAACGAGGCTGCACTTGCTAATGTGAACGGGATAGGTGTAGGTTCGAATCCTAGTTGGGCCAGTTTTTTTTTTATGTTTTATATAATTATTATTATTTGTATGTTTTAGTAATTTATTTTAGTAAATTACTTTGAACAAATAGATATTACAATAAAAGTCATTTATTATTATAATATGATAATAAATTAAGCAAATTTTGATATGGTAACATTGTAATATTTTTTATACAAAAGAAATCCTTTACACTTATTTATGTTATTATAGGGCCACAATATTTGCGTTGGCTTCAATACTAATATTAGCCTGCATATTGAATTGAGAAGAATACTAAAATAGCAACAACAAGATAACACAAACGCTCGTAACTATGTTCACCAACCAACAATAGCGAATAGTGGAATAATTTAGGTAAACTAAAGTAGTTAAAATATGAGGGTAGATTTACAAAGTGAACTTATCACTTTGTTTCAAATCTACCCTCATATTTTAATAACGACGCTAAGATTATAATTGTAAAACGAAAGAATATTCGTTTAGTTGTGGAATATTTAAAATATTTGTTAGCAACTCGGCATTTTTATTCACATGATTGTAATACTTAAAAAATATTTTTCATGTTTGATGTGAGACTCGAACCCGAACGTTCGCCATGCGAGGCACAATGCTAACTACTTTGGCCACCGTAACGCTCACTTAGCTTATTGAAATTTGTAATAACAATCATAAGCGGCCAACAAGTTGCCAATGTGTAGTGTTGTCAAACGTTCTTATAGAAGAAGGTCATAAGTACAACTAATATTCTTATGCCATAGTTTTGTGAGATTGCTAGTCGACTTCTGACCGTTATAGTACCTAGTGAACAGCTGATTTTTTTTTTCGCGATTTCATGTTTGGTCCCTTAGGTACTAAAAAGTTGTTCACAATGATAAGTACAATGACTATTTTAAGAGGTTATCCATTACCTAATTACGGGACACCTTGTCTATCGAACGTAAGCATAGAGGTAGAATTATTGAAAATTCGTGCCTTAGAGGGGTTGACAGTTTGTTATTTATGTCGATGGAAAATGCTTATAACTTTTCTAAGAACTTTTTGAATCACTTTTTTAAATGGTAGGTACAGACACATGAAGTTACTACAATCTGTCTTTCTTTAATAGATTTTCAACTTTATCGCTAAAATATAAGGTTCAAAGTTGATTGGGAAAATTTGACAGTTTCGGATAGCTTCTTACCTAAATTAAATAAATAGTTTATGAATTTGATTCTAAGTGAGTTGAGAAGAAATCTAATTATTTCGCGCTGGCCGCCATCGATAGGTAAAAAAGTATAAACAACCAGTCATGGATCTGTCAATATGTCCTAAATTATCAGTTCGTTTCTAAAATAGTATTTTTGTCATGAACAAATAACCCTACACAATCCTATACAACATTATATTTATTTTGTACATTTGTATTATCTATTGAATCGTTTTTATAAGAAAATCATAAATATGAATGACTTTGCGCATTTGGAAAAAACTATTGTCCGTGAACTGTCGTGCCGTTTGTGTTTGTGCACGGATGTTGTCAAACTGAAGCCTCTGAGTGCCGAGGTGAAGCGGAAGATCAGGAAACTCTTCGATATTCTGGTAAAGATTGAAATTATGCTCAAAATACCTACCTACCATTTATAATCAACCTATAACTGGCAAAATGTGGGTGTGGTGGGGGCTATAACTTTGTTGTTTAATGGTAGGTATAGGTAGGTTTATCATATTTCATGTCAATGGTTTCAAAGACTGGGCAGAGTTCACCATAACTCAAAGTGTGCCTACGACACTGGCCATTGTATAACGCCAATAGCAAACTGCCTGCACTTTGATCGTTCCTAATTACGTAGGTTCGTAGGTGGGTAATGACCTACTCGCTTTATTCCAACTTGCCTTTTTCCAGGTTCGAACAGATGATACCTTGCCCAAAGCTATTTGCCACGACTGTTTACAGCAAGTGTCAGCACTGCATCTATATGCTGTCAAAGTAGAGAAAACACAAAAGTTTCTGGAATTCCATAAAATAAAAATCCTAGAGGAGAAGCGAGAAGTCGCAGCAGTTGATAAAATATTGCATCCGATTATAGCGGCACTGTCGAACCAAAACATTCCAGAAGCACAGAAAAAAGCTCTCATTTCACAAAATTCAAAATCGCCTCCAACAGAACTTCAGCAAGGAGATACAAAACAAGCGAAATTAAAAGTGCCTAAAAAAAAGACTGCTTCAGAAATGAAATACATGGAAGCCATGACGTTGGAAGAATTCGCTCACAGTGAGAAACTGGACAAAAATCTTTTAAGTGGTACTGCGGCCCCCCGCGCGGTCTCAAGTCCGTCGCGGAAGAAAGATTCACACAAGAGTAGAGAAGTAGTAGAAGAGTTTAAAAAAGCCGACCTGGACTTGACGACTGCTACCGACTGCCTCGATCCCATGGTGTTACTGGACGGCAAACCAGCCAAACAAGGCGCCGCTTTAGATCGACAAATAACACTATTTTACAAAATGGAATGCTGCATTTGCCACGAATCTGGATTCCACTTTAGGTCGCTAATGAAACATTACAAAGAGAGGCACGGTGTGCCCGGCTATGTGACTTGTTGCGAAAAAAAGTTCCACTACTTCTATCCGAAGAAAATTATCGAACACATGGCGTTTCACCTACAACCCAACATATTTATGTAAGAGAATTTTAACCTTAGGGGTTTTTAATTACATGCAGATGGTTCGTCACTACCCTAAGTTTACGAATATTTTATCAAGTGAATATTTTATCACACTAATATTTTAAAGGAGAGTTTGTGTGTGTGTGTGTGTGTGTTTATGTTTGTTACTTCTTCACGCTCAAACGGCTGGACCAATTTCGATAAAATTTTGTATGAAGGTAGCTGACACCCTGGATTAACATATTATGGGCTACTTTTTATCCCGATATTTCCACGGGATCGACACTTATGCGGGTGAAACCGCGGAGCGCAGCTAGTAAAATATAATTAGTTGTTGCGATTGATAACAATGATTACCTATTTTAATTTAAATCAGTTTAACCAAAGAATCGGGGGACACTTTTTAAATTTTGTCAATTTTCTTCTCCTAACACTACTTAGGTGTAACAAAAGGCAAATCAAAGCTTTTTGGAGAATTAGCTTCAAAGCCCATAAAACGTTAGCCGTTTCCAATAAACAATCGACAACTGACTTATTCCACAGGTGCCCGAGTTGCCACCAAAACTTCCAAACTTCACAGGAGTTGTATGAACATCAAAGCAACGGCGGTCGTTCAGAGGGCAAAATCATATGTCCACGATGTTCGGAACGCTACCCTACTTACCACGAGTTGGGCTTGCACATCATAGCTCACCGCGGCGAGAAACTTCAGTGTGACTACTGTGGGAAACTGTAAGTTTGTTTCATCATTTCAGCCGAAAGACGTCCACTGGTGGACATAGTTTGTTTAGTATCATCAATTATAGCATTTACCACGTGTAAAATTTTGCTCTCTCTTCACAGTCATGTAGAAGACCCAGAGAGTCCAGAGTCGTATAATTTTGCGATCGTGCAGGGCAAAAGTGTGGGCAGCGGCAGAGGAACGTAATTAGCGTCACTCAAAATTAATTAATTTAAAAAAAAAATACTTCGAATCTGATAATTCCATATTTGAGCGAACGATAGGGCACTACCGTCACAACCATCGTCGGTCCATACTCTCATGCATTATTTGCCAATTTAAACTGAATATTCTCAATATTTTGTCCTCAGATTAAAACACCACCATCGTAAAAAGACCGTCAATCACATGGAAGACGTAATCCTTTGTTCACAATGTATTAGAACCTTGAAAGCAATAGAAAAATCAGAAAAAGAAATTGTGAGTACTTCATCTCCAAGTAATGTGATAACTTCTAATGCAAAGATTTTGCATTCGTTGTATGGAATGTGAGTTTAGTGACGTCGTGTACAAGTTCACAAATTCAAGAGTATTTTTATTTACGTGCGTTTATTCCAGAAAGAGAAAGTAAAAGCTAAGTTCAACGACACTGTCACGACCCAAAAGTATCATGAAAAATTCAAACAAGCCATGGGACTCTCGGGTGACGAAGACGCATCGACAGATTGACAGTAGGTAATTTGATTAAAAAAAAATAGTAATCCTAGTAAAGTTTTTGACTAAAATATTAGAAAAAATATGTGTTTAATTAATTTAAAATAAACTTTTTTTTCATACTTTGGATGCTGTTTATTAATAATCTTAATTAGCTTATAATAGTTATAATAATATGACTTCGTCATCGTCGTCATCATCATCCTTTGGGCGTCAATCGAGCCTTCGTTTCTTGACCAGAGACCCCAGAAGGTCAGAAATAGCCGGCAGGTTGTTGGTTTGGTCGTTAGCGCCTGTGTTCAAGTTTGACAGAGGGATGTTCAACTGATTCGAAGAGCTTTTTTGTTGTTGACCTTTCATGTTTCTGTGCTGAGGGAAGCTGGGCATTAGCTTCGGGTCGCAAGCTGCAAAATAAATAAATTATACAAAATCTGCCACACCTTGTCAGTACTTAAATTAAGATCTTTTAAATAAAGTATTTTTAGGCAAACCCGATACCAAGTACCAGTTGCAAAGTTCCTAAAAAGTAAACTACTTACGAAGCGGCTGCTCCTTGAAGTACGAGCTCTGTAAGCACTCTTCGGCCGTAGCGCGTTTGTTAGGGTCGTACATGAACAAGAAGTTGAGCAGTCGCAGCCCCGCGGCTGATAGCCACGGGAACCTCTGCTTGAGATTGTTGTAGGGTTGCTGCTTCAATGTAAAGTTCTGCAGGGCTGGCAAAGCACTGAAGTCTGGCCAGATCGCGTCTGATGGTGTACCTGTTAATTTCAATCGTTTTATTATTCTTTAACCTTTAAATACAAGTTCAGTCAACTAGATGGTTTATTATGTCTTGGAGGAGCTAAGCTAAAATACTCTGAAGAATAAAATGAGCAATGACACGGTCCAAAAAGGACATAGCATTTGTTATGGAAGAATTAACATTCCATTCTCAACTGATCAGCTTTTTAAGAGGTTTGTTGGTATTATCTCAAAGAATAAATAATTTCTTGTGTACTGGCAAAACAAAAGAAAGCTTTGCCGGGGTGTACTGACGCAAAATACAACTTTACTTACCAAGCAAATCCACAATAAGTTCCAGCTGTTCAATCTCAGTTCTTCCTGGTAGTAAAGGTTTGTTTGCCAATAGTTCTCCGAGTATACAACCCGCTGCCCACATATCAAGGGCTGGAGTCTGGCGAGGCGACTGCAGTAGTAGTTCGGGAGCTCGGTACCATAAGGTTACGACACGAGGAGTTGCGCTGCGAGCTGGCGCGCCCAGCCAGCGAGCTAGACCGAAGTCAGCTGTAGTAAGAAACAAAACAGGTTGTTGGATAGTTTCAGAGTAATTTTTTGGACTTCATTGAAAATATCTGGGTAAATTATGATATTATGATAAAATGCAGTTTATGACTCAACAAAAGACAAATGGTTCTCATGGCTTCAGTGTGGAAAGACCTAAGAATAAAGCTGGATGTAAGTCAAAATCATTTTGTAAATATTGGATACTTTAGACTGCAACCCATACTTACTTCCTATTTGGTTGTAAATTCAAAGTAATCACTTTGATTATTTTCATACTGATGAAATGCTTACCTATTTTCACACATCCCTTATCAGTCAGCAGCAGATTGGAGACTTTCAAATCTCTGTGCACTATGAAGTTGGAGTGCAGGTACTTGAGACCTTTTAGCACTTGTAGCATCAAGCATTTCACTTGAGACTCTGTGAATGGCGACGTCATGTTGTCTAGCAATGAAGCTAAGTCCTGTTCACAGTACTCCATTGATAGGAAGATGCTGCTGAGGAAAATTATGTCTTAGTAAAAATTGTTCAATATACCAAAATACCCAACTTGATATTCAAAAGCAATATGTAAGAAGCAGGAACAGAAAAAGCTTTTTTGGAGGTATTATTTTGGTATTTCTTAATCACCATCTATTATTATCATTTTTCCAAAAGAAAGAACAGAAAATGCACAATACATGCTACATTACCATCACTACTAAGGTCTTTAAATAATTGGAATGCCACAAGGCTCAATTCAGGGACCCTTTCTGTTCATAATATGTTTCTAATAAACTACTGTTTGCTTCCCCTTACAAAATAAATTGTGAAAAATAACAGAAATAAACCAGACTTTGAATGTATCTATGAAACATACCTCTCAAGGGACCTTCCAACCAGGACCTCTTTGAGTTGCACAATGTTCTCATGCCTGCACGCCATTAGCACCTGAATCTCACGGAGACCACTCAGCGGTAAGCCATCTTTTTCAACATCCATCCTCACCTTTTTCAAAGCCACAATGCTGCCGTTTAACTTATCTTTCGCCCTGTCTGTAAACAAAAGTGAATTCAATGTATTGGATAAATGAATCATATTGTCGTGGCATTGTCTCCTTGTAAAGTTCGTACAGATTTCCATCAATTTATTCAACAATTCTGCCCTCATTGAAAAATACATATGTACAGTTTGCGTCAAATAACTTTGCCGCTCTGAAGCTAGGCTAGGCTAGGCTATTCATAGGATTAACTACTGCGCAGTGATTTGTTGCCTACTTCAGAGCACTAGAGCAGCAAAGTTATTTGATGCAAACCATATCTCTTATGGACTATAATTTTATTAATTAGATCTACCAAAAATAATAAACAAAGCCCAAAACTTACAAACTATACCATAAGTGCCTTCGCCAATTCTGTTTATTTTTTCAAATTCACCAACAAATCTGCATCTCCCGAGCTGGAATCAGGAAAAATACAAGAATTCACTTAGTAAAGTCCATTATTATTTGGCAAAAAGTGCTTTATTACGCAATTTTCCTGGATAGTAGTGATGGTACATAGGCATAGAAACAAGTAAAAACAAAAAACCAAGGGTCCAACCAAAAAAAATTATAAAATTACATAAATGCAAGACTGCCAATTGTTTTGATAAGATCAGGTAAAGACATAGATTCAACATGCTTGTTGCTGAAGAAGTGGTAAATGTCTAAATGATAACGGAATTGTTGTAAAATTAGGACATTGCTCCTACAATAAACTGTTGCTTTTAAGGTTATGTTTACATACTATATCTTTCTCTGGAATTTCCATAGTTTTGCCCGTCCTAAAAGATATGAGGACCCCTTTTCTTGCAGCAGGACCTGTTGGATCCACAACATCTTGGCTAGAAGGAGGTTTTTCTGAGTCTGCAATAAAATCGATAACAGTTTCATTTACACATATTTTTGTTAAATTGAGAATAAATTAGCTACGAAAGAAACTTGTTTTTACTTACTCTGCGACATGGTTCAATTGCGAAAGCTTATAATTAATATTATACTGTGTAGAACACTTAAATTTTCACAGTTTGATAAAGTTTTCGATATAAGATATTATAAACAATCCAAAAACAATCGCTTTCGCTAGCGGCAAAAAAAATATTACTAGCTAGTGACGAGACGTGGTCGATAGTTTAGTAATTTAGTCAACGAAAACTGCCAGTCTGCCACTCAACGTTGTTATTAGTACGGCAATAAATAAAAAACTATTGCTAGTGACGGGACGTGGTCGATTGATTAATAAATTAGTTTAGTAATTTTAGTCACCGAAAACTGCTACTCAACGTTGTTATTAAGGGTCAGTTCACACCGAGACGCGACGCGACGACGACGCGCAGTTTTCAAGATAGAAATACAATAGGCTATTTGACAATGTAAAAAATAGGGTCATAATTATTGACACTCGTATAGATTATCGCTTTTAAAATCGATTTGCATTAATTTTACTACAAAACAATGTATTATTTATTAAAAAAATCCCGAAAAAACTTCATCTTTTTAAATCAGGCGCCACGTAATCGAAAACGGTCTGGATTGGCTGAACTTATGATGACGTCATGATATAGTCAATTTCTGTCTATCGTTGACAGAACAGATGACTTTTGCCTAGTATCTCGACCGTTTCAACGTTTGTTTACGTGTATTTTGACGTCACGACGCCATATTGTTAAAGATAGCGTTTTGGCGGCTTATTTAAACAGTACATTTTTATTTACTATTTTCTAAAAGAAATACATTATGCAATTTGAAGTAATAGGTTTTTGTGGGCTCGTTAGACACCATTAAATAATCTGAGATGTTTATCAGAAACCAGTCAAATAGCCTATTACAGACCTTATCTACTACACAAAAAGGTACACGATTCAGTGAGCCAAATTCAAATTTTCTTACGTTTTTTGCAATTTGTAGGTCAGTGTCAGGTTGTATCTTGATCAAAATATGATTCGCGACAATAACAGGTACATATTTAGAGAATATTTTTTTATTAGAATCATTAATACATATTTCTAAGTTAGATTTCTACCATTAACACTTTTCCAGAGATTGGTGGTTGGTGGTAGAAATCTAACTTACAAAGATTATATTATTGATTCTAATGATTATAATTCTCTAATTAAGTACCTGTTATTGTCGCGAATCATATTTTGATCAAGATACAATCTGACTCTGACCTGCAAATTGCATAAAACGTAAGAAAATTTAAATTTCGCGGTCTACCACTATCCATTTGATTCCGGCTATCATTCGTGGAATTATTGTCATCTTTGACAGTCGTTACGGGCAGTCGGGCATAAAAGGTTACATGCTCTGTGGTCGGGAACAGACTACAAAGGGTGGTTACGGGTACAATACGACCTTTGCGAACTTTCGCGCAAGTTCTCTCAGGTTATGCGCGCACTACGAAAACAAATCGTTGCGAAGAAAATTCGTTAATCTGTAGACAATACAATATACTAGAGTCCGCGCACTGCGGAAAAAAATCGCATGAGAATTCGCTTGAAAAATTTTCGTGTTTGCAATTTTAAAACTAAATCGCAACGATTAAAATCGTAGTGCGCGCATAGCCTCACTCACACTCGCCTCATGCCACCATTTGGTTCCTAAAAAACGTTCGTGCGTAGCCTTCTGCGCGAACTTCAGTAGGCCCGCCAAGTTACGTCGGTCGTATTGTAATGTCTGTCGTCTTATGATAAACTCGATAAACTAATGAAACCATTCACTTAAACAACGACGCATATTTTTTTTGCTTTTACGAGTAAATGTGTGGCAGCAAGCAGCAAGAGGTAGTTATAAGCACCACTGCTGATGGATGACATTCACATCCAGGAACTTGAAAACGAAATGAATTTCGTTCCGTTACCACTAATGTTATCGTATAACTTTCCAAAATTTGTAACGATACTAAAACCTAAAAATATCAATAACGCTACAAAGAAAAACGATATAGAATATCATTTTCGTAGAACAATATTATAAGTAACGTTATAGGTATCAATAACTTTAAGCTTATCCGCTTGTAATAACGTTACAGGTGAAACATTACAGATTCATTTGTAACGTTATTCTTCATACGTTTTCGTCATCTTTTATGTCATGAAGCTGGCAAAGTTGAGTATCGAAATGAATAACGTTATTATATCGTTATACTAATAACGATATATTGATCATAATGGTTAGTGAACAGTACTTCTAAGATTTCGTTCCGTCTGCCAGTATCGTTATAGCTAAGGAATTAATTTTGTTACGATTCTGGTGGAACGGTACAAATTATCGGTACTGTAACTACGCGTAACGTTATTTTGAGTAACGTTTCAAGTCCCTGTTTACAGCACTACAGAACAGATGTCAAAAAGCCGCTCATTTTCATTTGACAGTGACATCCACAGAACACCTATTGAGTGTATGACATCAATGACATGACATCTGAAAGATGTCAAGATTGCAAGTTTCCCATGACCATGTCCGTCCTACTAACCTAATTTTTCCGTTTCAGGATCAAAATAATAGTGAAATCAGTAAGCTTTCTATTCATATCTATTGCATTTTATGAATAAAGTTGATACTATTATTGTGTAGATAGATATTGTTATCAGTTTATTATTGATACAATACAATGCACTCATTTGGCCGATTTTGGAGAGCGAATGTGTAAGATCAGAATCAGATGTGTTATTAAAATAGTTTTTGTTGATTTCTTATCGGTTTTTCCATTTAATTATTAATCTCATCATGCTAAACCATTATTCCGTTGCACCAATTTTGTATTAAATAATTGTTTTCTTTTTTTAATTTAAGTTGCACCTCAGTTTAATGCCTAACCTCTGCATTGAGATTGCGAGCATAAATAGGTAAAAATCTATCGGTATCAGACATGAGAGTACCTAGAACTAGCAACCCGAGGATTCAGAAGCGGATATTGTAAGTTGGTCTTAGTACTTGGACTATTAATTTAGGAGGATACTAATCACAACACAATGTTGTCTTTGTACAACCCGCAAGAGGTAACTTGAAACTTCGCTTCTATGACGTATGCGGTCGGTACTAACTTTACTAAGGCGTCGATGGCGAGAGCGGTAACAGCGCGGGAGTCGGGAGGTGCCACTCAGGTTTTAAGTTGACTGTTGTGGGTTGTAATTAATTTCATATGCATGTGCACTCACATTATTTCCCTGTGCTTGTTTGGCTATTTCTGTGTGTGTTATATGTGTCAAAAGTATGATTTTGACTTCGGAAGCAGGGTTAACTATCTTTAGTTAAGTTACTGTTACTAGATACTGTTAATGTGCCATTATCATAAGGATAAGTTGCATAACTGTTAACAACATTTTAGAAAACGCTTTGGTGTATACAGCAAAGTGCACCCAGACGAAACAACACCTAGTAGAACAGTACCGGGACACATTGCAAGGCCAAACTACATATCATTGACAGACAAATTAGTGGTGCCAAGTATACCTGAAATCAAAAATGTTGACCAGATAAGAGGCATGCAAATAAGTTGTAAACTGGCAGCACATATATTACAGAAATTAGGACAATTTATACAGGTATAGTAGAATGTTTGTAATTAAAACATTTATGATAATTATGGACTGTGTGAATTATGATTGATGTCACCCCCTTTCGTTTAGAAAGGGGTGACTACTGAGATGACAACTAATAGAGAAGTATGGAAGAAAAAGACATGTTGTCAAATCAGTTATTGTGACCCCAGTACCTGTAAAAAAAAAAAAGATAAATACCTGATAGAAATTAGAATACAGCATAATTAAATAAAAAAGCAGATGAAACGAGCTGTGGTATATGGTCGTAAATATGTAAACGACACTGGCGAAATGGACACTAAAATATTTCTTGGATCAATCCGGCGTAAGCGGTTAAAAGGTTAACACCCTCTGCTGGACAAGGCTAAGCTATATCAGCCAACTATAGCAGCTTATCCTATACCAGCTGTTATTAGCATTTTTTTCTTCATTCCACAATTTTTGTAACATAATTGTCAAATAAGAGGATTTGGCTCCCACCAAAAGGACTGGCCGGACTGACTAGCTAAAGGCACGATTGTGTGGATGAGAGGGAGGCCCTTGCCCTGCAGTGGGTCAATACAGGATAGTTAGATTAGAACTGCTAAATTACCATGCTATATTAACATTTAACAATATTTTTACTATCAGCCAGGAGTCACAACAGATGCAATTGATGAAGTGGCACACAATTTGTCCATAGAAGCAGGGGCCTATCCATCACCATTACTCTATAATGGCTTCCCAAAGAGTGTGTGCACATCTGTCAACAATGTGGTTGTCCATGGTATACCAGATTTGAGGCCATTAGAAGATGGAGATATTGTTAATGTGGATGTAACGGTCAGTATCTAACTTTCATCTCTAGGTTATACCAGGCACATTTAGTACCATTGACACTTTCAATTGTTCTAGAATTACTCTCTTTTCCGCCACTCCGTTGGCCGGCGCTCAATCTTAAGATCCTTGTTCAACATACAACCTGACACGGTTGCATGACCACTACAAAGTGTTACATGCTCTGTAAGCACTGCAGGGCGACTGCTTAACTGAGACGTTGGTTGCCTGAGTTAGAAGCGCGGTGCGGTGACGTGATGCGAGAGCTCAGTGATTCGTCAACTTGTGACAACTATCACCCCTCCCGCACCGCGCAGCTACCTTAGGCAACGTCTCAGTTAATCGGTAGGCCTATACACACCATATGCTTTTTTGTTGATTACAATCCTTGGTCCACTGCTTTTGCATACAAAATTAAATGGAATGACTTTTTTCAGGTATTCTACAAAGGCTTCCATGGCGATTGTTCAAAAACATTTCTTGTGGGCGATGCTGTGGATGATAGAGGCTTACAACTTGTTCGTGTAACTGAGGAGTGTTTGGATGTTGTAAGTACTTTAACAAATATTTACTGGTATTATTTGACTGTGAGCTGGTGCCCAAGACCTTGGAGCTTCTGGGCCATCTTTTCCATCACATCCATCCTCTGGAAAGAAGTAAGTTGTCCATAATGATGACATATGAACAACTTTTACTATGGGTCCAACAAAGAAATCGCGAAAAAAATTTGCTGGTCCATACATTGATGTTCGCTGAACTTTGCAACTTCAGGTTTGGTCCCATACTAAATCATAATGATGAGTACAAAAATATTCAATAACATTTCTCAAAAATTTCCAGGCTATCAAAGGATGCGGACCAGGTGTTCCATTTTCAGACATTGGCCATAACATATATAAACATGCAAAAAGGCATGGCCTGACAGTCATTCCTTCTGTGTTGGGACATGGCATTGGGGAGTATTTTCATGGGCCTCCTGAAGTTCATCATACAAGTAAGTACTCGTATTACACACAAATTATTGTATTGGATTGCATTACTTCCACTATGTTAAATAACCAGATGGCACCCATTTTGGTATGTTATAATGCGGCATTAAGCAAAGTATTCTATGTTACTTGATGACCAGGGAAATTAACACTTTTAAGGGCACTTTACTGCTATAGCCGTCGTAACAATAAAACTTCTGTGGCCTTAGTGTGAGTTTTTTCGACTCACGTTCGATTGCGAGCGCGTTAGAATTTTGTATGGGAAATTAGGTTTCTCCTAGTGACCACCAGGTGGCGCTATAACCTTTTTCCATATAAAATTCTAACGCGCTCGCTATCGAACGTGAGTAAAAAAACTCACACTAAGGCCACTGTAGTGTCTCGTTTACCGCGCCGCGCCGGAACCTATTAACCCTTCATATGTGGATGAAAGTGGATCCACGCGAAACAATGACACAATGGCTTTTTTTAAGTTTCTAAAGTTACGGCATTCAACCAATTAATAATTATCACCCGTTGTTCTTTGTTCTATAGACATTAGCTATAGCTTGGTTATTTATAACAGTGACCGTTTTACTGTGTATATTCCACAATTATCAATTAATCATAATGATATTATTATTTTCTAGTAAACAAATACCCTGGGGTAATGAAGCCTGGCATGACGTTTACGATAGAGCCAAGCATAACTCACGGCAGTGAATTCACTGTGTTACTAGAAGATGGTTGGACGTTATTGACGGCGGATGGTTCCAGATGCGCCCAGGCAGAACATACAGTGTTAATCACTGAGGATGGAGCAGAAATACTAACTAAATAGTTATAATATAACATAAAATCACGCCTATTTTCCCAGAAAGGTTAGGCAGAGGTGACCTATTCTAATAGGTACACCCAGAATTCGCCAGTTTTGGTATTATGTTGTAATAATGTGCAGTGGTGAGCAGTGTTCGAACCCAGACAGCTAGGCGCTACTTTGTGTAAATTATTTCATCACCACTGCTCTCAAAACGGTGAAGGAAAACATCGTGAGGAAACCGGCATGTCCTAGAACCAAAAATTGGAAGACATGTGGCATCTGCCAACCCGCACTGGGCCCGCGTGGTGGATTACGGCCCGCTCCCTCTCACCGAGAGGAGGCCGGTGTCCCAGCAGTTGGAACCAGGGACCGAATTACCGTTATTTTTTTGGTATCGTTACCAATTACCGTTATGATAACGATAAAAAAGTAACGATATTTATAACGATACCCATCAGTCAGTTAACGTTATCTAATAGGATTAGTACCGGTAAACATTACAATTTGTTATACCGGTAATTTATACGCCTATCTCTTTCTAGCAATGACGGTGTCTAGCATATTTTGGTGTTAAGTACGACTAGCTTCAGCGTGTATAAAATAAATATTGTTTCTGTGCTGCATCCTGCGATATATACTTAAAAAAACCGATTAAGTGCGAGTCGGACTCGCGCACTGAGGGCTCCGTATTTTGTATCTCCTAAGATATTCATTGAAACCAATTGATGAAAAGGGCAATTTTGTTCAAAATTAAATACTTGTGAAGAATAAAGTATTTATTTGGATAAGGATTATTATCATGTTTATAAAAAGTTATTTTAAACAATACAGTATTATTCCATATCCAATTAAATACATTATATACGTTGTGCATTTCCTGTAGATTAAAATTGCCCTTTACAGCATAACATTAAAATTAGTGTCCGACCGAAGGTGCAATTCTGGCCGAAGCCGAAGCCGATTAATCGGTATTCACCAAAACCTTCGGCCGAAGCCGAAGCCGAAGGTATCATTGACCTTGAGAAATACGATAGTTACTTTGATCTCAGAATATACTAGATACATATTGTGAGAGCTTTAGAGATTTAGCCCAATAACGAGCCGAGTGAAACGCTTATTAGAATTTTAAGACGCGCTCTCAAACTTGTTTTGACTCTCTGGCGAAACTCTGCTGCTCTGCACACTCTCCGTCTCGCTCTAGCATCGTTCAGTAAATTTCCAATTTTGACAACTAGCAAACCTTCGGCTTCGGCCAAACCTTCGGCAAATTTTTGGCCGAAGCCGAAGATTTGGCCGAAGGTGCTTTTTTGGCCGAAGGTGGCCGAAGCCGAAGCCGAAGCCGAAGCTTCGGTCGGACACTAATTAAAATGAATATCTTAGAAAATATCAGAGATTTAAAAAGCGCAAGCGGCTGGCGGGGCGGTACGAAGTTCGCCGGGTCAGCTAGTATGAGTATAAAATGAAACGCGCGAGCCATCTCGTATTCATACTTTTGTTGCCGCTCCGCTTAGAAGCCCCGGCGAACGCACAGCGCGCGTTTCGGTTTGGCAACGTTGCGTCGCACCAGACGTAGATAAATTAGCGAAATACCGCTATTAGTAACGCTATTTTAATACCGGTAAAACCTGTGTTATAACGTTATTTTTAACGTTAAATATTTAACGTAACAGAACGAAACGTTTTGGTTATTTTACCGGTATTTTTTTGGTAACGGTAACCGTCCCTGGTTGGAACATTATAGGCTGATTATGTTGGTATTATGTTGTAATAATGTGGTAGCTCATGTAGATAAGTATTAGATACAAATTATATCCAAGGCTATGTAATTAACTGTGATAAATATCTCTTTGGTGTGTATGTGATGAACCACTATGAGTTGAACAAAAATTAATTATAATTTTACCTTGTTCCTGTTTATTTATCTATACTAATATTATAAAGCTACAGAGTTTGTTTGTTTGTTTGTTTGTTTGTTTGAACGCGCTAATCTCTGGAACTACTGGTCCGATTTGAATGATTATTTTAGTGTTGAGTAGTCCATTTATCGAGGAAGGCTATAGGCTATATTTTTTTTCTTCAAAATTAGGGATCCGTAATAAAATTGCTATTTTGTAACACAAGGTGTAAAATCGAAAACCTATTTTGGCGTGCGCTGCAAAAACTATTGACAATAGAACAAAATAATGTACTACGGGTTTGTAGAGCCCATTAAGACCTACAAAAAAGTCCGCGAGAACATATATCTAGCTATCATGGTTTAATCACAATAACCGATTTTGTGTTCAAAATAATTATTAAATCGTCTGAAGAAAAAAAAACTACGTTAAATATGTATCGTAATATTAATCTTTATCGAAATTAAGCATTATGTTATCAAGAGTATTTATGAAGAAGTAAAATACTTTTTGTTTCATCTCAATCGGATATTTCGTTTAAAAGTTATCACGTGTGTAAGATGTTAAGAGTTGGTACCTATTAAGGAGTTATGGGCCATAGAGTTTTTTATCTATACTAATACTAATAATAAAGCTAAAGAGTTTGTTTGTTTGAACGCGATAATCTCTTTAACTACCGGTCAGATTTGAATTCTTTTTGCATTTGATAGCCCAATTCTTGAGGAAGGCTATAGGCTATTTAACATCACGCTATGACCCTTAGGAGCCGAGCAAAAAGAAAAAAACTCAGAGTGAACGGTAAGCGAATACGAAGTGTTGCGACGCGACGGGGTGGGGGTACAAGAAATTTCACGCGGACGAAGTCGCGGGCAGAAGCTAGTATAGCATAATTTTACTGTTGACATGGTTGTATTGTAGTTACCAGTTGTTGATTCAATCAATGAAATAAAATCCCAAATAGCGTGTAATGTTTCTTTTATTTTGCTTGATAAATCTTAAATTAAAAACATGTAACTTGGTACATTAAAAGCACAAGCATAATAATTTTTATCACTCATAAGTCAGTCAATAGATAAAACTTTAAAGGCGTAGAAGGAAGGTATCGATTGAGTCGGTAACATGTGGATAATATGTAATAGGAGAAAGGCGTAACCAATGGGCCGTAAACACACTCCCAGGGATTATAATAATCGCTCCACGCTCCGGGTTCCACCGCATCCAGTCGAAAGAGTTTGGTCCCATAGAATATCCAGCTACGCCTCGACTAAATAGTAAATACTAATGTGACAAGTGATTAACTGTTAGGAAGTAGAATAATTTATAATAATGACTAGGTCTTAAATTCACTAAGTATAGTAAAATGTTTTTTTTTTTTCATTGGCGTTTTAATAGGCAGAAGCAGCTTCAAACAAGATTTAAGGGACTTGGAAGAATGTCGTAAAACCTTAAAAAATAATTAACAATGGACTAGTAAACGGTAAAAGTTACGAACACAGATCACAAACCCTGCAGAAAGTATGTAGGTAGTTAAAAGTTAATAAATGCAAGTTTTTTTGTTAACAGTAAAATTATTCACAAACATAATGTTTTAAACTCGAACCTGTGCTATTGTAGTATCCCTAATCTTATTCAATAAGTATATAATTAAGTAGTTAATATTTTTACTCATAATAGAGAAAATGTAAAATATTTAGGTACAATTTTATAGTGTAAATATATTAGGTAAAATAAACCTTTGAAGATTTAGAACAATAGATAAGATTTCTTAAATTTACATAATTCAATTAATACATACATAGGTGGAAGTGGAAGGACGTAAACAAACTGACTCTCTCCTTAGAAATGAATCGTACAATATTCATAATTATATTGGATTAACCCTTACCGTAAGCGAATATTCTTTAATATATTTTTGGTATTTTTATAAATTTTCTAAGGGTGCTAGGGAAGAATAAAAAGAGTGTATAAAAGTTGTTACAAAATTATTAAATAGTTTAACAACATACAAAAGCTACTTGCGACCATATACACTACTATAAAGTTACCTAAATGTTAATTTATCACTCAAGGTAACACACAATCCGTAAACAAGGATTACCTCAGTCAAAATGAGAATAAATACGAATACAATCTACGTAATAATATTATACTCTTTCACAATAACGACAAATAGAAAGAAAATGCAGAACATCCAAAACACTACTCACTCGTTACTCATATAAAATTGAAACTTCAAGCACGAGCGTCTCGATTAAATTCCTTATGATTAATATTTTACTATCTAATTATATTAAAATCAGCTAATCTTTATGGGGAATAGAAGTGCCCTGAAATATTATATAATTTGCCATATTCAATATGTAGGTAAGTACCTACTTATTATTTTTATTCAAAATTATTTTTAAAGTATGTTGGTATATTTTTTTTTTAGATATTCTTATGTAGGTTTCTGATTATATTTAACTGTAACTGCATAATTTTAATATTTAAATTGAATAACTACTAAAAATGTATAATCTCAATATTTATTCAGTTAAACCTACATAAAAATATATTTATTGAAGCTTAATACATATTGGTTAATTCCATTTAAGGTAACAATTTGTGCATAATCATTTCTTTGTGTTTGTGGCAAGATTTTGTTTATTTATTGTGCTTTCAAATTTAAAGGGCCCCCAAAAACATTATTGGAATTGGGATCTATAACAATTAACAGAATAATAACAATTTTCCTTCAAACGATAACACTAATTAAGGGATAAGTCGATTGGTAAATACACAAGGTAAAAACATTTTTTTTGTCAGTACTTCAGCAATATGGCACCATGGTTCCAGAATTTTTCACTGCGTTGGGACATTTGAAGGTAAAGTACAAACAAGGATTATTAAAACATAATCAATGGGATACACAAACCATATTAAGAGGATCATGAAACTAATCTAAAAGAATATTTGACTATCTAACAGTACAATATTTTTGTACTACTTGTTCATTTTGTAGAACCGCTGTACGAAATCTGTTAGGTTAAATACCTGACCAGGGCCAACTCCAAAGTCCATGTTGATGTATTCATCTAAGTTGTGAGTGGAAGCTGAAAAGAAGTAAAAAAAGTAATATGAAAATTAGGCAGAAATATTAAAAGACACCATGTTAATGTTTATGCTTCTTTTTGCCAAGTTAAAACAATAGTAATGAAAAAAGACATCGTCCAAGTGTCGATTTTATACCCAAAAATTAAAGTCTGCAGAAAATAAAGTAATATTTTCTCAAGGGAAATAACATGTTGTGCAATTTTACTATTACAGCGAAAGTCTACAATTGGGCGTTAATTGTAGACTTTCGCTGTAATAGTAAAATTGCTATTTGAGATTGAAAATGACAAAAATCACATTATTGTTATTTTATTTATTTATCCATTTATTTCAGGCATCAAGGCCCATATAAAACACATACAATACAATATTAATAACATAAAAATACTATAAATACATACAACATCATAAATAAGTACACTAACAAACTAACGAACACTAGTTTCGTCATGTCTGTCCGTATCTGTCTGTCGGAGGTTTTGTTATGAGACCGTTAGTACTAGAAAGCTGTAATTTTGTAGGAGTGTGTGTGTATTTTAATTACGCCGACAAAGTGGTAAAATAAAATTTTGGTAAATATTTTTTTTAGGGTAGCTCCCCTACATGTGAAGTGGGGATGAATATTTTTTTCGTCGTCTACCCCATCGTGTGGGGTATCGTTGAATAGGTCTTCTAAAATGACTTGGGGGTTCCGAAAATTATTTTTCGATTTAATGCTCCATTTACGCAATATTAAACTTTAAAGTGCAAATTTTTGTTCTAGTAGGGCGTCCCCCCCCTCTAAAACCTAAACGGCTGGCTTGAAAAATCTGGAAAAATTTACGATGACAGTGCATTTCATGAACTTTAAAAGAAAATTATAGCGGTTAAGATAACTTTATTAGTTTAGCAGTAATAGTCGTTGAACTTGGGTGTTGGATAATTTTGTACCAAATACAAAATCCTTAGCATTAATCCTGTAAAGTGACTAAGATGAAGTAGTTGCTTGTTTATAACGGGTAAAGACTTGCATTGAAAAACAAAATATGTTTTTTTTTTTAATATCAAAATAAAGAACAACAAAATCGTACTACATTGTGATAGCGGGCTACTACGGAACCCTACACTGTGCGTGGCCCGACACGCACTTGGCCAGTTTTTTTTTCTGGCTCGGTACTCAGTATTTTAAATTTGGGTATGAATTGAATGATGTCTTTTTATTAAGCTACAACACAATATCAAATCTGTTATAATAAGTATTATTGGAAAAGGTTGGGATGCAACTTAAAACCTTTACAAACACTCTATTCCTAAAACGGTGTTTGAAAGAGAGAAAGAATAGAGAGGGGGAGAGAATGTAGGTCAGGAACTGTATTTGGGGGTGCATATTTGTGTTTGTGTGGGTGTGTGTGTATTGGGGTGGGTGTGTGTATTGGGGTGGGTGTGTGTATTTGTGTGGGAGAGTGTGTGTGTGTTGTGTGTGTGTAGGTATTTAGGTATAGTTGGTGATGTGTAGTAATGGGTGGCTTGCATTCTGCTATCGCAGCATGCAAGATGCCCATTACGCTGCTATAGGAATGATCCCATGAGGCTGGCATAGTCACCTAGAGTGCACTGAAGCCTCTAAATATTAGATACAAAAAAAAAACACTATAATTAATTGACAGAATGTTATTTCCACTAATCAATAATATGTTTTTTTATTTGTAATAATATAATTCTGTATTGAAATAATTAGTAAGTACTATAAAAATGTACTAGTCTATGACACAATAATGGCCCAGTGACCTATTTCCTAACATCCAACAAAACACGTTATCCAGTAAGAACAAAGAAAAATAACAAAACAAAAGTACATTTTGTACAAAATGCTTTATGTACATACACTACATTTGTAAATAAATGTTCCACATTAGTTAAGTGAGGGGATTAAGCTACTGGCTCTTGGCCAGAGATAGGAGCCAGAAAACTTTCAAAAAGGAAAAATACATACATGCTAATAAGATAATTTGTAAAACATTTGTGATTATAAGCTATTTGACAATGTAAAAAATAAGGTCATAATTATTGATAAAAAAAAATCCCGAAAAAACTTCATCTTTTTAAATCTGGCGCCACGTAATCGAAAACGGTCTGGATTGGCTGAACTTAAGATGACGTCATGATTTAGTAAATTTCTGTCTATCGTTGACAGAACAGTGACTTTTGTCTAGTATCTCGACCGTTTCAACGTTTGTTTACGTGAATCGTGACGTCACGACGCCATATTGTTAAAGATAGCGTTTTGGCGGCTTATTTAAACAGTAGGTACATTTTTATTTACTATTTTTTAAAAGAAATACATTATGCAATTTGAAGTAAGGCTCGTTAGACACCATTAAATAATCTGAGATGTTTATCAGAAACCAGTCAAATAGCCTATTCTCTGAATTAACTACATTTGAATTAAGACCTTACTCCTTTTTTTTTTTATTACATTAATCCATAATAATAATATTATAAATGCGAAAGTGTGTCTGTCTGTCTGTTACCTCTTCATGCTCAAACCTCTGAACCGATTTAGATGAGGTATAGAGAGTTTGAGTCCTGGGAAAGGACATAGGATAGTTGTTAACCAGAAGGCGAATTCCCGTAGTAAAAAAAGTTCAAAATCTAGTCGCAATCTCATCTCAGCAACAATCAATGTCAAAAACTTGTCAAAATTGTAGGGAAACTAGAGGTATTTTTGACAGATTGAGACTGAGATCAGACTGTGACCGTTCTTAAAGTTACGAGAATTGCCCCTCTGATATTCCCACGTGATCGAAACTGATGTGGGTCACTATAATGCTTACTTGATGTGCATATTGCTGGGTATGGTGGTGGTGGTTTAATCCATGAGCCGTCCGGTCTCTTCATGTGACGTCGGTCTGACGCAAAGTTCTGCAAGAACTGCTTAGCAGGCACTACACGGAAGAATCTGAAAATTGTAAGTTCTTGTAATAGTTGCAGTTTGTCTGCTTATTAATATTGCCAATAGTCAACATGCTTGGCCGATGAATTCTTAACCACTGTGAATCTATTCATCATGGTGAATTACCATACAGTTTTTTAATTACCTGTGAAAATCTGACTTGAGCACTTGATCTGTACGAAATGTTTCAGTAACATATTTGTGGAAAAATGTTGGGAACGGCAACTCAGAATCCAGATCATAAACAAGGCAAGTTTTGTTGTCCCATGAATACAGAAATATCACATGATAATCCTGAAATAAAAATTGATATATTGTTATTCTCATTCATACAAAATTATGCATTTATATTAATGCTAGGAGTTCCACTCTACTTTGTCATGATTAGTAGTTTTATACAAAGCTATGAGTGATACACTCATAGTAAATGGTTAGGTTCTGATAAGGGTACTATTTCATCTGTAATAATGATAAAATTGAAGAATATGTAAACAACTATCCTTATTAATGTTGATGTGTAAGTAATACAATCCTGAGAGAGATTAATAAAAGTGAGGATATGCAAAAATTATGTCATTATGTGGAAGGAATTCACATTCTTTGAACAATAAAACCTAATAAGTACTTAATAGCGTGAGTCGTGACATAATTTCGGTACACACCCATATGACGAGACGGTCCTCCTCGCGCCCAGCCCTTTGTTTCCACAGAGGCACCGTACGGCAAGGGTTGGAAATAAAAACGATGTAGCATCTATCCAATTCCTCAGGAATTCTTAATGATACATCTTGACATAGTTTCCAAACGTTTTCCTCGCTGCAGAAAAGAACACAACAAAGGCATGTTAATTGAATATTTTTATTGTTTTATCGAATGGAGGGGTAACGAAAAAAAACTTGCCAATAACAAGACACATGTGAGCACTCATCTCGTTTAGGAAACAACTGTTTCAGTGTCTTATCACTCTTTTTATTATTATCGTTGCTAGTCAGATGAACTTGTGCATTGACCGACATTTTGAC
Source organism: Oligia fasciuncula (assembly GCA_963082905.1). Lineage (NCBI taxonomy): Eukaryota > Metazoa > Arthropoda > Insecta > Lepidoptera > Noctuidae > Oligia > Oligia fasciuncula. Next base: position 15,259,629 of record OY720387.1, read on the forward strand.
AGTTGCTATTTTTTTTATTCATGCAGATTAGCTGGCTACATATTAGTAATCTGTGATGCAGATTGCAGAAAGCTAAAGCACCACAGACTAAGAAGTACTGAACTACTCACAGAACCACAGAACATATATACTCTAAGGAGCACAGAACTGAAGAAAGCTGTGTTGCCAACTGAATACTGACCCTAATGAGGCTTAAGGCGCGTCCCCACTAGGGCCGCCCGACCTTTTGGGGTCTCGAGGTCGGGTTGGTGAGCCAAAAAAAAAAAAAGTGTATGTAGCAATCATTACTTTTGTTTTTAGTAGGTATAATAAAAACAACTCCCTATTAATACAAATCAATTAATAAAAGAGTTTGCGTCAGTCTACTTTAATATGGCGCAAATACAAACACAACTTGGTCCTCGGTGTAGCGGCGCGGCGCGGCGTTCACAAACACATTGACTGACCGCCTAACCGGCCGCACGGCCCGACCCCACAACCCAAAGCCGCGCGGCTTCCTTTGAAGTAGACCGAAAACCGGCGGGTCGAAAGAGGCCGCGCGGCGCAGGTCCAGCTCACGTAACACGTCCACACTCACGAGCCTCGGCTGCGGGGCTCGACCAAACGGACCCGCGCGGCCCTAGTGGGGGCGCGCCTTTACCGATTTACACTCTAGTAAATAAACTACTGAGTTTGTAACTCAGTAGTTTATTTACTAGAGTGTCACACTCACACAACACTCAACTCAATCAACACCCGCAAGTGAATTAGGTATATGCTGAACATGATCCATTTTAGCTTAAAAGGCGAGGTATCAAAGTTGAAAAAAGTTATATTAAAAATAAATAGCGTCATTGATATTTTGTTTGTGGTTGTGGCCAGCTGGCTGAGGCGTTTTGGCGTTTTGTTTTATGCTAGCGTTATCTTTTAGTTGTTTTCAAAGTTTCTTTCGTATTGGTAAGGAGGGCGGTGCGTTGTCCTAGGTTTCGGCCGGGCTAGCGTATCGTCCGGTCTTCCATACCGCTAAAACAACAATTAGGTAATTGCGACTTTCGACAAGTCCAACCTTGGTGGCGTTGAGTAATTAATTATTCGAAATGACCCGTAAGTACAGTGACACACATCTATTTAATCATGTTTACAATTACAAGTTACTACTGAGTGCATCAAGGTATACCCTTCAATCTTTAGAATGAGAAAGGTCCTGGATGGACAAATTCCACCGAACATTCTAGATTACACCACGTTTTTAAGCTTTATTATCCATGACACGAGCTCAGACACGAGTCATATTTGGGTGACGCTTTGCTTTGTATCATAAAAATTGTTTCTATTCGCTCTAGTGAACCATTATCACATGTTTAAATTACATAGCGCGTGTTAATAGTAGAATTAAAGCATGCTATTGTTATGAATTGACTTATCATGGCATTTCTATATAATTATTTAGTAGGTAGACAGATGAGTGTTACTTTTGTTACAGGTGGAAACCAGAGGGATTTGGCTCGCGCCAAAAATCAAAAGAAACAGCAAGAACAGCAAAAGAAAAAGAATGCCAATGAAAAGACTGGTATGTCTTTACAAGAAAGGAAACATAGGTACTTGTCTTTATAACCTCTGAACGTAAAACTTTATTCAGACTACATCTATAAGATTTATTCAGAATTATACACAAACAAGGCTATAGAGCCTATACTACCTCAAATGGCTTAGCATGATCCTCCGTTACGTCGAAAATACCACAGCGTTAATTTTGAAATAAATATATGCTGAAGTTGAGGATTAATGTTAAGGGGGAAGCGCTAAGGTGGCCTGTGAAATTCAAATTTTCTTAAGTTTTTTGCAATTTGCTGGTCAGTATTAAGTTGTATGTTGATTAAAATATGATTTGCGGTTGTAACAAATATGTATTTACAGAATTATAATCATTACAATCAGTAATACAACTTGTTAAGTTAGTATAATCCCCAAATATCAAGATTTCATGAAATAGCCATTCTTGGAGATTACTTGGTATTAGAGAATTGTGTTGATGACTTTAGTGATTATAATTCTGTTAATACATATTTGTTTTGGCCGCAAATCATATTTTAATCAACATACAACTTAATACTGACACGCACATTGCAAAATAACGTAAAAAAAAAATTGAATTTCGCGGACTACCCTGGCGCTTTCGTCTTAATGTTAGACGAAAACACGATTCCATAAAATTTTCTCGATAGAAAAAAATCCAAAGTTACCTCCAAACCGAACAATAAACCGCTGGTATTAAAAAAGACTTCAAATTAGATCATGAAACTTTGCATACTAACTGAACTAACTATAAAGCAGGTCAGTTATTTATTTTTTTGGATTACCTTTATTTTCACCGTAAAAAGCAAATACCTAAACTATTGGCGCTGCCTTCCGCCCAGCACCGCACTCTGTCTCGCTCTCAATCAGTCCGCGAGCAGTATCGTGCGAGCGAGATAAAGAGTGAATTTTAGCTGTGGTAGTTGGCCAGTTAAGCAGTATTGGATGAACCTTGCTGAAATAAACTTTTTGATAAAAAATATCCTATGTCAGGTAATTTGATCAATGTAAAAAGTATTATTACCATTTGCTGACTAAGATTTTAAACTGCTTCCACACGTTTTAACCCTTCTTGTTTCTATGAGTACTTGAATTTATGGTAACCTTTGTGCTACAGTGATTTATGAATGATAAGAAGTAGATAATCTAATGACAATATCACATTATTGTTTCATAATTTGTTAATTATTTGTTTGCCTTTGTTTCAGGGATGCCGAATTAATGAGAGAAAAACAACGAAAAAAAGAAGAAGAACAAGCAGCAAAAATGAATAACCAAAAACAAACTGCTAATTAATTATTAAAAATAATATTAAATATGAAGGTTCTTGACTGCTCCATATTATGTATACTCACATAAAGTTTTGAGCTTGTCAGTGGAGAGCTGAAATTGTTTATGTGATATAAGCAATCCTATAAACTAGAATAACATTAACATTTTGCGTTAAAGAGTGCCTAATTTAATTATAAATCCAAATAATAAATATTTTATTATGTTAAAAGTTGAATTGGGTGCCTAGGATTTGAGCAAGCATGTTCTGAAGAGTTATAATTTGTTAATGTGGCTAAACAATCACAGTTCCAATGGCAAATTGGGAACAGATTTGTCACAATAGGTCTTAGCATTTATGCAAATCTTAATGTTAATTTTGACTGAATAGGTTTGTATGTATACTCAACTACCCAATTTTTGTACAATAAAATCTTAAAAGTACTAACTGTGTTATGTTTTGTCATTGGAAAGATGCCTGTGATTTATTTGATTACCTACCATTAACACAAAGTTCAACACTAGATTGTGTTGTGCAGGTAGTCACATCGTCCCTTCATTTTTATAATTTTGGCAGTTGAGTCGAATACACTTCAGGATACATGATTATAGGTATGCATCCTATAGTGCATCAATGTCACGTGTGAAAATTCCCTATTTCCTAGACACGCCTCAATTTTATGTCGCAGTTATAATAAGTCTCTCACGATGTACTGTTGCAACTTGAACTATGTAGCTACAGAAAACTTCTTAACTTGTTTGAGAATTCCCAGGGTTAGTGAAATGAATATTGTATCTATAGTATTTCTGCTTTCGTTGTAAGTACCTACCATAGTTATAAATAAATATATTTCAATATTATTACGAATGTGTTTGTTCAAATGTTCTATCTAAATTAGATATATCACATTAGTAAGGAAGATTTTGGGTTTTGTTAACAACATAAATAAATAAAATCGCAAATAATTGTAAAAAAATGTGTAATTGAAGTAGGCTGAGGGAACAATAATTTGAATTATTATGTAAGTATTTAGAGATTATAAGAAAAACACTATCACACTTGCTTGACATGGCACACTAATCAACATAATAAAAGCTTCTGACGCAAAGAGAGAAAAGTGAAGGATGACTGGATGCAAAAAGCGGAGATGAGCGGACAGTAGACTTGCAGGAATCGTCCAACCACATTATTGAAATCCACATTGTGTGTTGTTTCATCTGTGATTGTTAGATTCCCGCTTCGCTTCGCTCGTCTCCACCTCAGCGGGAACACATCCATAAATATATTTGACAACATCCAATTTCATAAATAATAATACCTATGTAAGAATAAATACTAACTTTACTATTCAGAAAGATGGCTAAACACCAGAACATTAAATTAAAATAATTTGATGTCATTTCAGTGACTAGTGGGAATGATATTTGGTAGGTCTTATGGTAATAATTACTGCTAGCGCATTAGAAATGGCTTACAAAATCTTACGTAATCAATACGAATATTTTTTCATTTTAATACTACGCCAATAAACAACTTAAATAAATAAAAAAAAACATGAATTGTAAAATATATTGTGTTTTAAGTACTTCTTTCTATAACTTCATTAATAAAATAATATTGATAGCTACTTAAAATTATGCAATGGAATAATAAATTACTTAACATAATATAAGTATCAATATTTAGCTTTTAATTTGGTAACACTGTGTGCATATTCGAATATTTATGAGTGATAATAAGACACAAGTAAAACGCAAAATTTTCACACACTGAAAAAAATTTAAACCTATTCCAAAAAATCTATATGTTTTCGTTTGAGATTACCAAGTAGGCATATCTCAATACAGGTAAATCTCTTATAAATAACCAAACAAAAAGTATTTTATATCTATTTGTCAGCATAATAATTTAACTAATTATATGTGCACTGCAGTAGTCAGTTATGGTCATAGCTGAATCATCAAAACCAAACGGCACTGATATATTATGCATATTATTATTATCATTTATAAATGAGTCACACTGGTGTTAAACCTGCACTACACTACTCACGAAGTTGCTGCGACGAAGTAGGTACTAGTCGAAATTGACCGATGTCCGAAGTCTGACTCATGCTAAGACTTACGGGACGCTGCGAGTCCTTTTGACTCGGGCGCAAAGACCGACAACGATTGAAAGTGACCCGAGTCGAGGTGAGGTTGGACGAAGCGAATCGAGTGCCCTTTAAACTCGTGTAACTTCGATCAACTTCTCGAGTAGTGCGGTGCTGGTGCAGGCTTTACTGGTAGTGGCTGCAGAAGTGCACAATTTAATTTTGTTCCGGTCACTCTGTGCAATCAAACATAATACTAACTAGCTTGGCTAGGTAACAATGCTAGCATTATTAACATTATAACACAAGGAGCATGGAAGAGAAAAAAATCTAATATTATGCATGACCATTTGTTAGACATTTCTTTTCGAACTCCTCTCTTTGTTTATAAAGTTCTGTGACCAATTCCTTAATGAATGGATGGTTGAACTTTCCTTCAGTAGCAGTGAAGAATTCTTGCAGCTTCTGTGGCGTATTTTCACGTTTTTCATATTCAAATGCCTGCAGTATCATGTCGTAGCGGTCCAAGTCTTTGGCGAATTTTGCTTCAGGTGAACTTTGGTTCTCATATTCCTGGAAAACAAAAGATTGATTGTTAAATGACTTGCCTTTGGATTCGAGCTATTTAGCTATAGCTATATTTTTTTACATTGCTGAATGAGCCTCCTCTTGACCCTCATCACGTCTGATGGAAAGTGATGGTTGAGCTCACTATCAATGGATCACGTCTTTGTCATATTAGGTGCACCAATTAATGTTTATCAAAATGACTAAGCCTGTCTAGATTTAACTATAAATATGATTAAGATTATACTAGGGTGGTAGGTAATATATTAGGGTGTTTGGAAGCTGAGTGCAAAGCTTTAAGGGAAGTGATAGTTGACACCATTTACAGCATCTTGAACCAGACATGTCTTAGACGAAGTATTCAGCTGCATCCGGTTAGATTGGAAGCCGACCCCAACATAATTCAACATAGTTGGGAAAAGGCTAGGCAGATGATGACATGTCTTAGACGAAGTATGTTTTTTTTATTTTTAACTGCAAACTTTTAGTCAAAAATAACATACCAACTTTAAGTGGGAAACAAACATACTTTGTCTAAGACATGTATGGCTGAAAATGCTAAATGGTGTCAACTATCACCCTTTAAGCCAAACACTATAATTATTTTACTGGCTCGCAAATACAAAAAAAACTGGCCAAGTGCGAGACGGACTCGCACACGAAGGGTTCCGAACAACATGGCAAAAACCGAAAAAACACGTTTGTTGTATGGGAGCCCCTTAAATATTTATTTTATTTTGTTTTTAGTACTTGTTGTTATAGCGGCAACAGAAATACATAATTTGTGAAAATTTCAACTGTCTAGCTATCGCGGTTCTTGAGATACAGCCTGGTGACAGACAGACGGACGGACAGACAGCGAAGTCTTAGTAATAGGGTCCCGTTTTTACCCTTTGGGTACGGAACCCTAAAAATTACTTGTAGTAAAGTTATTAAGCTTTACACAAGGTGGGTAAAAAGGCAACAAAGATGGTGAAGACACTTGCCCAACAGGCAGAGGTTAAAAAAAATATGGGGGTTTATATGATTGATTACAATTCCACTTATCAATACTCAGTCTTTGAACATGTCGAAACTTATCGAGATTACTAATTCAGGGTATTGGCTATCTTATCTTGTTAGAAATTTCCTCAATGTAATCACTACTGCAATAATGCACTTCAAACAAAGGATTTCTAAATAATTTAAGATACAAGTTTAAGGTAGGTACATGACACAATCAGCCTATAATGTTCCCACTGCTGGGACACAGGACACAGGCCTCTTAACGTTGAGAGGGGGTGAGACATAATCCAGTGTGGGTTGGTAGATGTCACATGTCTTAAAATTTAAGGTTCTAGGACATGTTGGTTACCTCAAAATGTTTTCCTTCACCGTTTTGAGAGCAGTGGTGATGAAATAATGTAGGTACACAGAGTAAAGCGCCTATCTGGGTTTAAACCTACGACTCATAACTCGGTAAGTCAAGGCCGTTACCACTGCTCTAGTTGCCAGGCTCATAGATATATGGTAGATATTGGCACCCATCTGCACATTTTTGTTTACAGTAGCAAAACCCTGGTTACCAATATACTCAACAAAAATGCTCATACAAGACATACAGAGTGATTGGAAGAAGGGTGCAAAGCTTTAAGGGGAAGATTGTACAGCCAATTTAGAACCATTAATTTAAGCTAGGGTTGTCTTAGAGTCTTACCAATTTTTTTTACTATCTTCGCCTTAAAGCATTGCACCCATCTTCCAATCAGCCTGTATATTATCTCAATATTTTTGCTAATAGCTCTTGCGAAAAGCTATGAAATATTAAAAATCAAAATATTTTATTTCACATTACATGGGCACAAGAAACTTTAGAAGCAAGGTGCATGGTTCCAATTGGTTGTTTCCTATGAAGAAAATAAAAAAGCAGGCAAAAAAACTCCATGGTTACTCTTCTAAAAATAATTGGCTTTTACAATGTTTTCAAATTACAGTGTTAATAGGTATGGGAGGACAGAGGCCTGTCAACAAGTAACAGGTACTAAATAAAATAGAAAAACATCTACTTTGAATGGAAAGTCACTAAGGGTCAGTTCACACCGAGACGCGACGCGACGCGCAGTTTTCAAGATAGAAATACAATTACAGACCTTATCTACTACAATAAAAGGTACACAATTCAGTGTCATAAATGATAAATGATTTTTATTTCTGTAAGTAGGTTTGTACAAACACTTTTACACGTCAATACGTCGAGTTACGCAGCGCGGCGTAGCTCACTGAATCGTGTACCTTTTAGTGTAGTAGATAAGGTCTGTAATTGTATTCCTATCTTGAAAACTGCGCGTCGCGTCGCGTCCCGGTGTGAACTGACCCTAAGGAAAGTACCTATATAAAAACAATACAAATGAACATAAATAATTTTATAAACTATAATGATACTTACTTTGTACAAGTCATACATTCTATCACCAGCGATGCCTGTGAGTTCTGCAATCTTTTGCATAGCCTCATCCTCTCGCCGGTGCTTCTCTTCTGGCGAGACTCCGCAGTGAGGTGTGAGGTCCCCAACTATACACTCTGCTAAGTCATGGACAAGAGCTGAAAAGCATATAAATAAGAATTTAGAATAGAAAAAACAGTAACAAATTACTTCAGTATGTTTGCATGAGATATGGCACATGATTGCATCTGCTATTACAGATTATTGATAGTTTGTCTCATCAGTTTTGTTCTAATGATAATACAACTTCTCATTACAACAAAACTGATGAGACAAATTATTTCATATGAGAATCCCCCGACAATTGTTAAAAATGACTAAACAGGAAATGATAATACCAAACTGGAATGAAACTTAGATACTTCTAGAACATTTTCACAGCATTTACATACCTATTTGGAGACACCTAAACCTATCAAGCTTGGTAGGATTGTTCTCATCAGTGAGCAAGAAGGTCATTAGTCCCATGCGGTACATGTGGCCAGCAATAGATTCACACTCGTTTATATCACATATTACCCAGCCAGTCCTCTTCACATGCTGCAAATTATTAAAAAATAATAAAATCACAGAAAGGAATAGGTACGCAATTTAATCTATGTAATATTATTTTAGGCAAACAAAGGATCTTGATGTGTATTTAAAGCTTCGGAAATAAATTATTTGCTAAAACATTGAAATCACGTACTTAAATATAAATCTGAAATGTAAAATTATTTTTCACGTTATGTACAGAAAAGCAGACCTAGTGAAATTAATTCTTTGATTTTCTTTGACAATAAATCGATAAGCTTCTGAGGAAAATAGCAACTGCTGAAATATTGAAACTGATATTTACCTTCAGACGACCGACGAGTTCCAAAAATTCCAAGATTTTAGTGCTTTCAAGGGCTAGTGCCATTGTGCGTATTTATAACGTAGTAGCCTTGTATGAAATACTATGTATCACTGCTGCATTCAGCTGTGACGATTTTATTCCTTAGTAACGCGTGCTCCGATACGCTGTACAAATAATAATTGATTTTATTTTACGTACATACGTACACAACCTACTATCGCGCGTCAAACGTCAATAAAAATACCACAGAGTACTTTTTGTTTTTGATAGACTGATAAATACGGAAGTCGCCACGCACTGTCGCGTCAGTCGGCTACATGGACGTAGCCATGTTACTTCTATATAATATTACGTCCATGGTCGGCTACGGCTGGCTACACAATTTCAGTATAATATAGTGTACTCTGTGACTGACTGTCGGAAGTTTGAAACGGGATATTTTATCTACACCAATATTTTTTTGCAGCATCGAGCAAGGCCATGTGTGGCCGATAACCACTGACCTCTATAATACAAGTGTATTATAGAGGCCAGTGCCGATAACCGAATATTAGTTACCGACTGCCCAGTATATCTGCAAGCGGCAAAGTTAGGAACTAAAACAAAATTCAGCGCTTTCATATTTTAAGAATATCATAGCGTAGGTATGATATCAGTACGCGCTAAGGCTAACCGTCGTCGGTCGGGCACTAACTAAATACAGCCTTAGTGAAGAGTTCATCTATCTTTAATTTGTGCCGTAAATTTGTAAAATCGTGGAAGCAATTTAAATTTAGTTAAAAAGCTTGAAGAGTAGGTACTCAAAAACTTCTGTATTACTCGGTTGTTAACAAGTTATTAAAATCAAATAAAATGAAAATTATTAATTGCGATTTCCAATTATTCTAAAACTCGTGGTTTAAATACACAACCCTGTTTTCCACTGTTGGTTAAGTTGCTTAAAAGATTAGTATTCAAACCTCAGCAAAAAAACTCGGTTTCCAGTTCGACAAACTGAAAAAGCGCGGGAAGCTTTGATTTGAACTTGGTGGACGCGTCCTTTTAGAAAATATTTTAAAATTTTAAAATTTTAAAATATTGAATATTGATAGATCAGTCGTAGTTTTAGTGCTCTATTTTCTTTCTCTTTTAATTTCATTTTAGGGTCAGTGGGTCGTCTTAGGGGCGGATTTTCTTTTATTTTCTTCGGTAGGGGTAAGTTTTTTTTAGTTATTTAGTGGTAAAACGAACGACCCGCCTGACCCGGGGGACTTTGTGCCTCTGGCAGGCAATTTCGTCACTATTGCCTCCAATGAATCGGACATGGATACCGATGGGTCATCTTCGGCCCGTGTTTTAAAAAGAAGCCGTGTGCATGTGTGCAAGCACTGCAATCATAGACGTGACTGCAATAAACGCCGTCGTACCCGCAAAAACCAAGGTTCCGAGTCTTCGGGTTGTGGTTGCACGGACTCTACACTAACTACTACATCGGAACCTAACTGCTCTGATATGCCTATTAACAAAAAACCCGATACTCCTGCTCCGTCCTTAGCTGTTCCCACTCAGATTGGTAGAAAAACCTATGACAAAACTGATATTTCACCATACGTTATTCATCTTCAAAAAAATATGATTTCACCCGATGATGGAACAACATTGCACCCAATCACATTTGGCAAGTTCCTAAAGCACAACGCCTTCCAAAATATACCTAATTAACGGTAGCGTCAAAAAAATCGCCCGCAATAAAATATCTCTATCTTTTTCAAATTTCCTGGACGCAAATTCCTATAGTACATACAAACAATAGTCTCGTAACATATAATTACAAAGCTACTTTTAATGTTAATAAAATGGGTTTAGTGCGTTGTGATCCTGCGGAATTTTCTCCGGAGGAATTTATTGATACTTAACTTCGATCAATAATTTATTGATCGAAGATTGATAATAATGTTAATAGGAGAACATGAGGTATCTAGTCTTGTATGGAGAGGTCTCCCACAGGGTTCTGTGCTCAGTCCCATTATTTTACAATATTTACACTTTTGATTTAGACTCGTCCATAACTAACAAATGTTAAGGTTTCATTAAGCTGATGATTTATTATTATATTCTCCAAGCCAATCTGTTGATCAAGCTAGCTATGTTATTAATTCTGCTTTATCTTCTTTGGAGTCATGGTTACATCTAAACGGTTTGGTTTTATCCACGTCTAAAAGCGCAGCTGTTTTATTCACCCGGAAGAGAAATATTCCTTTAGTAAATCTCTTTTATAAGGAAGTATTTATTCCAGTGAAAGATAAATTCAGATATCTAGGTATAATACTTGACTGTAAATTAAGAAGTGTTCCTCATTGTGATTATATTGTTAACAAATGTAATGTGAAAATTAATGCCATGCCTTTAAATCACATTTTTCTCCTGTCCCTTATTATGACCGTTCATCCTTTCTTAGTAACCTCTTGTCCCTCAGTACTTCTTTTCCCACCTCAATACTTTCTTTACTTTGTACAAATAGTTTTTCTGTACTTAGATAAATGTATAGTCTCATTCATTAATTTAAATAATATTAAGTTATAATGTTTCGTCATTGTATTTAGCTCATTATTCTATCCGTTATAAATACTGATCCTATAGTTATTATCCCTATAACCCGTTATAACTAATTCGAATAACAATATTTTTGTTTCCCTACCTTTAATTTCTTCGTAATAAAAAACAAAACTTGACATGGCTAAATGCACAAATCGTGCGAAGCCAAAAGGAGATAAAAAAAACTGGCCAAGTGCGAGTCGGACTCGCACACTAAGGGTTCCGTACCACAAGGCAAAAACGCCGAAAAAAACGAATTATTCCCCAGCTTGTACCGACTGTTCCCTTTGAAAACTGACTAGATTTCAAAGGGAACAGTCGGTACAAATTGTCACCCCGGTGACAACTGGGAAAACAATTCCCAGCTGTCACCCCGGAGGACAGGGCTAGAGGGGACATTGGGAATAATTAAAAAAAATGTTTGTTGTATGGGAGCCCCCCTTAAATATTTATTTTGTTTTTAGTATTTTTTGTTATAGCGGCAACAGAAATACATAATTTGTGAAAATTTCAACTGTCTAGCTACCGCGGTTCTTGAGATACCTACAGCCTGGTGACAGACAGACGGACGGACGGACGGACGGACAGACAGCGAAGTCTTAGTAATAGGGTTCCGTTTTTACCCTTTGGGTACGGAACCCTAAAAAGTACGACCGACTTTCGAGTGATTAAATAAATAAAAAAACCATCAATGGCAATCAAGCTTGCTTGCAGATCAAAGAGTAAAAGTAACTCTATAGCAATTGCAGATTCTTAAATTCTCTAAAGAATAGCGATTTTTCTTCCGTTTGAGTTAGGTACTACTTAGGTACGGCCGAACCCAATGACCTATCACCAGTTTTGGCTTACTGGAGGTAGAAAAACCTATCTATCTCTGGATTTACCGTGCCAATGATAAATGATAAATGATAAATGATTTTTATTTCTGTAAGTAGGTTTGTACAAACACTTTTACACGTCAATCATATTTTTTTTTTAAACTAGATGAGGTCGGCGTTTCCTAACTGACTATTCTGAGAAGAAAGGCCGAAACAAACTCAGAAGTCACAGTCTCTTTTAAAGTCCAGACAAAATCTTGGTCAGATCGTGTGAAGACCATGTAGGTTGGTGTCTGAAATGGTCTTTTGAGGAAAGAACCACACAGATTGAGCGGACCTGTCCAATCAGTGCAAGCATTTGCCAAAAATCGTGCAGCTCAACTCAGAACTTGAGGAGCTCAACGATTCGACAAACAATACCAAAGACAGGACATTTGGGTAGGTCGCATAATCTACTCAAACTGCCAGATCATGATTAAAACTAAGAAGGAAAAAAGAAGAAATGACCCACATAGTCCTCACATTCACAATAATTAAATAAAAAATAATAATAAAAATTACTTACAAAGTAAATATTCATGTCATTGTCTAAATAAAATTCATCAATGTCAATGTGTATATAAAAAATCCGGACATAATCTTTGAGGACCATGTAGATTAGTGTCTGAAATGGTCTTTTGAGGAAAGAACCACACAGATTGAGCGGACCTGTCCAGTCAGTGCACGCATTTGTCAGTAACCGTCATCTATATCAGTAACAATCTGTATGATTATGTAATAATTATACTGGCAGTTATGATTATACTGGCTACCACCAGTAGCGATCTGTCTTTACCTGAAAATAGTTTATTGGGTTCAGCCGTAAGTCTGTGAAGGGTACTCTTGTAAATAATAAAATAACTACGTTTGACGTTTTTGAGGTAAAATTTAGTCTAGCAACATTTGAGAGGGGAAGAAATTTTGGTAATAGTAGCTGGTACATCTTTCTTCCGCGAGGAAATACATCTTTCTTCCGCGAGGAAATCCACAGGAAATCAGCAGACTTTAAAATTAGAATTTCCTGCAACTTTGGAAACATCAATTTGTCACGAATTTGTTTTTTTTTACCAGTTATTAAGGTGGCCTGTTGAAATTAGGCATCTCACTAATCCTTTCTTATCTTTTTTCGAATATATTATAATAAAGCATGTTTAATAAAATTGTGAAAGTTTTGAAGTTGTAGGTAACTCAATCACGTATGGTACAACCAAGCGGCTGAACAGCAGGGTAATTGCGTAACACACTATTAGCAATGGGTTTGATTTTGACAACATTCATTGCGTTATTTCCATTGTGACTTCAACAACATTCGTTGCGTTATTTCCATTGTTGAGCAGACACATTTTTCGAACATATGGAGCAATGGATTAGAAATATGCTTCAAAATGATTCAAATTGAGAGTAATAGTGTGTTACGCAATTAGGGTGCGGGTTAGAATAGATTTTAGTGCATTATCGATAGTAGACCATGCCCTGGTGATTTGTACCTACCTTTCTACTTTTTCTTTCAGGTACTTACTAAAGTAGATATTACATAGAGTAGGTAGGTCTCCTAGGATGCAAGTGAATACGCGGGAAACAGCTTGTTATGTGTTCCTCTGAAAACGTCAACTACTAGTGCGTAAGGACCTTAAGGTACCTATTTCAGAGGTTACTTTCTTTTAAGTATTAAGTAATTAGTGGGTATACCTACTAGGGTGGCTTTAGTAGTCGGATATTGACTACATCGGTAAATCCTAAGGGTCAGTTCACACCGAGACGCGACGCGACGCGCAGTTTTCAAGATAGGAATACAATTACAGACCTTATCTACTACACTAAAAGGTACACGATTCAGTGAGCTACGCCGCGCGGTGGTGGCGCCGCGCTGCGTAGCTCGACGTAGTAGGTAGACACTGAATTTATTGTGTACCTTTTATTGTAGTAGATAAGGTCTGTAATTGTATTTCTATCTTGAAAACTGCGCGTCGCGTCGGCGTCGCGTCTCGGTGTGAACTGACCCTAAGTGATTTGATAATAATATCAAATCAGACTTTTGTCGCTGAATGTACACACAGCTGCATTAAGTAGTTACCCCACCAAAAGACATGTGCGTTCAAATCCGTGATAGGCCCAAGTTGGTTTTTGTATTTTGCAAAAACATTTTATTTTAAATAATGTATTGTTTTAGTGAATAAATAAGTTTAAGTAAGTATTTTTTTAAATTCTGTTTTTATTATTGTTTTTTTCAATAAAACAATACTTTTGCGACGACAAGCAACAATAATAGGGTTAACATTTACGACAACTTATTCATCGTCTAAATAGACTGGAGGTTTCAAGACCGCTTACCGTGCATAAGATTGGAGGTTCAAATCCTATATAGGCACGAAAGGCGCTTTTTGTTCATTATATTATTTTGATATATTTTTCTATTTTGTTTTATGTAGTAATTATTTATAAAGAATTAAAAAATCAAGAAAAATAAAATACTTTATTAATCATTTATTAATATTTATTATTGCTATTATTTAACAAAACTATGATCTTATTTTACAACAAACAGAACAACTATTTTAGTTCTCATAAAATCAGAAATCATTTAAAAAAATAATTGATAAATAGTAGTCGTTTACTCTTCGCCGTTTTAAGTGAACGTATACAAAGTTCTAACTTGAAGGTATGGATTAATTTTATAAAGACAACGTAAGTAAGTAAAATTAATGGATACCCTCAAATTATAACATCTTTCGATTAGACAGGGACCTAAAGATATAATGACTCAGCCGATAGTAGATAACAATTTCATCGCAATTCGTATGGGCTCGCTGGCTAGTTCGTCATACTGCCGGTATGAGTATGACGACGTTCGGTGATGCGATGGTTCGAATCCGAGTCAACACAATGGACTCTTTTTGAAGTATTCTTTAGATTATTCGTAAGGAATTCAATGTTGTAGCAGTGTAACATTTTAAAACTTGAGGGGTTAGGACATAGTGACGCTTTCTGTACCTATACGTCTATAAATTATAGAGACGTATACAGTCAGAAGTCGATTAACATTGCTAGTTAAGTTTTACTTCTCATTTAAATTGACATAAAATTATAGAGGTACTACCTAGGTACCTAATAGCTAAGAGTTAACGTTTTACTCAATAGGTAATTAAGATTTAGAAAACTGAAGTAATCGACTTTTGTTGCTGACTGCATCTTCATGGACGATTGTTACATCGCTGACCAGTTCGAATTTCCATCAAAATTTCCCTTTTAAAATTATTCATAGATGACTCAAGTGTCAAAGTTTCTCCCGTCACCATTTTACGAAGAATCCTCAGGATACCCTATGCAATGTTAATAAGGTCCACTTTGATTAATATGATCGATGGACAGGCCAGGGGATCGTACTATGAATCGTAATGGAGCCCGATACCGCTACGTAAATTTAAATTCAATCTCGGTTTGAAGCGGGCAGTGAAAATGTGGGAGCCCTCGGTGCCGGTTCTTCAATTAGATTTAGATTCAAAATGAGCGTTCTAGTCAGTTTAAAGTTCAGCAAAGTTTTGTTCGATGTGTGGAAAGTTGGTTGTGCTCTCAGTGAGTCTGGTGTTTGTAACCAGGAACCGGAGTTGGAATGATTTCGTTGCTGCTCGTTCTGTTTACAGGTACGAGTGAATAGTTTACACAAATGTTAACAAGTTCATGATCACCCGTTAGTGAATTTTCGTCCCCCGTTTATGATTTATTTGACTTATTTTAAGCGAAGTTTTAGTTTGCCAAAAAGCATTGGTATCTTACTTTGGCTCTGACTCTCATTTAGAACAATGCACAAACCGGTTTAGGTTTACCGTAGAAACTAGGAATAGGTAGATGTTCCAAGGGGATTGAACTCGGGACCTATTTTGCTACAAACTTCGATAGGCCTAAAATGCAAAGGTATTCCAAGACAACGGTATTTTTTTTTACCGACTTCACAAAAAGGAGGAGGTACTATGTTCGGGTGTTTGTGTTTTTTTTTTTTTTTGTATGTTTGTTCATCGAATACTCCGCCAATTGTCGACGGATTTTCAAAATTCTTTTTTTGTTCGAAAGTAGATAGTTCTGAGGTGGTCCCATTGTTACCAAGTTAGGATCTGATGATGGGATCTTAGAGAAATCGAGGGCAACCCTCAAATTTTATAGGCTCACTTATTGTTTTTCGCGTATTTTATGAAGTATCTTGTGTATTTGTGTATGGTTGTCACCATCTCAGGTAGCTGGGCTGATGATGGAAGGTACAACTCCTTAACAGTTAGAAGTTACTCGAACAGGCAAGGACAGTTTTAGTAAATTGTTTTGATGTTTGATAGGGCATTTGCCACTTTTGGTCTCATGATCATCAAGTCATGACCTGATGCTGCAGTCAGGATAGTCTGCAGAGTACCTAACTCCTCGACAACTAACAGCAGATATATCGTGTTTAGGCTCATTGAAAAGGGCTCGATGTGTGGATAAACGTACTGTTACTGAGGAACACCGAAGACCTGATGCTGAAGCCAGGAGCATCAAAAAAAGTAAAAACCTTGAAATTACAGGACCGTAGTCGTGTTTGGGCTCATTTTAAACAGGACTAATTTTAAGTTCAATGCAATGTTGACATAAGTCTGGCCTGATGTTGCAGCCACGATTATCAGCATCTAATCTAAAAACTAATAAAAGGAGAACTCTTCAACAATTAACGTCCCTGCATCAAGAATAGGAATATTTTATAAAAAGGCGATGGGCAAGTTGACATTAGGCTATTGTAACTTAGATAAATTATAAATAGACCCACTAAAAAGCGAGAAATAAAAACTTTTTAACAAAAAAAAAACCGACTTCCAAAAAAAACACTACAAACTGAAAAATAACTTTAATTTCGGAAGTCGGTGGCAAAAACTAAAATACTGATCCCTAAGACACCGACTTCCGAAATTAAAGTTATTTTTCAGTTTGTAGTGTTTTACATCGCATAAAACTTAAAAGCTATAACGATGTCTGCATGAAAATTCTTCACTCTATTGTTTCACTTAAAAACTAAATCTGGCTTTAATGCTGCGACCTCTTTAAAGTCTCGACGGAAGGTCCCTAGGGTTTCGTAGATTGGTAAAAGCAACAGAACGTTCCGTCTCTAAATCAAACAATGAATATTAATTGTTTGGAGCTATTGAACTTTCACAGTGTTTGTAGGTGAAGTAAATGTTCAAGCATTCATTGAATGCTAAAGTGAAGATAACAATCAATATCCTCGAGCCCATTATGGGAAGGCTGACTGACTTCTATTAAATTAATGAAGCAACTCAATACACTTCTGAGTTATTGATTACAGGTTACGCAAATTGATGTTTTAGATATAAGTAGATTGAATGCCGAGGGGAAATCGTATGAAGTACCTATCTATGCAATAATTCTACGTGTTAACGTGTGTACCTATGTTTATGTATAAGCTTATATTTATAGGTAGGTAATTAATAAGTTGGTACCCGCCACATCTGCGCGTAATCGCGCGGAAAGGCCGTAACATTTGGAAGGCCACTGCTGGGACACTCTCTGTGAGTGGGTCATAATCCACCACGCGGGCCCAGTGCGGGCTGGTGGATGTCACGGTTCTCTAAAGTGTTCCCTAACTTTTTTATCCATAATCTAAAGTGCCATAATTTTTTTTGTCCTAATCATCATTTGTCCGAATTGTCCGACCTTAATGTCACATAATAGGTATCACATGCCACAAAATTGAAACAAAATTGAAACCCCTACCTAAATACAATAGGCCCTAAATTTGTTTGTCATAAAATATATTACAATCAAATAATATACAAAAGACTTAAAACCGTTTTCAATAAAAGTTATAAGTCCTAAATTCAAATTATTTAATGTTTATTCATCCTAATAATGTTTTTAAAACAAATTTATATTACAAACTGCTGTTAGCTGCTGTTGCAGCATGCAGCATGCAAGCAAGCATGCAAGCGAGCATGCAACATGCAGCAGGCATGGTTTCTGTCACGGCTCCGGCGCTGCGGGTCTCCGGTGGTCCCACGCGTGCTAATCGTCGCAAACGGTTTTCCTCACCACCGCAGCTTCGGCTTGCCTCAGCAGCCTCAGCCACGGCGCGGCGGCTCGCTCGCAGCCTCCTGCTCCTCAGCCCGCGGGCTGCCTCGCCCCTACGCGCCTACGCGATTCTAAATTACACTCTAGGGGTAGGGCTGTGTGGAGTAGAATTTACAGCGATTCGTTTCTGTCACTAAAATCTAATTTTTACCCGACTGCGCCAGAAGGAGGGTTATGTTTTTCGAGTGAATGCATGTATGTATGTAGGTATATAATATTATGTATGTATATTTCTTTGGCACGCTCTGTAGCCTAAATGGCTTGATTGATTTCAGCTTGAGAGGTGCCGTTAGATTCGTCTAAATTGTAAGAGTGACAATGGGTACCTATATAAAAATTAAAAAAATAAATAAAATGACCGATTTTTGGCGCCATATTATGTCTTCAAATATTTTTTTTTCTCATAACCTATCGATTGAGGTTTTAAAAGGTGATCCCAAAAATATATACAACTTCTATGGTTAAAAGTAATTCGAAATGACTAATGGTAAAAAACACCGTGTAATAAAAACTTTTTTACAAAAAAAAAACAACAGACTTCCAAAAAAACACTATAAAGTGAAAAATAACTTTAATTTCGGAAGTCGGTGGCAAAAAACTAAAATACAAATCCAAAGACCGACTTCCGAAATTAGTTATTTTTCACTTTAAGTATAGTGTTTTTTGGAAGTCGGTTGTTTTTTTTGTAAAAAAAAATTATTACCGAAAAATCTGCTATGTTTATTTTGTAAATAAAATCGATTTCGATTAGAATGTTAAAGTTATGACTGCGTTTCAGATCATTGAGGATTCGAATAATTACCGTCTGGAGGAATTTATCTCGATAAAATGAAAATCTGTTACAAATGTAAATGCCAGAGATAAAAAAGCTTTCCAATGTCAGAGGTAGTAAAAAACTGGCCAAGTGCGAGTCGGACTCGCACACGAAGGGTTCCGTACCACAAGGCAAAAACACCGAAAAAAACACGTTCGTTGTATGGGAGTTAGCTCCCATTAAATATTAATTTTATTCTGTGTTTAGTATTTGTTGTTAAAACGGCTACAGAAATACATCATCTGTGAAAATTTCAACTGTCTAGCTATCACGGTTAATTAGATACAGCCTGGTGACAGACAGACGGACAGACGGACAGTGGAGTCTTAGTAATAGGGTCCCGTTTTTACCCTTTGGGTACAGAACCCTAAAAAGTACGTACCCAGGCTGTTCATCACACTTGGAGTTCCCGAAGGCCAAGTATGTACCTACCTACAGTATTTTTATCTTACGAAGCGACTCGCGATTTACTTGTAGTAATCAAGTGTACAAACACTCTGGCGAACGTGTGCGTGAAGACGAGTTGCGTGAGCACGTATCACACACACCCACTTCAGACTTCGCCCGTGTCTCGGACGGTACCGAGAGCTCCTACGCTTACACACACACACACATTTACAGCGTGTTTGTAGACTTGTTTACCACAAGTAAAACGCGCGTCGCTATATGAGAGAAATACCTACTTACACGTATATTAGGTAGGTACATCCACGCATGGTTTTCTGAACACTAGGTGCCTGCATTGTAGGTCTCCAAGAATTTTTACTTGTTGTCACCAAACAGGTTCCCTTTTATTACCAATCACAATGTATGTGCTTTCCAAGCAGCATTGTTACTTGGGTCGATTGCTATCTGACCTCCATACCCGGCAGCGAAAAGCTAGTTTCGTAGTATCGATACTTACTTAAAAACTAGTATTTGCTTTAACGGTATTGTAGTTGAACGTTAACTTTCAAATATTAATATTGTGAAATTCTCAGTTCCTTTATTAAAAAAATAAAAAAAACGGGCTTTGAAAACTACGGAAATGACACCGACACCTTTTTTTTTTGTACTAAAAAAAAAAGAGTTTTAATACACGAACAGCTCTTTACATGCAATATTTCTGCCCAAGTAGTAGTGTCGGCGGTGAACTGGGATGCGCCGACGCCGTATGACCCGGTATGGCTGGCCAGCGTGCAGATGTACCCGCCAGCTCCCACCGTCAACGAGACCCGCTTCTGGGGCTTCGGCTGGGTGTACGAGTCAGATGTTGAATTCAGGCTGTTTACAAGGTAAGAATAGTATAAATCGTTGGTAATATTTACCCCCTTATCAACAGTGCCTTACTATAATGAACCCAACAGGAAAGAAACGCCAAAAAATCCTTGGAATTTATCGAAGAAGATCGGAAAATGTTTTCTTGAACTTGCAAGTTAATTTAATAATGAAGTTTTCCTTTTAAATTCCTGAAAGACAACAGACGCTAAGTAATGGTCCTTAGTCTGTCTACCTGGATTATCTTTGGAAGGTAATTGATCGATCACTGGAACGTCTAACGTCCCGTCACTGATCCCACAGGATCGACACTTATGCGGGTGAAACCGCGGGGCGCTGCTAGTGTGATTATATAGAAAAAAAAACCGGTCAAGTGCGAGTCGGACTCGCGCACCGAGGGTTCCCTAAATTTTTGTAGGTATGTAAATAGCTTATCACGGGGATTTTTTTTTGCAATGTAGGTAACTAAAAATTTACGGTTTCGGATTTTTTCCTTTACTTGTGCTACAAGACATTGCTTCGTGCTAAATTTCATAATTCTAGGTCAACGGGAGTACCCTATAGGTTTTGATTCCGGAACATAAACGACAGTATCATTAAGCTGCGTTGACATAGAAGTTTGGTTTTTTCATTGCTTCAAGGGGAGTATTTGTTTGTCTATTTGATATTAATTTCAACTTGAGAACTCCACGCTCTTCTGAGAAAAAGGGTCTTGTCTGACGGACGGACAGACGGACAACGAAGTGATCTTTATAAGGGTTCCGTTTTTTCTTTTGAGGTACGGAACCCTAAAAAGAAAGAAAAATAAAATAATGACGATAATATGACGTCAGATGATGCTCTATGGCATCATATTGTAGTCTTTGTGTCTAACAAACTTGCTGGAGTTTGCTGTCAGTGCACATTGTAGTTCGTAGAATTTTTCCCGAAGAAAATGAAACGCAATACCTATAGGTACAACAAAACTAGAAATCTGAAGCGTTCAGATGCCAGAACCCAAATTAGTTTAAAAGAAATAGAGAGAACAGAGTGTTTAACTTTAAAGTTGCTTCTTTCAAGTTGTAAGTGCAAACTCCACGAAAACTGATTGTTTCAACTACTCGGGCTGTGGTTTTCAGCGGTATCGACCGACCTGATATTGGCAGCACGAAAAGTTCGGCTGAAACTTTTAAAAAAGCTTGCAACAAAACCGTCCAGTAAATTCAGGAATGTACTAAAAATAGGGCCATGGGTCTTTTTAATGTCCTGGAGCTCTGTAGGTACTCGGTTACTTTTCGAGCTATCTGGACAGGTCCTAGGAACAACAGTGATCAACGAGTCTGTAGGTCTTGGTAGAATAAAGTTTTAAAATGCCCAAAGGCAATGGCAAATGTTGAGACACTTGAAACGACAATCGCTCGTTTAGAAGCCGATGAGCCTCACAAACAAAAATATACCAAAAATCATTTTTGTTTTTACCTACATTTTTATTTATTTGTATAGATTAAAATACGAGTATATAAAAAGGAAAGAAACATAGGGCATTAAAAAAATCGTCCGCGTCGCTAAGAACAGGAAAAGTACTTAAAAGGCTGGCAGCATTGCCACGTTGTATGGCAATGCTGATTCTTTGGCCAGATAGTTAATTGTTTTCAAACATTTGCTCTGTTATATTACCGTGGTTCCGCTTTATAAAACGTTCTCACAATAAAGGGAAATTGATAATTAAAATTCGCAAAACGTTCTTTCTAACATATTTTGCTATCTTAGCATATGACAGAAATTTTAATGCCACCTTTTTGGTCCATGCTATTGTTTTCGAGGCGTATGTAATGTGTGGTAAGAGTCATAAGACTATAGTTATATTTAAATGAGCTATTGTGTATGTATGTGGTGATTCTATTCATAGCGTGTGAGCGAAATTCTGTTTGGTATCTAGAGCTTCAACATTATTTGGACAACTCACCCGAGTTTGTGCTCGGGTTTTTTTAGGTCTACTTTTTTAGCACTGATCTGGTTTTGCCGTTATAGTTTTATTCACAGTTGGACACTAGCATGCTCAAATTTATACGTAACGAAATTATAATAGTTACATAGAATTTGCTGGGTTTGATCTGGATAGTACATTTAGGTAGTCGAATCTTGTAACGTTTACAAATCAGTCCTAGACAAACTGACAAATTACTATCGTTTATATTATCATCGTATCTTGTAGTTGATGCCTTGTACCTACTTCTCTCTCTGTACTTTTATAACATTATGGTTTACAACAGTAACAAAATATTTATCATTTCAGGAGGAACCCGTTCGACTTTCAAGTTTTAAAAACCAACGATTCAGCGTCTCTACAAGAATCAAACTTCGATTTTAACAAAAAAGTTAAAGTGCTAACTCATGGTTGGCTCAATCATGGATACAGCCCTATGCCTGAATCAATCAAAGAAGGTAGCATGCCTTTTCAAAACTTTACATTAACAAAGAAGTTATCATGTCTTTTTAAAACTTTACAATAACAAAGAAGGTAGCGTGCCTTTTCAATACTTTACATTAACAAAAATACAAACAAACATAACATCACGCTTGTAATCCCCGTAGAGTTAGGCAGAGGTGCACCTTAAAGTACAGTAAGTACATTAGTTGGCACTATTATCTCTTTGTAAGTTATAGGTACATACATTGTTGCTTTGTATTTGTTTGCTTTAAACGAGTCACAAGAAGCTTTCCCATTGAAAGTACAGAGATCATATTTGTTTCTGTATATAATAGGTAGGTAGGTACCTAGATGTCGATGTACCTACTCCCGATATCAGAGAATGGGAACTGCAATGGTTGTACAGGCGATTACTCCGCCTGTATCTGCATAATGAGATCTTGAAATCCATCACGTCGATGCCAGACTGAATTTCAAGCGAGGTCAATGTATCTCGTTTCGCGAACACCAACATTGCCAGCGAAAAATGTATGCTATTCTGATGGAAAGAATCAGTGGAATAGATTGTGGGATCCTTCTTCTTTGTTCTATTAAACAAAAGGGTCCAATTTATTTTACGATGTGTTGTTTTGGGCCACTTGCGAACAATGGCTACCTTCGAGGGTGAGCCGTGACGTCAACCAAGTAGCCGCTCAATCTGGTCGGAATCTGTCCATAATCTAGTTCTCGATTTGTAGTCGCTATTTCTTAATCTATAAGTATATCTGTTCCATAGTAAACTTGTCTCCCAATAGATTCCGAAACATTACAACAGTTTGTATTATAACGTCTACTCTGTGTGACTACGATATTCTGTCCAGGTCACAAAACCAGTCTCTCCAGAAGATAAAGCTGCTCGTTAATATTTCCTCATAACTATTTCAGCATACCTCAACGTCAGCGATTTGAATATCATCGTGGTAGACTGGGGTGTTGCAGCCAACGTCAACTATGTCTTAGCCAGTTACAACGTGGCTTCCGTGGGCCGCCTCCTCACCGAATTCCTTAATTTCCTCATTGGAGAGGGAGTGTCTATGGATGATGTGCATCTTATTGGCCACAGCCTGGGAGCCCATGTAGTGGGTATAGCAGGGGCTTATGTTAAGAAAGGACCTATTGATACTATCACAGGTGAGTGTCTAATTAAAAAAAATATACCAGTATGATATAACCTTGCAACATACCCAAATTCGGTAAAGATCAATCGCTTGTAATATTCTATTTGTAGGTAATGAAAATGGTACAAGATGATTTATTAAATCTCTTTTTAATTTACCGGCAACAGAATTGGATATAGCAATTTGTTCAACAATTTTGTTACAGCGGCTACATATTTAAATAAAAACGGTTACCGAGGGCTTAATATTAGTTAATTTTCATTTTCGACAACTATAATGCGGTTGTCAGTCAAGTGAACGCTGCACGTTTGAAGCGTCAATCAACGTCAAGTTTAAGGAGCTAGACTTCATATTGTGCAGTTTTGAGCACAATACCTTTTAGGTACCTTTGGGTCTCGTACCATGCTGGGAGTACTTTCACTTCTCCTTCATAAAGGGTTACCAACTTAGCTCGTGGCTTCGCTTAGTCAAACTACAAATGAGGGTTTGACGTATTTTTTGCCATATGTATAAGTTCTCGCTCTTGTAAAACAGCGCAGCGCCAGCGGGGTACCTAATTACACACTATCAGTAGCAATGGCTTTCATTTTGACTGTTCAACAACATTCATTGCGTTGTTAAGCAGACAAATTTTTCGAACATGAAGCAATGGATGAACCTTCAAAATTATGCAGATTGAGATTAATAGGGTTATTAATTAATCATTATTAATTACGCAAATATGGTGCTGGTTAAATATCCGCATTTTTGCCGCACTAAGAGTAACTTAGGATATAAGTGTGGCTGTCTTGTAAAATAATATTTAGACGCATCTTGTTACATTGAAATCCGACCCGAAAACAGGAAAAGGCGAGGCGGATGTCTTAATCCGCTTAACCTTTCTGAGTGTACAGTAAGATTAACGATTATTACCTAAGAATTTCATGCAGGATCAAGTATTTCGTTATCCCTGTCCCCAGAAACCCGAAACAGTATACCTTTCGTCCCAACCCGTTCAAACAGAACAACAGGCAGCAGGACATAATGAATCGCGTCTTAATTACGTGCTTATGGCAAATAATTTGGCAATTTTAACTCCCCAGCATTCTGCGTTGAATGTCGAGGCGTTTACGCAACCAATTTTGTTAGCTTTTATAACAAAACCGCAGCAAATTAGCTTCTATTGTTAGTTAAACTCTGGCGGTTGTTGTGAAGAGTCCTATTGTTTTGTTTACTAATTTTGCGTATGCTATTATTATTATAGTAATCGTTTGAATAATAATTATGAAACTAAAATTAATATTATAGAAGTTTAGGGTTATGAGCGCAAGATAAACCTGACATGTCGCGTCCTGTTGTGAAGTCTCCTATTGTTTTGTTTACTAATTTTGCGTATGCTATTATTATTATAGTTATTGTTTGAATAATAATATGTAATTAAACTTGTATTATTTCTTAACGCTTCTTGTTTTCTTAGCAAGTGCCAGCCGACAGATCATAAACATATTACGTAATTTTCTTGGTTGTTCAGAAATTGAATGCACGTCTTTGACTCTTTACTTATAACGTTATGTTTTTAAAATAATAATTTCAACTTAACCTTCCATACCTCCTCCTTCCTTCCTTGCCTACTTTCCATGTGGGTAGGCAGAAATAACAGAACGCCACCTGCTACGATCCTATACTCCTTTTGCTTCTTTTACGTTCATACATCAGGGGGCCTAAAAAGGCCACTTTGGCAGAATCATAAAAGGATAACATTCTGAATCATAATGGACAGTTAACTGGGGGCCTAAAAAAGCCACTTTGACAGAATCATAAAAGGATAACATTATGAATCATAATATGGCGATGGCAGTCCGTGTTTTTCTTTTTTTCGCTGCACTACGTAGGTATAATCAAAGAAATTTGGATTGGATTGATTGGTATTTTAGCACAGACAAAAAAAATAACTGAAAAACCCTTCACCAATGGGATTTGATACGATTAACTTAACAGTTAACTGTCTATTATGATTCATAATGTTATCCTTCTATGATTCCGCCAAAGTGGCCTTTTTAGGCCCCCTGGTAATACAAACACGCCAGTTGCCAGTACAACGAACCTGACCTTTCTGATGTAGGTACGTCACTAATAAGGTCACTATATGTAGGTATATCCTTCTAAGGCGTCCCCACCCGGCGTTTCCACTCATATCTGCCTTGAAAATACCGTTTGTTAGTCACCTTTCATTCATCCTCTCAACATAACTAAAACATCTAAAGGTGGGTACTAACCGATCTTACGGGCCGTAATGTACCATTCGCAGCGAGCATGTTACGTTACGCCGTGTTCTAAAATTCGTGTAACATGCTCGTTTCGAATTCTTTGTTAGCCCGTGCTCCAGATTCGGGTGGAGAACTCGCAGCGAGTAACGAGCCGCTCGATGCTCGTTGCTAGCGCCTTGTATCCCCGTACTGACTGCACAAACGCTCGATACTCTTTTTAATTTTTATCACTTCATCGTCTTTTAATTATAACCGCAAAGTTGCCGTAACACCTCAATCCTCAGTCTATTCATAATTAGGTACTCCACACATGCTTCGCAAGGATTGCATGAACTTCAATTATAATTTGCTTATATTACCAAGAAATACAGTTAAGTCGAAAATAAATTCCAATTAACTAACAGAACGACACCAATCATCCCATTTCCCGGAAACTGATTTCGAGAAATTAAACGGCTGAGTGAAGAAATGCTACTGAAGCTTTCGTATTATGGCCGATATTGATTTTGTTCTTAAAAAGGAATTTCTTTTTTTAGGTTTAGACCCAGCCTTGCCATTGTTTACCATTGGCAACAAGGACGCTAGGTTGGATAAGCATGATGCTCGGCATGTGGAGGTGATACATACCTGTGGAGGATATCTCGGCTTTGCATCCCCATTGGGTCACATTGACTTCTATCCGAATGGAGGAACAAGGCAGCCTGGATGTGGATTTGATTACAGAGGTATGTATGTATGTATACGTCGAATCATTACCTGTGTTCGGTCATGACACGGAACTTGACAAGTACATGTATCTCAAGTACAAGTGCACGTATCTCCCGGGCCCCCGACTCATGGTATTAGAAGGGAGAGTAGGGTTTTAGTCGGTAGGAGTCCAACATAATCTTCCGTTCTTCCCAGACGGAGGGTATCCATGAGGATTTCACCACAGAGAAAAAAAGGTGAAGTGAGCTTAAAGTGAGCTGTCATTCCACCTGATGCTAGGAATATTAAATACCTCGGAGTCACTATAGATCAATGTCTCTCCTTTAAACCACCTAAAGAAACCCTCGTGACCAGGTTACGAAAAGTGATCTACATTTTCAAAACCCTAAGACACTCGGCCGATCGAAAGACTATTAAGATGGTCTATGGCACATTATGCCAATCACTTATTGATTACTGCATCACATCTTGGGGAGGTGCCGCAAAAACACCTCATCGAAGTTGAAAGGGCACAGCGTGCTATACTCAAGGTTGGAGCTGGTCTCCCCTTTCGTTTTCCGACTACTGACCTATACAAAGAATGGGACACTCTCACTGTCAGACAAACATTCATATTACTTACACTACTGAAACATTCGCAATTGCAGTTTGACGCTAAGCTACTCGAAGACAACCGACGAAAGGGTAGGGTATGTCCCACGGCTCAATTCAAATCCACACTCCCTAAAAGATTCCATTGCTTCCTTGGATATTATCTTTACAATAAATTGAATAAATTACTAAACCTATATCCAAAAACTCGATCAAGCTGTATTAAAGAAATTAAAAAATACTTAAAAACCCTAGACTATCATAAAACTGAGAATCATTTGACCGTTCTAAAATAAAACTAAATTTGATCAACCCCACACAAACATAGCTGTTCCTCGCCTCCTTGAAAAACAATCTCGTTGCACTCACTCCACGAAAGTCACCTTCACTCATACACTGTACATCTGAATTACTCACATTCGTCTCCTACTTGTCTAACACTTCACACAAGTTGAACACTCACTCACACACCATCTCACAACTCGACTCAACAACTTCTGCAGAATTATAGGTAGGTATTTTTTAATTGTTATTAGTTTATTACTTCATCTTTTATTTGTGTTATGCATATTGTTTAACACTTGCTTGATTTCTGCTTTTGTTATGCATATTTTTTAATTCGACTCTTACACGGTACCTCTATAAAAGCTAATTCTAGCCGTGGAAGGGGCCTGGTGACCTGTAACACAGGTTTTTCCAAAAAACCTATATCAGGCACCAGTCTCTCACAAAGGTGGAATACAGCTGAGACATTTTATTTGTACCTTTAACTTTAAGTCAGCTTTGTGAAGAGAGAATAAATGATAAATAATAAAATAATAATAAATATGCAAGGGATTGACACTATTACATGAGGCCTGTAGAGAATAGGGGTTGAGACTATTGCATCAGGCTTATAGAGAATAGGGATTGACACTATTGCATCAGGCCTATGGGGAATAGGAATCGACACTATTGCATCGGGCCTATGGGGAATAGGGATCGACACTATTGCATCGGGCCTATAGGAAATAGGGATTGACACTATTGCATTAGGCCTATAGGGAATAGGGATCGACACTATTGCATCAGGCCTATAGGGAATAGGGATCGACACTATTGCATCAAGCCTATAGGGAATAGGGATTAATACTATTGCTTCAGGCCTATGGGGAATAGGGATTGACACTATTACTCAGGCCTATAGGGAATAGGGATTGACACTATTACATCAGGCCTATAGGGAATAGGGATTGACACTATTGACAGCTCATTGCACCTAAGTTTTCACGGTGAGATTTTTAAAGAATACGAGTAGATCGGTTGAGCTACACTCGTGCCAGTGACACGAAGTAGAAGCGCGAAATGCTTAACGCGAAAACCGAAGCGCGAAACTCTAGGTTTGGCATGATATTTCCTTTAAACATAATAAACATAATTAGGTATGCTGCCGCGTCTTTTTAGTGGGTACTATAAGGCTTTCTAGAACACATACAGGCTTCATAGCAGGGGAATGAACTGTAGACGAGGCTTTAGAACGTTAAGTAAAAACGATACCTACTCATGTGGTTCGTTTATTCTCATAGTACCTACCTACCTATTACGCTATTACCCTGTGTACTTAAGATTGTGCAAAAGGTTTTATAGCACAAATTGGTAGAGTCCAGTTAAAGCTTCCATGCTATACTAGGTAGGTACCTGCCGGTCGATTCTGTTAAAATCTCATCGTGAAAACTTAGGTGAAGTGAGTTTGTTTTTGCTAGGAATTGACACTATTGACAGCTCACTCCACGCTCACTTCACCTAAGTTTTCACGGTGAGATTTTTACAGAATAGCACCGCTAAATACAGCGGTAAAGTTTCACCTCACGTAATTTTGAGGAGATAAAATTGTTAGATGCGGTGAAGTTAACTTTAAGAGTTAGCATAAAGTAGGTACACGTCAGCATAATTGAATTAGTAGCGCACAGCCTCCAAGATTTTAATCAGATTTATAAAACTGATCAGAATTAATTAATCTACTTATCTGATCGAAACCGAGATAGAATTAAAATACTTTTTTTTTACATTTTAGGTTAATTAAATCACTAGCTGCGACCCGCGGTCTTATTCATCAGAATCAGTCTTGATTTCGTGGGAATATTGGTATAAAAATCCTATGTCCTAATCCAGGTCATGGTAGGTACACCATGACCTGGATTAGCCAATGTGCCAAATTTCATCCAAATCAGTTTAGCCGTTTTATCGTGAAAGCGTAACAAACAAACAAACAGAAAAAAAATCTAATCTTTTCTCTGTAAAAATAATATTAGTTTAGATTTACGTTTAAAATATACGTTATCTAGCTTAATATTGTCTATCGTATCTTAATAGGTACCTATAGTCAGTTTTTATGTTTGCATTTCAAATTGGACTAACAAGACCTTTTAAAACTAAATTAAGTAATTCTTAAATACAAAAGAAATAAAAAAAAAACATAAATCTCTTTGGGAATAAACTCTAAACTAGAAAAGTATTGAAAATGATTTTCTTTGCTATAACACAAAGAAAATAATTTTCAATACTAATAGTGGCACACGTCGATCGATCGGGTTAAGCTACGCTTGCCGCGGTTGATCTCTGGATGGGTGACCATCTTTACTTACCGAGACCCCTCCGTGCTTCGGAAAGCACGTTAAGCCGTTGGTCCCGGCTGTCATTCGTGGATCTTTGACAGTCGTTATGGGTAGTCAGAAGCCCGAAACTCGGACAACCAGTCTTACCAAGGGGTATCGTATTACCCAGTAACTGGGTTGTGAAGTTCAGAGAGGCAGTCGCTTCATGTAAAATACTGGTATTCAGCTGCATCCGGTTAGACTGGAAGCTGACCGCAACATAATTGGGAAACGGTTAGGCAGATGATGATTTTAGACCTTTTCCAGAGCTATTATTGGAATAGTGGTGATGAGAAGTTTTATGGAGTCATCATCTAGGAATCCCTTCGTCTGATATGCAAATTTTTTAAGTTCGGTGACAATAGAAAAAGTAATTGTGTCTCATTAGTGATAGTTGAGCTCTTAATTGGCTATAGACGTAGTACCTACCCTATCTGCAACTGATGTCAAAGGTTCGACTGAAAATTAACTTCACATGCATGCTCGAATATAATGAAAAGCCCTCTTGAAGTTAATTAAACTTGATTGACAAACCAGAATAATTAGCTAAATAGCTAGTGTCTTTTAAATACAGTGTGTATAGCGAAAATAATAAGAACCACCATAATACGTATCATTTTTAAATCAAATCCAAATACAAAATTGTTGGAAAAGAAAAAATGAATTAGGAGAGTTTAACAAATTCAGGATATTTTTAGAATAAAATTTTATCTCTACGTATACATATATTTATTTATTAAAACTTTATGCACAAGTAAAAGAAATACTGTACAAAGGCGGGCATTATCAGTTTTCTACCAGTCAACCTTAGGGTGATGCAGAGACAAAACGTGTCAGGTGCAACATACGGGATATATATAAAATTCAAAGTCCCGACTGACTGATATATCAACGCACAGCCTAAAAATTTGTAGGGTGTGCTATTTGTGACGAGTAGGTATCCACTAAGAAAGGGTTTTACAAAATTCCACCCCTAAGAGGGTGAATGGGGGGAGGGTGAATTTTCACACGGACGAACGTCCTTCTCAAAAAGTTTCTTTTTTTCTAGACTTTCATCCGTTAGATATGTATAGGCGATGAGGCGCTGACATCAACAGGTCAATTCCCGTAATTAAAAACGTTTACAAGTCGCAATCTCATCTCAGCGACAATCAATGTCAAAAACTTGTCAAAAATGTAGGGATTTTGGAGGTATTTTTGAAAGATTGAGACTGAGATTAGACTGTAGGTAATACAAACTTTCAAGCCTTTATTTTTCGAAATGAATGAACCGATTTTAATTAAACTTCATACGCATAAGCAGGATACAAAGGTCTAAAAAGTTAGTAGAGAACATTTTCGAAAAATAGTGTTACAGCCAAATTAGACCGATTTAAAATTTTCCATAGAAACAGATATTCCAGATATCTTTTTTTAAATAAGACATTTCGAAAATGTTCTTTAGTAAACGCTCTTAAAATTACGAGAATAGCCCCTCTGCTGTAAGTTAGTATATGTAGATCGCTATTGGCAAGTGCTTGCTTTTCGATGTTGATGGGCTTATAATTATGACGATGATCAACAATATGTCACAAGTGACTGCAGCTTATCGTCTATACTGTCCGCTTTAGATGTAATGGCTCGTTCGTCTTTCATCCATCTTTGTCTGATACTAGTAGTAGTTGTAGTTATATTTTTCTGATATTTGCAACCGTTTAAAAACTTTTTTTTTTTTTACTGAATTGCCTCTTTGGTCTCTTGGTTGCAAGTGCAATCGCTGAGCATGAGGTCCTGCTATTACAAGAGATTTTTCATCAGGGATTTCTCAGTAGGTATAATATCAGCACGGCGTTTTAGGTTATAATTTTATAAGGCTAGATTGTAATAAGATTAAGGTCCATCCTATTGTCGAACCCTAGGACAAGGGAAAAAAACCCGGTGTACGGATTTGTGCTCGGTTAATAGCAATAGGTCCCCCCTGTTACATGGGACTTAATCGCTCCAGCCCGGCGCGTCTGGTGGCACATTACAAATAGAAAATCAATTGTGTCTCATTATGCCAGCTATGTTTAACTATTCAAGGCCGGCCTTGAATGGTTAAACATAGCTGGCGAAATGTAGGTGCCGTGTACCTACTAATAGGTGTACCTCAAACTTATCCTTCGGGGAATACAGACGTCGTTATGACGTTTTATTTTTTCCTTTATTTCCTACCAGGTCTATGTGCCCACAACCGTGCCCACATGTTCTTCGCCGAGTCCATCATATCTGATGTGCCGTTCACTGCAGTCCGGTGCACGAGTTACAACGAGCTCTTCTATACAGGGTCCTGTAGAGGCAATGGCGAGACCCTGATCATGGGCGGATTTGATATACACTATGGGTGAGTTTGCAAAGATAGATGATAAGAAGTGTTCTAGGAATCTTATTTCAAATGGAACGATTGATGTTGTAAAAGATCTTAGATATGTGCTTTATTTATTTGAAGTAAGAAACGAATTTAGGTACTTCTGAAAATATTTGCTAAAATAAATACTCTTTATTAAGGATCCCCAGTGAGTCTTTAGAACATTTATAATTTGACTACCGAAAGTCGGTATTTGATATTTATCTTCAAATTAATTAACATTTTAGTTATGATTCCCTCATTCATTCGTTCTCTTAGAACATTCACTCCAGCGACTCAAACAACAAAAGAAGGTTATTTTAAGTATTCATGAGCACGGTTAACTTTTCGTCGCTTCTATGTTTAATTAAACAAAGAACACTCGTTTGTTAAGCAGTAACAACATTAGCTTAAATCTTTGAGATCAACGTTCATTGTTCCGTTTCAGGAAGGATGGTATTTACTACCTAAGGACGAACGCTGAGAAACCCTACGCACTGGGGGACGGTGACCCAACATGAATTACGATAAAATATTAATACCCCGCTTTGCCAACTTCGCCTATAAATTAAATTTTCAAAGAAATTATTACGGAGCGGTCCGTTTTTATTCGCGGCCGCTACCGTTCGGTCCGTTGTTAATTATTAACACGGCTCCGCTGATGGAAACTTGCTTCATACGGCATCACTGTCATGGGCCGTTATTTATTTTATGCTCATAAAGTAGCTATAAGAATAATTTCAATATAATATTAGTTATTAAGTGTAATAAAGCAATTGCAGATGACGTTGAGAGTTTTCCGAGTATTTAGTAACAATTGAAAAACTCTTTCACATAAACATCACCGAGAATATCCTTACCTATGTGTCGTATAATTAGTTTTTATTGAATTCATATAACTGTGAATTAGTTTGAGCCCGAGCACAAGAATTCGTTCAATAAAATATCGGATTGTTTTTGTGTTGAACGTGATTTTAATACTGTTATTCGCAGAACTCTAGTAGAAATGAGTGTCTTTTTTTTTCAAGTTCATTCGGGTGCTGATTTTTAGTTCATGCGTTAAAAATATTAAATGCCGCTAAATAACGAGAGTTTCAATTTATATGGGAAGTTGATTTGGTTGGCGAATCTCCAAAATTCGGGCAACAACAATTTGTTCTTTTTATTTTTAAATGAGAATGAACTGGCGCCCGCTCGTAAAGAATAAAGATTGTATTGAGCAGCGGTCAATGGAATTTAATAAAATGTTTCATTAGTACAATTTGTATATTTACGTATAATATTTTAAGTGAGTAGGTACCTACTTATGATTCCTATTGTATAAGTAAGTTTTAAAATTGTATCTACTTATGTGTCAAAAAATTATTGTAATAGGTTGCTCTCTCGCTGTTTCTTAAGACGCTATTAGCGGCATTGTATATGTTTTCCGAATAAAGAAGTAAGAAAATGCCCATTGGCCATTTACCTATACCTACTCGTGTACATATAAGTAATAATAATAAATAATAATTTATTTAATACACATAATAAGTTACAGACAAGAAAATACATAAAATGTAGTTGATAAAGTACAATTTGATTACAACTAGTAGGCATAAGAGTAAAAACAGATACTACATAACTGTGCTGTAACCACAAGGTCTGTACATGAATTGGTTGAGCCCTGCCTCTTAAACTAGGGTGACCTGTATCTTAAGAGACAGTGATCAGCTATAAGGAATCTTATAAAATACACAAAACTTGTGAAGTGTGTCAGTTTGCCATGTTTGTGTTTATATAATATCTTATTTTGTATATATGTATCTTACTTAATTTAGTATGTATTTTTTCTTAAACATGTATTTTAGGTAAACAGGAGAAGAAGGGAATGCAACTCAAAAATGTAGGAGAGTGTGTGTGAATGTATATAACTGCACACCCATGTGTATATGGAGAGTATTGGTCAAGTAATATTCAATCGCTAAGGTACCCCGCAAAAAACAATTTCCTTACGTTTTTTTGCAATTTGCTGTTTAGTGTCAGGTCGTAACTACCTGTTGATCAAAAAATTATTCGAAACCGTAACAAATAGGTATTTTCATAAAAATAATTATTAGAATCATCTATAAGTATTTAAGGATTGTCGTCAAAATGGCATGAAATAGAGTTGTATTGATGATTATATTGATTATAATTCTGTTATCTTTTGTTACGGTCGCGAATCATATTTTGATCAACATACCATCTGACACTGACCTGCAAATTGCAAAACACGTAAGAGAATCTGAATATTGCGGGTTACCCAGGCGCTTTCGCCACTTTATATTGTAACTTTTTCTGCTACGACATGGGAACAATTCCAAAAAGTATTGACTTCAAGATAAATCGTGTTTCCTTTGTAATATCATAAAAGGGACAAAGAAATTTCCAACTTTGTTTCATATTGTTCTTAGAAATATTTTTCATTTAGCCCCGAGTGTGTATCGACGAGGTTTCGAAGCCACTTGAGAATCACTCGTGTAGGTAATAATCAAGTATAGATGTTAGTATTTGTTAGTAGTTTAAGTGAATGTGTTTATTTGCTATATTTGTCGAACTTATTGTTAAGTTTATACCTACAGGGTGGTGATGAGGTTATCACTTTAAATGAAATCACGTATCTCAGGGTCGCGAATCATATTTTGTTCAACATTCAACCTGACACTGACCTGCAAATTGCAACAGCCGTAAGCAAAACCTACTAAAGGGTCCCGTAAACGATCAATTGCAATTGTCAATTTGTACGTGATTGATACACATTGATGCGTAAATTGATCGTCTACCAAATGCAATTGAAGCGATTGACAATAAACACACAAAAAATTGACAATAAACACACAAAACATTGACAATAAACACACAAAACTTAGACAATTGCTAAGGATCGTTTGGCGGACCCTTAACCTACAGTAAAATGGTAAACAATTAAGCATAGTAATGCGTTTTAATTACGCGCACTATTCCGTAGTTTACGTTAAATTACAGATAGATAAAATATTCATAACTCACGAAGCGCCGCGCGCTTTAATTGTGGTTAACAAGTGTACAAACACGCTGTGAATGTGTGTGTAAGCGCAGGAGCTCTCGGTACCGTCCGAGACAATGGCGAAATCGGAAGTGTGCGTGTGTGTTATGTGCTGACGCTACTCCTCTTCACGCACACATTCACAGCTTGTTTGTACACTTGGTTACCACAAGTAAAGCGCGCGTCACTTCGGGAGATAAAAATACTATAAACTAAGTTCTAAGTAAGATTGCCAGCAGTGCGGCATTGGAACTTACTTCGTGATAGCAATATTATTTTTTGTTACACAGGAAATGTAATGTGTTCCTTAATTAATTTGTAAGACTGGTTTTATCTGTAGTAAGCTTTCGCAAAAAACACCTCGGCTTTATACCTCCTAACACAGCTTCCAGAATTCGAGCCGTGTCGTATTCGCTCATCAAGAAAGAGAAAACGAACGGAAAGCCAGACATTTATGAAAGACACAACGAAATACAGGCCACTGTTCTACTACCATAATAGGCATTGCTTCTACTTCCACTACCTCCAAATTATATACGTACTTGAGTCGTTTGCCAAACTTTTCATAGTTAGTCTAGAAATGGTTGGCTAGAATATTTGTATTCGCCGTGAGGTTGTTCGCTAGACACCGTTGGAATATTAACCAGAGCACGAGAAATAATGTAGCATAAACCACCGCAGTGGGACGTGCATGAAGCATGCGTCGTTGTTATGCACCCACCGTTGCCCACCTATATGTACAATTGGAAGAACTTGCGTCGTCTGGCGGAGAACGGCTGTTTGGCCAACATTGGTGGTCGAAGCTATGATAGTTTTGCTTGTTCAAATGTTTTGTCAAATAGAAGATCGTAGACACGGATGTTGGTGTCGACACGTTCTAGTAGGTTGTTTGTACCTCCAGTAAATAATGTTGGACGATATGGGAGGAACTGGTTTTCATTTTCAGGTCTTCATTTATGATCCATGTACGTACAGCTATCACACTAATATTATAAAGGCGAAAGTTTGTGAGTGTGTGTGGAGGTGTGTTTATATGTTTGTTACTTCTTCACGCTCAAACGGCTGGACTAATTGTGATAAAATTTTGTATGGAGGTAGCTGATACCCTGGATTAACATATAGGCTACTTTTTATCCCGATATTCTTACAGGATTGACACTTTTGCGGGTGAAACCTAAACTAATACTAATAATAAAGCTGAAGAGTTTGTTTGTTTGATCGTGCTTACCTATCTCTGGAACTAACAGTCGGATTAAAAAAAAAACTGTTTGCATTTCATAGCCCAATTCTTGAGGAAGGTATGTTACGACTCTTAGAAGAAGCCGAGCAAAAAGAAAAAAAGTTAGAAAGAATGTTGAGCGAAAACGTTTTAACAGTTTGGGCGGGCAGGATGCGAGGCGACGTGGTGGGTCGGGGGAACAAGAAATTTCATGCGGACGAAGTCGCGGGCAGAAGCTAGTGTCGACATAAAGTGGCTTCTATAATTTTTAATCAATATCCCTTCAAATCAAATCGAGTCAGTGGGCTACCATAAACAGACCGCGTAAAGTGATTGGTCCCATGAGCAAAGGAATACTTTCTTTCAGTTACATAGTTACTGTTGTAGCTTCTTAAGGCGAAAGCGCCTGGGTAGCCCACGAAATTCATTTTAATTAAAGTCATCAACACAACTCTCTAAGATCAAGTAATCCTACTGAATGACAATTTCATGAAATCTTGACATTTTAGGATTATACTAACTTAACAAGTTGTATTACTGATTGTAATCATTATAATTCTGTAAATACATATTTGTTACGCTCGCGAATCATATTTTAATCAATGTACAACTTACTACTGACCAGCAAATTCCAAAAAACCTAAGAAAATTTGAATTTCGCGGGCTACCTTAGCGCTTCCCCCTTAAGAAAAATAAACTTCAGAAAATTCCTTATTTTTCTTTTTGGCGATTTTATTTTTGAACTGCTTCTTTAGCCAGTGAGTAAGGAAGTGTATTTCGTTCTAGTCTCTAAGTGAACGTCAGTACGTCTTGCATTGTTCTCTCTGGAGACTCGGGTCTGCTTTATTGTTCTTAAGGCAGGCAACATGCTTCAATGTACATTTTAAAATCATTTCAAATACATTCAGTGTACTCTCTGGGCCAGGAATCAGTTACTAGATTCGAATTTGTGATGTAAAAGGTGATTTGCTAAAAACTTACGTGAAAAGCGAATATGAAATAAAGGTATCGACGCACAAGCTACAAATAAAGAAGGAAACACATGTTGTAGTATTCAGTCGATCGTAATAAATGAACTGTGTATGTTCCTGTGTAGGAAATGCCTGTCTGAAGCACGTCGGTACACGATCCTTTTGGCGCGAATTCGAGCGCTGTTGGGTGCCAAGCCTTTATCACAATGGCTGCTATTTGATTAATTATTCCTGATAGCTTCTTGAGGAAATGTTAGTGGAACATACAGTAACTTTTTTCGACGGCACGGATTTGATAATATCAGTTTGAGATAGGGGTATTACTGAAAGCTATGCATAAATAAGAAAATGCTGCCCTTGCTTTTGACAAAATCATCTATACATATAATAAAATTGTAGAAAAGTGGTGTCTGTACAATGGAAATATATAAAAAAAAAGTAGCAGGGGTTGTTATTATATCGATGCCGAACCCGAAACTGTAATTAATTTTTTAATACAGTTGCTCAAAAAGTGGTGTATTGCAGGGACGTATAGCGTTCGGGATGTGAGCTATTACATACTAGTGCTTTTTTTTTACCTTTCCCAAACTCGTGCGTGTCTCTTTCCCAACTGTCAAAATAATGTCTATTAAAAAGAAAAACCAACCATGAAGTTTTTACTAAAGAGTTTTTGTGATTCATACAAATACGTATATTTCTAAAAAGAAGCTACTAATTTATTTCAATATCAGATTTAATTAAATGAGTTAGGTTAGGTTTCATTTCATTCCATCTCATTAAATTTCATTTTCATTTCATATCAATAAAAAAAATATACTGAAGACTAAGCTGTATGGATAGTTCCCTTTGCCTACCAAAATGGGTGAAAAAAAAAAACTCTGCTTATATTCTACGGTTGGCGCCATTTTCCAGAAATTTTCTTTGCGAGTTTCTTCGATCAATAATAGTACTAGATGCCCGATAAGCGCTTCAAAAACGGCCCGAAAAATACGAGCACGAATACTTTTGTGCTCATATTTCAAATTAGTATGGTCCAATCATAGCCAATGTTAAGACGTCAAAATGCCTCAGTGCGCGTTCAAAAGTTGTGTAAATAACCACCGTAACACCAAGATTTTGGAAGGAATATCTTTTTTTCGGTAAGTTTTTATCATTAAATGTTTTTCATAAAATAGTAACACAATTAAATAGTAAATATAAATCAATTAGCAAATATTATGATTGTTTGGCCAATGTTTGCGACAACGCGCCAACCTCTCTAACAAACATTGAAGCATTGAAACGTAATTCCAAGAACTACGTCTAGTTCCAAATTCGAGTAAGTACGAAATTGTCAACAAAATGTTTTTAACCCTATTGCTTAGACGTTAAGTTTCATTTTAGAATAAATATTTTTGTACTTATTATAAAAATGACTTTTTATTTTCAAGTGACATTTTAAAATTGCTTCGATGACAGAAGGACTTAAATATTAATCATTTGCAATCGTAATTAAACTTTATGTTAGAGTGTTAAGGTTTATAATAATCTGAAGTTGTTAATATTATTAAACTTTTTTCTATAGTTCGTAGTAAGAAATATAAATGTTTATCTGTGTGCAAACGTGGCCACTTTAGCGACTTATTTTTGTTCCTAATCATTCATCTAGTACTATTATTGATCGAAGGCGAGTTTAGTTGTTTGTTGCACAAAATGAGTAATTTCGACCCAATTTTTTTTTAATTAACACCACCGGAACTCAGTATAATTGCACAAAATGCTTCGGAGAACATTTTACCGGAAAAGTCAAAAAGTCGTTACATATCCACATACGACTAATTTTTTTGCGTGGAGAGAAGAGAAAAAAGCAATATTGTGTTTTTATTATTTTATTAAATTGCTTCATTTTTTCGCAACTGTATTAAAAATAGTCGTTCAGTAGGTACACCTGCGGAACCGTCATTGCAACTTGTTCCGACTGTCAACACTCGCCTTCGGCTACGCCTCGGCTCGGGTAGACATTTGTCGGAACTCTTTGCAATGACAGCCTTTCCGCACTTGTAATGAAATATACTATTTGTCTGTTTGTCTGTGTGTTTGTGCACGCGCACCAGAACACATAGCACGCCGTGACCACCCCAGGGACCAAACCAGCACATGGGCGCCAGACGACCCCGTGTCTGGGCACCCTTGGTAGGGGAGCAGTTACTTAGATTTTAATTGATCAGGTATCTTCACAATAAAACTATAACCATGCCTAGAAAGAGGTCAAATCTTTCCCAATGTTCCAAAGGAGCTAAAAGATTGAGGATCATAAAATCCCAAGAATCTACCGAAGAGCGTCAGGAGAGACATGATGCTGTTCGAGAACATCAGGCTGCAACTCGCTCCGTGGAAACCTCTTCGGATCGCGAAGCACGCCTGCGTTCTCAGCGTATTTACCAGATCTCTAGAGACCACAGTGAAGAATATGATGCGCGACTGAGCGCTGATCGTGAACGTCATGTCTCATGATTGACTACGCCACATATTCCGCCATCGGAGGTATGGTTAAAAATTGTACTTTTTGTGAAGCTGTTAAATGGCAAAAAGAAACAAACGGTATGTGTTGCTCAAGTGGGAAAGTACATATTGAAATATTACAAAATCCTCCAGAAATATTAAGATCACTGCTAATCGGTGACCATCCAGAGTCAAAACATTTCTTCATCATCATCATCAGCCTATAGCAGTCCACTGCTGGACATAGGCCTCCCCTAATGAGCGCAATAGCGCCCTGTCTTCAGCTTGACGCATCCAGCATCTGCCTGCAGTCTTTCGTTCGTACAATAATACCTTTCAAATGACATCTTTTGTTGCGAAACAGATTTCAGAAGGCCCATTTATGCCAACATTCAAAGTGCAAGGCCAAGTTTACCACCTTATTGGTTCATTATTGCCTGAAAATGACGTCTCGAATCGTCTCGCGCATCCCGTTGTTTTCCAGTCCCCGGGCGCTTAGAATTCGACATCAGACGATTCAGATCTTCGATTTTGACGACCCCGTTGTCGCTGGCATAAGCAACAGGATCCGCGTACGAACTCGCGGGCAGAAGCTATAAATAATATATTAGTCGTCGTGCAGAATGCCTTATGTTTTGCTATAGTGGATGTTTATGCTACCGGTAAGTTGGCATATTGTAACGATAGATTTTACTCCGTAAGTACCTAAGTAAATTACGAGTCCGTCCAGTTAATGAGATTTAGAGTGTTTAGGTCCGCAGACCGGAAAATATGCTTAAATTAAATGTTTTAATGGAAATTACAAATTCTAAACGTATAAATAGCACAGAAAATGTATTTCA
The DNA here is from genome assembly GCA_963082905.1 of Oligia fasciuncula. Lineage (NCBI taxonomy): Eukaryota > Metazoa > Arthropoda > Insecta > Lepidoptera > Noctuidae > Oligia > Oligia fasciuncula. The sequence goes on from OY720387.1 coordinate 15,300,705, forward strand.
TAAACCTTCAAAATTACGAACTTATTTCGTATAGGATCTCCTTTGATCAACATTTAATTGTCCAAAATATTCCATCCTCATTTCATTTTCTTCTGTAAGATAACATTTAGAGGTACCTCGTACTCCTAACATTTACATAGAATTTGCACCTTTTGCTATAAATCTGGTTTGGATAGAAGCTCCATTGAATAGCGTTAAATACGAGGTAGAAAATATTTAAAGGAATACTGTTGGGCAGTGTGAACCACTCACATGTCGTGAAAATTGCGGGAAACAACTATCTAGTCCATTAAATAAATTGCTCTCGTTTTGAGAGCGTCCCACAAAAAGCATAATATGGCAAAATGTTTTCTCAGACGTGAAGATATAGCGCGGACGAGAATTCTGATGTTTCATCCGCTTTTATACGTGCCGATTGTTTTATTACCTGCTCTTCGACCAAGCGTTTTTCCTTCATATATTTTAGTTAAGCTGAAAGAAGATACCTACCTAATATGTTTTATACAAGTTTAGTTTTCGATTTTTGCCTAACACACTAAAGTAGCAATGGCTTTCATTTTGACAGTTCAACAACATTCATTGCGTTATTTACGTTGTTGAGCAGACACATTTTTCGAGCATATGAAGCAATGGATAAGCAATATCCTTCAAAATCATTCAAATTGTGATTGATCGTGTGTTACGCAATAGCTAATTATTGATTTACATACAGTGTAGATTGGTCCCGGCAGCCATCAAAGATCTTTGACAGTGGATACTGTGGTTACGGGTAGTCAGACAACCACTACTACCAAGGGGTATCACGTTATCCAGTAACTGGGTTGTGGATATTAGATTGGTAGTCGCAATACTAATTAACGCATAACTTAATTTAAAAAAAATGCAAACTCTTTTAGTAAGTATTACTTTTTTGTTTATTTTATCTTGTATATTTGTAAATTTACCGTCTAATGCATGCCATAACTATAAACTATCACGAATCTAATGTTTGTCTATCGCACTTCTATATCATATTATTCTCTGTAAATTGAGAGGTCTGCCTCTTGTGATACAGTACCTCGTAGTACAAGAGCCAGGGCCACAGAGCATGTAACCTTTTAGCCAGGGCCACATTGATGTTTGTGTCTTGAAATGAAAATGAACAAATTATTAAAAAAAAAAAAAAAAAAAAAATAATACTGCACCATGTAAAATACTGGTATTCAGCTGCATTCGGTTAAACTGGAAGCCGAACCTAACACAGTTGGGAAAAGGCTAGGCCGATTGATAGAGGCCATCATTCTCATCCATAGATATTCCGTGATGTTCTCATCGCTATTTCTATTATTTTGTCCTTCTAGATTTCCGATGAACGAATAAAAAACGGCCGGAAAAATAACACCACAAAAAAGTTGTGGTCTTATTTTGCAACATGCATAGTTTTTTCAACCTTTTTGCTTAGAAATTATGTTTTATTTTTCCTTATTCTTTTGTTATTATTTCAAACTACGTTTACTTTTCAATCACAGTAGGAAATATATTGCAAACGATAATAAACTTTATTTTTGAAAGTTACGGTTTATAATCAAGCAATCGCGGTCACTAGAGCGATGTGTTTTCTATTGCTATTGTTGCAGGTTTTGTAAGATTTTGTGGTATCTCATTACCAATACTTACGATCGAAGGAGATTTGTGCCCAGGCTATGCCAACGGCAAGTAATCTTTACATCTTTGCCTACCCCTTCGAAGAATACTGGCCTGATATAATTTGATGCCCATGTACTTAAAATAGGTACCTATACCTATACCTATATTCACTAATTTACTAGCTCTTGTGTCTGTATAATTAATCAATGAAATCTTCACTAAGTAATTATGCAGCAGGTACTAATCAACAGTCATCATTATAGGTAATTTGACCTAAGTTATGTACCTATAAGTGGGTTGGTAATACAATTCGAGGCATTCGGAATCCGTATCGATGGTCAAGTAATACGTTCTAATCTAATGAATAGCTGTATTTTAGCCTACTCCCGAAATGTTGGGTAATTTGTGTCTCAAACATAGTCGTGTCTGAGAATCTGGAGGTTTATAATAGTGGAAGCAATAGGTATCAAAGAAAGTGTGAATAGTCCAAAATCAAAGGATTTTGGGATTTGGCCTCTGATTATGACACTTATTATTTTACAGCTAAGAATAACATAAACCTGGATATACGTTTAATGAATATCGTGACTAAATAATAATATCCACACGGACCGATCTTTAAGAGGTTAAGCAATGCTTGCGGAGGTCGGTCCGTGTATGGGTGACCATCCGTACCCCTCCGAGCCTCGGAAAGCACGTTAAGTAGTTGACCCCAGCCAACGAATATTCTCTTTGACCCCAGCTGTCATTCGTAGATCTTGTGACAGTTATTACAGGTAGTCAAAAGCCCGAAAGTCTGACAACCAGTCTTGCCATATAGGTAAGTAACTGGGTTGTGGTGGTCAGATAGGCAGTTGCTTCATGATAAAGACAAGTAACCTGCATCCTGTCACACTGGGAGCCGATCCTAATATGATATCGATCATTGATGAAAGGTTAGGCAGATAGATTGCTTAAAATTTATAATACTTTGTAAAAAAAAATGTGAAAATAAAAATTACTCACACAAGCAAGATAGAAAATTTAGACTTTACGGACTTTGAGGACCAGTGCTTCTATATAAGCCAGCTAGTACCTACCGAAGTCCACAAAGGTTTATCCAATAATTGTCGATGCGTTATAGTGAACCAATCGGATGAATAATGAAAAGCATCAAAGCTTTTGCGCCATTTCTATAGAGTTTTGCTTCAACATGGTTTCAACAATAAAATGTACCTACGTTTCAACTTCCAATACTATGTAGTTCAGACAAAAGAAAACAATTGTTAATAAACATAGGACCTATCTGCTCGTATATGTATACCTTTACCATCTATTATAATAATCGATAATATCTGATAGGTAATAATATTGTACAGTCTATTGGTAAAATGTTATTATCAGATATTATCGATTATCAACAGACTTGTTTATTACAGTTACTGGCTTGTTAATAAATCATCTCGAGATTAACGTACTTAAGTATTTTTAATTAAAAAGAGATTATTTTTACAAAATAACATGTAATGTGCGCTGTACATCTAATGTCCACGGTAAAATAATATCGTCAAGACATTATAAAAGGTGTAACGTTAAATGCGCAAAACCTCATCAAGGGGTCATTGTAAGTACTCATCATTATGAACAACTTTTACTATGGGACCCAAGCTGCTATCGCGAAAAAAAAATCAGTTGTTCACTATACATTTTATGCTCGCATTACTCTTCAAAATGTGCTAAACAGCTGTTTTTTTTTGCGATTTCAAGTAGGTACTGCACAGATACTGCCCCCACTCTGAAGTAATTTGATTTTAAATGACATGAAACCATTTGAAACTGACAAATATTCCTGAAGTTTTGGGAATTTGATAAAAATGATGCAGTAGACTGTGAATAGTTCAGTTTAACAATTGAGTTTCATGTAAATATATTCTCTTTTGAAGCACGTTCATATTTCGGGATTTAATGAAAAGTTTGACAGTAGTAACAACGTAACAAAATGTTCCGTTAAAAGCTAGTTTCGAGTCCAAAAGAGGGTTCTACACTCTAAATCCGTCTACTAAGATACGGGCCCTTGCAATCTTAGTTCGGGGCTAGAATTAATCATATGTCCGTAAACGCTGGAAACGCCCAAATAACGGCCGAAATTTTGGGCTTCTCGCTTGGCCCCCTGACCGGTCCGCGTATTGCCATTGTGTATATCAGTACAGACACCCATAGTCTGTACTCGATCACTTCATGCTCTTAAAAATAACAAATACTCTAAAGCAAACTACGTATGACTACAGACCAGTCTGTATAAGTATACAGTTTGCTTGCATATTTTTAAAGCAAACTACGTATGACTACAGACCAGTCTGTATAAGTATACGGTTTGTTCGCATATGTCTAAAGCAAAATGAGACCGTGTTATTGTTTGTATTGTAGGGTATGTGGGGTCATAAGACTTTAATTATATGTTGCAGTGTATTATGTAACAATATTGAACATAACTATGTTGTACGTGTTTATATTATCTGAGGGAAGCTTCGTGCGACCCCCTCCATAGAAAAGGATACAACATTTTTCTTCTTCTAAAGATTTTCCGATCTCTATGCTATTTAAGTATGTTTATCAACATAATTAAAAACTAGGTTTAAACGTTTTATTATCTATATAAAACGTATAAGCCTAGGTATTTATTATGAAAATAACATTCTTAAACTTCTTCTTCTGTACATACCACGGCAGCCAAATTGTCTGTACTCGTATGTGTTTTGCTCTCACGGATTACAGCAAAGTGTATTTTATTTCAGTCTGTCTCTGTACTGATATGCAGTATGCTCTCTAGCTACAAGAGCATATTGCGTGCGATTACAGAGCAACCCCTGTCTGTGCTAGTATACATTATGGCAATACGCGACCGGTCCATCCCAAAATGTACAAAATAAACATGAATTGCTCATAAAGTTCCTACAATCTTTGTTCCTGTATGTAAATTATTCAAATCATCGCCATTTTGCATAGGACGAGTGTAATAAGAACGAGTGAGCTTACATGAAAGTTTCACACGGGAAATACCGCAGTTTGTGAACGCTTCAACATGTTAAAAGCCACTAACTTTATGTTACCCTTTCTGTACGGATAATTACATGCGGTTTTGTTCCCTGATATGAACGTTCGTTAAATAATAAGTTTTGGGTGCGAAATGTATTAAATGTACATTTTTTAGGCGCTTTGTTAGAGTAAATGAAAACACAGTTAGCGGTAACGCGTATTTTTCTAGCATTGTTAGCTTGTATTTTTTGACGAACTAAAAATGAAATCCTTTGTTTGAGTTTAAGCCACAGACAGTATTTTCGTGTTAGTGAGGTTTAGAGCTATATTATTTTTAATCATGAAATCGAAGCAGGTAAATAAAGTAGAACTTCGTTATGAATTTCCATCTGTTTTTGACTTCATCATCATCAGCGGTAATGACTTAATCTCCATTTATGTGACAATATTAATGGGCTCTAACAAAACCTGTTTGCACGACACAATAAAATTAGTCTTTATTAGTCTCCATATCAATAAAAGAGCCATAATTCTATAACATGCCGCGAGACACTCGTAAAATAACATGAAACAGTGCGAATCAAAGCAATCCATTTCGCTACGGTTATAAAGAACACAATAAAATGTTTCATGTTGATTACTGTTTCAGTGAGACCTGCAGGAAAATGATTTTTCTAATATGTATCTGAGAAAACATTGGCCCGTGTTATGATGGTTTGGTTGTAAAAAAGTAATATTGGAGGCGACTGAGCCCGATCGTAAATAATAGAGGGCAGGTACGTGGACATTACAAAAGTATAGCGATTATGAACTCTGAGGAAATGGTCCTCGTTTACCTTTTGAGGAAGTCGGGGTTATTGTTTGTAGTTGGTATTGTACTGAATCAAATGAAAACGTGTGAGCAAGTTTTATGAATGGGCTAGGTACTGAAAATATCGAGTGCAGAACATTGTAGGCCTATGTTTCGAATAAAATTTTATGGAAGGTACCTATGGATTATAATAAATACACTAGCTTTTTTTTTGAGGTTGGGAAATCATCAAATGATCCCGTTCTGGGTGGAGCGGAAGGGAGTGTCAGACACTTACTGACTAAAACCCACCCGTGTTCCTTCCTTAGCCCTTTATGTTTCGGGGTAGCGGTAACCCTTTCGGACAATTCCGCTGCCCCGGCACTCCGGCAGGCTTCGGCCCTAAGGGGACCCATCTCTTTGAGGCGCGTGTGGAACACGTACACGCCATCCGGCATGGGCCTGGTCCTGATCGGACGGTGATACACTAGCTTCTGCCCACGATTTCGTTCGCGTGAAATTTCTTGTATCCCCGACCCACCTCGTCGCATCGCATCACATACCCGCTGTGTCATTTCGTTTTCGCTTAGCGATTTTTCTGTTTTTTTTTTCTTTTTGCTCGGCTCCTATAGCGTGATTTTTAATAGCCTATAGCTTTCCTCATGAATTGGGCTATCAAATGCAAAAAGAAGAACTTGACTTTTTAAATCTAACTTTTCGATTCAGAGAGAAACAAGCTCTTCAGCTGTAAAGATTAAAATATTAAACTGTTATATATTATATTGTTATTATACCAGTAGGTAATGAGGTCATATGACCTCAGTAGGAAACATCCATTTTCAACAACTTTCTTCTTGAAGTCGACTGAAAAAAGAGGAAATAAGTACCAACTGTAACGACTAATGGCTACTTACAATGTTCAATAATCTGAGTTCACAATTCGATATTAAAATATTTAAAACACATTTAAAGATACACACATCAAAAGTGTCTAGGGATCAACATATATTTTTGCAATAACTTTTCTCCTGATTGATATTAATTAAAATTTTCTTTAAGGATTCATCAAATAAAGTGTTTTCGTTTGTCACAGTAACGATAAACCAAGTCACCTTTGCATTAATAAAGAAATTTGCCATTTTCCTAATAAAGGGATTTTTGACATTTGAACCACTAACACAAAAGTTCGAAAAAAAGACTGAAATAACAGTTTTCTTTAAAATTTTATTGGGTAACTTAAACAATTAATAATCCGTGTTTCTACCGCGAACACTAACAACACAAGAACATCGGTTTGGCATACTCAAAATGAGTTCATCCAAATCACGCTGTGGAATGGCCGCCCATGTTCGTTGCAACAACAAAAAAAGGTCTTCTTGCGACTGGATACCCTCCATATTCGGCAGAGCTCTTCTCTGTAGCATATCCCATGCATGCTCAATCGGGTTCAAGTCTGGCGACTGAGCAGGCCAGGGCAGGACATTGATGTTAGCTGCGGCGAGAGTCTGTCTTACAACTCTTGCGGTGTGCGGTCGTGCATTATCATGCATTAACTGAAATAAGGGACCGATTTGCACTTGTAGAGGAACGATGACGTCTGATACAATCGTCTCAGCATAAATTTGAGCGTTGAGGTTGCCTCTGATCCAAATCAACTCAGTTCTTCCGCCGATCCAAATACCCGCCCATACCATGATGGTTCCACCACTATAAGGATGGACTTCCTGGCAGGATTTTAATCGCTGTTGGCGTCCAGGGGTTCTCCAGTGTCGTATACGTCTTGTATCCGGTCTCATACCAAAACGAGACTCATCAGAAAAGCACACGAAACGCCATTGTTCTTCTGCCCAATTTCTGTGTTCAAGAGCCCATTGATATCGAATCCTACGATTGTGCATTGCTATAGGTGGTACCCGTAGCGGTCTTCGGGAATGAAGGTTCACTTCATGCAAGCGGTTTCTGACTGTTTGGTCGCTAATTAAGTTCCCTGAAGAGTGATGAAGCCTCACGGCTAACATCATGGCGGTTATTGTTGGAGCTCTTCGAGTTAAGATTTGAATGTATCGGTCTTGTCTCCGTGTGGTGCAGCGATACCGTCCTCCATGGCGCTCAGCCACGGTACCAGTGCTTCGGTAACGTGTCCAAAGTCGACTGATAACACTCTGACTTGTATTCAGAGCTAAAGCCACAGTACGTTGCCGGGAACCAGCTTCTATCATTCCCACGGCTCTGAGCATTTCTTCCCTGCTTAAATGACGTCGCCGCTCCATAATAACGTTGGTTTTAATCAGTAGTAGGGAAACAGTAGCACTAATAATGTCTTCAATGCGTTGTATGTTTTTATAGGGAAAATATTGACAGCTGATTTTCATCTTTTACTCGAATTTGATTCACAGTTCCTGATTCAAATTATGAAATGCACCAAAAAGGATCCATATAAATTTATAAAATCATAAATTTATTACAAAGCCACATCTCAATCTCAAGAAATCCGCATAAAAATTAAGGCCCGTGTATCTAGAGGTAAAACCACAACTCATTGTATATTTACTACGTTTGGAATTTCCCCTGGCTTCCAATTTCCCTTTGGCTCATACCGCTTCCCAAATACCCTCACTTTTAAAACATGCATTATAAAGTTTTGCCACCCCGTTAGGTTTCTAACAGAAATTATGTGGGAGTCTAGTGTGTGTATCAAAAGGTGTTAATTTCTCATGAAATTAACATTGTTTTATTTGTGTTTACTTTTGTTATTGTCTGTGTAATTTTTCTAGTTTATTATGCCCATTTTAAAAGAAAACATTTAGGCACGTTATACAAAAAAAAAAAAAAAAAAATTAACAGAATGTGTTGATCTCGATCTCTCCTGGGTCTTGAAGATATACAAGGTGGAGACAAAAATACGACAATAAATTAAACTGCATGTCTATATATATCTATCTAATGACGTCTCCAGTCTGCTTACGAAAATGAAATCAAATATAAAAACACTAGCTGACCCGGCGAACTCCGTACCGCCTCGGAATTATTATGAAAGAATGTATGAGAAAATTAATTATCTTCATTAATATTTTTGTCGTGAAATTTTAAATTTTTGTTTTAATAGTTATTCTGCTCTTCGGGCGGAGACAAATCCAACAAATCAAAGATCACAATCATCGGTCCAGCCGTTCTGGAGTTATCAATGGTCTAACTAACCCGACTTTATTCATACTTTCCATACTTAACATTATAAATGCGAAAGGAAAGTGTGTCTGTCTGTCACCTCTTCACGCTTAAACCGCTGAACTGATTTAGATGAAATTTAGTGCAGAGATAGTTTGAGTCCCGGGAAAGGACAAAGGATAGTTTTCATCCCGATATTCCCACGGGATCGAAACTTATGCGGGTGAAACCGTGGGGCGCTGCTAGTTTTATATAAATAGAAGATTAAATAAGGAGCAGTGCCGGTGGTATTAGCCCCGACTTACGAATTGTAGGTCGTGAGTTCGAAGTGTTCGAACCCAGGCAGGCACTTTGTGTATTTAATTTCATCACCACTGCTCTCAAAACGGTGAAGGAAAACATCGTGAGGAAACCGGCATGTCCTAGAACCAAAAAATTCGAAGACATGTGACATCAACCAACCCACACTGGGCCCACTCCCTCTTACAGAGAGGAGGCCTGTGTCCCAGCAGTGGGAACATTATAGGCTGATTATGCTATAGATAAATATTAAAATAAATAGTTTAGTCACTAGCTAGTCAAAGATTGGCAACAACCATAGCCGGCCCATCACTATTATTTAGTATGGTATGTGTTTAGTGTGTTGTGTATGTTTTTTATTATTTAGTATGTTTGAAAAAATCACGGTGTCAATTTCGATGTTAGAATTTCTTTAAAAGTTTCAAAATACTCCAATATGCATTAATATTGCCAGTGATGTCATTTATCTTCGTTGCGCATGGTAGGTATAAAGGACAACGATAATCGACCGTGTAAAGCTCTATACTATACTACTAGTATAACTAGATACAACCTACTACATACATTAGGAATGTACCAAAAAGACAAAAGACGCTCAAATACGATCCTTGCTGAATTCCTTTTGCACTTTTCCACTGAATTTCAAAGGTAGAAATGTACCCTCTAGGTACTTCTAATGAACAATCAACTTAGTTAATTATCTGAATGGGCACTAAACAACAGTAAACACGTATAGTTGATCGGGAAGCCGATCGATGGAAGGAGGCGAGCTGAGGGCAACTTTGATTCATTTGGACCTAATCCGGCCGCCCGCCCCCCAACCTTCTCATTAAACGCCCAATTTGTTCTGGGATCATGCGGAGACTTTAATCTTGCGGCTTGGTAACTTGTCGCAAGCCTTGATGTAAGTAATTATTGATAGTTGGGTAATCAATGAATGCAATTGCAGAAGTTTAAGCAGTACCTAACTCGTAGGATGACATTTTCAATTTCTTTTAATAAGTAACTAGTTTCAAAAACCTTTTATGAAGAACACTACAAAATTAAAGGGGTAATATCGGGGTATAATCGAGATAAAAAGGACGTTCAAAGTTAAAAAGCAAAATATTTTATGCTTCAATTAATTATCTCTTTAATTCTATGCAAGCCGACAGTTTTCCCAGAAAAAAAAAAGATTTAGCGCTGAAGATAATGGCACGAATCTCCTTTAATCCGATCAGTAGACGTATAATCTGTTTCTCTGAAAACCTGGAGTTACTAAAATCACTCCTACTACTAAATCCTCGTTAAAATGTTAATGCTTTCTCATTAAAGTAAACACTTCATCCGAAAAGGGTACAGTTGAAATAGACTCGAAATTAGAAATTAATAATGAACAAGAGTGAGTGCTCTGAAGTGACATTGAAGGCTCCTAAGAAGGTTAAAGTAAGCTATCAGACGTATTTACCCAAGGAGGTACGTTCTCAATCATTGAGTAGTTCTTTGAGTGTTGAGTAGTGCTTCATGAAAAGTATAGTAAGAAAGTAGAAACGTGTCGTTGGAATGTGTATTGTCGTGAACTTGCGAAGCTCACACAAAGTCGAGGTTCTTCAAAAGAGTGAGGGCGGCATAAAAGCATTGCTACAAAGGACTTTATATTTATGCGTGCACGTATTTCTGAGTGATATTACCTACCTTTGGATAATGTACCTTTATTATTTAAAAGCTTTGATTGTTCTCTAAGTGTATTGTAATGAAATACTTTTGAGGCACTTTGGAGAAATTGGCTGGGAGTTTTTATGTTTAGGCAAGTTAAAAAATGTGACTAGTATTGGTTCGTTTCCCAAAAGTAATGGTATTATGCAAGAGTGTGTATATGAGTGTACTTTCACAAAGGACTTCATCATAGCTTGTCCGTAGGTTTGCTCGTTGCACGTGTGAAGTGAAAGTGACGCTTTTTAAAGCATATTGTCAGACATTTTACACGTGCAGCCTCTGGACAAGTTGTACGCAGAAAGCCATCAATGTTCTTCGAGTTCAATACAACAATGCATTCAGGATGCTGTTGGGGCTTCCACGCTTCTGCAGTGCTTCGGGAATGTTTGCTGATGCGCACACTGGTGGCTTCGCGGCGATCAGACGTAAGCGTGCCGCGTCGCTGCTGCAGAGGGTCCGGGGCAGCTCGAACAGTCTCCTGAATGTCATTGCAGGGAAATTTGATTGCCCGCTCGTCCATTATTTGTCCAATCTGCATGTGTACTAACAGTTTTTTTATGTTTTTTATGTTTTACTAACAAATTATGGATTTATTATTCTGAAAAAAAAAAGATTATTATTATTTATTATTATTATTATAGCATAATCAGCCTATAATGTTCCCACAGGCCTCCTCGTGGTGAGAGGGAGTGGGCCGTAATCCACCACGTGGACCCAGTGCGGGTTGGTAGATGTCACATGTCTTCGAATTTTTGGTTCTAGGACATGCCGGTTTCCTAACGATGTTTTCCTTCACCGTTTTGAGAGCAGAGGTGATGAAATTAAATACACAAAGTAAAGTGCCCGCCTGGGTTCGAACTAGCTCGTAAGTCAGAGCCGATACCACTGCTTCCCAACGGACTTAAAGTAAAATTGCGCAGTGCTGCACACCCCTACCCTATTTCAAGTTAAACAAATATCAACTTTATTCCAATGACAATTAAGTTGATTTCAGAGTGACTAGCACTTTTGAAAAAGTTATAAAAATGTTTGAAGTTGTAGCGTAAACTAAACTTTATTGTGTAAGAATTAAAGTTATTTTTCCATTAATTCATATTTGTTTACATTTTTGGCAAATAAATCGCGAACGCAGATTACATTTAAAAACATCGTGTTGATTAGAATATCTGCCCGATAAGTTACAATGACCGACGGTAAAAATCAAGCATGATTGTCAAAAGGCAATTACGATTACTTATTATTATTCGTTCTCAAACCAACATAGCCTTTCTTTATACCTCTTAAACGCAAAGTCTTAATGATTCTCTACCTTTACTTTAATGCACAAAGTCCCAACTTAGTTCGCTTAACGTTGGATATTGCGGCCAGAGATCGCCAACCGTTTATGTGTCTTCGACATACTTCCGAAAGTACTTAAGGCACAGTCGCGGTTAACGTCATTAGGTGGTCATGATCCTACGTGATGCCGAAACTCTGTAAGCCCCTTAAATACTTTCAAGTGTGAGGAAATTGGGGAGGACGGTGCACAAGTGGAATTTTCACACATTATTTCGGTAGCTTGCAACATTCTGGAGATTATTACGGTACCAAAATCCTGCTTTGAGTTCAAGTTCGAGGTTATTATCTAATTGAAAGCCTATATAGAGTCAAAAAAGCTTTTGTCTAAAGTATTTATATATAAAACATTTAAATTTATTTTGCCTACACTGTCCCACTGCTGAGCAAAGGCTTTCCCCAAATCCTTGCATCAAAAAAATAAAAAAAACAGAAGAGTTAGATCGAAGTGGCGCTAGAAAAAACACTACAAACTGAAAAATAACTTTAATTTCGGAAGTCGGTATCTTAGGTTGTGTCTTAGTTTTTGCCACCGACTTCCGAAATTAAAGTTATTTTTCAGTTTGTAGTGTTTTTTTTGGAAGTCGTTTTTTTTTGTTAAAAAGTTTTTATTTCTCGCTTTTTAGTGGGTCTATTTATAATTTATCTAAGTTACAATAGCCTGATGTCAACTTGCCCATCGCCTTTTTATAAAATATTCCTTTTCTCGATGCAGGGACGTTAATTGTTGAGGAGTTCTCCTTTTATTAGTTTTTAGATTAGATGCTGATAATCCTGGCTGCAGCATCAGGCCAGACTTATGTCAACATTGCATTGAACTTAAAATTAGTCCTGTTTAAAATGAGCCCAAACACGACTACGGTGCTGTAATTTCAAGGTTTGTACTTTTTCTGATGCTCCTGGCTTCAGCATCAGGTCTTCGGTGTTCCTCAGTAACAGTACGTTTATCCACACATCGAGCCCTTTTCAATGAGCCTAAACACGATATATCTGCTGTTAGTTGTCGAGGAGTAAGGTACTCTGCAGACTATCCTGACCGCAGCATCAGGTCATGACTTGATGATCATGAGACCAAATGTGGCAAATGCCCTATCAAACATCAAACAATTTACTAAAACAGTCCTTGCCTGTTCGAGTAACTTCTTACTGTTAAGGAGTTGTACCTTTCATCATCAGCCCAGCTACCTGAGATGGTGACAACCATACACAAATACAAAAGATACTTCATAAAATATGCGAAAAACAATAAGTGAGCCTATAAAATTTGAGGGTTGCCCTCGATTTCTCTAAGATCCCATCATCAGATCCTAACTTGGTGACAATGGGACCACCTCAGAACTATCTACTTTCGAACAAAAAAAGAATTTTGAAAATCCGTCGACAATTGGCGGAGTATTCGATGAACAAACATACAAAAAAAAAAAAAAAACATACAAACACCCGAACATAGTACCTCCTCCTTTTTGTGAAGTCGGTAAAAAGGATGCATCCTTTTCTAGCGCCACTTCGATCTAACTCTTGCGGTTTTTTTTTACATAATATTAATCATTTGTATGCCAAGATTGGAAAAACTTAGCGCACTACCTTATTTTTAAGATCTTTGCATGTTATTATTTTATTAATTAATTACCTGTGTTTCACGAATAAACTATTCATATTCTATTGAATTTATCTATTAAATTGAGAAGAGATTAACCACACGATTTTTCGAACCTCAACACGTTGACATTACCACTAAACGAGCCATTTTACTTCATTCCTCTCTATCTAACCCTTCATATGCAATTCCCGGCAACAGAGTCTAAAACCGCACGTAATAAAAAGCGCAGCCGCAACTATTTCCAGAGAGCCAGCGAACTGCTAAACTCATTTTCCGATAAGGCGAAGAGTAAACGTGTCACGCTTTAATAAGGCGAGAAATTAACCCGTTGGATCAATACGGGCGGCGGTGGTGTTAATTTGCATGCAAAAGCTTCTAAGCCCTGAGAATTTTACCTGCCGGTGGGCACTGGGCAGGCGTCACAGGAATTAATTAAAACTGCAATTTGTCTCACTTAGTTGCATGGTAGCCTGGGAAACACTTTAGCGAGATGTCATGTGGAAACGGAAGCTCGTTGGTGTTTACTACCTTCATATAGAGGTTTAATGAAAAATAATTGATTTAAACAAAACGTGATTTAAGAGTCTGTGAGGCAACATAGACGTTTTTAATCTTACTCACCACGCCCGCGTGCGCACTCAAAGGCACTCAAAGGACACTCAAAGGCAGTTCGCCGCGCCGCGCCGCGACCGTCCCGCGCCCGCGCTGCCAATCTGGCCAAACACATCGAAGAAGAAAACGTGCTGCGTCGACCCCAAGGGACATGGCAAAAGGACAGGACGATAAGATGATGATAAAACTAATCATAATTAGCTTATAATGTTCCCACTGCTGGGACACCGGCCCGAGAGGGATTGGGCTATAATCCACCACGCAGGCGCAGTGCCCCACGTTTGGATGAAACTAAGATAACCCAAAATACGGTTTTGACTCTCGCTCGTGATCTTGATCTTTGCGTGAATCCATCATGCCATAGAGAAAAGCCTACCTGATCACCAAAGTGGGTAGCTTACGCTCAAAGACATGATACTATCATAACCGAAAAAAAAATTGATACCACTTTCCTGTCTGGGGACACAACTCAGGACCATAGAATCCGTAACCTCACAGACGAAGATCAATAAACCGGTCCAATTTCTTCTTTGTGAAAAATAAATAGGATCATGGAGGGCACATAAATAGAAGTTTATTTGTCCACCGCACAAACTGCGTACTAGTGAATAAGTAAAACCTCCGCAAATAAGGGCTCTGTTCAAATACAATCTTTATTTAAACTAAAGGAACAATGTGCTTCCGAACTGGTTTGGGGTTTAACGCAACCCGCGTTAAATCCAAGACAGGTAAACAGGCTGCTAAAAATCGATTTTATTGAGCCGACTTCAAAAAAGTAGGTTCTGTATTCTTTAAGTACGTGTGCGTGTGTATGTGTGCGTTTTTGTCAAAACATACTGTTGATTTAAGAGCGTTTACGCCGTACGGCATTTCAAACTAACAGGCCCTTGTTTTTCGAAATGAATAAACCGATTTTAATGAAACTTCATACGCATAAGTAGGATACTAAGGTCTAAAAAGTTACTTAAGAACATTTTCGAAAAATAGTTTTACAGCCAAATTAGACCGATTTTAAAATTTTTCATAGAAACAGAGATTTCCAGTTATCTTTTTTTAAATAAGACATTTCGATGTGTATGAAGTTTCATTAAAATCGGTTCATTCATTTCGAAAAACAAGGGCTTGAAAGTTCGTTTTGAACCCAGGCAGGCGCTTTACTTTGTGTAAATAATGTCATCACCACTGCTCTCAAAACGGTGAAGGAAAACATCGTGAGGAAACCGGCATGTCTTAGAACCAAAAATTGGAAGACATGTGACATCTACCAAGACGCAATGGACCCGCGTGGTAGCTTAGAGCCGTGCCCTCTCAAAGAGACGAGGCCTGTGTTCCAGCAGTGGGAACAGTTTTATCGTCCTGTTTTTTCATTGACATACATAAAATTTAGATATTTCTTCTTTCATTCCCGATTATTTTGATTAGCTCTCCCTTGCTAAAAGATTGTTGTCTGTCCATAACGACTTCTCTTCACATTAGCATAAAATTTTGTACGTGAAGGTGTTTTTATGCTTTCGTAAAGTCGTGGAACAAAAGTTGTTTGTTTGTAAAGAATGTATTCGCCCCTGAAAGTTTTCCTAGCCACTAAAAATGCATGATGTATAATATCTAGTGGAGCTTACGTCACCGGGAAAGTGTTCTGGCTCAATATCAGTGGAGATACTCGTATATTTTCTAGGAAGCTTTTATAGACTTATGTGGCAATCTACAACGTTATTTTTAGTATATGCGAAACCTGAATATAGTTTGTTCAGAATAAGTAACTGAATCGATTCCAATAATTTTTACCCCATGTTATATTTTGTCCCAAAAATATTCAGTTGTACATATAAATAAATAAAATTGAAGTATCTGTTTGCAATTTCAAAATAACATCTTTTTACTAAATGCTTATGAAAGTATATAAGTACAGTACTTATAACAACAATATTTTTTTAATATTTTTGTTCGTCTGTCTGTTTCTTCCGGCTAATCTCTGAAACGGTTGGACCGATTTTGACAGAAACTTTCACAAGCTGACAGATGGCAGTAAGCGGATGTAAAAAGGCTAGTGATACATGTAAATACATTTAAGTGTGAAGGTGTTTATGGGAATGTTTCTAAAGCAGTTAATCAAATCGATAAATAAGCAATTACCTAAGGATTGGAATTCTAGAAAATGTAGATATTTTTTTATTTGAAGATAATGACAAGGTTTGACTGATGCGGAGCCCTAGAAGGCAGCCTGGATTGAAATAGCAAATTGAAATGAGGTCGTACAAAATTATACCGTATCTTCATCTATTAAGTACCTCATTAAAATTTTACTACAAAGCTTTCGTCTGTTATCCAAATTTTAACTTCAGACTTTTATGTACGACCTTCCACATAAACGAAACGTTTACTAGACAGTTTACATCACGTTGAAAATACATTATGTTCCAACTTCGACGGAGCAATAATTCAGGGAACAAAAACACGTATGTTTTCTAGGGGAGACGCTATTATTACTTCTGTTTCTTCTCCCAAATGGCAGTGCTCCGTTAGAACCATGCCTCTTCTAAATAGAAAAGTTTTAATTCGTTGTGGCAGGGCACGATACGAGAGCACCTACCTACCCTACACACTTATAACGTATACATAAGGCAAACGTAGAATGAGAGTCAGGCGCCTGTTTCAAAGTTCTCGTTGTTTGGCAACTCCACAACTTCGTACTTAACTAAGTAAATAATAGTCTTATTGATACCACGATACCTCTGTTGTGATGATACCAACACCAGTTGGCTCGATCTCCTAACATGATGCTCTAGCTTCTCTAACGTACATTGTTAACAATAATTTAGACCTTAACGAAAACTAGGAGTTAGCTTTTAATTAGACAAGTTGGAGGTTAGCTCTACCTGAGCCCTAGTTACTAACTCTGGGCCAACAAATAAAATGAAGGTGAGATGAAGTTAGCTTGTTTCGGTTAGATAAATTCTGTTTCGAGTTTAACTGATACGTTTTTCAGCTGTTCTAACATTTAATTAGTTTAATTGGAAACAGTTTAATTGGAATTGTAGAAAGCAGTAGATAATATACACTTAAAGCTAAACTAGCTGTCTAACATGGTATTTCTATTGCACGCTACACAATTCTCACGAAATTTCTAACGTTTTAGCTTGAGTCTAATGGATTTAGTCATGGCTACTGGCACCTATTCATTGTGAGCCAGTAAATCGTGTTCAATAAGCCCATTCTGTATGACTGGTTGAGTCCAATTCAATTTCGTATTCAGATCCAGAACGTGAAATTCAGTTGCCTCAAATAGGCTATAAAGTCACTATGAGTAACGAGTCGTAAAAGGTTAATTAATGATCCTTAATTAAATGGCACTTCATTGTTATTGTCGCAACTTAATTTTAACCATTTTTTTTACTGCAGTCCAGTTTATAAATTCCGGATCAGCTGGTGGTGCAGTATTAGAAGAAACTTCTCAAGACTAAAGGCGTTTTTCAGTGGAAGACCCAAGAGTTAGATACTACGAAAAGTATTAACTTTTTAAAATTGGCTACTATCCAAAACCTATACTCTTATGTAACGTTTAATGTTTTAACTTTCTTAAGAGACTTATATTTTGCGGTAGCCATTTGTAGGTTATGTAGGTACGTAGATGGTTAGTTGATCGAGTCTATTTATTGGGCCTGAAATAAATATATGGCCCAGACAGCGAGAATAAGGCATCCGTCTTAAAATAATGTTAAAGAGGTTTAAAGTAAAGTGCATATGAGGCGACATTATAATATGTGCTACTATGCGGAATTCCTAAAAGCCGCACATTTAGTTTGGAAAGGACCGGACGGACTTAATGTTATTAAGAAAACGTTGTAACAAGGACTCACCAGGTTATAGTTTTAAGCTAGTGTGGCGTGGGCTCGAGCGGAACAGTCATAATTAAGTTTTCAATGGAGCAGAAATGTGGTTTAGCGGCAAACACCGGGGGGCAAACTATCCCGCCACGAGTCTCCAACTCGCTGTACCTGCGGCTCGCTTGATTTGATATGCAGAAGTTGAACCGACTGTCTTGGTGTGCGTCCACTTTAATTGGTTTGGGAGTGTCTTTAAAGTTCAGTGGAGTGTTTACGAAGTGGAGGAATTGATGGAATAAGTTGTGTTAACCGGGCCTTGAGGAGGCTACAATCCTTCATGGACGTTGAAGTGAAATAAAAGTGCGATATATTTCAAAACGGCATTTATCCTCGCTCACGTATTACATCGCGTAAAAGGATCGTTGAAGGCACTCGGTTCGTACGATCAGTGGGTTTACGCCCCATACACTCGGAACTGCCAGGCTAACGGGCGCGGCGCGTGAGGCGAGGGGGCCACTTAGACATGCCGTCTTGACATGTTGCCAGAGCCTTTTTAAAATATTTATATTTTTTATCTATAAGGAGACACGTATCAAATCATCGTAAAAACGTGCAACAATTTAGTACGCTTCTTATCTCGTTTTACTGGATAAACGGAGTTTCAATAATATTTATTGTTTTTGTTGAAAATGCTTACATAGTAAGCTAACAGTAGAGAGTAGAGAGTAGGTACTTAAACATTAATTATTACGTCTATGTTTAAAATATTGTATAATATATCATTCCCCTATGCCGCACACCGCAGCAGCCGTTAAAGTGAAGCTGAAATTTAAATAATAATTTCAAAATCAACCGCATGATGTTGCAGCTAATTTAATGGAATTAAAACCATATTCGGGCCATAGTGGTCAGGATGACCTTTGGTTACTACTACTGGAATAAAATAAAACCGTTGGTACCTAGGGTCTGCATGCACGTAATTATTTGGTTCATTCCCTGCACAATAGCAACACGAAACACTATTAGCAGCATAGTGATGTTCCAACAAGACAGGATTAAATTCTGGTACTGCTCGTATATTTTATTCATTGCAGTAGAGTTGGTCTCTTAAACCGTGGTAGGTATGTGTGTGTGGTAGACGGGTAACGATATCATGGCTATTTATTATTGTACCTATGTACTGTAACAATTCTAGCGTAATATCGCGAGACAACACTCGGAGCGCACCTGTAGTGCTGTGCCCCGCTGCATTGTGCTAAGATACAGCAGCACGCTATTCACTACTTTGTTACACAAATGAAATGAGAAGACGTTACTTTGATAACATTTATTGCTCGTGTTGTTGGAAAGAATAGAGGAATGTTTGTGCGCAGTGTGAGTAAAGTTGGTTCAGTTAGGTCAATATTCTAAATCCATTTGAAGTAACTTCGTCGAACGTAGTACTCAACTTGAAATGGCCGTACTCAACAACAACGGTCGCAGACACGCCCCCTAAATGTTATTCTTAAAATTTTAAACTTCATGGTTTACTAAAGTAAGTTTTTATTGCTATTACTGCATGAAGAATTTGGATTTGTTAGAGTTTTACCGCTTTTTATCGCTTGACATAATTATTTATGGTTAGGCTTGAGTATAAGTTAGTAATTTTCTTGATTGCATAATAATAAAAATTGCTAACTACTCCAAAATCGATTCGATGCAAACATAGATATCCGTGGATGCAAATAATCTTAACCCCTTCAAAACTACCAATAGTTAAGGGTTTTGGTAACTCTGCAGTTACTCCCGTGTCAACACTTTACCAATTTACTTACAAACTTACATACTTGTCGTTACCTAATGATGAGATTGCAACTGGACCGCAGTTGAACATTCGTATTTGTAAGTAGTATTGTTTAGATAGTCTGTCCTTTCATTGTGGTCTCAGCCAAAAAGGCATTAAAAAGCTAATTTTCTTTTTAAACTTGTCGGTCCTGGAGTAGGTAATTGTAATAATAATTATGTATACATATAAACTTTTTGTTTCAGCAATAACAGAAACCCAGTAATTATTGTAGTCTGAAAACAGTTTGATTGTGCCCAAAAAATACAACGTCATCAAAATGGTAATCAAAAGACTGTTGTTTTAACATCTTATAATCTCGACGGTATGTTAATCAATATTTAAATGGAGATTTCCAAGTGAGGTACCTATCTACATAAAAATCAGCCATGAAAGCCATAACGCGGCGGTAATAAATCTTTGTGATGGTGTAGAAAATGGAATATAAAACGCTGAAAAGAAGGCAGTAGTACCTCAAAGGCAGGATGCAAGAAATCCTATTACGAATGAACTGTTTAGTGTTAGTACGTAGAGTCCATCACTATGAAAATATGATTGAAGCCGGATTTCTACAAAGTACTGACCATAATCATTATATTATTTATTACTCGATTACTAATCCTTAATGAAGCAACCAAGAAGACCTCTGTAGAAGAACTAACAAATTTGGCAATTTGGAGTGTAAAGAAATCATACACCTCATGTTCAGTATTAATACTTATGTTCCAAACAGGAGTTCATACGGTTGGTAACAATTAGTAGATTACAGGCACAGATATACATTTAAAATTCAGCGTGGAGCTCCATCCACCTTCGAAAAGTAGGTATTACCAACTGAATGTTGGGACACTTTAAACCCAAAAAACTTTTTAACAAAAAAAAAAACCGACTTCCAAAAAAAACACTACAAACTGAAAAAAAAACACTACAAACTGAAAAATAACTTTAATTTCGGAAGTCGGTGTCTTAGGGATCAGTATTTTAGTTTTTGCCACCGACTTCCGAAATTAAAGTTATTTTTCAGTTTGTAGTGTTTTTTTTTCAGTTTGTAGTGTTTGTTTTGGAAGTCGGTTTTTTTTTTGTTAAAAAGTTTTTATTTCTCGCTTTTTAGTGGGTCTATTTATAATTTATCTAAGTTACAATAGCCTAATGTCAACTTGCCCATCGCCTTTTTATAAAATATTCCTTTTCTCGATGCAGGGACGTTAATTGTTGAGGAGTTCTCCTTTTATTAGTTTTTAGATTAGCTACTGATAATCCTGACTGCAGCATCAGGCCAGACTTATGTCAACATTGCATTGAACTTAAAATTAGTCCTGTTTAAAATGAGCCCAAACACGACTACGGTGCTGTAATTTCAAGGTTTGTACTTTTTCTGATGCTCCTGGCTTCAGCATCAGGTCTTCGGTGTTGCTCAGTAACAGTACGTTTATCCACACATCGAGCCCTTTTCAATGAGCCTAAACACGATATATCTGCTGTTAGTTGTCGAGGAGTTAGGTAGCATCAGGTCATGACTTGATGATCATGAGACCAAATGTGGCAAATGCCCTATCAAACATCAAAACAATTTACTAAAACAGTCCTTGCCTGTTCGAGTAACTTCTTACTGTTAAGGAGTTGTACCTTCCATCATCAGCCCAGCTACCTGAGATGGTGACAACCATACACAAATACACAAGATACCTACTTCATAAAATATGCGAAAAACAATAAGTAAGCCTATAAAATTTGAGGGTTGCCCTCGATTTCTCTAAGATCCCATCATCAGATCCTAACTTGGTGACAATGGGACCACCTCAGAACTATCTACTTTCGAACTAAAAAAGAATTTTGAAAATCCGTCAACAATTGGCGGAGTATTCGATGAACAAACATACAAAAAAAAAAAAAAAACATACAAACACCCGAACATAGTACCTCCTCCTTTTTGTGAAGTCGGTAATGAAGACTCAGCCGGCTATACGACCAATCGCGTATTTCCCTTTCCGTGTCCAACTGGCGACACCGTTCTCGCGAAATCCACACGCTTTTGTATTGCTACACAATTCAACCAACCCGTGCTCAACTCGCGTCAACTGCGCACGTTTTTGCGATCAAGCAACGCTAAAAGAGGTTTTACAAAATAGTGTGCAATTGAATTGAACACGGTTTTTTATCTGGTCTCTTCGAAACAAATCTGTGCTCATTTAGCGCGTTCGTAAATGTTCCGAATAAATCGTGCGGGCCGAAGCAGGCGGGAGCCGCCGCGCCGCCGCGGTGCGGGGCGCCCGAAGTTGCATTCGCGTGATGTTATTTGTTTGTTACTGTGCGTTTGAGGTTATGTTTCTTGTTTACATAGTGCCTATTGGAAGAGTTTAGGTTTAAAAGGATTTTTTTTTTGGGAATTACATGATTTTAATTACATAATCACTTTTTTAATTACATTGCATGGTTGCGGTCGGTCTATAGGCGACGTAGGATGCAAGAGCGAGCGAAGGGCACCCCGAGGTTCGGTTTTGTTAGGTTACTTTAAACCCTTTTTTACAGAAATAGGGGCCCTGCGAAGCGGGGCTCCGTCGGCATAGAATGCAAGAGCGAGCGAAGGGCACCCCAAGGTTCGGTTTTGTGCCATCTGTCGCTTGTGAAAAAATACCAATCCTTATTATTATTATTTATAAGCTGGTGTGTGGCACTATTCAGCAGTGCCGCACGATTACTCTTTGTCATAGTGGACTGTAGGGTGGTTTGATTTTCAGTAGATGAGAAATAGGAAGAACGATAAATAACACGCATTTGTTACCTTGAATACGATTCCGAAGACATCTTTATTCTCACTCTAGTAATTTTTTTCTTTTCGGCAATTGAGCCGATGTCGACTCTAGTAATAAATAATACAGTGTTACAATGTGTAAATATTATCTAAACTTCCAACAACGAGTTTGCAAAACATTGATCAATTACCTACTTACCTACTATATAACCATTCGTAACTTTAACGACTCGTTGGTTGTATGAATAGCAAGAATCGATAGCTGATGTATAACATTGCTGTACCTCATCATAAGTTGGTGTAAGTTTAATTATAGTTACTAAACACTCTAACTAGTTTCGGCAACTCGTTTGTACATTCGAGACTTAATTAAAGTTGTGACGGTGAAGAATCTATCCAGTCTTGATGAGGTAAGAAAAATATAACTTCATATGATTTTAGGCTATTTAGTCACCTACATCCGTCAAGGCGGTGATTCTACACGTCATCCCAAACAACTTTCGCTATAAAACTCATACCCGAATAGTAAAAAAAAAACAAAAATTTCATACATGCATCGAAATAGTCTGTCTATTGAATTGAATTTGTTTTTTAGCATGAATCGGATAAGAGTTCATCGCGAAAGTTGTTTCAAATGATAGAATCAAGGAATCACCCCCTTGACGGATGTAGGTAGGTGCCTAAATCGCCACCCTGTAGGTATAATAAAAATGAAATGCTGTTCATTAGTGTTCATTGATAAGCGCATCACTTCAGAACGGTTGGGCCGATTAATGGCTAATTATTGTTCTAAAAGGTTCGTAATAGTCCGAATCAGGTTCTTACGGATATAAAAAAATGTAAAGTTGCATACATGATGGTGTTGTGTCTGGTGAGCAACGGCCCGACACTTGCTGTAGGGACGTTGTATATAATATGCTGGTTGCGCGGTAAACTCTGCTTATGCGATGCAGTATTTTTGCGTGACGTCAGGGTTGCAAGCTGCATGCTTGTTTCATCATCATCATCATCAGCCTCCCCCAAGCACTTCCACTTCGACCGGTTCTGTGCTTCTCGCATCCAACGGGTTCCTGGGGCCTTCACAAGGTCGTCGGTCCACCTTGTGGGAGGCCTTCCAACGCTACGTCTTCCGCTTGCTATGCTTGTTTGCATGCTGCCATATGCCTGCTTGCATGCTTCATGCCTGCTTGCACGCTGGATGCCTGCTTACACGCTGCATGCCTTCTTGCATGCTGCATGCCTGCTTGCATGCCACATGCTTGAAGCAAGCATCCTTGTTTGCATGCTGATAGATGAAATAGTGTGCACAAACTTTTTAGGCGTTTGGTGAAATGAAAATATAGTTATTAAAACAGTGGTATAATGAATGTTCGAAAACACAATACTTCGAACAAATGTTATTTCGGGTAAGTGTAACTTCGGTAAAAAGTTTTTCGACCAAATGAAACGTCGGAGTAACGAAACATATGACACAGTGGCAGCCACTTCCTTATGGATCCCTTAAAAACCAGCGTAAAAAAGTGTCAAGTAAATGGATTGACGCCTCATTTATTTAAATCGGTTCATTAGTTTAGAAGCTCTTAAATGAGGGGACATCTATATTTATGTGTATTTGGGTACACGTAATCCCAATAAAATTGTTTAGGGGTAGGTGGGTAGGATATTTTGTGAGCGGAGATATTTACTTATGTATCAGCAATACTAAGATGACTGGTGCTTGATGTGTCCACGTATGACATGATAGAGACACAGTCGTAACCTGCTGTAACGGCTTGGCAGTAACCACTAACCTAGCCGTTTGATTGCAGGGTCGTGACACTGCAAAACGAGACACAAATTGTTAGCCCAGGTTCGCCCGGGCGCGTTTTTCCCGCGTCGGGGTTTTATCGCACACTGGATTTCCAACGCACTGCTTTGCGCCGAGAGTTGAAAATCCAACGGTATGTGTTTTGACGCGTTGGCATGCGCTCTGTTGGATTCTTAATGCTCGGCTCAATACCGAGAGTTGAAATTCCAGTACGCGATAAAACTCCGCCGCGATATTTTAAGGCCACATTCGCACGGACGTTAAAATATCGCGGCGGAATTTTATCGCGCAATGGATTTTCAACCCACAGCTTAACACCGAGAGTCGAAAATCCTACAATGTGTTTTTTTGACGCGCTGGGATGCGCTCTGTTGGATTCTTAACGCTCGGCTCAACACCGAGAGTTGAAAATCTAGTGCGCGATAAAATCCCGCCGCGATATTTTAACGTCCGTGCGAATGTGGTCTAACGTCCATGCGAACGTGGGTTTCGTCTCTTACCCACTATACAGAACCACTCTACTGGCATTACATTCCACTCGCTTCAAAACTGGAACATGGAATATCACTTCACTCCTTTTGTTTCAACATTAAGTCTAAAATAGCACCAAATTCTAATTCAACTCATTCTGGAATCTATTAACAGTGTCAATATTGATTTGAAATCTTACGACGAGAACTTTATAAATATTTAATATTCGCAGGAGTCGTTAATTAAATCCTACTGTAACGAAACTCTTTACAGAAGTGTTATCCAAACGCATGGAGACGCCATAATAAGTTTGTTAATGATCTTGCCAATGTTTATCTAATTTTAATCAAATCAGAAAATTGCTCTAAATGAGGGAATCCAATTATTTTGGTAATGGGTTTCAAAGGGCCTATGCTTGTGAAGCTTAGCGAAATAAATTACGTTATAATTAAGGGGGTCTACCAAAAATGTTTCCTTTGATGAGTACTTATCGCTATTTTAACTTTTTCTAATGATTAGAAGTTGACTATCGGAATCTTTTTGTTATTTTAATTTGGTGAATGTATTTTATTTATACGCTAAATTGATCAGAAGGCTTGAAGAAAGCTTTATTTAGCATTCAGCCTATAATGTTCCCACTACTGGGACACAGGCCTCCTTTCTGTGAGAAGGAGCGGTCTGAAATCCACTACACGGGCCCAGGGGGCCTGAAAAGGCCACTTTGGCAGAATCATAAAAGACTAACATAATGGACAGTTAACTGTTAAGTTAATCGTATCAAATCCCATTGGTGAAGCATTTTTCAGTTATTTTTTTTGTCTGTGCTAAAATATCAATCAGTCCAATCCAAATCCAATCCCAATCTCTTTGATTGTACCTACGTAGTGCAGCGAAAAAAAGAAAAACACGGACTGTCTTCGCTATATTATAATTCATAATGTTATCCCTTTATGATTCTCCAAAGTGGCCTTTTTAAGCCCCCAGGGCGGGTTGATAGATGTCATATGTCTTCGGATTTTTGTTTCTAAGACATGCCGGTTTCCTCACGATGTTTTCCTTCACCG
Organism: Oligia fasciuncula; assembly: GCA_963082905.1. Lineage (NCBI taxonomy): Eukaryota > Metazoa > Arthropoda > Insecta > Lepidoptera > Noctuidae > Oligia > Oligia fasciuncula. The sequence goes on from OY720387.1 coordinate 15,326,583, forward strand.
TTTTGAGAGTGTTGAGGGTGATGAAATTATTTATATAATATACAGGTTTTTGGTAAAACATTAACAACCTCTTAAGAGGTCATTGTACCCGAAATCGCGAAAAAAAAATCAGCTGTTCCCTACATTTATATTCGTATAACTCGTCAAAATGTACGGAACAGCAGATTTTTTTTTCGCGTTTTTGGGTTTGGTCCCATAGTAAAAGTTGTTCATAATGTACAATGACCTCTTAAGAGGTTGTTAATGTTTTACCAATAACTCTGTATACATCCCATGCAGAATTCGGCTACGGTGACTGCTACTGTTTTTTTTTTAAATTATTTATACAAAGTAAAGCGCCCGCCTGGGTTCGAACCAACGACCTACTAATTGTAAATCGGTTCCGTTACCACTGGGCCACCACCTGCTCTGCTTTTTTTGATAAATAATAATCCATACTTATTTTATAAATTCGAAAGTAACTCTGTCTGTCTCTCTGTATGTTACCTTTTCACGCCTAAACCGCTGAACGGATTTCGATAAAATTTGGCAGAGAGACATTGCATTGAGATTGAATCCTGGGGAAGGACATAGGATATTTTTTATTGACATACCTCGCGGGCGAAAGCTAGTAATAAATAAATTTATTTCGCTCTCAAAGTACAACAAAGTTTTCTCTGCAGTGGAATTTATGGATGTTTGGTGGCTGTACTTACAGCAGCACATTTTTTTTTTGTTAGCCTATTTTGTGTCCCACTGCTGGGCAAAGCCCTCCCCTTTTTCCTTCCAAACCGGGACCTGTCTTGTGCGATCTCTGGCCATGTTGGCCCTGCGAATGTTATTAGATCGTCACGCACAGCAGCACATATTAGATTTTATTTTAAAACATATACACTATCGTCACAGGTTGACCTAATACAATAGTGTAGTAATACTAGCTTACAATTGGACTTACAATTTTATATTAATATTAAGGGGCTTATGGACCTAAACGCAAAAAACGCAAGTTTCAGAAACAATAAAAGTAAAAGATCGACTAGAGTAAACAAAATCAGAAAAATATATCATGTTCTTCAAGATATATGCTAGGTAGATAGTGTGTTGAAAACATAATACAACTAATTTGATACGATAGAAAAAAAAAATCATAAAGATACCTCTAAAAACTTTCTTTTTACAATAAAAACCAGACTAATATACATACAATCATTCTGATTTTTGTCAGATTATTCTAGAAGCAACTTACTAAAGCACTACTAGTGTTTGATTTAGATTATCTATCAACTTTCAAAATAAGTCAAGATGGTATTTTGGGAGTTAGAACTTACATAGGCAAGATAGTATCCTGCTTTTGCTAGTTTTTCAGGATGATATGATAAAAACCTAATCATCAAGAGGATTTTATTAACGTTAAACGAATCTTTAAAAACACAAAGTGTACCGTAAAAGCATGGACGTTTCAATTATCACCCCCTTAAATTCAGTTAAGGGGTGTATGAAAGTGCGACGTCGCGTCGTTGTCCTTACATCGAGCTGAGACACCTATGCCTGCGCCCGCGTGATAAAGCTTTACAGCGTATTAAACACAGCTTATTGAGTATTTCACTCACAATTTACATAAGTCAACAAATAATGACATTTCTTGTATTATCAAAATTAGATTTTGAATTTGTATTTTCTTGCTTTGAGCTTTCATATAGTTGAGCAAAGTCAAAGTCAAATCATTTATTTCAAATAGGCACATTAAAGACACTTTTGAACGTCAAAAATTACAACAAAATAGAATTGATTCTAGTCGCCCATTCCAAAAGGTAGTTTTCGTATGGAGAAGAATGGGCAAGAAACTCTACCGTTACTTTTTTAAAATGTTTTACAAGGTCTTGTATACATAATCCCACCCAAAACTACTGTTTTGGGTGGGATTTCACATCTTTTTGAAAGTTGGTTATGAAATATTTTTTTTGGGGGGTTCTTTACTACCAATACCTAGTGCAAATAAATGATTATGATTATGATGCTTATGAAATAAAAAAATTTTTTTTGGGGGGTTGGGGGTTCTTTACTAAAAATCCTGAAATATGTATTTTATTATTTATTACAAGGAGTCCCTATATCAATTTTCAGAACTCTAGCATCAAAATTTGCGGAAGTCTCGTACAAACTTCCATCCCCTAGTTTAAGGGGTTGGAGGGTAAAAGTTCCATGTTTTAGAATTGTTTTGTTGTTTGTGTACTATTACTAGCTTACATACCAAATTTCAGCTTTCTAGGACTTCAGGAAGAACCTTAGAATATTGATGCTTATGAAATAAAAAAATATTTTTTTAGGGGGTTGGGGGGTTATTTACTGAAAATCCTGAAATACGTATTTTATTATTTATAACAAGGAGTCCCTATATCAATTTTCAGAACTCTAGCATCAAAATCTGCGGAAGTCTCGTACAAACTTCCATCCCCTATTTTAAGGGGTTGGAGGGTAAAAGTTCCAAATTTTAGAGTTTTTTTTTGTTGTTTGTGTACTATTATTAGCTTACATACCAAATTTCAGCTTTCTAGGACTTCAGGAAGACCCTTAGAATATTGATGATCATCAGTGAGTCAGTGACGAAATCGGGGTATTTTAGATATCAATAAAATCTAAAGTATAAGAGCTATGCAATTGAAGCTTTATAGGTTTAATAAGTCAACCACTGACATCATATCCCGAAAATTTTGTTTATCTGGTATAATCCAAACCCAATGGATACTAACATATAATTTTAAGTGAAGACGGTGCACCTAGAATAAAATTAGTCTACCACAAAAGGTAAAAAGAATTAAAAATGAAGCAATGACAGGTAAATCAATTATGTGATAGATACATGGTGCTCACATATTTTCCGCGAGCGTTTCATTGAATCTATTCCTATTTGACGCACAAACTGTAACCATGAATTCAGCACATGATTACGACCCCTCGCGCTGAAATTTTTCCCCGGTTAATTAAAAAAAAAAATGGTGTTCCATACATTTTGACCGCGTTGGTATTGCACTTTTCCGTGAAAATGCAGATTTTAAATAATAGTTAAGAATCATGTACTGAATCCATGGTATCAGGTTGCGCGTCGATGTCCCTACCACCCTGTGGAATGCTAGTACTTATTACCTAAAGTCTATTCAAACTTATGTTTCAAATTTATATTATTTCAAGATAAACAAATATTAACTTTATTATAATGGAAATTATGTTGATTTCAGAGTGACTATCACTATTTATTTATTTTATTAAAAACAGTTATAAAAATGCTTGAAATTATAACGTAAACTGAACTTTATTGTGTAGGATTTAAAGTTATTTTTCCATAAACTCATATTTGTTTACATTTTTGGCAAATAAATGGCGAATGCAGTCTAAGTTGCGATATATTAACTACCTACGTTTGCACGAACACATTGATAATCCAATGGAATTGCCAAATCGAATTACCTGTTGTACAGGTGTAGGATCAAGTCTATTCCCAGGGTTTATTTTGTTGCGCAGAGATCGTTTGATTTCATAACAATACAAGGTGTTAATGAATTAACCCAAAACCTCTTAAGAGGGCATTGTACTCATCATTATGAACAAACCTGAAATCACAAAAAAAAAATCTGCTGTTCCCTACATTTATGTTCGCATAACTCGTCAAAATGTAGGGAACCGCTGTTTTTTTTTTAAGTTAGTAAAGTTTGTAGTTAAGTTAAATACTTAAATGCATTTTCATTTTTTTTTTCTTCGTGATTGCAGGTTTGAAGGTAAGTAGTGACTATTTCCTCGGACGAAAATCATCTGTTTGACCACTGGACCAGTTTGTTTTATTTCGCAAGATGTCTTGCTCGACAGTTTCTAGTTTTCAACTACGAAAACTTCCAGCAAATTGATTCGTACTATTTCGTGCCACTACTGCTTGACCACACAAACAAACCAAAGACCGTTGTAGGAATACGAAACACATGTTACATAACCCAACTTACGTACAGTCAACAAAAGAGATAAGCATGCAGGATCGTCGGAATAGTTGAAGTTTAGTAAGAAACTGATGGAGTATTTCAACTGAAATTTAATTTGATAAATGAGCTGTTTGTTTTCTATTAATAAAATTAAATTTTATTCGAAAACATCCATCGGTTTCTTTCTACTGATCATACATACTTATCTCTTTTGTTGACTGACTGTACATTTCCTGGTACATACATGCAGGGCTCTGGAGTATTGCTCACGCTCTGTACGTGGTGATACCCGCAGGAGCCTGTTGCTCAACCCAATTACCGACCAGTCGATGCCCGACTGGTTTAATTAACGTTGTTCAGCGTATTACCGCCTATATCGTAAATATACGATGTGACGTCCACACGTTACGAATACTTTTTTTGGGCGGGGGATGAGCTTGTGCGGACGGCTGGTGATGCTCAATTGTTTATTTTGTTTTTGTGCGTTCATTTGTTTAATGATGGTAAAATTAATGGCTTGACACATTGATTTACCTAACTTAAACTGAACTGTGCAGAGTTGTGTTACGACTTACGACGTCAATACTCTTTTCCATTTTAGGGTTCCGTACTTCAAAAAGAAAAACGGAACCCTTATAAAATCACTTCGTTGTCCGTCTGTCTGTCCCTACCTTTTTTCTCAGGAACGCGTGAAGTTATCAAGTTAAAATAATACTTCTCATAATCCGACTCACATTTTTGACCGGTTTTTTTAACCGACTTCAAAAAGGAGATTCCGTATTCGACCCGTATGTATGTTTTTATATCCGCGATTTTCTCAAAAACTAATGAACCAATTTTGATGTTCTAGGAAGGTTTTAGTACATAATACATTAGGTAGATATTCTTATGTACGAAGTTATATGCATAAATGTACTGCATCTACGGCATTTCTGTGCGAATTTTGATGAATCTAGTCGGTGTCTTCAATACTGAAATGAAATGTCTGAAATTACTAAACCATCATCATTTATCATCAAAAATACTAAAAGTAAAGATTAATTATTTTTTCTTTTATTATTTAAAGCCAAGTAGTTACTTGGTCGTGTATCATCTAACGCTATATTAAGGCACAATATCTGTTCGAGTGAGTGCTAAGAGTGTCCCATTTCTCCTATTATATTCGGCAGCCATAGACTAGGGATTGGTAACAAGAAACCGCCCACCCTAAGGCACAGATGACGATCTGTACCACAAAGAAATATAATATACTAGCCCGCGGCTTCGGATGATATATAATTATATATATGACTGACTTACTGTTAGGATTACTTATTATGGATTATTTAAACGATTATCGGTCAGCGTGGAAAGATTTATTGTGTCCAGAGTTTGTGAGGAATTAGGAGATTATTTTCCGCTGACAATCACACACGAGAAAATCTGTACCATTTAAACGTAGACAGAGTAAACTATAGACTGATGCATATCTTCTTTTTCATTCGCACTGCGTGTCGGCTAAGTACAATAATGTGCATAACAAGTTTGACGTTTATGAAGAAATAATAAAAATAAGATCTTTTTCGTGCATCCTAATTCAATAATAGTACATTTACGCAACTGTGAAAATGGTAAGGTGCAGTGTAAAAGCTGTAAAAATTATAGTATGATGAAGATTGCCGAATTTTTTTGTCCCTTTCGGTGACACGGATACCATGAGTCTATAAGTAGATTACTCTGTCTACGCATTTAAAAGACTCTTCCAATTTTTCGAATGGTAGGCAGATGATAACTATTGTGTTTTACTTTTATTCCCAGATCGGCAAGAAATATGAGTGTAACGGGCACATAGACACTTGTACAAGATATAAAATCTGACGATTCGTGAGGTAATGTGAAACCGAAATTGAATCGAGATCGTTTCCGAAAATTTCACACATACAATATCGAATTGGCTGCAGGAACAAACGGTTGGCTGGCAACACTGATTGTACCTAAGTACATAGAACATGTACAATAGTGCAGTTAACAAAGCAAGAGGCGACGGACGGATTGTCGTATTTGAGTACCGGACGGTGCCGTGTTCCGTTAATTCATTTTGGGAGTCAACACGGGCAATTTGTAATATAGAGAGACGCAGTTCCAATCTATCGGCAGCCATGCAGATTGCACGAATACCAAATGAACACTCTGCGATTTATTGCCTCCATACAAATGCTGCAACACAAATGCAGCTGTTTAACGGTTCACTTTGCAATAATGTTTAAGTGGAAGATTCAAAGTTTCAGCACAACGTCCATCATACTTTGCCCATATTTTCTTGATACAAATACAAGCTTAAAAAGTTTCCGAAAGCACGATTCCTGAAGTCTATTTATCGAATTGAACCAATATCCATGTGAACAACACAACTAATTATATATATACTAGCAACCAAATCGAGGAAATATTCTCATCGAATATCACTTACATAGGTACAAATGAGAATATTGGAGTTAATACGTAAATAACATTGCTTGGAAACGGTCAAATGTTTTGGTAGTATGTGTGTTCCGGAAGGAACCGTTGATCTGTCACTATATTTTATCTCGCTATATGTAACTATACAAAGGTAGATATAGACCGATCTTTGAAAGCGGCACACGGCTGGCGCTCGATTCTGCTTCTCTCTCGCCTTTGACATTTTTCCCCACGTGATCGAATTTAGTTGTCAAGTGAGCACAATCAAGCGCTTTTCCATCGAACACTGCAGATGCTCGGAGATACGTCCAAGGACGTATAAGTGTATCTAGAAGTAGTTTTCAACTACCTACGTTTATAAAAATCTGAGAAGATATCCTAAGGATTCTAAGCTTTATTATGAAAGAATTTCTACAGAAACAAAAAAATATGTACTTACATTATGTTTGATGGGGTGAAACTCTGTGAGCCTCACCTGGAATAGTCGGCTAGGTACGGTAGGCCGCGCGTCAGTGATAATAAAATCAGCGGGGTAGGTAATCACGTAACACACTATCATTAGCAAAGGGTTTCATTTTGACAGTTCAACAACATTCATTGCGTTATTTACGTTGTTGAGCAGACACATTTTTCGAACATAATATGAAGCAATGGATTAGCAATATCCTTCAAAATGATTCAGATTGAGATTGATAGTGTGTTACGAAATTAGGGTGCAGAATAAGCTGGCCTCTTAATTGTTCTATTGAGAATCCGTACTAAGCTGGGCTAGCTTAAGTTTAATATGTACTTAATACGTATGCGGCCGACGACCTAAAAAACAGTGTTGTTTGTTTCCCAGAACTTAGTAGAAACAAATGGACCAATTTGATAAAACCTTTTTTCTTGATTTAACGTTGTTCAAAGTACCTAACTTTTTTCTATAAAAAAAGTAAGAATATTATATGAAAAAAAAGCACAAAGAGCCACCCGTAATTCTTGAGAAAGTCTATAAAATTGGACTCTATTTACGAATAAAGGGTTCGCCGAAATTCATACTAATATTATAAATTCGAAAGTACCTAACTCTGTCTGTTACCTTTTCACGCCTAAACCACTGAACGGATTTCGATAAAATTTGGCATAGAGATAGATTGCATCCCGGGGAAGAACATAGGGTAGGTTTAATCCCGATATTCTCACGGAATCGACACTTATGCGGGTGAAACGGAAGGGCGCTACTAGTGTATCATAAGGTCAATAAATTAATATCTTTTGAAATATAAATAAGTAAGTAGATTCTTACCTACGCCTGGCCGGTAATATGGTTTTCTAAACGCGTCAGTTAAAAAGAATTCAGGAACATTTCCTGGAAGGCAAGACCGTGTCGTATTTGTCGCTTGTGGTCCAAGGTGCGCGCAGAATAAAAATGTGATATTCCACTTATGTCCGTTTTAGATAACAGTTTTACTTATATTTACACACTATTCTGTTTAGTGAACTATTACTATAGTATAGTAATATAGTATAGTACATAAATTACGATAAGTGTGATTTAAGTAGTCCATTATAACACGGCGTGAAATTAGTTATTTGCTAAGCGCCGTGCCATAATATAAATTAAGTCACACGTATCGTATACTATTTCAAAGGACGTTTGACCGAAACGCGCACTTAAGTCACAGAAAAGCGTGACCGCCTCAAGTGTACATAAGCAAAAGTGCTGGAAACGTCAACAGTACACCGAGTGTACACCACTATTGTCATTGTGAAAACAATGACTTCACTGCGTCCATTCAACTACTTAGACACGTGGGGTGTGTCGACAGGTACGCGGGCAAACGTGTGAGAGGGGTTTGCGTAAGTCACACAGTGCTATAAAAACTCAAACTCAAGTTGCGTTTGAGTTTTTGAGTTTGAGTTCACAGTGCTATAAAACCAATTCGTTCTTTTTTTGTGCCTCTATGTGTGACCGCTTAGTTCTTCTAAACTACACAATGAATTTAATGCGGTTTTTCACAATCTTTCAGAGAATTTATTCCGGCAGTTTTATGTGTATAAATAGGAATATTGTACCCGTGTGAAGCGCGAGCGGATCACTAATTATTATTATTATCCTGTGATGTCCCTCTGCAGGGAAAATGACTCCTTACTCTCTTTCCACTTCTCTCTGTTCAAAGCTGCTAAGGAACAGGGGGCCTAAAAAGGCCACTTTGGCAGAATCATAAAAGGATAACATTATGAATCAGAGTCCGGAGAGAGACAGTCCGTGTTTTTCTTTTTTTCGCTGCACTACGTAGGTATAATTAAAGAGACTGGGATTGGATTTGGATTGGATTGATTGGTATTTAAGCACAGACAAAAAAAAAATAACTGAAAAATCCTTCACCAATGGTATTTGATATAATACATATGATACGATTAACTTAACAGTTAACTGTCCATTATGGTTCATATTGTTATGCTTTTATGATTCTGCCAAGGTGGCCTTTTTAGACCCCCAGTTCTTGTTGAAGGAGTTCAGCTCATCCCGCCATCCGTCTCATCATCATCCGCCTAGGCCTGTCACGATGTCGCTTGCCATTAAGGGGGACGGTTGGGTCGTAAGTTTGGCCCATTGGTTGCCTGACATGCGGTAGATGTGTCCAGCCCTGTTCCAATTTAGCGTGGCAGCTTTCCAAGTGACTTCAGTTATCTTTGTGATGGAACGGATGGTCGTATTCACGTCGGCCTGATCACTAATAACGACCTCTCAAGTTCCGCTAATGAGACAAAAATTCTTCCAAAACTTCCTTATGTCTCAATACCTATAGATAAGAGAAGAAAAGACTTGGTTTGCATAAAGCCTCAAACTAGACATACTTTTATAAATATATTTTATGTATTTTTAGGTCCGTTCTTAGGTGTAGGTGGGTCATATTCAAAATAATTGTAAGTTACGGATAGGAAACAGATATGAATATTATTTGATTGTAACAGAAAAATAACAGAAAGGAATTATTAGGGCAAGTTTAAATAGCACACGTTTATAACAGGCTACGAGTGCGAAGTCGGTGTGGGTCGCTAGGTGGGTACATAATGAAATAACATTTTGATGATCGTATTTTAGTTGGTATAATTGCCATAAATTCATCATCATCATTGCCATAATGCCTTATCTCCGAAACTACCGAGCCTAAAATTTTGATATTAATATTAAGGCAAAAGGATTCTAATGATTAGAATTATGTAAAGCCATATTTGTTACGGTCGTGAATCATATTTTAATCAACATACAACTTTACACTGACCTGTAAATTGCAAAAAACCTGAGTCAATTTGAATTTCGCGGGCTACCTTGGCGCATCCCCCTTAACTGATACTGAGACGGCCGACGAGAGGCTGGGTACGCCTCGGCGAGGCTGCGCGGTTAGTATAAAAGGCTCAAGCAGTGAGGACTGAGGATACGCAGTAAAACATGCACACACAGACAATACATGGCACAGCAGTGCAATACATGGCACAATATACGCAAACTTTACATACTTCAAATAAATTTAAGTAAGTAAAAAAAAATGTTTTGGCTAACCTGCGGTGCACTAAGTACCTATTAATATTTTATTTTCATTAATTCATACATGAGACAATGTGAATAACGCCTAATCATTCATATCTGTTACGTAACGGAAAAAGTGACAGATAAAATAACGTATATGAATTAATTGCACGTGTCTATCCTACAAATCTATTTATTTCCACACCAATTCACATGATTATACGAATATTTTATAGTTATAACAAATATCACAATACAGCCCTTTCCTAGTATGAGTAATAAAACAGTAAGTACTTACCGCTACTGTAAACGACTCACATTGAATATTTACTTTTAAAAGTCTAATTTTCTTCGACAACGAAACGAGCTGAAAAACTATATTGAACAAAATGGCAACGCGTTTATTCTTACGCGTCGTGTAGTAACAGCTAGTGAACTAATTTTGCCAGTATTTCAAATTTCTTTATTGCCATGGAAATAATGTTAAAATAGCATAACAGAGAAGAATAACAGATATGTGCAAAATCAGGACACTCATTAATAAATTAAATTTGGAGTACACTAAATAGTATTTTATATTTTGTTTAGTAAAGTGTTGAAAGTTTAAACAATATTCTCTGAATATATTTTTTTTTTAACTTTTGTGGAATGGTTCATAATTAAATTATTTTTTTTAGTTTACCGTTAAAGACGTGGACATAGAATACTTGTATGAAACGGATCCTACGCAATGTCTGGTTTAATTTTTTGAAATGAATTGTTTAGGTGTACCAAATGTTTCGTTGTTTTTTATTAAGCTCAAATAAATATTTTATCTGTTTGTTTATGAAATTCTAGTCAGTTGCATCTTGTTATGAAAATAATTGGGTTGGACATTAAGACAGTAGTAAATATACAATTATTTTGAATATGACCCAGGTATAGTGTTAATTGTAAGAAATGTATTGAAATGTTGAGTGAATACTTAGGGACATTTAATTACTCAGACAATGAAAAATTGCTAAAAGTAATACAATAAGTTTATTAATGCTAAGTCCATTTTTATTTAAAAAATATTATTATTATGTAGCTCTATGTTCAGTAACTTAATAGTCCAGTAAAGCACTCAGCGTTGTTAAGTGATGGCCTGAAACACAGGTTTGAATAAACCTACATCAGGCAGGTCGCTATTGAATTCAGTAGGCCTTTAACCAATCTAAATAAGTTATACACTAGATTTATTTTAGGCATAGTTTAATATTTTCTTCATCATTTATTTATTTATTTAATACTTCAAGCACAAAAATGTACAGAGGCAGACTTAATGCCATAGGCATTTTCTACCAGTCAACCTTTGCATAAACATTGAGGAATAAATATTTTAAATATAAAGATACGCATAAACCTATTAAAACTATGAATATAATAGGTATATACCTAATTACATATTAATATAAACACAAATAAATATACAAATATATAATATAAATAAATACATGAATAATAATAATAAATGTAACTTTGTAATGATGTAACTTCTATGTAATTTATATAATTATGAACTTATTCTTAAAAATTATTCTTATTCTTAAAAATTATTCTTCTAATTGATTTTCTATTGTATCGTAATATATAGGGCACGCGCGGGGCTTGACGAGTTAAAATAAAAAAACTGGCCAAGTGCGAGTCGGACTCGCACACGAAGGGTTCCGTACCACAAGGCAACAACGCCGAAAAAAACACGTTTGTTGTATGGGAGCCCCCCTTAAATATTTATTTTATTTTAATTTTATTATTTATTTATAAAGTAAAAATACAACTGAGTATATACAACGAAAACATCCATCGGTTTCTTACTAAACTTTAACTATATCTGACGACCCTGGTTACTTATCTCCTTTGGTGACCGTACACCCACATTTCAGCAGTTATGTTGAAGTCCCATGTCTACTTAGACATTTTGAATAGAAAATCCTTATAACACTTTATCTAACCTGGGAAACGACCCCAGGATCTCATGCTCAGCAGTAGCGCTTGCAACTACTAGACCAATGAGGCAGTAAATTTTTAATTAAATGTAAACTAGTATAATTTTACTTCGGGATCTGGGATGGACTTCCCTTGAGTAAATAACGTCCAAATTAAGTTTTTTTATTTCTAATTTGTAATCCAATCTCTGCAGCTGGATTCAGGTAAAACAAACTAATCTATATTGACAAAAGGGAAGCAGAAGAGTTAGGAAAACGTTAGGATAGCGATTTAGTTATTTGTGCGAGCTGCAATTTTCTATTCCAAACATTTTTAGAAACAAAAAGATATTAAAAATGTAAATTCTTCAGTTGCTCCTAGATCCTATTATAAAATAAAAAGTAAAAACTGAAATAATAATATTATAAGTAATTAAAATATAAATAAAAACAATGAAAATGATTTGCTCGCAGTAAATGGAGTTCCTTTGTGAGAAGGAGCGGACCCGCGAATGTTTGTTTGAACCAAACAATGAGTCTGCAATTTGCGGCCGGCGCGGCGTCGCTTTGTTGATGCGAATCAAAACCTTAACAAAATAGAGCTTAGCGGAAACAAATTTAATTATTTCATCCTGAACACACAAAATTGTAAACCACTTTGAGGTTATTCTTTAAAGTAACTCGCTGTTTTTCTTCATACTTTTCCTCTTTTCTTTACAACGTCTTACCTATTATAATGAACGCGTTGAATTACCTACAATAATAATGTTCAATGCGACATAATTACTGCATTGTTAAATGTGTGTGTGTGGGGGTGTGTGTGTGTGTGTCTGGCTGTTTGTGCATGTGAGTTTAAATGTTTGTAAACGCACCCACAATACAGGAGAAATTCCTAGTGTGGGGCAACGTTTAAAAAAAAAAAAAAAAAAATTTAAGTTTACGGCAAGAAGCGATATCTATGAAGAGAGATCTCTGTTAACAGTGCTTCCTATGGACCGAGATATCTACAAACAATGTTTTCGGCGAAACGTGCTGTTTAGGAATAGAGATTTCTATTAGCTTTGCTTTCTGTATGTAGTCGTATCGTACAAGCGTGTTTCTATCTTAAGTTCAACACTCAAATCCATCTCCCCCACTAAATAGATATAAACCGTGGGTATTACGTACAACAAATTAGTATGTAAGAAGAAGCGTACATAACTACCTAATTGCGGTTTCCTATGAGAAAACTGAGAATCTGTTCATTGTTCAGAAATAGGTAAGTAATGCTTTTGTCAATTATACAATTTTTTTTTTCAGTATGATGTATTTACACTACCCAACACCTTTCACCACTCTAAACTTACACAAACAAATCACGCGCTAAAACACACAAACTTTTTCAGGTTTTTTTTATTTTAGATCATCTACTGATGCATCTTTTTGCATGCCTTTTGGGCTAATATGTATTGTTGTCTGTTTTGAGGGGTCTGGCGCTGTATGCCGAGATATAGGACTCGTCCTAGTTCGGCTACAGATGCTCCCATATTATATACTACCAAGTACTAGCTTATAAGTATGTGTAACCCGTTGTATTATTTTTTGTGAAATAAATCAATTAATAAATTTACTTACAAAAAAAAAACTGTAGTTAAATAAGGGTATCATTTAAGCTATCACCAATTTAATTAGTTTTGTGTTTCTTAAATAATAGGGTTTGTCCTCCAAATAGTAGATCTGTCACCAAAATGTAGTCACCAAACAATGCAAAATCAGTTCCACAATAAATCACCTAAAATCCTGAGATATAAGGTCTATAATAATTTTTTTTTTAAATAATCTCTTTTTCCATATTTTTTTTCTTTAAAATTTAGTCGTTTCTGGCACTCGCCGGCCGCTGCCGCGGCACCGCTCGCTTCGCTCGCTCGGCTCGTGCGTAGGAGGTCACAGTTTTAGCCTAACCTAACCTAAGCATTTTTTTTTAAATAATTAACCTCGTAACTAATTCGGTTCTCGATAATGTCCATTTCAAGTAACAAAACTGTTATTATAAGAACGAAGTTTATATTCATGTAATGCAATATAATTTTATTGGTTATCGATCTCTTATTTTACACATATATTAACATTAATTTGATAATTCATACCTGGGAACAATTTTTGTTTATCTGAGAACGAAAATATTTCGTGGCGATAGATCTATTTATTAGGTGATACAACTTGATGACAAATATAAATTTTGGTGATAGAAAATATAGTTCCCGTTAAATAATAATTATGAATGATGCAATTTTCTTTCCAAGGAATTGTTAAGTAGCCTGTTGCAAATCTTTGTGCAAACGGCAACAAAACTATCGTAAAAGAACCCTCATAGTTAAATAATAATTATGAGTGATGCAATTCATTAACATTTCTTTCCAAGCAACATTTTAATTGTTAAGTTGCCCGTTGCAAAACTTTGTGCAAACGGCAACAAAACTACCGTAAAAGAGCCCTCATAGTTAAATAATAATTATGAATGATGCAATTCATTAACATTTCTTTCCAAGCAACATTTTAATTGTTAAGTTGCCCGTTGCAAAACTTTGTGCCAACGGCAACAAAATTACCGTTGAAGAGCCCTCATAGTTAAATAATAATTATGAATGATGCAATTCATTAACATTTCTTTCCAAGCAACATTTTAATTATTTAGTTGCACGTTACAAAACTTTGTGCAAATGGCAACAAAACTACCGTAAAAGAACCCTCTTATGCAAAACGAGTGTATACAATACATATTATTGAGAAGCCATTTCAAAGAGTGAATAAAATGCAGACGGGGACCATTTTATATCTCGGAATAGTAAGAAGTGTGACTTATTTTACGGATTCACTGCAATAATTTTCACTTCATTGTGTAAAGAACAAAGACTTTCTTCTGTTGCTTATATTCAATGTCATCGTTTTTACCCAAAATAATTTATTCCTTTCCGTTTTTTCTCGACTCTAGCACTTATTAAAGCCATTAAGTTAATGAATTGCTTTAATAATCCTTTCTTTTAATTTAAATTCGACTTGGTACGATCTTAAACTGGGCGGTTCATTTTGTTAATAAAGGACGTACAAATATTCATAAATAAGAGGCAGTCCTACGTGAAATTACTATATTATATATTCAACTCTAGTTATTTCTAAAACGGAAATTATACTTGATAGAATACTGGTTTTATGAAATTATGAGCTTTAAAAGTAATCAAGCAACAAATAAAAGCTATGGAAATATATTTATTTTCTGAGAAAAGATTCTCTTGAGGAAATTGGTATTGAAGGAATCTGAAATTGAACAGTTATTAAAAAAGAAAAGAGAATCGATAACAGGCTGTCACGGACATAACGTTCCATATACTTATTACATACTGGAAATTACGTTAAAGATTAGGTTAAAAAAAACACAAAAGAAAAATCTGCAGATTTTGTCGCAAGCTCATCTCAACGACACTCAACTTACAGTTTAAGTTCTTGAAATTACGGGTATTGCCCCTCAGATAAAAGAAAAAATACCCAAAGCCGTATTAAACAGCACACACACACACACCCCCACACACAACAAAACAAACACATGCAAAGCCCGGAGCGACAAAGATTGCACATTGAGCCCGACACAGAGTAAACCTTCCGACAAGCTCCAATAATCACGTTGACGACAACCCCGAGTACAGTCACGAGCATAAGTATGTCTACACTTGGCTTTATTCAAAGGCAATTTCCTCCTTTATTTGTGAATGAAATTGTATGTTATTACGAACATAGTATTTCCGAACCTATAGATTTATGTAAAGTGTCGTATTTCAACTTTGCATTCATTATTTCGTGAAAAAATCGCAATTGAAAGTTGCCAAGTGTTGACATATTAGTGCTTGTGACTGTACACCCGAAAGTATCCGAGTGGAAGCACCACACAACACCATTCACGTTGATATTTAATTTGTTACTAACATCCTGGCATCAGCTTCTGTCGTATTAGCGAAACTTTATACGATTTCCGGGAACTAGGGGAACCCAATTAGCAATATCATCCGGCCTGAGAGTATAACGAGAGTGGAGTGGCAATAAGCGCCGGCGCTGTACAGTTAACATACTGCAAATTGCTGTTAAATTTACTCAAACTCCCTTGTTACGTCTCGAATAGAAGATAAGCACTGATTCCGCAAATTGCATAAGAGTTCCGGTTTTGTTGAGCGTCGCGTTTACCCGTTTGGGACTGGTAAAAGGCGTAGGATTTAACCGAGGTAATTTATTTCTGGAATTTTCAGGTGATTATAGAGGTGAAGCAAATAATATACACGTCGTAAAAGGAAGTCAGACTGCTTTCACGTAGAGAATAATGTCAAAATTTAAATTATTTACAGCATATTATTGTATTGATAGCCGCTTCGTGATACCTATATAATAATATGTATTTTGCATTGACGATATTGTTGTGCGTTTTGTTTGTGCAGAATAAACCATTTTTTTCTTAATCATCAAAATATTTTATTTCACTAAGGGCTATTTTTTCAATCGGCAGATATTTTATCCGAGGAATAGTTTTGAATTTTTGACAGTTTTTC
The DNA here is from genome assembly GCA_963082905.1 of Oligia fasciuncula. Lineage (NCBI taxonomy): Eukaryota > Metazoa > Arthropoda > Insecta > Lepidoptera > Noctuidae > Oligia > Oligia fasciuncula. The sequence goes on from OY720387.1 coordinate 15,343,000, forward strand.
CATACAAAATCTGCCGGACGTCAATTTAATTCTACGAATAAAAATTATCGGCCATAATTAAATAAAATATTTTGATTACTACTTATGAAACGTCAGAAGCTAGGTGCACGGTTCCAATTGGTCGTTTCCTATGTAGAAAAGTCGACAAGAAACTCCACGGTAACTATTTTAAAAATAATTGGCTTTTACAATGTTGTTTTCAAATTACAGTGTTAGCAGGTATGGGAGGACAGTGTTGGCCTGTCAACAAGTACTAACAAAATCATCATCATTAGTAGATAAATCTATCCGCAACGCAGGTAGTTGAAGTTTCCTACCCAGACAGGTGCGTCATGTTTACAACTCACGGGGACGAAATAGAAACTTTGCTAAGTTCGCAGTGTCCAGCCAAGCTGTGTCCCACCACTAGTTAAGTAAGCATATGACGGCCAACTAAGTGTTCCGTTCCATAAGTAATTCAGTCCAACTGTTTAACCACTTAGTAGCGTGGACACGAATGATGTATGGGGAATGTAAGGCTTGACTACGACTAAGACTGGACAGGTCCTCTCAATCTGTGTGGTTCTTTCCTCAAAAGACCACCTCAGACATCGATCTACATGGTCTTCATATAACCTGACCAAGATTATGTCTGGACTTTAAAAGAGACTGTGACCTCTGAGTTTGTTTCGGCCTTTCTTCTCAGAGTAGTCAGATAGGAAACGCCGACTTCATCTAGTTTAAAAAAAAAAACATGATTGACGTGTAAAAGTGTTTGTACAAACCTACTTACAAAAATAAAATCATTTCATTTCATTTCATTACACGGGCAGCACGACTTGGAGCACAGAGGTATTTATATTAATTGGGAAACAAACAGATGCAATAATCAACATAAGTTATTAGTTATTATCTATGCATTTCTGTGGATGTCTAGTTAAGGCATTAGCTCCATTTCCATTTTGGCATTAGGTAAAGTGCTAAGGAAAGAACACAGGTGGGTTTTAGTCAGTGGGAGTCTGACGATGATGATGACGATGATGGGATGTGTGATGATTACCCATACGAAAAAAAAAAATTTGTTAATTATTTCTATTTTCTTTTGTACTGAATGATTCCGTGCCCCTTGGTGTGCTGAGCATGGGATGGTTTGATGCCCAAATAGTGCAAAGTTTTCCGTCTGGAAATTCTCAGTAGCAGTCTTGATTCGTACAGAACCTGGTTAATAGATACAGGATGGTGGCCTGGTGTTTTAAAATACAGGCCTTTTTATTTTTGATGGTGGGAAATAATCAAATGACCCCTCCCGCTCTGGGTGGAGCGGAAAGGAGTGTCAGACTCTTACTGACTAAAACCCACCCGTGTTCCTTCCTTAGCCCTTTAAGTTCCGGGCCAGCGGTAACCCTTTCGGACGATCCCGCTGACTACGCCTAGTTTAGGAACCAGTCTCTCACAGTTTAATTAAAACCTTTACGTATTTTTCCTTATATAATTTATAATAATAATAATAAAAATTTATTGCATAAAAGGTGTTGCAGTAAAAACATTAAAAACAGTTGCACTTTACAATGAACACTGGTATACAACATAAATGGTTGGGGTAGATAGGCTGCATAATAGCCTGTAGTAAAGAGAAACAGTGCCGTATCCCTCAAGAATGGAGAAATCAATTGCTTAGTGTTACAATTAAAAAAATAATGATATTAGTTTTAATAACATTAAACAACAAATATGGAATATGCCTGAAAGTATTAAAGTCTATATCAGATATGAGTAAGTGTGCTGTGTGGGTGTATGTGTGTGTGTGGAAATAATTTAGTGAGAAATAAATCTTGTAGGCTCGCCCCTATTACCTTGGACATATAATAACTGGCGGCAATAATGAGTGTATGTATATACATATACTATACATTACAGTTTCTGTCTATCCCTTCAAAGGATGTAGGCGAGATGCTTTGTGATATACGAGTACGTCCGTCTGGAGCCTTCCATTAAGATTTTTTTAATATCCTAGGAGTACTTTTTATTTCCTGAGCGTGTTTTGAAAATAAAACCGTGTTCAAGAAATTTTGAAACGCTTCTTGGCATTTTACTCAGGAATCCAAAATCTGTGCCCAAAACGATAAAAAAGTTGATCTAATGAGGTCTGTCCTTGGTAACACTGCGAGAATGTCAATCAGGTTTAAAAGATTTTTTCACGAAGTTACTCAGCTGTTTATTTATTCAGGGACGCTCCGAGTCCGTTTCTCCGTCGTTCAAGACAATCCCTGGCTTCTCCGCTTTGACCAACGACGATATTTCTCTTTGGCTTTGACCGATGTTGCTATAAAAAACCAAGTGGCCAAGTGCCTGTCGCACCACGCATAGTGAAGGGCTCCGTAGTTGGGATGAATATTTACTCATACACAGTATTGATTTTATCGACCGCAAAATTAAGTTTCTATTTCATACTTAGTGTTTTTCGAAAAAAACAACGGAAAATAAAGCTATTACTGCAGTTGTAACCGAAATTATCCCATTTCTCAAAAGCTACAAACCTAAATAAAAAAGTCACTAAGAAAGGTCATTTAAATCATTCTAACTATGGGATCTAACGATCCACACCACACGCGTACCTACCTATGTGACTTGAATTTTTTTGTTCATCCCTCGGTTGTCCCCATAAATGGGGACCTCTAATTAATTATTTCTTAATTTCACTTCATCTTCGTGTCGTTGGCACGACTGTATTTTAAATCTTGTTTTACCAAAACTTTGGCAATTTTACTACTCCATTGTTTTGCGGTGCACTTAGTACACCTTTTTCCAACCTTTCATCGACATAATAATAATAATAAACATTTATTTCAGACAATATCCATATTTTAACACACACATTTAAAAAACTAATTCACATCAAAATAAAACAAACGAAACACAAAACAACACACAAAATAAAAAGCAGTTAAAAGACAGTTACACACATTAGGACCGGGAGGAACTGTCCACTGCTCACAGTGCAGTATGCAAACGTATCCAAATTGTGCAGCCTCCAAATAAAATGTGTGACATCCATCCGACAGACGGACATAACGAAATTATAAGGGTTCCTTTATTTCCATTTGGGTACGGAACCTCGACTAGAATTTGAAACATCGTGAGTTCAAATTGGTTTATATCAGAATTATATAAACGTCAGTCAACTACAAAACTCTACGAGGGCTTTACAGTTGACTGACGTCTGACGTTTGACGTTGACTGACGAATCCAGAGCGCCAATAAAAATGGACGTGTTAAAAAATCGCCCGTGCGTATCTGGGCTTACTCTTTTGTCTAGAACTTCTAAACGGAATAAATTTTCGTGGTAAAGTTGTTCTCTGACTCTCTGTACACCCGTGAATATCTAAGGACTTACCTTAAAACTCGCTTCCAGACCCCGCCATCCCCTTCTAACCTAACCTATCCGAGTCGGGATGCCCCATGTTCCGAGCTCGCTTCGCTCGCTCTTGTATCCTAAATTTGGGCATTCTCAAAAATCATCCAGATGCTTTTCGCCATATTTTTAGGTGTTCTATACGATAAAATCGAGAAAATAAACAATTTAACAAAAAAAAAAAATTGTAAAATTTTGTGTTTTTTCCTCAGTGCCCCGTTACGTATACCTACTCCAACCCTCTCCACGTGTTCCCGCGGTGGGAACACGTTAGGCGCTGCTTATACTATTTTTTAATACTAACACGCGAGCGTGCAGCCGCGCGAGTTTTAGAGTAAGCCCTAAAAGTCCATAAATAGAACTAACGCGATTATAAAATAAACAACCTATATGCGTTCGTAAATGGATCAATTGCAATACCGAGAGTTATATAAGAGATAAATGCATGACAATACATTTTTCTTATTATATAAATACCTAACTGATTATCTAATTGACATCCAACATTTATTTGAAAATCTTTTATTCAAGTACCTGTATGGAATAAAATTAAATACTTGTACAGAGCGGATCCTTTATTAGATCTGCATCAACAGGCACTCTCGACTTGACTCAATTCTTTGGGACGGCAGTCGATATTGATAACAACTGTATGTACCTACTATTGCAAGAATGTATGAGTAAATCTTCTTCTTCTTTATTGAAGAATATGACCTATTCTTATAACGGATTTTTTAATATTTTTGTAGCAATTTTATAGTTAAAGCAGTCAAGTTTTATATTTATACATATTTTCTTGTGCACGTGGGTAAATGATAACAGCAGCACGGGTCGATCGAAGGTTGAGCTATGCTTACCGCAGTCAGTTCATGGACGGATGACCATCTATTACATATCGAGACCAAAGGGTCTCGACCGTCATTCATTGATCTTTGACAGTCTTTACGGGCCCAAAAGACCCAAAAGCCCATAAGTCTGGCAACCAGTCTTACCAAGGGTATCGTGTTGCCCAATAACTGTGTTGTAGAGGACAGATTGGTAGGCGCTTGGTGTAAAATACTGCAGTGCGATTCTGTAACCATCGCACCGTGAAATCTTAGGTGAAGTGAGCTGTCAATAGTGTCAATTCCTAGCAAAAACAAACTCACATCACCTAAGTTTTCACGGTGAGATTTTTACAGATTCGGCCGGCTGGTATTCAGATGCATCCTGTTAGACTGGAAGCCGACCCCAACATAGTTGTAAAAAGGCTGATCCTGCGGTGGTACCTATTCTGTAAAAATCTCATCGTGAAAACTTAGGTGAAGTGAGCTGTCAATAGTGTCAATTCCTATCAAAAACAAACTCACTTCACCTAAGTTTTCACAGTGAGCGACCGGCTGAGTTCTTAATTAAAGTAGTTAACTGAACTGCAATTCTCACTGAAATCCTAATTAATGTTATTTTAACACAAACATGTTGGTTGCATGATATATTAATGTCGAATCGATATATATCAACGCAGGTACGGTGACATCATTTGACGACAATGAAATCTATACCTACAAATAAATAAAATTGAAGTGTCTGATTGTAATATCGAAATAACAGCTTTTTACTAAATTTATATATGAAACAACTATTGCTGCTGCTGCTGCTGTACTTCTTTATTTGTATTTCTGTCTGTTTATTCCGACTATTCTCCGAAACGGCTGGATCGATTTTATATGCAGTAAGACTACTTTTATTTTAGAAAAAACCCGGCAATAGCGAGTCGGACTCGCGCACTGAGGGTTCCGTACCATGAAATGGGTGCATGAAAGGAGCCTCCCCGAGCGACGTATCTACAGAACCACTATACGTCCGGCGCACCCTGGGCAATCAGCGAGTTATCCACGCTGATTGGCTAATCCTTTCACCACGATGGCAATCCAAAGTCCACTTATAAAACCGGCTCTGTGCGTAGTCTCAATTAATATCGAAGGGTTCTCACGAGACAAATCTGAAATTCTTTCTGATGTCTACCGCAAAACTCAATGCGACATTCTTTGCGTTCAAGAGACCCATCGAGATGAAACACAAAGCCGGCCACACATCCCTGGACTTACGCTTATCGCCGAGATCTGTCACCCAAAGCACGGTAACGCAGTGTTTGCTGCTCCCGGCGTAAGCATACTATCCACCAAGTGCTCAAACGAGAACGGCATAGAAATTATCACCGTTGATGTGGGCAACTGCACCGTCACTTCCGTTTTTTTATAAGTTTTTAAATTTTCATCGGCGAGGCCTATATTCGTTAGAGAATTGTAGAATATTGCAGTTTTAGGTTAGCGCCGTCTCTTGACCGATAGTGGAACTAATGTAACTTTTGTTGATGATTTCTGAAAAAGTGTACTATTTAGAGACATCGTTTTATTTTACCTGTAATCTTTACATAAACTTCTATTACATAGATTTTCAGATTTTTCTCTTTGCAAACTTCTGAGACGGGACGGAGGGGGGGGGGGGCGGCGACGGTATTTTTTTTACATTTTACATCAAAAGTCGAAAAATATGCGGCCTAAAAAAAAAGAAAAAAAAATTTGAGAATGTGCAAACCGCGCTCTTTTATATAATATCCCACATGCCCTAGTAGCCCCACTTCGAACTTTTCAGACCTACTTTCAGTAATTGTTGCAAAAAAAAAAAATCTTTCATATTTGCAAAATAGTTGGGCAAACTTCATCTAAAACAATTCCAAATTTCAAGTTGATAGCATTAGTAGTTCTTGAGACATCCAGCTGTGACAGACAGACAGACAGACAGACTGAGTCTCACCATAAGGGTTCCGTTTTACTATTTTGGTACGGAACCCTAAAAAAAGAACAAAATTAAAACCAGCCAGCCAGTCACAAATAATTTCCTTGTAAAATGTTTGCTTCTTTCAATCGTTGTTAGAATTTGGTGGCAATTCATCGGGAATGAACACTCTTGACGTTGCCATGGCGCCATCTTTAACCTATTAATAACGAATATGAGCTCAATAGAATAGAAGTACAGTCACGAGCTTACGTATGTATACACTTGGCTTTATTCAAAGGCGATTTTCTCCTTTATTTTTGAATGAAATTGTATGTTATTACGAGCATAGTATTTTCGAACCCACCTTATATGTAAAGTGTCGCATTTCAACGTTGCATTCGTTATTTCATGAAAAAATCGCAATTGAAAGGTGCCAAGTGTTGACATATTAGTGCTCGTGACTGTACACACCTATTAAAATAATATTTTGCTGTCTAGTTGAGACGTAATATGACGCTGAGAAGGTATACTATGTACAGTGGCTTCCAAATGTTAGTTGACATTTTTCCACTTCAGCTGTAATGCCACAGTACTTATGATTTAAGATAAAAAAAATATCAGGTACTCCTAAGGGATTAGGTACTTGATTATTTTTTATGATAAGTCTAAGTTAGTTAAATTAAAGTCAACAACAACGTTATAGCAGTTCAAACATTTCTAATGTGGTGTGTCACAGCTGAAGTGGAAAAATGTCAATTAGCGTAAATTTTAGGTGAAGTGACCTGTCGATAGTGTCAATTTCCAGCATCAAGTGGAATGACAGCTAACTTCAGATACTTCTTCAAGTTTTCACGGTGATATTTTTATGGCAACGGTATCTTGGCTGTTATTGCCGCTCGTTCCACTAAAATCCCCTGGACCAGTCCCCCTGAGGACTACACAGCACTCAATGTTCCACTACGATGCCCTAGTGGATCACTTAAAACACCAATTTCCTTTTGAATCGCCTAATTGTTTAAGGACCTTATTAATATTGCAGATGGGCTGGACACGTGTTACGTCCAGCACTGGGTCCTATTCACATTACATAATCAGCCTATAACGTTCCCACTGCTGGGACACAGGCCTCCTCTCTGTGTGAGGGAGTGGGCCGTAATCCACCACGCGGGCCCAGTGCGGGTTGGTAGAAGTCACATGTCTTCGAATTTTTAATTCTAGGACATGCCGGTTTCCTCACGATGTTTTCCTTCACCGTCTTGAGAGCAGTGGTGATGAAATAATTTACACAAAGTAAAGCGCCTGTCAGGGTTCGAACCTACGACCTATATCTCGTAAGTCGCGGTTGTTACCACTGGGCCACCACTACTCACAGTAGGTAATAAGTAATTATAATTTTTTTTACTACTAACACAGACTAGTTTCATAAGTTTGATTGTACGAATATTTTATGGATTTAAAAGTCTGAATTAAAAAGTTTTTTTTTTCTTTTGACCGGTTGGTATCAAAACATAATTTTTCTTTGGGTAGACCAATCATTTCATCGTATCGCAATTTTCTTAGGTTCTTGCTTCACCGCCATAGCGGGTTCAATGATGAATGCGTAGGTAGCAGTAAAAAGACTGTCGGCCCCATCGTTGATAAGAATATAATTTTTTAATACAGTTGCTCAAAAAGTGGTGTATTGCAGGGACGTATAGCGTTCGGGATATGGGCTATTACATACTAGTGCTTTTTTTTACCTTTCCCGAACTCGTGCGTGTCTCTTTCCCAACTGTCAAAATAATGTCTATTAAAAAGAAAAACCAACCATGAAGTTTTTACTAAAGAGTTTTTGTGATTCATACAAATACGTATATTTCTAAAAAGAAGCTACTAATTTATTTCAATATCAGATTTAATGATTTAATTGAATGAGTTAGGTTAGGTTTCATTTCATTTGATCTCATTAAATTTCATTTTCATTTCATATCAATAAAAAAAATATACTGAAGACTAAGCTGTATGGATAGTTCCCTTTGCCTAACAAAATGGGTGAAGAAAAAAAAACTCTGCTTATATTCTACGGTTGGCGCCATTTTCCAGAAATTTTCTTTGCGAGTTTAGTTGTTTGTTGCACAAAATGAGTAATTTCGACCCTATTTTTTTTTAATTAACACCACCGGAACTAAGTATAATTGCACAAAATGCTTCGGAGAACATTTTACCGGAAAAGTCAAAAAGTCGTTACATATCCACATACGACTAATTTTTTGCGTGGAGAGAAGAGAAAAAAGCAATAGGTACCTATTGTGTTTTTATTATTTTATTAAATTGCTTCATTTTTTCGCAACTGTATTAAAAATAGTCGTTCAGTACACCTGCGGAACCGTCATTGCAACTTGTTCCGACTGTCAACCCTCGCCTTCGGCTGCGCCTCGGCTCGGGTAGACATTTGTCGGAACTCTTTGCAATGACAGCCTTTCCGCACTTGTAATGAAATATACTATTACAAACCTGCCGCTATTCTGTAAAAAAACCATGAAAACTTAGCGGAAGTGAGCTATCATTCCATCTGATCCTAGGAATTGCCACTGTTGGCAGCTAAGTTATCACTGGGAGATTTTCACAGAATAGATAGACTGGTTCATATTAATAGTAAAAAAATATAACCTGTACTGATTGGCTCAAAACTGCAAGTTTAAAATGTTTAGCAAGAAAACCATTTTCGATGAACAGACATAATACCAAGGAGGGTTCGCTACAACAGTTATAATAAGTTTACATTGTCAAAATCCCAGTCTTGGAATTGGCCCAATCTGATTGCACTCTCGCAGAATTGTGAAAGCGGAGATAAGATAACCTAAAATAATTGTTACCTATTTATGATTGCTTTGTGTAAAAAAGTAAAACGGTCCGGCGACTAATCGGATGACGATAATTATCGGTTATCGTAAATCAAACGTGAATGTGCCGTAACTGTGAAAGGCCTCGGGCAGTGCTGCTAAATGAAGATTTGTAGCTGGTAATAAAATACTTGTGTTGCCCGCATCGTTGGTATTGCACTACGGACAATGGCGGACAAACTGGGAATCGTATGAAAATCGGATCCAGCGATTCACAATGAGCTTTTCGAATAATTCGCATTACATTTTCCGCAAATACGTGTTTCGCAATTCAATTTTATTTAATGATGTTAAAAATAATTACATGATTTATTGACCATACCCAATATTATTTTATTTTAATGAATAAATGTGTCTGTAATGAATAAGTGAAATAATACTTTGATGATGCAGTGTTCTGAGAAGTTCTTCAGTTCAAAGTTTACGTTGAGCTGTCGCAATTTGAATGACTCATTTCGACCTGGCAAAGTTTATTTTCACCGATCACATTTACTGTTTAATATAAATATTCCTGGAAAACGACCGAGGAGAGGCAGAGACCGCCAGCCATTGACCTGGTAGTCAAATATAAAAAGAGACGTCAAAAAAGTCCAATTGCCTGAACCGACAACCCAAGACAAAATAATTTGGCGCAAAAAAGTTAGGAGACCCGATCCCAAATAACGGGACTAGGGACAGAAGAAGACTATTCCTGGAACACGACCGCTGTGCGCCATTGAACACAAAGTGTCATATGCCAGCCACAATACACCTGATTCGCAGAATGCAACATGTAAATTAATCCACGCTTCATACCACGCAATGAGTTCCATCTCATGCGTTGTCAACGACAATATATTGCGTCGCGAATTGACTTCGGTGGCGCTTTTAGGTCGGGAATGTTGGAATATCCGTGAAACAAACGAGGCATACACAATCAAAAAGCTGATAGCTGCTTTTATTAGCAAGGAGTGAGTACAACACAGAGCTCTCGTGGATTTGTCGGTGCAGGTAAACTCTAGCATTCTGTCGCGTAGAACGCAATCTGCACGGCTGCTGTGCCGATATTGAAACTACGAACGGTACGAACTGTTGACTTTCATCGCATGAATTGTGCGCGGAATACGTGCGATTTTTCTTTGATCTTTTTGTTGGTGCGGAAACTGGAACGTTAGCTGGTCTAGCGCGTGATTGACTGGAACGCATCATTTTGAAGATTGGATGTGTCGAGTGACAACATTTGAGCAAAAAAAAACCTTGTGAGCACCACGCTTGCTTATTAATTTTTGTATGTACTCTGTCTGAGACAGTGTTTATCAAAACTGCGGATTTCGGAAGCACTTGCCTTAACTTTCGTTTCTCCGCCATAGATATTTTCCAGAACCTGAATGCTCCAAAAGAAGAAAATCTCCAGTTAAGTTAAAGTTCGCGTTTACCATCCATATTATCTATCTTCGTCGTCGCTTAGTGTCAATTTGCGTTATAATGGCGTCACCACCTCGCCCTCGCTGCGTTCCCGCTTCGATACAATTTCAGAAAAACTAAATTTAAATTGAAGCGGTATCGCCTATCGGAGTGTGTCGTGCCATTGTTTTTCTTTTATGAATATTTTATCGAAGCGAGGACGTACCTAATAAAAAGTTGTTCCTATATCCGAACTAGAGTGCATTGAACCTTAGATACTAGCTGCCTTAGTAATTTCACCTTTATTTTGGGTTTACTCACTAAGTTTTTAATTCGGAATCTCAAGTAAAATATTCAAATGCATACGGCCGGCTCGAAGGACCAAAAAATAAATGTGTGTGTGAATCCGTACACTTTCTGATATTATAACTGGTGATTCTATTAAGATGACGAAATAAAGTCGACCGCCGCCGTGAATGTTCGTTAAACCGCTTTAATGAAATATATTTTTACATATTCTTTGCAATAGGTAAAAATGCTGTATGTGCAGAATGCACAACGTGGACAACGTGTCGCTCGTGTATTTGGGTACGGTGCTCAAATACACGCGTGGTGAAATTGTCGACGGCAGCCGCCTACGCGTTTGAGTAATGTACGGTTACGTACAGATAAAGATATTTGTACAGTTCGCTTCACAAATAAGGTACCCCCCTTGGTATTGACATCAAACCTATTTAAGTTTTTCGTAATGTAACGTAAGTGGCGTGTTGGTCTAATGGTTAACACTGCGGCTTGGCAATGCGGTGGTCACGAGTTCAAATCCGCGGATGAGAAGATTTCTTTTTCCTTTATTTTATTTATTTATTTATTTACCCTTGTTTTTAGTTTCTTTATTAGGTGATTTTCGTTAATTATTATTTAAAAAATCAAATGGAGGTTTGTAATAAAAGCTAGGCATTTTGATAAACAATATTCATTTATTTTTCTAATTACATTTCTAGGACTTCATGGAATCCACTTCCAGGTTGAGTATACAGTTTTCTATCTGTGTTAAATTGGGGTTATTTACTTAGAATATTAACTAAACACAAAAGAGAAAGAGATACCCTGGATGAGGTTTAGAACGTTTAACACTAGATAAAGGTTCGTTTATATATATATATTTATAGAAACATTTTATTATTAAAAAACAGATTTTTTTTATACTTACTTATCGGAAAAGACCTTTAAAAAAAAAGAAATTTTGTCTTTTGTGTCTGTGAATTACAGAGGAAGAATCAACATGCTAAACTATAATAGTATAGCAATATACATCTTTCTCTTTTATCACATTTTCTAATAACCCTTATTTAACACAACATTAGAAAAATGTGTGAGGTCAGATGGTGCATCGTTAATACATTACAAGACTACTTGTAAACCAGATTATCTGGATTGATAATAATTATAAAGGTTGTTTGTTTTTGATTAACTACGAGATAAGGATCCCACAAATATTGGGAATTATTAACACTTGCTCATATATGTTCCAACGCAATTTTATCAGATACATTACACAATCAATCTGCCGAGTAAATTGCCTTATAATAACGGAGAGGATGTCACAGTCTATCACTTCTTGAAGTTTTGAAGGGTGCCACTAAATGAACTTTCACAATATTACGTTGTCGCTCCATTTGTATTTTCTCTGGCCTTGGCGATCACATTTCACATCACCCGTCGCTTGATACCTTTGTATCCATCTACGAACTGTTTTTCTCTGCAATGAAAATAATAATATTAGAAATACATAAAAACATCCAACTAGTAAGTAATAATGCAACATTATTGCAACAATAAATAGGTAATATGTGGAAGTATAACATAAATCTTACCGTTATGCCCATAACTCGTGCTATTTTCTTTATGCTTTGTTCCTGTTCCCAGATAACAACAATTTTAGCCTTCAAAAAAGTTGTTAATCAAACCATACCATCGGTTAATAGAATCAACTGGTCAAAAACTTAATAAATTTGATAATATTACGACGAAGATAATTACACACAAGCGAATCGGCACGAAAACGAAACCATTTAAAAAATAATTATACCCTCAATCACAGTTTACTAAATAAAGCGAAGAAGTATTCTAAATTCAACCTTAACTCGCAGTTCATACAGCAGTTAAGTTTCTGAAGTAAAATGACGGTAGTGCAACAATCGGAATCAACACATTATATTCAACCAAACAAGCTAATTTCAACCTTATCTTTTAGTTAATTGAGGAGTTAATGCGTATTGCATTTTGTAAAACTAAGGTATTAAATATAAAACGAAAGTTGAAATTTAAACCTTATTATCTAGAAGATTAGACGGTTAATAACCTTGTTCGTTTTATGGAGTAATACTATTCCAATTTTCGTTGAGGTTGACAACTGAGCCAATAGCCTAGTAGTATAAGACACGGTCTCGATGATCGGCTGGCGCCTGGTGATGCGGGTTCGTATCTTAATCGCACGCAAAGTGTCTTTTTGTAAGTTATTCTTGGTATACGGTTCGGCCAGAAGGAAGCCGAAAGAATTATTAAAAACTTGAATGAAACTTGCAAATAATATCTGAGGCAGACCGTTGGATGCGCTCGGGCAGAGATGGGTGCGGCGGCGGCGGGGGAGGGAGCTGCTCAAGGCTCACGTGACGCGCCAGCGCCGCCGCCCCGCCCGCCACCCGCCGCGTCGCTCGAGCGACGAGCGATGGCGGGCCCGAGCGTGCTCGGGCGATAGTCTTTAAGTCTTGGGGGGGTTCCATTTCTCTGACGCTGACTGTACCTACTATAAATGTGCAACAGGTTTTTGTTCTCCAGCACAATAATTGCCTTGCAGAAAAATAAAGTCCGGCAGCAAAGTCTCTTCACAGAATATTTTATAGAAATTGTTTCAACGTTCGGATTTATGTAGGACCTGAATTTCGCCGAGACGATATTATTCGAGTATCTTTTGTATTTAGATACGTTTATGTATCTATTGTCTTTGATCCATCCGGCTTTTATCGCAATACTTAGATTTTGAAGGGTTGGGCAAGGGGTTTCAACTCTCCCCCCCTTCTCCAAATGAGAGAATCCGTTGCCCCCAACTTCGTTCGCGTGCTTGTTGTAAAACAATAATGTATTATTTTTATTGTACAGATGATAATCCACGTCAGTTGCCTTTTAATTAAATTTGTATTTGTATGAAATGATAATTTGCATTTCATATAATTTTATAAAAATTTTACCTGTGCGGCTGTTATTATTTAGTCACGGGCCCCACGCCCGTGACTAAATAATAGGTTAAGTTTTCCCTCTCATACATATACCGTAATTCTGACAACCAGTCTTACCAAACGGGGTATCGTACTACCCAGTAACTGGGTTGTGGAGGTCAGATAGGCAGTCGCTCCATGTAAAATACTGGTATTCAGCTGCATCCGGTTAGACTGGAAGCCGACCCCAACATAGTTGGGAAAAGGCTAGGCAGGTGATGACTACCGTAAAGTGTACTGTCTAACAATGTACAGCCTATAGTCTACAATATGTCAGTGCACATTTCCCTCACGTATAAAACAACCAAATTATCTTTTCACAATAAAAATGCTCGGAGGTTGTCGGTAAAAGTTTTAATTGGAGTTCACGTGGCCTCCTCAGCTGTTCTCCGTGATATATCGTGAATAATGTTTCGCGGTAGAAATGTATTATTCATCAATCTTCCGTAGATACAGCTATTACCTATTATAATGTTCTGTGGGCCATGGGTTGCGGCCAATGTTCTCTGTTAATAAATTATTAAAAGGGAGAGTAATAGTGCCCTGATTATTTTATTTATAAGTGTGGTGAAGTTTGGGCCTATGGGTAGTTAGTGTTGGTTTTTATGGCATAATTATTACGATTGACTGCTTAATAGGTATGCAATTACGATTTTAAGTTTTCGTTTTCTTGCCGGGATGGATGCTTTGGTTAAGTACAGACGCCAGCACATTAAGCTACTCCAATCTGTCAAATTTCTTTAATAGATTTTCAAGTTGATCGCTAAAGCATAAGGTTCAAAGTTGATTGAGAACATTTTAAAGTTTCAGGTAGCTTGATGTGCTGGTGTCTGTACCTTTGTACGTATTTGTCTGTTCCTTTCTTCTTGTCTGTTCATATGTGCGTACATAAATGGCTAAATAAATAAATAAAAATCATTGGATGTCGATTTGCAAGTTCCATAAGAAAATGTCGAAAATAAAATGAGAAATGATAACAAAAAAATTAAGCACAGTTTACTTAATTTCATGTTTCATTATTCTAAAACAGCTTTTTATTATTTTACACTCGCCATCGCCTAAAATCGTACCATTACAAGTTTCTAAACTGTATTCGTATCAAAGCCAAACGACCCAAGTTCAGTTCGGCTCATAGTGGAAAACACAGCGATTCATACAAATACCCCAATTTCTAGTAGGTCATCCTATCCGATATTAAGTTGGAATTGCCAAAAAGGTACAGGTATTTTATATCGTTCAAAAACTCTGCAATAACCGTGTTCACGCGTGCACTGAATTTTAACCGCGGCGATTATGGCCACAATAAAAACGGAACGATGGCAACAAAATTTGTTTTACGAATAAAATCATTTTTATTAAGTATCTAATATTTCATAGGGTATTATTGGCAGGCAGAGATATTTCCATCGACAATTTTCCGTTTGTCTTTTTTTTTTTTATGACCCTGCTCGTCTAGACTTGTGATAGGCCTTAGTTGGCAAATAGAATAGGAGACGACGTCGTTACGGAAATAGATTCCCGTCTTGATGTGATTTATGGTTACTAAACTAAAATAAATACCTACATAACTACAATACAACTCTAACCGTCTTCTAACCGTTTCGATGACAAACTAATAATAATCATAGTACCTAGTATGATTATATTGTTGCGGCCTAGAGCTCGGCCACTTTGACTTTGTAAGTTAATTTTAATATTTCTACACCGGCAACGGTAGTGTATGTGAAACTGTTTATTATTAAGATCTTAATGTACCGTATACTCAGAAATAAATAAATCTATCTATCAACTGTACCTACTCAGTAAACTTAACAGGGTAAAGATAGACGATGGGTTATCGTTTATCAATAGCCTTTTTTTACTGTTGAAAAAAAAACAACCAAAATATTTTATTTCACATAGACCTACATGGTCACTTATGAAACGTCAGAAGCTAGGTGCACACGGTTCCAATTGGTCAATTTCTATGGAGAAGAGCTAGCAAGAAACTCCACGGTTAGGTACTCTTTTAAAAATAATTGTTTTTTTTTTTTTTTTTTCTTCTTTGGCTTTAATTGGCTTTTAAAATGTTTTCAAATGGAGTGTTAATAGCACTGACCTCTTTAATACAAGTACTATGGTCAGTGGTGAATAGGTATGTGAGGACAGTGTCTAGGCCTGTCAACAAGTACCAGGCACTTAATTAAACAGAAAATGGTCTACAGTCTATATGGCCTACAATGTTTTCACGTTGACAAAATATAAATAAAGTAATAAAAATAAAAACCTATTTAAACCAAATTACATGATTGCCATTACTGCCACTAGTTTGAGATTTGGAATCGGCTTTCAGTCTAACCAGATATATGGATACCATTATTTTATATTAGCTTCTGCCCGCACCTTTGTCCGCGTGAAATTTGTTCCCCGACCCACCCCGTCGCATCTCATCGCCTGCCCGCGCTATTACTTACTTCGTTGTTGCTTAGCGTTCTTTCTGACTTTTTTTCTTTTTGCTCGGCTCCTAAGGGTCATAGCGTGATGTTAAATAGCCTTCCTCAAGAATTGGGCTATCAAATACAAAAAAAAAATTTTGAAATCCGACTGGTAGTTCCAGAAATTACCCCCTACATACAAACTTTACCTCGAGTGATTATCACTTTGATGACCTTCACTAAAATACATTAAGTTCTTTAATTCTCTTCCAGATTTATCTTGGCGATTCTTGGGAGAGGCATTCTTTATTGTTATTGATTCTTCTTTTTGTTTAACTCTTACTTAGTGTTATGCATATTGTTTAACTTCGAGTCTTGCACGGTATCTCTGTAAAAGTTAATTCTAGCAGTGGAAGTGGCTTGATGACCTGTAACACAGGTTTTTCCCAAAAACCTATGTCAGGCACCAGTCCCTCACAAAGGTGGAATACAGCCAGTCTCTCAAAAAGGTGGAATACAGCTGACATACATTTTTTGTACACATTAACCTTAAGTCAGTTTTGTGAAGATAGAATGAATGATAAATTATTATTATATTATACTAGCTGCGCCCCGCGGTTTCACCCGCATAAGTTTCGATGCCGTGGGAATATTGAGATAAAAAGTAACCTATATGTTAATCCAGTGTGTCAGCTACCTCTATACCAAATTTTATCAAAATTGGTTCAGCCGTTTGAGCGTGAAGAAGTAACAAACATATAAACACACACACACTCACAAACTTTCGCCTTTATAATATTAGTGTGATTATACAGGAGGGGCTTGCGGCGAAGGCTAGGCAGATGATGGTAGGTACATAAATCCAGCAGTGGACGTGTTTTGGCTGAAACCATGATGATACATCTCTTAATTCATTCGAATAAACCTTTCTTAAACCAAATAATACTATACCAATGTAACTTGTAACATTGTTGTAACATTGTTAAGGTCACTTATATGGAAAATTCCTTAGGGATCGTAGGTGTAGTTGTATCTACACAAGCATGTATACGAAAGTAGTAGCAAACGATTTGGTTGTGTTACAATGTCAATAAAAACTGTCTGGGACAGCTGTTGTCTTGTACAAATTCGTTTAAGTTTTTATCCTTTGCTTCGGGAACATTCCGTTATTGAGTACATTTCTCTTACGAGTTTTCGAGTCTGCAAGTTGAAACTTTGTCTGCGAAACATGCTTTAGATAATAGATATTACAGAAATGAATCTTCTATACGAAATCCGCAGAAGTTGTTGTTGCGTGAGTAACAAATATGAAAAACAAACTTATCGTAAGTAAGTAGTTTTTTTTCAATGTTGCCTCGGCAAGAAAACATATGTGGTTAGGGGGAGTGAAAGCATAAAGATGTTACTGTACCCAAAACATCGAGTGAGGAATGTTAAAATATGATGACATCATAATCTGACACTTATTCCAATGACGACATAAATCTGACGTCTGAATGTTTATCCTTAACATACAGACAGACGCCGAAGCCATTACGGGTTTGAGTTCCATCAGCGGTTTCACAAAATTAATTTAATTTCTACAGTATCAGTACAATTTAATTGAATTAGCTCCATTAATCTGAACACGGGAATAATTATTTTGCCCGGGGACAATAAACAAGGGTACGCCTATAAAAACTTGTTCGTCTAAGTGGAGTTTAAACGAGAGGTAATTGGATCGAAGCCACTCAGGAGTCGCGGCTCTCTTAAATCAATTATGAGCCGCATTCAGTGACGCTGTTACATGCTTTGACAGTTCCCTGATGGCAGGCGGTGTCTGCCGGCAGCCGGTTCGTGTGTCGCCGTACAACCACCGACTCCTAGGTAATTCAATTTAGTCAAAGGTACCGCGCGCCTTTGTTCGCCTGCTACCTTTTCAATGTCGCTAAGTTAATTTCGGTAAAGGCACACTATGTAAATTGAGAGAATGAGATCGTCTTTTTATCTTTGGTTTTGTTTTGGTTAACCTTTTCCCCGTTTGATCATTTATTGTGTTTTTGTTGATCGAAGTTTACAAATTGTTTAGTTAGGAATATATACTAACTGATTTGCTTATTTATAAAGAATAGGAACAGTTTTAGTTTTGAAAATAGACACTTAGTTATTGCTATACTGTCATCTGCCTAGCCTTTTTCCAACTATGATTGACGTGTAAAAGTGTTTGTACAAACCTACTTACAGAAATAAAAATCATTTATCATTTATCATTTATCATAACTATGTTGGGGTCGGCTTCCAGTCTAACCGGATGCAGCTGAATACCAGTATTTTACATGGAGTGACTGCCTATCTGACCTCCACAACCCAGTTACTGGGTAATACGATACCCCTTGGTAAGACTGGTTGTCAGACTTTCGGGCTTCTGACTACCCATAACGACTGTCAAAGATCCATGAATGACAGCCGGAACCAACGGCTTAACGTGCGTTCCGAGACACGGAGGGGTCACGGTATTTATAGATGTCACCCATCCACAGACCAACCGCGGCAAGGGTAGTATAACCTGATCGATCGATCTGTGTGGCTGTTATTATTTAGTCACGGGCCCCTCTTTAGTTAGTTAGTGTCTTTAGTTATCTTATATAATAATTACTTTTCTCTATAATATAATAATTACTTTTCTCTAAATCTTCGTTTGTAACCAATATATATATCTGAAAACTAAACTCTCCAAAAGCGGCCATCAATCATTTTGAGCCCAACAAACCCACGCAGCGCACCAACTTGGGTATTCAATGGAACAATTCAAGAGGCATAATCGAATAGAATATATTCGTCATAAAGGCTGATAAATTGTAAGCATTCCGCGAGGAGCTGCCATAAAGTTCAGTGTTCAACCCTCAGGAAGGGGTCGCTTGAGGAAACTTGCCTCTACGAATTTGTTATCGCTATGAAGATAAGTATAACTACAAAGACGTCATATCCGTCTTCCGTGAAAACCGACTATCTTGTAAGTGTTATGTAATTGAATTGTATGGTTACAGTGTTATGGATTTAGGAAACTTTCAAATATGATTAGTTCCATGTTTATAGAGGTAGTATAGGAATATGATTATTTAATCGAAATACTGCCAAGGGAAGTGCTGTCAAAACTCACTTTTGAAAACTACAAACATTTCAGAACAAAATTACTAAAGTGATTCAATTATTTTTGTTCATCAGATTAAACATGTTCTCAAAAGGTTTTAAAAGAAACCAAATGAATGAATATTAATCAAACTTATAAATATAGCACTTGCATACTTGAACGTAAAATAATTAATAGAGATATACCATACACAAATAACATTTACAAAAAGAATGCAAATTCAAAAGCGCATGACGAGGTAGGCTAACCATATAATTTTAAGAGCACCGACGACAAACTAGGGTAGAAAGACTGTCGTATATGAGGGGGCTCAACTCTATACCTAAAGTAATTAAGGAATCGAAATCATTACCACCTTTTAAAAGGTTATTAAAGCACCATGTTCTGAATAATGTTTGAATTGTAAGTTTGTACTGGTTTTTATTTTCATTTGTATAATAACTTAATTTTAGTTCATAACCTAGCGAAATCATCGTATACCTTAATTATTTTGTTTTTCCTCAAAGAAGTGTATAATTGTATTATTTTTGAGTGATAGATATAAATTATCTTAAACCGTATAGGTAGTTTTCTGCAATTTTCTGCAAGTATACTGGCGTTTTTGGTAACCAATAAAGTGGTTTCTGCTTTTCTATTACTATATCGCAGTAGGTATTGTGGTACAAACCCTTCTTGATCGTATAATAGTTTCAACTGGCAACAAAGAAACACAAGTAAACCGTAGGTTTTAAAACATCACTTAAAATGAACGTTGATTTGTGATTCAATTTGTTAAGGTCCCCTCTGTGCCGTAGTGCTGATACACAACAATGTCTAGTAACAACGCAAGAAGTGACAAGTTGCAAGACTTGCAAGCTCATTGCTTACGAGGACTATGGCGACCGATTTTACACAGGAGCTTTGTACAATTTGCGAGAAACCACAGGAGCTGGGAAGGCAGAATGTTTCTATTTAAATAATGTTTATGGAAATCTTTGAGAACGTTTTAATGCAAGGCAGCTTTTTAATGAGAATCAACAGCCTTATTTTTCCGGACACTTAAAATGAATGAAAATTTATTTTCAGAGTGAAAAGACGCTCCTTATTCAGAATTTCTACTATCTAACTAAAACTTATAATGTTTCGGTAGAGGTAGTAGGTTCGGTAAAGGTAGATTTAACAGTTGATTGTCAGCTGTGTATTATTTGTTATATCTGTATAATATTTTATGGCCTTGTTTCACCTGCTACCTAATTGCGTAACACATTATCGAGTAATGATGCAGACTAGTGGGCTTCGTTTTGATCCCAATTGGCTTCGTTTTAACCTTTTCGTATTGCGTATACTCGTCTGAAGGGGAAGCCAACGGCACTGTTTGAATCGCTATTAGAGTGAACGATACGTCATGAAAAACTGGGCAAAAGTCAATTTTTCGTATTGTGCAACTTTTTTGACAAGCTAGATTTGGCTTCAAACGTCAAATTAAAACCAACTGCAGTTGGTTTGAAAGAGAAGGCAGACTTCTCGTCGTAATCATTTTCCGATCTACATATTTTAGGATTTAAACGCGTAATCCCCATAATTATTTCGAAAAAATGTAAGTGGTAGCCTTCCTGATAAATTGTGAATGTGATTTAGTGTAAAACCTCAATGATAAAACCATATTAATAGTATTTTAAAAATTAAGGCAGTGAGGTGAATTTAGTAAAATAATTGTAAAAGTTTTCTTCTGATATAAGTGCTTACAACCTAAATTATGCTTATTATGATATTTCAGAAACGAGGTACCTATATTGGTGGCATTTCAACGAAAGACAAATTCGTATCTCGTACCATAACAAACGTTAACTTATTATGCCAGAAGCGCAACCCATTCGAGGTTTTACTTCATTGGAAAAGGAATAACTAAAGAGGAAGAACAAATATAAAGCACACTATGAAGCAATATAAATCGATGGATTAAATCTATCCAAGGACTTCGACGAAAATACACACCATACATAGACCTACTTTTAAACATCATTGTTCAAGGTAATGTCAGTATTATTTTCTTTATAAGTGTTGAACATTGAATGGGCCCACTATAGGTATACCCTAACCTAACCTAAATGTTGTATCTTCCTAAGACGACCCACTGACCATCTTCAAAGATGTTACAAACTGTATATTGTTTGTCAGGTATCTACTGGTGAATACCTACATTGTATAATATACCTAGATACATAGGGCACCATCAAACATTGGTAATATAATGACTTCAACTACTAATGACAAGACACAATTACTTTTTCTATTGTTACTGACCATAGTACCTATAGCTTAGCTTCAAAAAAGATGAGGGGATGAATATTTACAATTATAACAACAAACTAAATTAAAGAAAGTAGGTATGTAGGTAAGTTAGGTAGGCAACTGAAAATATGTGTTTTCAATTATTGTTAAATATTATTAGTAAGAATATCTAAGTCAATTAATAAAAATGTATTGTCATAAACCTTAGGATGTCCGGTGTAAATCCTCAAAATCAATATCAGTCTCCTAGCACCACTATGGTAGGTAGTCTTGAAGGTTATTTTCTAAATATTCAACTATAATAATATGGAAGTACCATAATATTTATTTATAGTGTTTATTGTTACATTATTATGTGGAGCCCTTCAAAATACTCTAGCATTGTATTGGTTATGTTTGATATCACAATTAGTAATGTGTGTAATATGTATCATAGGCCCATCCTCCTTTTTATCTATTACCTAATAAGTAAAAATACTTGCTGTATCTTTGTGTAGGTACTTTTTAGTCAAGTATGCTTCATCCATCAATAGAATTGTAGGCATCTAATTTGTGTTTATAGCAGTATATTACTGATGTCCGTAAGGATTGAGGAGCCACATCAGATTTTTTAAATCTGATCTCACCATTATTTAGCAGCAATGTAGCTTATTTTGCAGCACGAATTCTAGATTTAGCAGCAAAATATATCACTAGTTATTTTAATGCAAAAGTGGCTCCTCAATCTAAATGTTTGAATTGAGGAGCCACCTGGAACTCGATAAGTAATAGATGAATATTTATGAAAATTTTGCATCATTTAGCAGCAATTTTGCATATTACCGTCTAAAAATTTAGGATCTGTAGCGCTAAAATAAAAGAAAATACAATACTTTTAATATGACTCCTCAATCTAAACTCAAGAGGTGAATTTCTATTGGATGTGAGCGATCAATTAATATATTCGACATATTGATCATTTAGCAGGTGTTGTGTTGGTTTTTGCAGTATAGGAGTAAAATAGTAAAACAGAGTAAATTTTGTATATGAACGCATTTTCTTTGGCTCCTCAATCCTGACGTTCTAATTATATATGTTTGACTGTAGCCACCTGAGATCTCAACGGAATCTAAAGTCAAAGATACTAACATTTAGCAGAAATGTCTGCTAAATATATCTGCACAGTTCAGCAATGTATATATTTTGGATTCTGAAAAAACAATACTTAACTATTTTCTTGTAAATTCAGTGTGTAGGGTGACCACATTTTGGGGGTAGGTACCTACAATAGTTATTTGTGCAACAAGAGAGCAAAGTCGTTTTTTGCTGCGAGTTCAAGATTGAATCACGAGCGTAGCGAGTGATTCTAAAGTTGAATCTTGAGTGTGGCGAGGGATTCAAAGGCACGAGATGCAAAAAACTTTGCTCTCGTAACACTTTCAGTCTATCAAAAAGTACTCTGTGTGTAACAGACATAACTTTTCACTTCAGCACCGAGAACACTTTCCCTGCGTTCCGAGATAGGGAAATAATCGATGTGAGCGTGCTTAAACCCGTACCGAATTAGCGTGAGCGCGATAACGACGTCCCGTGAATCGTCATATATGACGTCATGACATGCGCCATCTTGCGATAACGCCGACCATGCCCTAGAATAATATCACCGTGAGCGCTGTCAAAAATGACAGTGTGTGTGTGAGGATGTGTCAGTGTGTGTTTTGTTTTGATTTGCATCTTATCATAAAATTAAACTAACGTGGCATTTTCGAAATTGTACTTCTGGCTGATAGTCGCCACCTAACCAAAGAAGAAGAAATGTGGTGTTTATACAAAGACATACTGTAATAATATCGTTTTTACATTGAGTAAGCACTGTGAGCGCGTTCACGGGCGTTCCGAATTGTTGACAGCTCTCAGCTGTCATAATCGTAATATCTAAATCGGAACGCATGTGAGATAATGTGAGCGATTATAGCTAATTCGGAAAGCGCCCTTTGTAAGGCGTGTTCGGAAATAGCACCCATGATATTTTATTATTCAAAATATATTACGTAACATTATTGAAACTAGAAATAAATATTTACAGGTTAAATATCAGTTTTATTTGCAGTAAATACTTATTTTCGTTTAAATACAACAATAAGTTAAAAATTCAATAAATTACATTAAAAGACATAATTATCTTTTTGCAAAATTTCTTTAATTGGTACGAAATTCCGAACGTGTTTGTCTTTGAGGTCGAATTCAAAATCGGAACTTCGAAAGGGCTGGTCTTTGCTTTGTCTCTCTCACTTTCTAATGGCGGGAAAGAGATAGAGTGTGAATGTTTAGAATTGTATGATTAACCCAAGGCTGAATAAGATATTCGCGGCTAAAAAAAGGATTTGATATCCTGTTTTCAATGTAAGTACATTTGTGCCGACTATTGTTATTTTTTTTACATTTATTTATTTAATAATATATGTAGTACGTTTGGGTTCGAAGTTTACAAATTAAAATACATAAGTACTACGGTCGATTCTTAAAATAGACCAAATTGAAGCACTTTAATGTTCTAAAATATTTGTTAATAATAATACCAGAATTTGTAATGTTTTCGAATAAATCATATAAATAAGTAGGTGCTATAGAATTTATTCCTGCAACTATCGAAACTGGCATAGGCCACTACAAATTTCACTATCTTACACCGAAAGATGAAACGTTCTGTTACGATGATTACGATTCTAAAATTCGTATAAGTACTAATCAGCCAATATTCATTCATTCTATAACTTATAGCGAAATTGATTGCTAAATAACCAATAGGTACGATAGATATAATCTGTTATGGAAATATAAATTTATTAAATTACTTATCCTGGTTTCATTAATACGAGTATAATATGGTCACCCTACACACTGAATTTACAAGAAAATAGTTAAGTATTGTTTTTTCAGAATCCAAAATATATACATTGCTGAACTGTGCAGATATATTTAGCAGACATTTCTGCTAAATGTTAGTATCTCTGGCTTTAGATTCCGTTGAGATCTCAGGTGGCTACAGTCAAACATATATAATTAGAACGTCAGGATTGAGGAGCCAAAGAAAATGCGTTCATAAACAAAATTTACTCTGTTTTACTATTTTACTCCTATACTGCAAAAACAAACACAACACCTGCTAAATGATCAATATGTCGAATATATTAATTGATCGCTCACATCCAATAGAAATTCACCTCTTGAGTTTAGATTGAGGAGCCATATTAAAAGTATTGTATTTTCTTTTATTTTAGCGCTACAGATCCTAAATTTTTAGACGGTAATATGCAAAATTGCTGCTAAATGATGCAAAATTTTCATAAATATTCATCTATTACTTATCGAGTTCCAGGTGGCTCCTCAATTCAAACATTTAGATTGAGGAGCCACTTTTGCATTAAAATAACTAGTGATATATTTTGCTGCTAAATCTAGAATTCGTGCTGCAAAATAAGCTACATTGCTGCTAAATAATGGTGAGATCAGATTTAAAAAATCTGATGTGGCTCCTCAATCCTTACGGACATTATTACTGTTCTAATATGTACATAGATTTGAGCCTTTTAAATACTTTGTGGATGGTTGTAACATAATGAGGATTTACTTACTTAAATTCTTTTTTTATCTTTCAGGTGTCAGGCTCAACTACATCTTGCGCCACTGCTGGGCAAAGGCCTACTCTCCTTCCACCCCTCTCTGTCGAGAGCTGCCAAGGACCTATCTTTATTAAAGGAGTCCAGCTTATCCCGCTATCGCCGTCTGGGCCTGCCGCTATTATTCAGGAAAAACTAACTTATTCTCACAGGAAGCATTAGCCAGCAGTACATGGGAAGACATTAGATGCCAAATTCCACCAATCTATAGAATATAAATATTTGTTCCAATTTATTCTTGCCTCATGACCAAATATTCTATGCTAAATGTGAATAAATGCTATTGTCAGATAGGTTGTAATAATATAAATAAAACCAGTTTTTTTTTGTTTACCATATTTTGTCTTTCTATTTACCTATAAGTACCTAATGAATGACAGTTAATTTAGCTAAACACCACTATTTTCTAATTAGTATCACTATAATAATCACTTGATGTCTTTATTAAAAAAAGGCTTAGTAAGTATTCAACTTTATATTAAAGCTTACACTGTTATCAATTACATAATAGGTACATATGTTTATGTTGTCATGCAAGACTGAAGATTCAACAGTTTTTGAACAATCTTGAGTTTGTACTTGAGAAGTCTGAAAACTGAAGAAGTTGCTGAGCAGCAGTAGCAGTGGCCGAAGCGAACAGTAATGTATGTAATATGCTGCGTTCATTCATGTCTTCGTAGGTGAAACACCCCGAGAATTCTCCTGCAGTTTTAAAAGTGAGACAGTAAGGACACTGTCCGAGTTGAAATGCTCTTTTATATACAAAATCATCCTCAACCAGTTCCATTTGTTGTAAGTCATAACTGAAAATTAAAAACATATTGAAATCTTCATTGAATTCTCAAAGATTGTGTTTCGTTCTTATAGCAATTATGTGTACCTAAGAGGGGAGAAGGTATCATTTAATATTGAGTATGTTATGTGAGTTGTTGATTAAGTGTACCGGCAGTCTACGACGAAAACCCATGTCCAGGGAGGTCGAAAGCTAATATAGTTCTATCCTTGATGATCATCGGTATCAAGGGTAAGTACTTACACGAGCTACAATAATCTAATAATGAGATACGAACAACTTTTTCCTAGATATATTTGGTTACTTACTTTTATGATTATATTGACATATAACAGACTAAGGTGCTTTTCGCTATCGAGCAAAACAGCCTAAGTCTTAGTGCATCCAGCTAAAACCTCGTCCTCTATTCTATCAGAGAACTTTACAAACGCATTCCTTCTACAAGAAACCACAACAAAAATGTTCCGAAACTATTTATCCTATGTTTCTGTATGAAAATAGTAAAAACAATGTAGTATGTTAAAAAACATAAAACAAGTATTAATTTAAACAACATTCAAGGTAAAACCAAACAGATTATTTGTATAATATTATGGTTTAAAAGTATCCTATTTTCATTATTTACTCTTATTACCACAGAGTAGTAGAGTACTTTTACCACAGAGTACTTTTACTAATTCCTCAGTGTCAGTGTTGCCAACTTTTCTCCCGAGTCCACTAGAAGGCGCAATTTTTTTATATTATGTTTATTCTTATTAGCGACGTTCGATCGCCGTTATGGAGGTCCGTTTTAAGATTTGAGAATGGACACAAACATAACTTATTCACAGTACTTTTTTTTTAGCATCATCCTATTACAATATCATAAAATAATGAATTACTCAAGAAGTTAGTAGTATGTTGCCGTGGGATTTTTTTCGAAATTACTTACTTTCAAATCGGCAGTGGTTTCCGCATTTGAAAGAAATAAATCTTAAAACGTCAGTAGTTTGATGATTTATTTCTCACTTTCACAAGGTTTAAACAAAATATAAAACATGCCCATTATCGTGTTAATATAATATTTTCTCGAGGCAAAGTTAAAGTAGTTGATTGTATTGTTTTCTACAAATTGAATTAGTCTAACCACCAGCCACTGAAAGCAAAATTTTGTCCACCAGCACCCCACCCCTGTGTCCAAACCCCCAAGTTTAGTGGAACTCCCACTAAGTTGACAACACTGCTTTTTTACGATTTTATCGTTGGCCACAGATAACTAAAACGTGAAAAATAAAACGTTTCCTTACGTATTTCAATTATGGTAGTTTTTGGTAATTAATTAATTTATTTTTTATTTAATCAGTAGTACACATACAAAAAAAAGAAAGTGTAGAAAGTGTATTATAAATTGGTTTTTCATTTTTCGGCAATCATTGTACATTTTTATGTATATGCAGTAGTAGACCATCAGTTGTAATCAAAACAAAATTTAATTTTAGCAAAATTATTTGGAAGCGAATAGTTCTTATATGAAGAAACAACACGCTTTCACCAAACAAATTCTGCCCGACAGTCGGTACACCTCTATACAATTATAGTCAATTGGGATGATATAGATTTACACAATTCCGTTTACTGATATCGATTCAAACTGCAGTTGGCATAGTTTCGGAATTGTAATCAGAAAGAAAATGTTTTACGCAATTAGGCTGCTGTTCAGTAAAACTAACGAGAATTCGTTTTTTTTTACAACAAAAATCCGATATTCGAGAATTCGGATGGTTAATAATTTTTCAGGGCCATTGTGGTTAGTTTGTATTGTGATTTATAGTACTGACTCGGAGCATTAAATATCCGGTTCCAAGGACCGAGGACAATAAGGACTGGTCGTTATGATATGTTAATACACGGAGCTTTATAAAATTACTAGCTGGTCCCAACAAAAATCCGAAATTAGGAATACGGATTTCGGATTTTTGTTGTAAAAACCTCCGAATTCTCGTTAGTTACCAAATAACCAGCTAGTAGTTTTAAAAAGCTCCGTGTAGTACCACATCATAACGATCAGAGCTTATTGTCCTCGGTCCTTGGAACCGGATATTTAATGCTTCACACTATAAAACACCATACAGAGCAACCTCTTAATGGCCCTGAAAAAATGTCCATCGCAGATATATTCGTTTTATTGCGATATCTGTGCACACAATGCTTATATGGCGACTATAAGTCAAGACGTTCCGTCGAAATGAGCAATAAAGTCAGTATGGCAGTTTGATAGTTATATCTGTTGCGACCCACCTGTTATATTTGTTCTTATGATTACTCTGCTTGTGGTCCGTTATTAGTTTTGAGAGGGGAGCAACACTAGTTCTCGGGTCTTTGGTTGCGTGCAAAGTGGTCCTTAGGCTGGACGCAGAAATAAGTCCTTCTAATAACCGTGGCTGTACGACAAGAGTGAAAGTTAAATACATAACGTTTATATAACGTAGATAAACTATTTGATGTACCTATTTAAAAACTAGAGTTATATTTCTTAACTTGGGCGCTTTTGTTTAATATTTACCGTCAATTGTAGGTATTGTTTTTGAGGAAACTTATTTATTCCTTTCGTAAATTCCGAAACGTCTGATGGCTATATGAATTTATTTGAATAAGAATAGAATTTCGTAGCGTGAAAAATAAAGCGTAGGAATTCTTCGAAAATTAATAATTATTATTCTTCTGTAGACTTTACTGAATAAGATTCATTAATATAAATATTATGATGTCAAAGTACTACCGATCTTCCTTTCAACTCTCAGAGTTTCAAGTTTCTTACTCATTAATACGCCTTTATTAAATAAAATAGGAGACGAACTTCATCGCTTCATATCTCTGTTATTTGAACTATGAAATGAGTTCGTTAGAATATCATTAATTTGGAAATTTTAATATGAACTCTGACTGAACTTTATGTAAATAATGATGTTAGTAGTCTCAATGGTATTATAGTTACCTTTTGTGTTCAGCAGCAGCCAGTGGTAGGATACCATACGATTGTTTATTTAACACTGATGTTCTTTATGTGTAGACTAACTGCGCCTCGCGGTTTCACCCACATAAGTATCGACCCCTTGGGAATATCGGGATAAAAAGTATCCTATGTCCTAATCCAGGTATTGGTCTACCCACGTGCCAAATTTAATCTAAATCCGCTTAGCCGTTTTAGCGTGAAAGCGTCGCAAACAAACATACAAAAAATCAAATTCTTTTTATTATTATTATTATAATATAGTGTAGAATAAAGTACTTTCTTTCCTGTTAATTCAGTTTACTTATAACTGGCTGTCCTTACACGTGGCTAATTAATTATCATCATATACTATTAAATGGAATACCTACTTTAGTGCGAAAGCCGTATCATCGAAGTTTGTTTCTTCGAAAACCTTTCAACGACATCTCTATACTGCGACGAATTGTTAAATCGACGCCTTGTTACTGCGATGTTTCGTTACATCGAAAAACTGTACTACGAACGATTTTACTGCGTAGATATCATACTGCGAAGCCTTGTTCAATCGATGTCACGTTAGTGTGATGTTACTTAGGAAAACTACTTCGGACGACCTTACGGCGATAACCAAGAACATCGATTTTCTTTTCCAAATTAATACCTACATTTTTCACATTTCTTTAAAAACAGAGAGCGCCATCTGTCATGAACATCAGTGTAAAAGTAAAGATTGTAGATCATTGTAAATTTACCTAGGCTGCCACATCTCGATAACCAGTGGATGCCAGCTCACTGCTGTCCACCGTAGACCTTCAGACTACGGTTATCGGGATGTGTCAGTTGGTCGCGTGAGTCCGAACATCACCTAACGGACAAACCCGACTGGTTACAGGGTTTCTTTCATCCTTCCTTCCACCTTTCTGCCTGCCTACTTCGCTTCTGCACCTGCACCTGCACCTGCACAGACGTTACGTGTCTACGTGCGCTGTTGAAGGCTTGAGGCCCGGAGGCGGTTACTAATACTGCCACCGCCGTCGCCGCAGGGGAGTGGCTGGACGACCATGCCGCGGCGCTACGGGACCCTGGACATCTACCTCCAGTTCCCGCTACCTACGTCTGGAGGCTCTTCAGGGCAGTAGTGTTCTTAGACGGTTATAACTTACGCGTGCGCTCGATATCTTACCCACACCCGGCGGAAATGTGAAAAATGTAGGTATTAATTTGGAAAAGAAAATCGATGTTCTTGGTTATCGCCGTAAGGTCGTCCGAAGTAAGTTTTCCTAAGTAACATCACACTAACGTGACATCGATTGAACAAGGCTTCGCAGTATGATATCTACGCAGTAAAATCGTTCGTAGTACAGTTTTTCGATGTAACGAAACATCGCAGTAACAAGGCGTCGATTTAACAAGGCGTCGCAGTATAGAGATGTCGTTGAAAGGTTTTCGAAGAAACAAACTTCGATGATACGGCTTTCGCACTCAAGTAGGTATTCCCTATTAAATATATCGATAGACGAAAAGTATAACATACAGAAGACCATCAAATGAGGTTTGTGTTTATGACCTGTCAATAATTTTCACATTTTCACGACAACTACGAGGTGCGTCTCTTGTCTACAGCATTTTTCAGTCATAGAACCCGATGAGTCACAGATGAGCCTGGAATTGAAAAATCTAAGTAGAAAAGATCTCGATACTGTCCCAATCTCTCTCATATCACAGCATCAGTACAACAAACCTTCTATTATCTGAATGTCGACTATCCACGAGAAGTTGAAGACAATGTTATTAACGTATATTTTACGAGGTACATTTAGAATTTTATGTCATCCTAGGGTACGTGAGCACGAAGAACCGAGGTCATCTAACTTAACTCATAAACAAGTTCGCTATTCGTCGTGATGCTCTCCAAATTATTGTTGCAAATGAATTTCGGTACATTGTTGTTGCTTGCTGTATGTTGAATTTGTAGAAATGACTCTTTTTTGCTCACAAGTTGTTTCGTTTGTGATTGTACAGACGCCAGCACATCAAGCTACCCGAAACTGTCAAATTTTCCGAATCAACTTTGAACCTTATGCTTTAGCGATAAAGTTGAAAATCTATTAAAGAAATTTGACAGATTGTAGTAGCTTGATGTGTTGGTGTCTGTACCTTCTGCCCGCGACTTCGTCCGCGTGAATGTCTTCTTCCCCTGACTCATCTCGTCACGCCGCATCGCCTACCCGCGCTATTACTTCTTTTTCGCTTAGCGTTATTTCTGACTTTTTTACTTTTTGCTCGGATCCTAAGGGTCCTAGCGTGATGTTATACCTATAGTCTTTCTCAGGAATTGGGCTATCAAATACAAAAATATTGTTTCGAGCCGACTGGTAGTTCTAGAGATTAGCGTGTTCAAACAAAGAAACTCTTTAACTTGAATATTAGGGGTAGGTAGTTTTATATATTAAATAAAACAACAACAATTTTTTTTTTAAGTGAACACTTCTTTAGGTGTGTTGGGCATTTTTTGAGATGGGAAAAAAACCATTGAACACGCGCCACTGTTAGCGTAACTTACCGTAACTGACACCTCTGTTTTAAGTTTTGGCCATTATAAAGACATCAACGCGCGGTACATTTTCTTTGGGAAGAATGACCTTCAAACATATTTATAAAATTACTATGCTTTTTCAAGTTTTCACTTTTGTCGGCACTCCTGGAGTGCCACTGTTTTATTTTAAATATATTATATTCCTTATCATCTCTAACCACAATGTCATCAAGGAAATCCACCTGCGGGTGCAATATAGTATTTGGTTGATGTCTGGTCGAAAAGTTTAAATAAATAAATAAATTAGAAAATCACGGAAAATCGATGGAAAACACAAAATAAATAAACACACGCGCATGCAACGGACGACAAGTTAGTTATCAGTAGTAGGCCGGTTGACAGATAAAATGTCACGTTTTTTTTTGTTGGTGATGTTACAATACTCAAATTGTACTGCGATTTCACATACCTATGTGAAATCGCAGTACAATTTGAGTACGAGGGGTCGAAGCCAACTCGCTGGGGCTCGTTAGACGTTTTTAATGAAATGAAGCACAAACCGACGATTATCCCTGTTTGCATTATGCAAGTGCACCCAAGGACAACCCCCGGTTGGTGTAGGATTATTGCAAGATATGGAATCAAAGATATTGGATTATGGGTTGGGGTGGTTAAAGTGAACTGGTTATTTTGGAATATGGAAAGTCTAGCCCCTGCCTGACCAATGTTTTGTATAAATTTAATGTCTCTAGGACCAGCGGTTTAGGCTGTGCATTGTTATATCAGTCAGTCAGGAACTCAGGACTTTGAATTTTATATAGGTAATACTAGCTTCCGCCCGCGAGGTATGTCGATAAAAAATCCTATGTCCTTCCCCGGGATGCAATCTATCTCTCTGCCAAATTTTATCGAAATCCGTTCAGTGGTTTAATCGTGAAAAGGTAACATACAGACAGACAGACAGAGTTACTTTCGTATTTATAATATTAGTATAGATTTCATCGGTATCTTTCACGGTGACATACGTAGACGCTCAATAATTACATCAACAGTTCCCTCGCAATTGTTCTTAAGGGTCAGTTCACAAAGAGACGCGACGCGACGCGCAGTTTTCAAGATAGAAATACAATTACAGACCCTAACTACTACACAACAACGTACACGATTCAGTGAGCTACGCCGCGCGGCGGCGGCGCCACGCTGCGTAGTTCGATGTAGCTAGTAGACACTGAATTGTGTACCTTTTAGTGTAGTAGATAAGGTCTTTAATTGTATTTCTTTCTTGAAAACTGCGCGTCGCGTCGCGTCTCGGTGTGTACTGACCCTAAGGTGATGATTTTAAAGCTTAATGATATTTCACAGCCTTACATGTAGGTAGGTAACCAGACATTGTACATTATCAGAAACGTTGAACGAAGATACTAGGTGCCTTGATTTATCACATTTGTCACGGCGAGGCGAGCACACAAACGTAAGTTAGATACATCGAGGGTTCAACATACCCATTCAAATAAATCCCTCTGTAGCAATGAATGTGTGAACTGGGGTTATTAATGTCTGTGGGGTAAAGTATTAATTGAGTTCTTAAGAGTACAGTTAGCGGGGTCAGGCGGAAACGCGAGTTTTCGTTGTTTCGGGTCCGTTTTCCACCATGTTGAAAATGAGTTGCGCGGAAACTTTAATTTACAGAATTTGTATTTGTAATAGTTATTTTTGGTATAACATGCATGCCTATCGTCGTGAAAATACTGTAAGTAATCATATATTTACTAAAAGGCTGGGACTAGGTAACATCAGTGTTGTTTCAATAAGTGATGGGTATGGCTATTACAGATGAGTAAGACCCCTGTCCTTCAAACTAGGAAAATCCTACTTCCTACTTCTGGTTGGTTTATAAAAAAAATAACCACGCCGCTATCCCCAGCGGCGTCTTAGCTCGCCATCCCCTTCGAACCTAACCTGTCAGAGTCGGGTGCCCCAAGTCTCGAGCTCGCTTCGCTCGCTCTTGCATCCTGAATTCTCCTAGTATATTGAATTTTGTACGGGAACACCCAAATATTCAGAAATATTTTATTCCGAATTTCGATGTTCTGATTTCCAAAAGTCCGAAATTTATAACCTACATATGAATTATAATGTCTATTATTAAAAATCACGAAATTTATTTTACCGAAAGTCGATTTCTTTGTTTTACAATTTTCATAATTATGTTCGAAGAATTAAATGCTCGATGGGTTCTCGGTCTGAAAAACGACATTCCGATTTTCAATACTCCAAATTATCTTTTCTTCTGATGAGTTCGGGTGCGGTAACAGTAACGTAAGTATATAGCGAAATACTTACGTTACTGTTACCGCACCCGAACTCAACGAACGCAATAGGCGACGTAGGATGCAAGAGCGAGCGAAGGGCACCCCGAGGTTAGGTTTAGTTAGGCTACTTACACAGAAATAGAGGCCCCGCGAAGCGGGGATCTGTCGACATAGGATGCAAGAGCGAGCGAATGACAATACAAATACCTTTACCGTCCATCGAAGTCAAGTAGTATCGCAGTGAAAATCTTTCGCGGTAATATGAATAGTTACCTACACACCGATTTCTCTCTTTCAGTCGTCAGAAATTTGACTTTCGGAAGAAGAAGACAAAGCGTTGTGTATACAGACGCTATATAACGTTTATTAGTAAGGAGGATAAAGTAATTGAATATAGGTATTTTAGTAGACTTTTCCCTCAAATTAACGCACATTAAAACCGCGGGGCACAGCTAGTATATTGATATAATCGAGAAAATAAACGATTTGCGAAAATAATTTTTGTCTTTTTTCCTCAGTGCCCCGTTACGTACGTACACTCCAACCGACATTTAACAATTTTATTTTTAATTCGAAAGGGATAAGACTATTTATTGTTAACTGTGGGCTTCCTTTCCTACGTGTACTTGTTAGGTATGTATTCCCTTGTTTCTTGAGATTCCGGAACCTAAAAAATGATTTATTTTCTCGCTCCAGAATATCGTTTCCTCGTTAGCGGTGGGATAGGTCCCTTATGCGGAGTACCTAGTTGATACAAAGAAGTAATGGTTTCACCTATTGTGTAGGTATTCAAACAGTTAGCACATTTAATTCCCTCGTCGTAGTCAGACAACATAGTAAATATACTAAGTAGTCACACTTAAAAATGTCAACATAATTACGAGTCCAATGAGTTTTCGTTCATTCGCTAACTAGTACAAGTGGCGGGGTTTTATCCAAGTTGTTCGTTAGCTACTGAGGGCACATCTGCACTAGTCGAGAGCTTGCCCTTTGATGTTTGCTGTTGAAGTCAACCGCGGCACGCCCTTGGCCTTATTAGATGAAGTTGACATGTTAACCCCAATCAATGGATTGCCATAACAATATGGAGTTACTATAATTAACAATGTATCGGTTGTTTGAACGAAATTAAGCTGTTTTCAAGGAATCTTATTTATCGTCGCGTTGCTGCTCCCGAAAATTGTCTTGAAAACAATTCAAGACACATCCGTTTGTTTTGAAGTGTTTTTTCCTATAGGGAGTGAAAAATTGTTGTTTGTTCCTATTATTATCTAGTCATTCGGAAAAAGATGTTCGTGAAATTAGACTCTACTCGGATATAGGTTGATTATGTAGTCGATATCCGTGACTCTACTACGTAGTCAACCTATAATGTTCCCACTGCTGGGACACAGGCCTCCTCTCGGTGAGAAGGAGTGGGCCGTAATCCAACACGCGGGCCCAGTGTGGGTTGGATCCACCAATGTCATCACATGTCTTAGAATTTTTAGTTCTAGGCCATGCCGGTTTCCTCACGATGTTTTCCTTCACCGTTTTGAGAGCAGTGGTGATGAAATTATTTACAGACAGTAAAGCGCCTGCCTGGGTTCGAACGCACGACCTACAACTCGTAAGTCGGGGCCGTTACCACTGGGCCACCACTGCTCCTAGGACTACTACTCTCTACTAGGACTACTCCAAATCCAGTGACAGCCAAGCCTTTTTTCTGGGATCGAAACCCAAAGGGTGCCGACGTGTCTATCTATCTACTGGTGTAAGCCACGCCGTCTGTATGTCTTATCACAAGGCTATATCTCTGTAAACCGTAGGTAAGAAATAGCAAGCAAGTTGGAATTTTCCAGAAGGCTTAACAGACTTACATAATGAAATTATCTACTCACGTCTTACTGAGTTCTAAATACTGGTATTTAGCTGCATACGATTAGACTGAAAGCCGACCCCAATATAGTTGAGAGAAAGCTAGGTGATGAGGACAGGGGGCCTAAAAAGGCCACTTTGGAGAATCATAAAAGGATAACATTATGAATCGTAATATGGCGAAGACAGTCCGTGTTTTTCTTTTTTTCGCTGCACTACGTAGGTATAATCAAAGAGTTTGGGATTGGATCGGATTGATTGGTATATTAGCACAGACAAAAAAGAAATAACTGAAAAATGCTTCACCAATGGGATTTAATGCGATTAACTTAACGGTTAACTGTCCATTATGTTATCCTTTTATGATTCTGCCAAAGTGGCCTTTTTAGGCCCCCAGATCTACTGATTTTATCTAAGTATATGCTGTGGTTGCACTGGCTCTAAGCTTTTCGACATGCGATTAGGCGACAACTAAAACTATGAAATTATGAATACAGGTTTATGCCGAAAATTTTACACTTCAATACTTTATATTTTTCTCATAGTTTCAGATTTCGGAAGGCAAATCAAGTCAAATCAAAATTCATTTATTCAAATTAGACAGAGAATCAGCACTTTTCGAACGTCAAAATTACAAAATTACAAAAGACAGTCCCTCAGAACGCCCGCCCTTCAAACACTTCCTAGTGCTTTAGCTGGGAAGAAGTGGCGCAACAAACTCCCCAGCAGCACAGCTGTCAAATCTGTCAATTCAGTTAGAAAATACTTTATTGTATACAATACTAGGCATGCAATAGTATATTTCATTGTCGGAACAAGTTGCAATGACCGTTCCGCAGGTGTACTGAACGACTATTTTTAATACAGTTGCGAAAAAATGAAGCAACTTAATAAAATAATAAAAACACAATATTGCTTTTTTCTCTTCTCTCCACGCAAAAAATTAGTCGTATGTGGATATGTAACGACTTTTTGACTTTTCCGGTAAAATGTTCTCCGAAGCATTTTGTGCTGGGTTACTGAGTTCCGGTGATGTTAATTCAAAAAAAATAGGGTCGATATTACTCATTTTGTGCAACAAACAACTAAACTCGCAAAGAAAATTTCTGGAAAATGGCGCCAACCGTAGAATATAAGCAGAGTTTTTTTTTTCTTCACCCATTTTGGTAGGCAAAGGGAACTATCCATACAGCTTAATCTTCAGTATATTTTTTTTATTGATATGAAATGAAAATGAAATTTAATGAGATGAAATGAAATGAAACCTAACCTAACTCATTCAATTAAATCATTAAATCTGATATTGAAATAAATTAGTAGATTCTTTTTAGAAATATGATACGTATTTGTATGAATCACAAAAACTCTTTAGTAAAAACTTCATGGTTGGTTTTTCTTTTTATTAGACATTATTTTGACAGTTGGGAAAGAGTCACGCACGAGTTCGGGAAAGGTAAAAAAAAAGCACTAGTATGTAATAGCCCACATCCCGAACGCTATACGTCCCTGCAATACACCACTTTTTGAGCAACTGTATTAAAAAGTAATTAACATTACAAGACAAAGAACATTAAATTTAATTATTTGCCATATGTCAGCTTGCCACGCCAATATATATATATGTTACTGTAAAAGCCCGAAGTGCAGTAAATCTTAGGATTTACCGGTAAATCCTAAGATTTACCAAGTGTCAAGGGTAAAAGTCCGAATTGTTCTATAATAATCTTAATTTCAAACTTTTACCCGGCAGTAATTCAGTCGGTAAATCCAGGTTTTACCGCAGACACCGGTAAATGTCCGAAGTCAAAGATTGAAATACACTCGAGAGCAATCAATTAGGGTCACATAAAGATACCTGAAAGTCTCAGAAACTAAGAATGCAAGCTAAATGAAGTGAAGTTGAAGTTCACAAAGAAAAATAAGTGAGTCTTCGAGAAGAAGATGATTTCCCATCCGCAAAAAAAAAGTCTTCGAGAAGTTGTTAAAAAATGCTCGACGAAGAATAGTGCGCTTGCAATTCATCAGGATTATAAATAAAATAAAAAAATAAAAAAAATAAAAAAGCCTTTTATTTCCTACTAATTTACATTGTTTTTTTGAGTTTCTTAACTAATTTAAATAATTTCCTTCACATAACTAGTTTTATCTTTAATTG
Source organism: Oligia fasciuncula (assembly GCA_963082905.1). Lineage (NCBI taxonomy): Eukaryota > Metazoa > Arthropoda > Insecta > Lepidoptera > Noctuidae > Oligia > Oligia fasciuncula. The sequence continues at coordinate 15,380,789 of OY720387.1, forward strand.
TTTTACATAATACTAATTTATAATACGCTTAACTAGTTTGTTTCCGTTTACTGTTTTACTTATTAACTATTTTAACATAACAATATAATTTTTAACATAACTTAACTTAACTTAATTTAGTTTGTTAAAGCAATATTTGTAGGAACCCCATATTGGGTGAAGGCCTCCTCCAAAGATGCCCATTTGTCTCTGTCCTGTGCGATCGGTTTCCAGTTTGGGCCGGCTGTCCTTGCAATCTCTTCTTCCCAACGTGTCAACGGTCTTCCTCTTCTCCTTTTACCTGGAGGGCCCTTCCAAAATGTCACTTTTATGGTCCATCTCTGATCTTTAAGCCTCGCGACATGCCCTGCCCATTTCCACTTGAGTTTTTGTGCATAAATCAATGCATTTGTTGCTTTGGTTATTGACCTTATTTTTGTGTGCCGTATTTTATATAATTTATTTATTTTAAGCATGCTGCGCTCTAGTCCTCGTTGACAAGTTGTAATTTTATTTTTTAATTTTGAGGTGAATTTCCACGTCTGGCAGCCGTACGTCAAGCATGGTAGGAGACTGGAGTTCATAACTTTCGTTTTGATGGTTATAGGGAGGTTACTTTTAAAGATTTCCTTTAAACTCCAGTATTTGTTCCATGTTTGTTGTACTCTTCTTTCGACTTCAAGTTCGTTATTTTTTTTGTCAAAACTAATTTGCTTCCCCAGATAGATGTATTTATCTGTGTATTTTAGTGGCTCTCCATTAATTGTTATTAAACTCCTCCCCCTATTTGGCATTGCCATAGTTTTAGTGAGATTCATTTGCAATCCCACCTTGACACTAGCTAGATGTAACGTTTCGATCATGAGCTGTAGCTGGGAGCTGGACTCTGATAACAACACTAGGTCGTCTGCGAATCTTAAGTGGCTTAAGTAGTCGCCCTTTATACACAGTCCTGCCTTGTTCCAATCTATTTTGCTGATTATAGCCTCCAGGATGGCTATGAATATTTTTGGGGATAACGGGTCGCCCTGCCTTACGCCTCTTTCTATAGGAAAACTTGGTCCGAGTGTTTCCAGCTTAATTCTACCCTTGTTGTTGTTATATACGCTTTTGATGGCCTTTATATATATGTCTTCTACTCCCTGCTGTTTTAAGCTTTCCCATATACTTATGTGTGTTACCATATCGAAAGCTTTTTGATAGTCGATAAACGCTAAGTATAGCGGTCTTTGTTGTTCTTGATACTTTTCTATAATTAATTCAAGTGTGTGGATATGGTCAACTGTAGAGAATCCTTTTCTGAAGCCTGCTTGCTCTACTGGTTGTTTTGCTTCCAATGTACTGCTGATTATTTTGTTTATAATGGTGGAGAAGAGTTTGTAGAGTGTCGGTAGCAAGCTTATCGGTCTGTAGTTGCCAATATCCTTCGGGTCGCCCTTTTTGTAGAGAAGTATGATATTTGATTCAGACCATTGCCAAGGTGTTTCAGAATTTTGTAGTATTAAGTTAAATAGTTTTGCTAATGGTTCGGCTAATGTTGTGTGTGCTATTTTCAATAATTCATTTGTGATGTTGTCAGAGCCAGGGCTCTTTTCTAATTTCAAACTCTGAATTGCTTCTATAATTTCGATTTCGTCAACTGGTTTAATTGTTGTCTCATTTTCGCTTTCATTGATAGTATTTGAGATGTTAGTCTTTTGGGTCTTATCGCTGTACAATTTTCTATAGAAGTCAGATGCCGCATTAATAATGTCACTTCGTTTGCACAAAGATCTGTCTTGCTGGGCTAGCCCCTCTATCCAAGTCTTGCTTGTTCTGAGTTCCTTAAAGGCCCTCTTTGTGCTTCCTGTGCGTAGTAAATGCCTTTCTATGGTATCTTGTCTATATTTAGCATAATCCCTTTTTATGTATTTATTTGTTATTTTGTAGAGAGCGGAGAGTTCGTTTTTCATAGATCGAGTTCTATTTTTCGTTTCTTGTAATTCTTTCCTTCTTTTTAATAACATAGCTGTGCGATCTGATAGTATTTTGTGATGTTTATGTGTGTTTCTCGCTTCTTCTCGAGCTTTTTTCATGCTCTGTCGGATAGCATCCGTTATTTTATCATAGTAGGTTTGTACCGAGGTATTTCGCAAGTTGATCGTTGGGTAGAGTAGCATTGACCTTAGATTTTTATTATATCTTGTTACTTCTTCTTTGTTATTTAGTTGGATTGCGTTTTTGTTTGTAAATTTACCTCTGCTTTGTTTTTGTTTGGCCATTTTTACTGTTGCTCTAATTAGTCTATGGTCTGACGGATAGTTTAAATTCATGACTTCAAAATTTTGGAACATTTTTCGTTGGTTGGATAAAATATAGTCGATCTCGTTTTTGTGTTGTCCATTTGGGGATCGCCAGGTCCATCTTCGATTATGGTTTTTCTTGAAGCATGTGTTGATGATGGTTAGATTATGTTCAAGTGCGTAGTCTACAAGTCTCTGCCCTCTGTCGTTTCTTTCGCCATATCCATGCTGTTGCACTGTTAAGTATTCGCCTTCTTTGGGGGCACCAACCTTCGCGTTAAAGTCGCCCATTAGTATAATGTTTTTGTATGTGGTTTCCATTGCTTTGTCTATGGTCTTGTAAAATTCTTCTATTTCTTGCTCGCTCGCTACATCAGTCGGTGCATATACTTGTATAATGGATATCGTAAACCCTTGGAAGTTTAAATTTAGTATTGCCACACGATCTGTTAATCCAATAAAGCTCTCTATGTTGTTTTTAAGAGACTTATTTATAATGAAGCCTACTCCATATTTACCCGGTATACATCCTATGTGGCAGAGTATTAAGTTCTCGTATTCCTCAATTTTGTTACCAAGTCGTCTCATTTCTGAAATACCTATGATGTCGTAGTTAATTTCCTGTATCGCTTCTTCTAGTTCTAGTAAGCGATCGTATGACGATAAGGTCCTGACGTTATAAGTTGCAATTTTTAATTCATCAGGATTACTTTGTAATAATTCTAAATGCCATAATTGTTCACCATGTTGCAACAAGTAAAATCCTTTTTAGGGTTCCGTAGCCAAATGACAAAAAACTGAACCTTTGTGGATTCGTCATGTCTGTATGTCTGTCTGTCCGTCCGTATGTCACAGCCACTTTTTTCCGAAACTATAAGAAGTATACTGTTGAAACTTTATAAGTAGATGTATTCTGTGAAATGCATTAAGATTTTCACACAAAAATAGAAAAAAAAAACAATAAATGGGGGTTCCCCATACCTACTTAGAACTCAAATTCAAAATTTTTTTTTCATCAAACCCATATATGTGGGGTATCTATGGATAGGTCTTCAAAAATGATATTGACGTTTCTAATATCATTTTTTTCTAAACTGAATACATAGTTTGCGCGAGAGACACTTCCAAAGTGCTAAAATGTGTGTGTGTGTCCTGTAACTTCTAGAATAAGAGAATGATAAAACTAAAAAAAATATATGATATACATTACTATGTAAACTTCCACCGAAAATTGGTTTGAACGAGATCTAGTAAGTAGCTCGCCGGTGAAAATTTAAAAACATATGATGGTACGAAACCCTCGGTGCACGAGTCCGACTCGCTTTTGCCCGGTTTTTTTTAACTGGTACTAATAAAACATCTAGCTTACTCGTTCCTAGCCAAAGTAGATATTATTAGTGAAAATATTTTTTTTTGCATTTTTTTTTCTAAATCATGTTCTAAAACTTGACTGATAATAATATTGATTGTACCGAATAACGAAATGATTATCAAGACTGTTTTGTTTCTGTTATGTGTTTTTTTTCTGCATTTTATATTTCTAAACCATGTTAAAAATGTTTTAAGACTTGAATATTAACAATAATAATGATAGTTATGTTGAATATTTAGTTTCCGATTATTAACTGCATTGTTTTACTCTGTAAACTAACATTTACCGGTATCTGTGGTAAAACCTAAGACTAACCGACTGAATGCCGGTGAAAGTCAGAAATTGATGATTAATAAAGAACAATTCTGACTTTTACCAGTGAGACTTGCTAAATCTTAGGATTTATCGGTAAATCCTAAGATTTACCGCAGTTCGGGTTTTTACAGTAACATATACAGGGTTATTTGTAAAACACCAGCAACCTCTTAAGAGGTCATTGTACTCATCATTATGAACAACTTTTACTATGGGACCAAACCAGAAATCGCGAAAAAAAAATCAGCTGTTCCCTACATTTTGACGAGTTATACGAACATAAATGTAGGGAACAGCTGATTTTTTTTTCGCGATTTCAGGTTTGGTCCCATAGTAAAAGTTGTTCATAATGATGAGTACAATGACCTCTTAAGAGGTTGCTGGTGTTTTACAAATAACCCTGTATACAAATACATAAAACTATACGTACTCAAGCAAAAAAAAAATACTTAAGGCGCTTACATGACCTAAAGCGCGGTCACTGTCGGGCAGCATAGAAAAGAAAGAGAAGCGCGATGACTTATTGCAAAATATGAAACAATTGACTGTTTACAAAAAATCTATTGTTTGGACTAAAAAATTAAAACGAATGCTTTAGTATGTTGCTTGTAGAATAATCTGATAAAAAATCAGAATTATTGTATGTAGGTATCTATATTAATATGGTTTTTATTGTAAAAAGAAAGTTAAGGAAATAGAACCCCACCGAACAAATGATGTTACAGATGACATTAACTCGATAGGTACCTACAAATTAACTTCGCTACTTGTTTATGGCCCACAAATAACTTCGGTAATCAGACCAAAAGTTAAATTGGACTCCAAGTCGGTTAATTTTTTTATTGTTATAAATAAACAGTTGAGAGTTGAGTGAAAACTTCGTTCATCGCAATCGATGTTTACTTAGCATAATCTTAACAATATGGGTAATCGGTTGAGATGGATTTATATTGGCAATAAGTACTTACGATAGTTCCGAGTTTATTCTTAGGAACCACGTGTTATGAAAAACTGCATTCGAAGATTCCAGAAGAAATCCATTTTTATGTTCTACTTTGTAGCAGTAGAATAACGAAATCTATAGTTTTCTGATTTGATTAAACTGACCCATCTTAACAGGTCAGCTGAACCTACTACATTTATGTTGAAAACTTTTTTATTATTATAATATTTTTAAATTGTAATTCTTCGCACTCTCCCTACTTAGGGCCGGCGCCGGCGCCCACTGGCGGCACGGCAAGAGTTAAAATATAACTTAATAAGAATAGAATAGAATAGAATACTCTTTATTATGTACACCATATAAATTACAAAAATAATTATAGAAACAGTACAAAGGGTGACACAATGGGCGGTCTTATCGCTAAAAGCGATAGATGAAGATGTCTATATTTCCAGTTAATATTCAAAATAGAAATAAAGCTCCCAAATAATATCTGGTTGCATTTCTACCGGTACATACCATTCATAGTATCGATAATGATATGCCATATACGTATGATCGTATGTGATTTCAATGATGCATATATTGAATTTGTACGCGTTATACCTAACCATGTCGCCAAGAGAAGAGGATGCCTTTATGTGCACGCAGTTTGGTATTTTATATCCGACTACGTCCAAATTGATCCAACCCTGAAATGATTGAATGAGATTTAATTACTTCTTGTTATTTCACTTCACTTTGAGAGTGTGAAGAGTCATACCAGGTCGCGTCGCCAACAAAATGTATGGTTGGCTGCGTAACCAAGCGGACGCCAGGTGAGCCACCCACTATATAGCTGTATACATTTAGTTGGCATTTGGTTGCGAGTGTGTGCACCATTATTGTTTTCATAGTCGATGAGATTTCAAAAACTTCGTGGCTAAACACACGGTCTGAGCACGTGAGGGATCGCGAGGATATGACGTTTGTTCTGAGAATCAGAATAAATGTCAAAGACGGTCCGTTTCCTCTGTCAAAGACCAAATCAAACAGCGCACCACAGAACGTCAAAAACAACACACTGTTACATTTCCAACACTCGGCGCTAAAAATCCAGTGCGCGAAAAAAAATCGCCGCGGGAAAAACGCGCCCGTGCGTACACTTTAAAGGCTTTGTAAATTACTCAGAGGCCTGTTCGCTCTCACTCAAACACTTACAAATAGTTTTTATTAATTATTTTTACTTTTTCTTCTTTCTATACACATAAATAATAATTATATTGTTATGTTAACCATGTTACTGGTGAAAACAGTTTTATTATAACTTTTTGATCAACTATCTACCCTTACGGAATTACTGGTCCCCAAGTCACAGGCTATAAACCTAGTTTGGGTGCCAGGAGATAATACCTAATGCACTTTATATTGTCTCATATTACTATACTTGTAACATTGTAATAATTTTACTGGAATAAACTATTATTATTATTATTACACTAGGTGATTATCTATCTAATCTAATCTAACTAGCCTGAACTGTCCCACTGCAGGGCAAAGGCCTCCCTCTCCCCAGTCCTTACGGTAGGAGTCAAGCTCGTCCCGCCATCTTCGTCTTGGCCTGCCGCGATGGCGTCGTGCGTTTAGTGGGACCCATAGATCGTGGTGGGACCCAATCGGTGGTTCTCTTAGCCCAATTGTCATCTGACATGCAGCAAACATGTCCGGCCCAGTCCCACTTAAGCTTAGCGGCTTTATTGGAACTTATTATTATGTAACTGTAAGGCCTAGGAATTGGGTATAGAGAAGTTGGTATATTTACCCGAATTATAACGTTATTATATATTTGTTCATAGGTAAAGTTTTGGTACAGGATTAATTCTCTACTGCGTGTTATGGCACATTTCCCAAAATAATATTCGCTAAAGATGTCATCTGAAAAAGCAAATCACAAGTTGAGTATAGCATTTGATAGATAGTTTCTCCTCTGCTTTCGCTAAATTACATCTAAATATGTATAATAAAATTAAATGCTGTTCGTTGGTAAGCGCAAACTTCAGAACTTACGGAAAGAACACTATGAAAAGTTGCCGGAAAAATTGAAAAATTCGGGCACACGTCTGTCGGGTCAGCTTGTTATGAATAATAAAAATACAATATAAAAATCGCCAAAAGGCAATGTGTAGGAATGTTTAAGGGTATTTTTTGTATCACAAGAATCCTTAGCCATACATTACTATATGTTAAAGGTAGATAACAAACATTTACTGTGGTTAATGGAAATAATTTTAATAAATTAAATATACCAATATAAATCACACATATTTTTTTAAATCATATTATTTAAAATACCACCTGAGGTATCAGGCATATTCGTGAAGATAATGCTGTCTAGTGACGAATACGTTTCATAACCGGAGACCACTGGAATATAAATTCAAGGTAAATATTATAATGGATAAAAGAGTTTTATTTATTATTTATTACTGGACCTAGAATTGAGCCGTGTGGAACTCCCTTATTAACGGAGGTAATTGACTAAACATGGAATTAACCATTGCAGAAGCGTATTTTTAAAAAACCCTGTTGAAAGTTGCTGAAATATCTATGGCATCAGTGTGTAGGTTTATGATGAAATCAAGCAAACACGAAAAAAGAAGATTAAGAGAATAATCAAAATCACTTACCTAATACGTTTATTAAAATTGATACAATAAACGAATTCATTGCAAACTTGTGCACGGTCTTACTGATATTTGTGAAGAATGGGTGACGTCTGTGGTGTATCCCATCTGTTTACCTGAAACGTTGCATCAAAACAAACAGTACGACCGACAATCATATGCCAAATAATTATTTTTAAATACGTCGTTACATTCCTTTGTTGATCTGTTGGTATTATGAAACAACACCACATCACGCCAGAATTCTCCACAGAATTATGCAGATCATAGTATAGTCATAGAGCTGATAGAGCAGTGGTGGCCCAGTGGAAACGGCCGCGACTTATGAGTTGCAGGTCGTAGGTTCGAACCCTGATAGGACGCTTTACTTTGTGTAAATTATTCCATCACCGCTGTTCTCACAACGTTGATTGCTTCTCGAAGTCTGTAACACTGCTACGTTTGTGTCAAGTTGCTAACTTGGCGGGTTGTTGTGGTGCTTACTTTGATAGCTAAGTTGATGTAGTATTTAAGGTAAACAAGTGAGTATGCTGGTAAACCATAATAACCAAGTAGGCAGGTAAGTATGTGTGTGTTTATAATATATAATGATATATAACTAAATATAAGAAATTCGAATCTTACGTGCATGACTTGATCTGTTTATACACGCAATAATTTACTATCCGAAAGTTGATGAACAATTACTATGTCATCATCATCATCATCAGCCTATAGCCGTCCACTGTTGGACATAAACCTCTCCTATTGCACACCATTCAACTCGATTTTCGGCAACTCTCATCCAGCTGCTACCAGCCATCCTGCGAAGATCGTCGCTCCACCTAGCCTGAGGGCGTCCCACCTTACGTTACGTACTCAAGAACACGTCTACCCCAACGGTCATCGGTTCTACGGCTAATATGGCCGGCCCATTGCCACTTCAGCTTGCTTATTCTGTGAGCTATGTCGACAACTTCTTCTCTGCCGGCAACATACTAAAGCATTAGTTTTAATTTTTTAGTCCAAACAATAGATTTTTTGTAAACAGATAAATGCTTCATATTTTGCAATAAGTCATCGCGCTTCTCTTTCTTTTCTATGCTGCCCGACAGTGACCGCGCTTTAGGTCATGTAAGACCCTTTTTTTTTTTGCGGATGGGAATTCATCAAATGACCCCTCCCGCTCTGGGTGGAGCGGAAGGGAGTGTCAGACTCTTACTGACTAAAACCCACCCGTGTTCCTTCATTAGCCCTTTATGTTCCGGGGCAGCGGTAACCCTTTCGGACAAACCCGCTGACCCGGCAGGCGGCAGGTTTTAGAAGCAAAGATAATTATGTAAAACAAAATTTCGAATTTTTGAACATTATGGTTACTGAAGTTTATAGCAAACGTCTTATGGATAATGATTTTCAATGGCAATCATATCATTTGGTTTTTATAGTTTTTTACATTTTATTTATCTTTTTACCGACTTCAAAAAAAGGAGATTATCAATTCGACACGTATGTAGGTATGTAATATTTTTAAATTGCATTATTTACATATGAAAATCTATTAGGGCTTCCAAAAAAATAAACAAAATTTTATAGACGTATTATGTAGAATGTATGTATGTTTGTCCACGCATTTATCCGCAACTGTTAGTCGGATCGTGACCATTTTTTTGTATTTACTTCAACTTAGGGAACAGTGCAAGTTTCATCAAAATCGATTCAGTAATTTTCAAGATATGGACTAGGTAATACGTGTAAGTGACGGCCTGGCTTATTGATACGAGCTACGGGTGTAGTGTCAAAGGGAAAACATCTCAAAATCTTGGCCAAATTCTAGTGCAATATTTACAACAAAACTATTAGGTACCTACTTATCTCCTAATACAGGCTTTATACGCTTAAAAGGAGGCTCCAATCACCACTGATGTTTTTTGCACACTTGTTGATTCCAATAAACCTTTTTTCATTTTTCATTTCATTTTCATTTATTACAAATCCAGTTTTTACATTAAAACTAAAAATTACGAAATAAAAAAGTAATTTAAAAAAATTAAACCGACTTCAAAAAGAAATGAACTAAAAATTATAAAATAACTTTAATTTCGGAAGTCAGTGGCAAAAAAAAAATTTAAACTAAAATACAGATCCCAAGACGCCGACTTCCGAAATTAAAGTTATTTCATAATTTTTAGTTCATTTCTTTTTGAAGTCGGTTTAATTTTTTTGAATTAGTAATTTGGATGGATTATTTTGTGACTATGAGAACGTTGTAGGCCTTGTAGACTGTAGATTATTTTTCTAATTTATTACGTACCTGGTACTTGTTGCCAGGCCTAAACTGTCCTATACCTATTAATATTGTAATTTGACAACATTGTAAAAGTCAATTATTTTTAAAAGAGTAACCGTGGAGCTTCTTGCCGGCTCTTCTCCAAACGACCAATTGGAACCGTGCACCTAGGTTCTGACGTTTCATAAGTGCCCATGTAGGTTTATGTGAAATAAAATATTTTGATTTTGATCTTATTTTATTTGTATAAAACTAAGCTACATAGAAATACAGCTCCCAATTAATACCTTCTTGCATTTCTACAGGTACAAACCATTCGTAGTAATAATAATAATAAATTTCATCCATATAATTGACTACGATTGTTTGAAAGCAGACAGTGAATTTGTACGCGTTATATCTCACCATGTCACCGAAAGGGGAAGTTGCCTTTATGTACACGCAGTTCGGGATTTTCTTTTCGGGTACTTTGAGGTGACCCTGAAATAAGTAAATATATATCTATTTAAAGTATTTTACACATTATTACAATATTTTTTGTTCGTGATATATGTTAGTTTAGTCGCAATGATTGTGCGACTGAAGATAAGTCATTGTGCACACCAGAAACAAAACAGTTTTTCTGCCAATAAATATTTCGGCTCGAGGGTGGCCATATTAAAGTATTAGTGATGGAGACCAGCCGGTCTATTCTGTAAAAATAATTGTCTCGTGTCAAAATAGGTTTTCCTCTACATTTTTATGTTTTTGACTATGAAGTTTTTTGTGGAAATCACAATTTTTTTATAGAGCGATTCTCTAAATACTGTGTTCTCTGTGTGTGTGACGCTGGTCGGAGAATAAATAAATTTCCATTTAGGCACGCTCCGGTTCTTATTTCAAAGGCAGATTATGCCTTTGCCATCGGCGGTAGGACATCTGTTGTCCTCCGCCAATGAGGAAGCGAGTAGCTGTAAGTAAAAGAGATACAGCTGACTGTTCACACCGCCGCGCGCTCGTTTGTCGCTGCGACAAGAGCTATCAAAGAGAGTAATAAATAGCCTCCTCGACCGTTTTCGGTCACGGTGGCCAATCTCAATGGAGATTAGCCAGGTACGCAAGAGATATTAGAGTGCACAAGTGTGTGCGCAAACACAGGTGCACTCTCGGTTCCTTTACTCTCATAGTTCGATGGGACGACAATCCGACACGACCGTTCAGGTGCAGGATCAACGGCTTTACGTGCTTTCCGAGGCACGGGGGTATTACACCGCCAACTTCCAAACTTCGGACTGTTACTAAGAAATTCCTAATGGAAAACCCAATAACACTTTGTCCGACCCGGGAATCGAACCCAGGACCCCACGGTCAGCAGTCGGGCTTGCGACCACGAGACCAACGGGGCAGTCAAATCAAAGAGAGTAGTTGCTCAGCGACGATAGAGCGTCGCCTCCGTTCAGTCGCTGCTTGCCAACTGGGTGTCAGTTGCCAGCCCTACTCTCTTCTCGTTAACCGCCGACGATGGGGCAGGTGCCTTAGACGGATAACCATTAACCAATTGTCTAGCAGTAACAGGGGGCCTAAAAAGGCCACTTTGGCAGAATCATAAAAGGATAACATAATGGACAGTTAACTGTTAAGTTAATCGTATCAAATCCCATTGGTGAAGCCTTTTCGTAATTTTTTTTTGTCTGTGCTAAAATACCAATCAATCCGATCCAAATCCAATCCCAATCTCTTTGATTATACCTACGTAGTGCAGCGAAAAAAGAAAAACACTGACTGTCTTCGCAATATTACGATTCATAATGTTATCCTTTTATGATTCTCCAAAGTGGCCTTTTTAGGCCCCCGGGACCGTCTGAAAGCTTTCCTTGTTACTAGATTGGAGTCTCTTGCCTCAACACATTTACTGCCTAGAATTACAAATAATGCTCAACAATTTTTTTTTTTAACAATTGTGCCTGCATGAGCAGTGATGGCCCAGTGGTAACGGCTGCGACTTACGAGTTGTAGGTCGTAGGTTCACACTCAGACAGGCGCTTTACTTAGCGTAAATTATTTCATCACCACTGCTCTCAAAACGGTGAAGAAAAACATCGCGAGGACACGTTCTAGAACCAAACAATCAAAGACATGTGACGTCTACCAAACCCGCAATGGGCCCGCGTGGTGGATTACGGCCCATTCCCTCCCAAAGAGAGTACGAGTAGGTCTGTGTCCCAGCAGTGAGACCAATAAAAAGGCTGATTATGTGTGCCTGCATCGTAGACGGATCAAGTGTTAAAACTAGAAAGACTTTCTACGACTGTTTTACACTGGAAGATATCAATAATCATCTGTAAGACATGATTAGTTGATTAGCAATCCAACCTACAGAAGTACAGAATAATATTTACCCGAATTATGATGCTTCCTCTTATTTCTTCGTATTTATATAAATGGCTGAAAATCAGTTTTTTGTGTACAGTTGCACATTTACCGAAGTAATATTCGCTATGAACATCATCTGAAAATGTAAGACAGTTGTTGGGTATATATTTTTAAGAACAGTAGGTATCCAGGAAAAGACGTTCAACACAAAATTTTAAATCCGTACGCGACCGATGTCAGCGACCGATGTCGGCGTAACAGTAATATGTCCAGCCTTTTTAGGGTTCCGTACCAAAATGGTAAAAACGGAACCCTTAGGCGCTTTCAAATTTAGGCGACTTTAGCAGCGCGACTGACGCGCGACCGTCGCCCAGTAAGAATTTCATATTATGATAAATAGAAGCGTGCGTGAAGGTTTCTGCTTCTGCCGCGCTATTGTCGCGCTGCTAACGTTCTAATGTGAAAGCGGCCTTATGGTGAGACTATGTCTGTCTATCTGTCACAGCTGGATATCTCAAGAACTACTAATGCTATCAACTTGAAAATTGGAATAGTTTTAGATGACGTTTGCCCAACTATTTTGCAAATAAGAAAGAAATAAAAATATATGTATATTTTATGCAACAGGGACTGAAAGGGGGTCTGAAAAATTCGAAGTGGGGCTACTAGGGCCTGTGGGGTATTATATGAAAGAGCGTAGTTTGCACATTCTCAAACATTTTTTTTTAGGCTGCATAGTTTTTGACTTTTGATAAAAATGTAAAAAAAAATACCGTTCCCCCCTTATCTCCGAAGTTTGCAAAGAGAAAAATCAGAAATTATTCTATGTGGTAGAAGTTTATGTAAATATTACAGGAAAAATAAAACAAAGTCTCTAAATAGCACACTTTTTCAGAAATCATCAACAAAAGTTACATTAGTTCCATTATCGGTCAAGAGATGGCGCTGACATAAAACTGCAATCATCTACACCGCAGTGCAAAGTGTTAAAATTCTCTGATGAATACCAACAAAACAATAACAAAACTACAAAACAAACAATATATATATTCTCTGAGGCCTATATTCATCAGAGAATCCGACTCGCTCTTGCCCGGTTTTTTTTTTGGTTGGGAAATTATCAAATAACTTCTCCCGTTCTGGGCGGCGTGGGAGGGGTGTGTCGGACTTTTACTGAATAAAACCCCACCCCGTGTTCCGTCAGTTGCCTGTGCCAGGGGCCACGGTATCTCTTTCGAACAACCCGCGACCCTGGCAGGCATCGGCCCTAGCTTTTCGCGGATCCCGTCAGTTAGTGCTGACATCTTATTGAGGCGCGCGTGGAACACAACGCGCCGTCGACCTGGGCCTGGTCCTTACAGGACGGCGAGCTGCCCATTGCTCGCCGTCCGGAAGCGCGCGTCTACGGTGGCCGGGAATCGCCTATCGATTCCTCACGCGCTCCGCCTCCTCCTTCGCAAGAATTACTGTTTCGCAGAAGGAGGCCACGGCCTCCCATGCACTCTCGCTCCGCACCATGGCCTGGACTAGGGCCGGACGCGAGAGTTCGCCGCCGTGAAGACGCGGCGGTGCTCTGCCCAAGCTAGGTAGACTTCCACCGTATGCGCCACCGTGTCCTCCGGGCGATCCACACAATGGTGACACCCGGCCGTTTCCTCCTGCCTTATCCGGAACAGGAACCTCCCGAAGCAGCCGTGTCCGGTGAGGACCTGCGATAGGCGGAAGCTGAGGATGCCATGGCACCTCTCCAGCCACTCCTCAAAGACGGGACTTATCGTCGCAATTGTGGCGTGCCCACAGTATTTCCAGCCTTACGGCCGTATTACAATACAAGATTTATCTTTAGACCCAGGTTTAACCATCGAACCATTTTTAAATTTCGAACTATAAACCGACAATATTACAAAAACTGACGTTAAACCCGAGTCTAACTTTTCAATTTTGCATTAAGAACTTTATGTTAGTCGGAATAAAGTTCAAAATACAGTAATTGGCACGAAGGTTTAGGCTAGGTCTAAAGTTAGAACTCGTTTTGTAATAAGACGGAATATGTTCATACTTGGTTTTCTAGATGGAGTAAAACATACCTTTTTGTGCAGTAATATCCTTATTCATGAAGATTATACTGTTGAGTGCTGAGTGCGTACGGTAGCTGGATATCTCCACCACTGCAATAAATAAAAAACGGTTTTCAACGGTTTTAACGAGAAGAGAGTAGGGCTGGCAACTGACACCCAGTTGCCAAGCAGCGAGTGAACGAAGGCGACGATGTATCGTCACTGAGCGAGTACTCTCTTTGATTTGACTGCCCCGTTGGTCTCGTGGTTGCAAGCGCGACTGCTGAGCGTGAGTGAGTGGGGTCCTGGGTTCGATTCCCGGGTCGGACAAAGTGTTATTGGGTTTTCCATTAGGAATTTCTTAGTAACAGTCCGAAGTTTGGAAGTTGGCGGTTTAATACCCCCGTGCCTCGGAAAGCACGCAAAGCCGTTGGTCCTGCGCCTGACCTCTCCCCGGTCGTGTCGGATTGCCGTCCCATCGGACTATGAGAGTAAAGGAGCGGAGAGTGCACCTGTGTTTGCGCACACACTTGTGCACTATAATATCTCCTGCGTACCTGGCTAATCTCCATTGAGATTGGCCACCGTGACCGAAAACGGTCGGGGAGGCTATTTATTACTCTCTTTGATAGCTCTTGTCGCAGCGACAAACGAGCGCGCGGCGGTGTGAACAGTCAGCTGTATCTCTTTTATATATTATATTTTTATTGACACATCTTATCATAACACTCTCTTCTTATTGTTTTCTTAAAACAGCGTTATCCAAGTGGCATTTAGAAAAATCATTCTATTCTGTGAATGAGAAGAAGAATGGCAGATTTGGTGTCGCTTAATTTCAAAATCGTTCATGAATAATGAAAGTATGTATGTACATTATATGAAACAGTTACAGGGATTTACTTTGTATGTATTAGCTTTTTTTATTAAGCTGCAGGATGATTAAAAAAAAATCTCATTTATCAAAACGCAATTATTTGCAATATTTAAACTCAGAATTTGGGGCGGTAGCTACGGAGTTACCATTCTCGCCAGAATATGGTATTTCTATTTCTTTAATTATGCTAATCAGCAAGGCTTTGATGGTAGTTGTTTTATCCTTTAAAGTATTAAGAGACTTTTACTGCCTCGTTTTTTTTTGAGAGGTGTATTACAGGTTAAAACTCTATAAACAGCGTTTTTCTTGCGAAACCCAAAAAAATATTCTGTGATTATCTTTTATCTTAATTTGACCGAGATTTATCTTATGAGAGTATTTGTGCGAATGTACACAAAGTCTGTGTGACACCCAAATTACAAGTCCTGCCATTGTTCTTTAGACTTTATAAATTCATACTGACATGTTAATATTCTAATTTGAGAAAAACTTGACATTATTAATTTAACAACTATGATTTATGGATCAATTTTATTAACATGTATTTAATTAATGTAATCAATAATTTTGCCAAAATTATTAATTGAAAAATGATTCATTAAAATTATTTTTCATGCTAGTTTTAGCGAATTGTTTTAGAAACTGTTAAAAAAGCCCGACCATAATGTAACCGATGCGATGTAACGTACCTACTTACTACAATTCTTGCAAATAAATTTTATTTAATTACATTTCTTACATATTAAGAGCGACATGGTTAGTGGCGTAAATCATTTAAGTAAAAGAACATTTAATTAATCACTTACCTGCCATACATAATAAAACTGATACAGCAAAATAATTCATAGTGAACCCTTAATCAATTGACAAACGTAACCATATAGCCTAATTAAAGGGCCAGCCTTTAATTAAGCTGTATGGTTACGTTTGTGAATTGATTAAGGATTAACAATGAATTCCTTTGCTACACTAAGTCTAAGTGAGACAACCAAATTACATAGAGTCCTGCCACTTTTCCTTAGACTTTAAAGATTCACACTGACATCTTATTATTATAATTTGACAAATTCTTGACAATTTTAATTTAACAATTATTTGTTAACCTTTAATCAATTGACAAACGTAACCATATAGCTTAAATAAAGGTTTGCGGCTACTTGTTCGTGTGAAAGCGCGGATCAGGAGTAGGTAGATAAACGAGTACACAGTTGATAGTTGATTTAATTACTGAGCAAGTGAATTATATTTTTAACAGTGTCGAGAATATTCGAGCAGAGAATGCAGCATACCACACACTTGTTTACATGAAATATCACAACAACACAATTAAAATAATAATATACTGAAGTGTCGAATCTTGCCTTCCTTTGTGACGCAGCTGTATTTCTTTGTTGAAGTGTATAAATACACTGCGCCGGCCGCAAAGAAAGCGGGTCGGTTATAAAAAATGTGATAACATTTAAAATATTTGAGCAATCCTTTTAAAATAAAAACTAAATGAATATAATAAAGTCCCTTATCCCATGTTTACTTGGGGTCGGCGCAACACGTTTTCTTCTTCCATTCGCCCCTGTCAACCGTCACGCTATCATTCACTCCCTTCTCTTTCATATCATTCCTCACACAATCCATCCATCTTTTCTTCGGCCTTCCTCTCCCTCTCCATCCATCATCATGTATATCCATCACTCTTTTAGTCACATGCGTTTCGTCCCTTCTCATCACATGCCCATACCAAGACAAACGATTTCCTTTCAACTTTTCTGTCACTGGCGCCACTTTCAGACTTCCTCTTATATACTCATTTCTTACTTTATCCATTCTCGTCACTCCACACATCCATCTCAACATTCTCATTTCCGCTGCATGCAATCTTTTTTCATCCGTCTTCTTCACGGCCCAGCATTCAGACCCATACAGTACGACAGGCCTTATCACGGACTTATAAATTTTCCCCTTTAACTTGAGGGGCATCCGTGGGTCACAAGTTGTTCCTGTGACCTGTCGCCATTTCATCCATCCTGAGTTGATCCGGTGCGTTACGTCTCGGTCTACTTCGCCATCTCCTTGGACAAGCGACCCGAGGTACCGAAAGTCGGAGCAGATCGGTAAGGGCGTTCCGGCGAGAGATATGGGCACAGAACTGGAGAGACCACCAAAGTCGCAAAACAGGTACTCGGTTTTGGTCCGACTTACTCTCAGGCCAACGGTCTCGAGTCTTTCCCACCACACCTCCAATCTGCTCTGGACCTCTAGGCCGTTCTCGGCAACCAGCACAATGTCATCGGCGAACAGCATACACCAGGGAGCCTCTTCTTGGATATCCGATGTAAGAGAATCCATTATCAGCACGAAGAGGTACGGGCTGAGTGCTGAACCCTGGTGCAAGCCGACAGCCACATCGAAGCTGCCAGTAGTGCCCACTGTAGACCGGACTTGGGTACTGCATCGACTGTACATCGCTCTAATCAACTGCACATACTTCTCTGGCACACCTTTCTCCTTCAGCGCCCACCACAAAACTTCACGAGGCACTCTGTCGTATGCCTTTTCGAGGTCAACAAATACCATGTGCAAGTTTTTATGCGCACTTCTGTATTTCTCGCACAGCTGGCGGATGGCAAAGATGGCATCTGTTGTTCCTCGACCAGGCATAAAACCGAATTGGGTTTGCGAAATTTCAGTCTCTTCTCGCAGTCGCCTTTCAATAACTTTCTCCCAAGCCTTCATACTATGTGACATTAGCTTTATTCCTCTATAGTTGTTGCACTCCAGCACATCACCTTTGTTTTTAAAGATGGGCACCAGCGAACTGTTACACCATTCGTCAGGTATGGCTTCTTCCAGCAACAACTTATTTAATATAATAAAGTATTATAAACCATATTTAAATAAAAAATAAAGACGATTTTTATGAATAACTTTGAAACCATTTGTTTTTGTTTAAAAAAAAATATGGCATTTTTGTGCAGAAATTCATTATTCTGATATGAAATACAATTAAAACATGCTACTAACCCCTGAAGAGTATATCAGAATTCTGAGAATGCTTGAAGACGGCTTCAGTTAGCGTTATACAGCGAGAACTGTTGGTGTGTCGCTATCACCCGTTTTTAAACAGTGCTCCAGCGATTTGAAGAGACTGTATCCAATATTGGTAGACCAGGAACAGGCCAAACAAGTTGCACAACAGCGCGTGACTATCGATATATGGTGTCAACAATGTTGAGAGATCGATTTCAAACGGCTGTTGAAGTCAAAATTCACCTTCTACGTGCTGGAGGGAGTAATCCGAGTACGTGAGCGGCGTCTTGCTGGATCAAACTTGAAGCCATTTAGACCTGCAAATGGTCCAAAACTTGAAAGGCAGCATCGAAATTCAAGGCTGAGTTACGCTAGAGAATACATGAATTGGACTCTAGATGACTGGTCAACAGCAATGTTTTCGGACGACTTGAGGTTCATGTTATACACGCATGATGGGAGGCAAAGAGTATACAGAAGACCAGGAGAGCGCTATAACCAAGCTTGCATTGAAGAGAAAGTGCCATACGGCGGAGGCTCTATACACGACTCGCCTGGAACTTCTTCCGAAAGCCGCACGGCGTAGTAATAGAAAATGGCACTTTAATTGCAGAAAGATACGTGAATGAAATCTTAAATTAATATGTTAGCCCATTTTTTGTAAGAAAGAACGCCATCTTTATGCAAGATAACACTCGTCCCCATATACAGCTCAGATAGTGTTTGTCTACCTTCTATCACACGCACGGAGTGGCCAGTACGCAGCCGTTTTCGGGGGCCCATAAGTCACCCCCTGCTATTTTATCTATGAATACTATATTATCATTGGTCAGGCAGGGGATATAGT
Source organism: Oligia fasciuncula (assembly GCA_963082905.1). NCBI lineage: Eukaryota > Metazoa > Arthropoda > Insecta > Lepidoptera > Noctuidae > Oligia > Oligia fasciuncula. The sequence goes on from OY720387.1 coordinate 15,399,763, forward strand.
CGTTCCATAGTTCAAAGTAACCTATCCACTATAGCCACCCAAACCCATATCCAAATATATTCCATGGTCCATGCTCTGCAATAGTCCAGCACCAACCGGGGGTTGTCCTTGGGTGCACTTGCATAGTGCATACAGGGATAATCGTAGGTTGGGTGCCTCCTCATCTTTTAAAATTGTCTAAGGGGCCTCTCCGAGTTGGCATTGGCCTCTAGTTGTACGCCTTCCAAAGGTCCGGGTCCCCAGGATCCTGAGATATGTCAAAGACATCTAAATAATAATAATTTTATAATATAATTGTAATTACAGACTCAATATTAATAGTTGAATCACACATGGCCAAAATCTCATGACACTTTGCATGAAACTTAACTTATTGTCATATTGACCTGCTATGGGATCCGCTATTGAGTGCGGTCCTTCAGGCTAGGTAGAGCGACGATCTTAGCAGGGTGGCCGGTAGCAGCTGGATGAGAATTGCTGACAACCCAGTTAAATGTAGTGCAATTGGAGAGGCCTATGTCCAGCAGTGGACTGCCGTAGGCTGATGATGATATATCAATATGAGTAAGAGTATGAGTGGTAACTAACTGCATAAAATTAAGTTCTGTCATAGGATGGAAAGCTATATCCTAACTCTGTTGAGTAACTATGTCGTCCCAGCATCCTTGCGATGCTGTACACGATGCTGCGCAGACTTGACTGTGCTCACACCGCGCAGCTAGCGCCTCTATGCTTCGATGTACGACCCTGTCTTCTATGTGATTGCCATCCCATCGGACTATGGGAGTAAAGAACAGAGAGTGCATTTTTGTTTGCGCACACACTTGTACTATATAATATACTTATAATATCTCGTTCGTAATCTTCGTTGGCTGCCGCGACTGACTTCGGTCGGAAGGATAATATTATTGTCTATAGCACTGTAGGCCCTCAAGTATTGTGTTGCGAGATGCTGTTCAGCGCTCCAAGCACAACTGTGCTGCGGGGTAGTTTATATCATAGGAAGTTATAGTTTAATAAAATTAGATTGAACCAGCACTTTTTGTACATCAAAGTTACAACTTGTATGAAATAGCTTATCCGAGATTCCGTGGTTGGAGGTTAATCACAAATATTATTTGCTAAGACACTGTCATTATTGCTTGTTAACTCAGCTAATAAATCAAGCCTAGGTATTTAGCTCGACATGCACATGTGCTTAATTAATTTTGCTCCTGCTTGGAGCTGAATACCAACAGGAGTAAATTTTAATTATTTCCCAGTGTTCTTGGAGAAGTCTCGATCAATATTTGATAGTGTGTTACCAGCTTTTGCCATTATCACAGTTTTGATGCAAGTTTCATAAGACAAACAATATACTCGTAATTCACTTTCGTTGTACTTATTGATTGTTTGTCGAAGGTGGCAACACTGCTACATTTGTGTCAAGTTGCTAACTTGGCGGGCTGTTGTGGTGTTTACTTTGATAGTTACGAGTAAGTTGAATTGTTGATGTATGTATTTAAGGTAAACAATAATAACCAAGTAGGCTGGTAGGTATGTGTCGGATTGGCCCAGACATCAGAAGTAAAACACAAGTTTATTCAATTGAACAATCAGTTATCTTAAATCTAGAAAATACAGAAATGAAACACTAAAACTAATAACGGCAAAAGGCGGTCACATAGGGCAGTACTGACTGTCAGGGACAGTGGTCCATGCACCCACCGCAATAAGGATAGTACTAATTGTCAGAGACAGCGTTCCACATCCAATAATCGGGCAGTACTGACTGTCGAGAGACAGTGGTCCGTGCACCACGACGCAACCGTTGGAAATGCGTACCGATCAAACAGCGCAGCTCCTTATAAAGGCGATCGCTAGTGGGGGGGAAACCGTTACAATATTTTACTGGATTGGATACCAAGTCCTTTAGGCCAAATGATCGATAGAGTGAATGATTTGCGTCTGGTGCACGTTCCACTAGCGCCATCTAGTCGCCGTCTCTCACAGCTGCTAATCAATGTGTCTGCCGACACGGCCATCCTGATAAATCACTCGTTCTCGAGTGCATTCATTCGTCATCAATTCACATCGTCATCATCGTTACATATCAAATTAGCAAATATCACTGGTCTAGGTATTTCTTTACAATAGAAAACCCTACAGTTCAAACATGCTGGTCTAAATCGTCACCCACTAAAGCAGGTGAGATTCCTGCAGCTACAACTGGACTAGGTCACAACTCTTGTAACCCCTACAGTACGTATTTGCTGGTCTAGATAATCATCCCATGGATGAGATCCCTGCAGCTTACTGGACTAGGTCACAATACTCTTGTAACCCCTACAGTACACATTAGCTGGTCTAGATAACCATCCCATGGATGAGATCCCTGCAGCTGACTGGACTAGGTCACAATACTCTTGCAACCCCTACAGTACATATTTGCTGGTCTAGATATCATCCCATTGATAATGACTGAGAGGCATCTAGATCAGTAATGTGGCTGCGCCGCCTCGAAGGCAAGGTCAGCGTCATGATTAAATTGACACCTTTCAAATTTTTGCTTTTAATTATGGTGTCTGACAGCCCTCTACGTATGAATTGGGGTAATCAGGATCAAATGGTACCAACACTGTGAATGGTTGTGGTGGCGCATTGGACCGGGTAGTAGAGCATCAGTTAATTATGAAAGAAATGCTTCTAAATTATTTGAGGGTAGCGGAATATTTTTCTGGCCATTTTGTGATAATGAAGTGCCAGAGGTGGGCGGACAATCCGATCCCACTTCTGATGTCGGATAGGCCCAGACATCAGAAGTAAAACACAAGTTTATTCAATTGAACAATCAGTTATCTTAAATCTAGAAAATACAGAAATGAAACACTAAAACTAATAACGGCAAAAGGCGGTCACATAGGGCAGTACTGACTGTCAGGGACAGTGGTCCATGCACCCACCGCAATAAGGATAGTACTAATTGTCAGAGACAGCGTTCCACATCCAATAATCGGGCAGTACTGACTGTCGAGAGACAGTGGTCCGTGCACCACGACGCAACCGTTGGAAATGCGTACCGATCAAACAGCGCAGCTCCTTATAAAGGCGATCGCTAGTGGGGGGGAAACCGTTACAATATTTTACTGGATTGGATACCAAGTCCTTTAGGCCAAATGATCGATAGAGTGAATGATTTGCGTCTGGTGCACGTTCCACTAGCGCCATCTAGTCGCCGTCTCTCACAGCTGCTAATCAATGTGTCTGCCGACATATGTATATTGTATATTTTCATAATATAATTCTATAAAACTAAAGATATGAAATCCGAATCATAAACGAAAATAACTTAATAGACTGTTTATACACGCAAAAATTTACTAACCGAACGTTAACTTGATGAACAAATATTGCGTATTGGCCATCAAAATATGGATATAACTGGTGAGCAAAAAATACATCGTTCCTGATAGCCTTTTAATTGCTTTCTATGTATTGTATTTTATGACCAACAAGGTTGCATTTATTGATTACATTTATGTTGTAAAAAAACCTTACTTGATTATTATTATCCTCCTGCCTTAGGTATATCCTAACTTATTGGGATTCTGCGCAGCACTTCTTTTGCTTCCATCATGTCTATTAGTCGTCACCTCAGCGGGGTAATTGCGAGGACACGGTGGAGCACACGGTGGAGGTCTGCCCCGCTTGGGCGGAGCACCGAGCGGCGGCGACCTCTCGCGTCCGGCCCTGGTGCAAGCCATGGTCCGGAGCAGGAGGGAGGCAGTCACCTCCTTCTGCGAAGCAGTCATTCTAGCGAAGGATGTGGCGCTGGCCTGCGGACGGGAGGAATGGTTAGCTCACCGTCCGATTAGGACCAGGCCCGTGCCGGACGGTGCGTTCGTATTCCACGCGTGCCTCAAAGAGATGTCAGCATCAAGGAAGGGCCGTAGCCTGCCGGGTCAGCGGGATTGTCCGAAAGGGTTACCGCTGGGACGGAACATAAAGGGCTAAGGAAGGAACATGGGTGGGTTTTAGTCGGTAAGACTATGACACTCCCTTCCGCTCCGCCCAGAGCGGGAGGGGTCATTTGATGATTACCCAACAAAAAAAAAAGCGGGGTAATTGCGTAACACACTATCAGTAGCAATGGCTTTCATTTTAACAGTTCAACAATATTCATTGCGTTATTTGTTTTTGAGCAGACAATTCTTGGATTAGCAATAGGTACCTATCCTTAACATAATCTGTAATGTGCGTTTTATTTGTGGATTATAAATTATTCTTATTTCTTTATTTAGTCTGTGTTAAACATTTATAAGAAATCGGAATTATTTGTTTTATATTTAATCCCTCCGTGCTTCAGAAAGCACTGAAGCCGTTGGTCCCGGTTATCATTCGCAGATCTTTAAGAGTCGTTACGGCTAGTTAGAAAACCAAAAAGTCTGACAACTAGTCCTACCAATGCGTATCGTGTTAACCAGTAACTGGGTTGTGGGGTTAAGTAGGCAGTCACTCCATGTAAAATACTGGTATTTAGCTGCATCTGGTTAGACTGGAAGCCGACTCCTTCATAGTTAGGAAAAGCCTAGGCAGATTGGTTACTTTTATGTCTTGTAAAGTATTTTTCAACACACTTGCTCGTAAAGTGGCTCTTATTGAACCGCTTTTAGGTCCATAATGGAGTGTATTACGAACGCGTGCTTTTTCTTTACTTTAATCCACATGTTCTGTAATACCACAGATAACTATTTACTAGTCTTGTGTAGTTCATGAACGATGAACGAATAGGAACCGTATCTTCGCACTGTACTAAAAGAAACGTTTCCGAACGCTGGCTTGTAACCGGTCTAATAGTTCTAATAGCTCTTTTCGTACTCGTACATCGCCCGAACGAGAAAATGAAATACAGTCTGAGCTGATTGTTTGACAGAAACGTTATACGTTTTCATTCGATGTCTGAATGAATGAGAACGAGAAAGAATAGCCGACGAATGACGATGCTATCCGAACCCGACCGACCGAATTCGCAAGAATGAGATGAGATGCGCGTTATTTCAATGCCTTAGTGTCTATTTTAGCTTATCGCCCAAACACGGGAGACGAGCTGTTTGAATGGTACAAAATAATTCAGTTAAAATTCTCTTAATAGGTATATCAGCTGTGTACTCTGTGGTAATAATAAATAAATAATTATGGATGTTGCATTTATATTTTTTTTTATTTATACGTGGTGGTTTATGTATAATAATGTCTGGAGTGCGTATTTGCTCTGTGAGTGATCCGGATCCGCGCTAGCGCGCTATCTATGCTCTATGGGAATGCTTACCGAGAGCGAAGACCGAATAGAGCTATTAGAACTAATAGAATGAACTAGTTCACTGTCCGAAATGAACTAGTACGGAGCGATCTTTAAAATGACCGAGCAGGCACAAGACTACTATTTACTAGTCAGAGACGCGCGCTTTTTTAATCTCATCAAACCCTGCGTTCCGAATTGGGAAATAATCGATGTGTTCCGAATTGGGAAATAACCGAATTAGCGTGAGCACGATAACGATAACGATGTCCCGTGAATCGTCATAGATGACGTCATGACATTCGCCATCTTGCGATAATGCCGACCACGCCCTAGAATAATATCACCGTGAGCGCTGTCAAAAATGACAGTGTGTGTATGAGGTTGTGTCAGTGTGTGTTTTGTTTTGAGTTGCATCATCTTTAAATTAAACTAACGTGGCATTTTTGAAATTGTGCTTCTGGCTGACAGTCGCCACCTAACCAAAGAAGAAGAACTGAAGAAGAAATGTGGTGTTTATACAAAGAAATACTGTAATAATATCTTTTTTACATTGTGTAAGCACTGTCATGTGAGCGCGTTCACGAGTGTTCCGAATTGTTGCCAGCTCTCAGCAGTCATAATAGTAATATCTAAATCGGAACGGATGTGAGATGATGCATGGACGTAATATTACGTCCATGGAGATGATGTGAGCGCTGTGATGTGAGCGATTATAGCTAATTCGGAAAGCGCCCAAAGAGACTTCATGCCGAAAGAAAAAATCCGCGGGCTATATTTCATTTTTTTTTTAAATAGTCTGTTTGTCCTTGGTCGCAAAATGAACTCGCAGGGGACCACAGACAATTTAAGGTGAATGCGCAGTGGTAGACCGCGAAATTCTTAGGTTTTTTGCAATTTTCAGGTTTGTGTTTATTATATTTTTTCTATAGGCTGTATCGGTTTTGTCTGTGCCATAGATTAATATATTTAAAATGAGTCAATGTTGCGCGCGCATCGCTAGTGCTGGCTAGCACGGCGCGCGGGAAAACAAAACCAGCGCGCCATTTTCCATACAAGTTAATATTTAACAATACAAGTCTGTTTTTTTTCCTCGCAAGTGTGTTGAAAAACGTCGTATGAAACGCGTGTGCATTAATCAATATACACTCGGCTTTCTTATCGCTCTCGCCTGCGGCTCGCGCGATAATATCGCCTCGTGCATAATGATCAACATAGCACACATGTATCATAATGTACTATTGTATGTTCGCAAAAACTAAGGACTTTTCAAAATAAGAAGCGATTTCCATAACATAAATACATGCAGTAAAAATTAAATTGAATACCTAAAAAATAAATAAAACTATCAAGTCATTTCTTATAAACAGTATCCACTTTTATAACAAGTTGCCAAAGCCAGTTATAGAACTTAGCGATGGAAAGTTCAAAACCCTCATCAAACGTGTCCTTATCAAAAAAGCATATTATAAGATTAAAGACTACGTTGAAGACAAGGTAGTTTGACAATACTTTCACATGCGGCTTTCCTTGTGGAGATGTCTATTAACTGCTCCCAAATTACGATGTTTATTTAGTTGTTTCATACTTCTTTGACATAATCATTTTATTATTTGACATTATATACAGTCCATTCTAATTTCAACTCTTTAAGAGCCTATACTACCTCAAATGGCTTATTTTATTTTATTTATTTGGGACAAAAAACAGTTATGCAATACAATATTAATTTAAGGCTTAGCATGATCCTCCGTTATGTCGAAAATTCCGCAGCATTAATTTTGAAATAAATATATGCTAAAGTTGAGGATTAATGTAAGGTCTTATGTTAGACGAAAACACGATTCCATAAAATTTTCTCGATAGAAAAAAAATCCAAAGTTACCTCCAAACCGAACAATAAACCGCTGGTGTTCAAAAAATACTTCAAATTAGATCATGAAACTTTGCATACTAACTGAACTAACTATAAAGCAGGTCTTATGTTAGTTAGTTTTTTTGAATTACCTTTATTTTCACCGTAAAAAGCAAATACCTAAACTATTTTCGCTGCCTCCCGCCCAGCATCGCACTCTGTCTCGCTTTCACACAGTCCGCGAGCAGTATCGTGCGAGCGAGATAAAGAGTGAATTTTAGCTAAGGTAGTATAGGCTCTTAATGGTGGTTGTAGGTAATGGCATTCATACGAGTATATAGTTTTTTTATATTTTATTTATCTTTTTGATACATTCTTCTATATTTTATGAATGTGAGAACGTTGTAGGCCTTGAACGTTGAAGACTATTTTTCAAATTTATTAAGTCTAGGTAGTTAATAAATTTGAATAAAAATAATTTTAAAAAATTAAACCGACTTCAAAAAGAAATAACTCAAAATTATGAAATAACTTTAATTTCGGAAGTCGGTGTCTTGGGATCTGTATTCTAGTTTAAGTTTTATGCCACCGACTTCCGAAATTAAAGTTATTTCATAATTTTGAGTTATTTCTTTTTGAAGTCGGTTTAATTTTTTAAAATTATTTTTATTTCGTAATTTTTAGTTTTTGCACTAGAATTTGACCAAGGTTTTGAGATGTTTTCCCTTTGACACTACACCCGTAGCTCGTATCAATAAGCCAGGCCGTCACACTTACACGTATTAGTCCATATCTTGAAAATTACTGAATCGATCTTGATGAAACTTGCACTGTTCCCTAAGTTGAAGTAAATGGAAGCCAATAAAAAAAAATCGTCACGATCCGATTAATAGTTCCGGAGATATGCGTGGACAAACATACATACATACATACATACATACATACATACATACATACATACATACATACATACGTCTACAAAATTTTGTATATTTGTTTGGAAGCCCTAATAGATTGTCATATGTGAATATAATGCAATTCCAATAATATTACATACATACGTATCGAATTGATAACCTCCTTTTTTTTTTGAAGTCGGTAAAAATAGTCTTCAACGCAACTTACTTATTAATAATTGGCCTCCCCGACCGTTTTCGGACACGGTGGCCAATCTCAATGGAGATTAGCCAGGTACGCAGGAGATATTATACTGCACAAGTGTGTGCGCAAACACAGGTGCACTCTCTGTTCCTTACTCTCATAGTCCGATGGGACGGCAATCCGACACGACCGGGGAGAGTTCAGGCGCAGGACCAACGGCTTTACGTGCTTTCCGAGGCACGGGGGTATTTAACAGCCAACTTCCAAACTTCGGACTGTTACTAAGAAATTCCTAATGGAAAACCCAATAACACTTTGTCCGACCCGGGAATCGAACCCAGGACCACGCTCAGCAGTCGCAGCTTGCAACCACTAGACCAACGGGGCAGTTAACTTACTTATTACATACTTATTGACCCTAAACTGTCCTCCCATTCCTATTGTAATTTGAAAACATTGTAAAAGCCAATTATTTTTAAAAGAGTAACCGTGTAGTTTCTTGCTGGGAAATGGCCAATTGGAACCGTGCACCTAGCTTCTGACGCTTCTTAAGTGGCCATGTAGGTTTATGTGAAATAAAATATTTTGATTTTGATCTAATTTTATTTGTCTAAAACTAAGCTAAATAGAAATATAGCTCCCAATTAATACTTTCTTTAATGTCTACAGGTACAAACCATTCGTAGTAATAATAATAATAAATTTTTCCCATGTAATTGAGTACGATTGATATTGCAGACAGTGAATTTGTACTTACGCGTTATATCTTACCATGTCACCGAAAGAGGACGTTGCCTTTATGTACACGCAGTTCGGGAATCTTTCCGCGGTTATATTGAGTTCACCCTGAAATAAGTAAATATATAATATCTATGTATAGTATTTTACACATTATTACAATATTTTTTGCTCCTGATGTTTACTCAAACAGGCGCTTTACTTTTTGTATATTATTTTATCACCACTGCTCTCAAAATGATGAAGAAAAATATCGTGAGGAAACGGCATGTTCTAGAACGAAAAAATTAAAGAGAGATGTGACATTTATTAAACCCGGACTGGACCCGCGTGGTGGCCCACGTGACCCACTCCCTCTCACGGAGAGGAGGTCTGTGTCCCAGCAGTGGGACCATTATAAAGGTTGATTATGCGTGCCTTTATCGCGGACAGATGAAGTTTTAAAACTAGTAAGACTTTCTACGACTGTTTTATACTGGAAGATATCATTAAGGGTCTGTAAGACATAGCAATCTAACATAAAGTGTAGAATAATATTTACCCGAATTATGATGTTTCTTCTAACCTGTTCGTATTTCAAACGATCATGTAAAATCAGTGTTTTTTCTGTAGCTGCACATTCACCGAAGTAATATTCGCTATGAACTTTATCTGAAAAAAAAAGAAAGACACTAGTTGGGTATATTTTTAAGAATAGTAGGTACACAGGATGGCCCATGAAAAGGCCTTCCAAAGAAAATTTTTTAATCAATCCAAGGACTTCCCCAAACACCCCCATGTAATTTCAGCGATTATTCATAGTTTAGGTGCTAGACTTTGTTTTTAATTATTGAGAAGTTCGCACATGTCTTTTTTATGATAATAAATCCTTAAAATATGGTCAACGGTCGGTAAAAACACGTCTATAAGGTGAAAAACGCAATATGTTTATACTTGTTTTATTTTTTGTGGATGGGAAATCATCAAATGACCTCTCCCGCTCTGGGTGGAGCGGAAGGGAGTGTCAGACTCTTACTGACTAAAACCCACCCGTGTTCCTTCCTTAGCCCTTTATTTTCCGGGCCAGCGGTAACCCTTTCGGACAATCCCGCTGACCAATATACTTGGTTGTACTAAAATATCGTGTGATTTTCTGGATGGAGTAAAACATACCTACCGTTTTGTTCAGGAAAATTCTTACTCATGAACAATATACTGTTGAGTGCTGTGTGTGTATGGTTCCTGGAGGTCTCCACCACTGCAATAAATAAACATTGTTATTAAAAAACGGCCAATTGCGACATAAAGGGTTCCGTACTACCGTACAATATTTGACATTAGGTACATAATATATATATATTCTTTGTTGTTATAGTGGCTATAATAGTAGTAAACACTGTGAAGATGTCAAATGTCTACCTATTACGTTTCATAAGATACAGCCCTGTCCGGATGGACGGACAGTGGAGCCTTAGTAACAGGGTCTCGTTGGCGCCCTTCGGGATCCCTAAAAATTGACACTGCGCGATGGTTACGGTGGGTCGTGAGTTCGTTTTGGGGCACCGTTTTAAGACTAGTGACCAGCTTCTCACGGTTTTTATGACTTTAAAAAAATCATTCTATTCTGTGAATGAAGAAGAATGGCATATTACGTGTCGCTTAATTTTTAAAAGCTATCATGAATGATAGTATGTAAGTATGTGGATATGTATGTTATTACGAACAACGTATTTTCGAACCCATATATAGGTTTGTGTAAAGTGTCGTATTTCAACGTTGCATTCGTTATTTCACGAAAAAATCGCAATTGAAAGTTGCCAAGTGTGGACATATTAGTGCTTGTGACTGTACATGATATGAAACAGTTACAGGGATTTACGAAGATTTTATTTATGAAGATTTTTTTTATCAAGCTGCACGAACAAAAATAGAAACACAAATATTTGATTAAATCTATCTATCAAAACGCAATTATTTGCAATTTCTAAACGCAGAACTTGGGGCGATAGGTAGCTACGGAGTTACCATACTCGCCAGAATTTTGTATTTCTATTTCTTTAATTATATATTACATTTATTTATTTATTTCAGGCGACGCAGGCCCATCCATAAATACCTTAACCTAAACATACATATTCTTAATATAAAACAGTACTCCACTAGCTAACTCTTGAGCAGTTCTGTAGTACTTGTCCGCGGAAGCGACGGAACACCACGTCCTGCGGCCAGAAGTCTTCTTCTATGACGACGGGCAGATAGCAATTCGGCACGCGCACCACGAACGCCTTGAAGTTGACGATGCGATGCGACTCCAGTAACTGCACCCTCGGCGCGTACCTCGTCTTCTAGCGCACGTACTTCACGACGCCTCCGCCGTAGTGGTGTAGTGTAGGCGGGAGATGTACACCGGTGTGTTCGGCTTTGCAGCACGCAAGCTGACTTCGGGCTCCGTAGGAGCTTTGCCGCAGCGGTTCTTGTTCGTTCGCGACCGGCGCTTCCTTCTTTGCACCGTCACGAAACCCTCATCATCAATCCACCACCACCACTCAGCACCCACCTCATCATCTCTTTTCAATTATGCTAATCAGCAGAACTTTGGTGGTAGTGGTTCTTCGTTTAAAGTATTATCAGACGTATAGGTACTACCGCGTTTTGTTTTTGAGAGCTACAAAAATACCCAATGTTACAAAAATATGCTGTGATTACCTTTTATCTTAATTTGACAGAGGTCTATCATATGAGAGTATTTGTACGAATGTACAGTCAACAAAAGAGATAAGTATGCAGGATCGTCGGATATAGTTGAAGTTTAGTAGAAACCGATGGATGTTCTCAAATAAAATTTTATTTTATTAATAGACAACAAACAGCTCATTTAACAAAATAAATTTCAGTCGACAACATCCATTGGTTTCTTCCTAAACTTCAACTATATCCGACGATCCTGCATACTTATCTATTTTGTTGACTGTACACAAAGTCTAAGCGCGAGACCCAAATTACATAGAGTCTTGACATTGTTCTTTAGACTTTAAAGATTCATACTGACATCTTACTATTCTAATTTGACAAATACTTGACATTTTTAATTTATCAACTAAGATTTTACCAATTTTAATAACTTCATGTATTTAATTTTTAAAATATTAACGGCGATATGATTATAATCAATATTCAGGACATCACTTACCTGTCACACATATTAAAACTGATACAGCAAAATAATTCGTTGTTATTCCTTAATCAATTGACAAACGTAACCATAAAGCTTAATTAAAGGTTTGCGGCTACTTGTTCGTATGAAAGCGCGGATCAGGAGTAGGTAGATAATCGAGTACACAGCTGAAAGTTGAATATATTACTGAGCAAGTGAATTATAAGTGTCGAATATTCTACCAGAGAATGCAGCATTACATACCACACATTTGTTTACATGAAACATCTCAGCAACACAATTAAAATAATAATAATAACTGAAGTGTCGAATCTTCGGGCCTGCGGGCGGAGAGTAATGGGTAGCTCACCGTCCGATCAGGACCAGGCCCGTGCTGGACGGCGCGTACGTGTTCCACGCGCGCCTCAAAGAGATGTCAGTATCGAGGAGGGGCCCCTTAGGGCCGAAGCCTGCCGGGTCAGCGGGATTGTCCGAAAGGGTTACCGCTGTCCCGGAACATAAAGGGCTAAGGAAGGAACACGGGTGGGTTTTAGTCAGCAAGAGTCTGACTCCCTTCCGCTCCACCCAGAGCGGGAGGGGTCATTTGATGATTTCCCATCCGCAAAAAAAAAAAAGTGTCGAATCTTTCCTTCCTTTGTAACGTAGCTGCATTCAATCAATGTCATGTCATTGTTTCATTCAATTCAATTTCAATTCAATTCAATTTATTTGTTGAACTGTCCCATATTATAAAAGGCATAAATTAAAATTTAACTGTATATGAAACTAGCTACTGCACCTGACTTCGTCTGCGTAAAGTCAACTATATCATAAAATACATCCTATGGCACTCTGCATAGTGTAGCTTACAATCAGTGAGAGAATTTTTGAAATATGATGAGTTTTTTCGGAGGTCACCTCCTACATCCAAACTTAAAAATGACCTCTTTAAAATTAAGTGTACGAGTAGATGTTGTAGACTAGCCTTAATATAATTTCTGGTGAGGTAGGAACAAGGTACTATTACGAATGTTTAAAAGTCGAATATTACACAGATTAAGAGCAATTTAAAGGAGAAATGAGTGATATTTTCAGCGGTGGCTAGAAAATTGTTTATATCACTGTGTTACTTAAACCCGCATTTAAGTCACGCTTTTCTGTGACTTAAATAATCCATTTTTACACAGAAAAGCGTGACAAGTGCGGATTTAGGTCACACGAGCTATAAAATAGTATACGATACGTGTGACTCTTAAGTCACTTTTTTTACTTATAAATTTATAATAATAATGCTCGAAATTTAGTACCCTCGTTACGCTCGGGCGCTAATTTCACGCCGTGCCTTACTTTAACCTAAACATATATTTTAATTATATTTCATATTGTAAGTAAGTAAGTAATTTACCTATTATTGACATTCATGGATTTATAACTATATATAAGATTTGTGAAATACACATGTTTCTACAGAAGCGAACCCCAGCTTGCGAAAATAAACTATTCTGTACCTTTTTTACTGGACTTTTTTTTTGTTAGTATGGCAGGGCACGTATATTTTTCTAAAAAGACATTTAGGTACAAAGCCTCAAATGGTTCTCGCCAAAGATGTGCAACCTCTTCATAATGTTTTAGATTCGGCAGTGGATACAATGACAATGATATAATAATATATTTTCTGTCCCTTCATCCAGGCTTACGACACCTTTGGGAATGATTGGAATGTTATTATTCGTAGCTGAAACCACAGGGAATATAAATCTGTAATTCCTATCTGATTTGGCATACAGTAAATAATTTTGATGAGGTTATTTTATGGGTTTATGATAATAAAGAGCATACAGGCATTGATTGGTTGCCATTCCTCAGAGAATACTATAGTAAACTAGCGTTTTGGTTTCAACGATTCACAACTTTTATTATGAACATTATAAAAAAAATAAGTAAGAATGTAACGCAAGATTAAAGATGCTGCAAAAAAAGGTGGGGGAAGGGTACCTCAAAATCTTTGTGTTTAGATACTGATACCCATCACGTGACGCAGCTTTTTTTTTTTTTGAGGTTGGTATATCCATGGACGTAATATTTATTTATTTTTATTTTTTTATTTCTCCACTTAAATCTATCCTTACAGGGAAACCTATTGCGATAGTGTACAGTTATCTTATCTTATCCTAACTTATTACAGAGTAACTTCTATATATTACGTCCATGGGTATATCAAATGACCCCCTCCCGCTCTGGGTGTGGTTTACTAAGAAAGTGGTTCGTAATAGCATAATGGCCGCCATGAAACGCTGTAATATTCATCAGTATTTGACATTACGGTGTCAAAACACGCATCCATTATTGTGTGACAATTCACCGCTTTCTAATGAAAGCTAAGCTTTACGATATCAAACGGCGAAGATGCTGGCTAGTCTGAAGCTCCAAAAAACGAATGTTTCATCTCCTATTCCTTATGTTTTCCTAAAAATGGTCACTGTGTATTGATCGTATGGAATCCTGATCCATTCCCGGTCCACTGGACCATGTATCAACAGCGTGCACTGTGGGCGACAGTTTCAAAATAACTTTTGTAGACAAACAATGTAATTCACTTTCACGGGATTTATCATTTAGTGTAGTGGAAAGCGTCTATGTCTGTGTTAGGTGCGTGGAAATATTTGGCCGCTATCGACTCTTTTGTATTGACGTAGGTATTTTGGTGTCGTGTCTATTTTATCACGGTTATATGGTAATGTTATTTTAATTGTGGATTCTCTCAATTTTTTATGAAATGTAAAATGATGCGACAACACGCCTTCCTCATCGAGAAGAGGAGATGTAATGGTAGAATATTGAATATGATGTTAACAAAGAATTATAAATGAATGCTAAACTGTCTCGGTGTTTCATATTATTTTCCTTATCCCTGAAATATCCTAAATCCCTAGTTATTAGAGAGTTTTAAATAGTTTGTAATATTACGTATTAATATATTACGGTAACGACTTTGAGTTCCATTTGGGGATAAGTATATATTTTGAGGTTAAATATATTGGGAATTAAATTTGTTGTTTTAGAGCAACGGTTATTCTGAAACAATTGAAAATGTTTACAAGAGCACTAGGCACTAAATAGACGCACGAGGAAGAGTAGGTATCCAATAACGTAGTACTGGTGGTAGGTATTTGCAAGCAGGCGGAGTTAACAATTTTATTTTTATAGGTGAACAGCCCCGGGATATTGCAGACGCTTCTAATTTCCGCCGGGCCCGCTACGGAGTTATTACCTGGGTACTCTGCACTGAATATTTTCCTCGAGCTTACCTTTAAGTCTTGTTATAAAAAGCGGATATCATTTTACAACCTTCACTATTAAGGGCAAAGACATCGGAATATAAAATGTTTTTTTTTTATATTAAAGGGTCGATTTTCCGGGCTGAGGAAAATCTTGTGAGGATCTTCTTTACATGATCATCTGTACCTACCCAAAAGAAAACCGGTTTGCTTGAACCTTCAGTTTATCCATTTCATTTTCTTTAAGTTCAATAAATCACAGGACGTGTATGTATATATAAATCCTGACTGACTGATATAATATATCAACGCACAGCCTAAACCGCTGGTCCTGGAGACATGAAATTTGGAGGGTGTGTTCTTTGCGAAGAGTACCTAGGTATCCACTAAGGGGTTTTCGAAATTCTACCCCAAGAGGGTGAATCGGGGGAGGGTGAAATTTCACGCGGACGAAGTCACTAGTTCTATATATTTACAGAAAAAATATATTATCAGGATTGACCTATGAATCTGACCCGACAATAATTTTGAGTTTGTTCAAGAATCCCGAATAAGCCCCAGCGACACGAAGGACATAGGTAAATAAGGGCCTTTGTAGAAATCTCTTGCTCTACTGATTTCTAAACAAACAAAAATAAAAAATATATATAAACAAACACAATTATAAATCGCTCGTCTCTAACATTTCCCAGTATTAATTTAATAAACGATATTACTTTGAAATAAAGTGACGACATTCACGTTTCCTCACACGCGAGGTAATTAAGAGGAGGCTACCTAAATTATATGTTAATTTTCATTAATATTCTGAAACAGTCACACATGCACACACACACACAACTAGCTTCAACTTTCTGACTAACTGACAGACTATTTAATTTTGACAATTCAAAAGTGCCTGTACAAGGTTTAATTGAAATAAATGATTTGAGTTTGAGTTTTGAGTTTGACATACCTATATAAACGAAATAAGAATTGAGACTTACGACATTTAGTTTCGTGCCCGAACGCGATCAAAGAGCGCACACGGTATTCAGCTTTATTACTGATGTGTTAGCGTCTAGCACTGTATCGCGGGCGCGATCACGCGACACTATGTTGTTCGGTGCTAAAAATTAAAAATTCAGCTTTTCCACTGCGAATCTATAAAAAAATATGTATCAATAAATTAAATATGAATATTGCAAAAGTAAAAATATCAAAAATGGCAGGGTTTCAGAAATTTCATAACGGAATGGAATTATTCAATGGGACGCGCCTCACGCTTCACCCGGATTATGGGAATGGTTAAAAAAACAGAATCAATCAGGAGTTTTTAAAGTTGCTATGAATTCGCAATTAGCTTTGGTGAAATGCAGTGTTTTCGAGTTTGTTCGCATTTTCACTGTAGATTCTCGGAGAACTTTCACAATCGCTTTTATCTGCGCTGATGCAGCTATCTTTTCTTCAAGAAAAGATAGCTGCATCAGCGCAGAAGGTATCGTAAAAGGGGAATAAAGGGATGATCTTTGAGCCAGTGGCTTATTAACATTCTCTTGTTAATCAAAAATTCTGGGTCATCGCTCCAAACCTACACAAAGTAGGCGATTTACATTTAATTCCGAGCGAAAACATGTTAAAATAAGCTTTTGTAAGTCTCACGAATATTAAATACACGTTATTAATAGCATTGTAATATTGAATGAAGAAACAGGTTTCAAAGTAAAGTGTACTTATGAACTTGAGTGGATATTAATGCTTACGTTCCAACGATACAGTTATTCGAACAGTCGCAAACATTTAAGTTGGTGTAACAACTTGTGAGCTGCATAAGCTTGTTAAGTTTTAGATTAATATGTCGCCGGCATCAAAGTGAACATTGAAGTATATTGCATGGCATGTCGCAAAAAGGGATAAATATAATGTAAACTAGCTGTGCCCGCGATTTTTTTCTCGTGCAGGTAGGAAAACAAATGGAATTTCATGGGTTTTCTTTTTGCGCATATTTTGCGCAAAAAGAAAACCCATGAAATAATAATTAATAATAATAAAATATTACTAATTATTATTAATAATTATTGTTACCCTGTTCCCGATACCGGTGGATTACTATTTTTTATATTTTTTAATACTAATATTTATAAATATAATTTATATGTATTTCATTAAATAAAGGAGGTTGTCGACATGTGGGATGTGGACTCAGCAACCATTGTGCCGATAGTCGTGACAGCCAATGGGTTAATACCCAAGAGCCTCGACCAACACCTAAGGAGGCTCTCTTTGGGCAGCTGGATCAAGGGCTTGATTCAGAAAGCGGTACTTCTGGACACGGCCCGCATTGTTAGGAGGTTCCTCTCTCTGGAGCCCTGACCGCCGGCCGGTAGCTTGGACCCTGTTCCCGATACCGGTGGGCTACTATTTTTTATATTTTTAAATGTTTTTATATTTTTTATATTCTAATATTTAAAAATATAATTTATATGTGTTATTTAATGAAATAAAGGAGATAATATTATTAAAGAAAAAAATTAGGGAATTCTTTTTTTTAAACAAAAGTATTAATCAAAGTATACCTACCCAAGTTAAGCTTTATAACAGCAGCTATCTGCCAGTGAAAGTCCTGTCAATCGGTCCAGCAGTTTCGGAGATTAGCCAGATAAAGAGACAGACAGACACCATTTTTTGTTATAAATACCGTATATACTTTCATATGTATTAAATAAAACGCTGTTATTTTGATATAACAAACAGACAATTCAATTTTATGTATGGTATTGGTCTTCGAATTTTTGGTTCTAGGACATGTCGGTTTCCTCACGACGTTTCCCCTTCACCGTTTTAAGAGCAGTGCATGGTGATGAAATTATTTACACAAAGTAAAGCGATTGTTTTCCCCAACTAAAGGCTCCTACAAACAGGCGCGACACGCGATATAATCGCGCGCGACACAAAGGCATCGCTCGTTGCGCGACTTGCGGTGCCTTTGTGTCGCGCGCGATTTTATCCCGTGTCGCGCCTGTTTGAAGGAGCCTTTATTCTTTTTTGTGTTTGTTCTTTCTTTGCGTCATGTTTACCGCAATTAAACGTTATTTTCTTTGTTTCTTTTTTTTGTTGTAATAGCTTTCGAACCCACGACCTGCAACTCGTAAGTCCAGGCCGTCACCGTGGGCCACAGTTCGCGATTCCATCTAATTCAATTGATATAGACGCTTCGTCACCTAACTTTCTGACAGACTTCTTGACGATTCCAAAAGTTAATGGAAAAGGTATAATTGAAATTAATGACTTTAAAATTCGTCTAAATTGAGAAGAATATACAATTAAGTTAACATTGATTTAGGTACTGACTTCTAATGACTGACTGAATAATGAATAAAGCCTTCAGTATCTAAAAATAGAAGCAAACAAAACTTTCCTTTTGTGTGGTAACTGTCGCTAGTGATTTCGTGCACGCATTCTAGCCATTATGGTGCCAGTCATATCTACATAATTTTATTCAAACTCAAACTCAAAGCATTTGTTTCAATTAAACCATTTGCAGGCACTTTTGAATTGTCAAAAAGTCGGGCAGTCAGAAAATATGAAGCTAGTTGTTATAAATTAAAATTCTTTAAGGCATATACCACACTAACATAAATTATGATTTTAGTGTGGTATATGCATAAATATTTGTAATATTTAGATCTAAGTATTCGTTTATATGGTAATACTTGCTTCTGCCCGCGACTTCGTCCGAGTGAAATATTTTGTTCCCCGACCCACCCCATCGTATCGCATCGCCTGTCCGCTGTTACTTCGTATTCGCTTAGCGTTCTTTCTGACTTTTTTTCTTTTTGCTCGACTCCTAAGCTAAGCTTTCCACAAGAATTGGCCTATCAAGTGCAAAAATATTTTTTTAAATCCGAAATTCGAAGGGTTCCTCCTGACCCTGATTCTCAATTTTGACATTGCTTAGTATCTAATTTAATCTAACTAGCCTGTATTGTCCCACTGCAGGGCCTACCTCTCCCTTGCATAGTATAAATATTAAAAAAAAAACAGTGGCTGGTGGTGGTGTCCGGGAGTGCCGACAGAAGTCAAAACAAAACACAAACAGAATACTTTGCCATCACTCACTGACATATCGGATATACATTAAAACCGAGCACATCCCGAGGATATCCGAACACATCCGAAGCGGATATTTGAATCGTCTTATATACAAAACACGCGCGGTGTCGCAGGTAACAGTGGCGCGAGTTCAATGGTTTTTCCCATCTCCAAAAATACCCAACGCGTCTGAAGAAGTTTTCACTTCAAAAAACTTTGAAATTATGTGACTGAAATTATATGTATTCAGAGTAGCTGCCATAAGTGCATGTCTATATGTTCGAAGTACAAG
Organism: Oligia fasciuncula; assembly: GCA_963082905.1. Lineage (NCBI taxonomy): Eukaryota > Metazoa > Arthropoda > Insecta > Lepidoptera > Noctuidae > Oligia > Oligia fasciuncula. The sequence continues at coordinate 15,419,509 of OY720387.1, forward strand.
TCACGATGCTAATGTCCTAGTACGTTTGCTTACAGCCAAAGGCCGAGTAGACCCAATTAAACCAACTACGATACCAAGACTTGAGCTTTGCGCCGTCTTGGTTGGTGTTCGTCTATCACATTAATTAAATCGAATTAAAAAAGTGCACTGTCCATTTGTTCCTGTAAAATATAATAATGACTATCCAGTAGGAATTTGGATAATATTTAATTAATCAGTCGAGATTAAGTGAAACATTGATTGCGGCTGAAAATTTAATGAAACCGGGAGCAATGTACGCTTATTACACGCAAACCGTGCGTTTTATTACCTATTATAATGATGTATTATTATATTTTTCTTTCGCTTTACAAATAAATATTATGGTAGGTAGGTAAGTAGGTACTTATTTATTCGCTTCACGTTTTTATTAAATTTTCCTTTTGCATTCATTGTGGTATCTACATAAATTTTTGTGTTTGTTTCGATTGTAGTAATTGAATTTGTCTAAAAAGGAGTGTTTGTTCTTAAAGTCATCTTTGGAAGGGCCAAAAATGAAGGGAAGAAGGCACAAACTGCGGTCCATGACGCCACAAAAAAAAAAAAAACAATAAATTAATTTCTTTTTTGTTTTATCTTGTTTAGGTTTATCCATACCTCTATCTACCGTCTGGAGTTTCGCTATTTTATTTTATTTCACCCTGTATAAGCAGTAGTCAAGACCCAAATACAAAAAGTCATGAATGAGATCTATTATATTTAGTGGTAGTCACAAAACAGTAGCCAGCATTATTGCACCCTATTTAATGCAAAACGTTTCTATGTAATGAACGTAATTAACGTTGTGTTACAACCCTATTGTCAGACGTGACGTGAATAAGTTAATTATTTATGTTATTATTAAGATGTAATTCGTTTTCATGAATAATTTTATTTTAATTTTAGTTTCTACGATGTAGATTTTTAACTTTATGTATCAAACAATAATTTTAACTGTGCCCTAACAGGGTCTACAACGGCTCTTAGGTCTAAGCCTTTTGTTAACATCTTAATTTTGCCTTGTGGAACGCTAATATATGAATATGAAGTTGTAATTTTTTTTTGTTACACTTTTTTTTGTGCGATATAATTGCCGCATACCATAAGTTGAATCAACAATAACGTCCTCTTGCACCTCACACCATTAGTATTTAAGGCTAACCTTATTAAAACATCATTATGTGTCTGTCATCTTCAAACGATGGCCGAAATAGAAATGTTTTAAATTTATTGAGCGCTAAACGCATTTAGTGATTGGTGGCGCAAGTGAACCTTAAAGTGTGTAACTTTAAGTCTCGTTCAGTTTTTGGATATTGCAATTTACATCGTGTAAATGAGACTTAACACTGAGACTTGACTTAATTAGCAATGGGGCACCATGGTAACCCGTATGCTATTGTGGTTATTTCTCAATAAACTTAATAAAAAGAGAAAAGAAATAAGATAAGAAATCGAATAATCCTGCTGATCCGCGCCGGCTTGCGTAGTGAGCGGTCGTGTTCACCTTTTACTTACGACAAATACAAAATTTAAAAATAATAGTGCTATACAATTTTAAACTTAATTGTGTGCGGCATATAGTGCTCCTTCACATAACGCGGTGAGTGTCCAATAAAATCATACCAAGCATTAAAACGAAGCGGGTAGACTCGCTTTATACCGCTCCCGCATTATAAGGGTTAACCACATATTAACTGAGCGAAGCGATAAGCGGAGCGGAACATTACGGTAGGTACACTTATAATAGCATGAATCTCCAACATACACCCCCTGATAAATTCAGCGAGAAAATGAGTGTTACTAGTGGGAATAGTAGTTCTCAGCCCGACCTATCGACTTTCGGGACTCCTGATTATAATGATTATGTGTCACAACGTAAAAGAAAAACGCCAGAGGATGATTTCTCGTACCAATTTAACGAATTTAAAAAGGAAATTATGGGATTACTGAAGGAGTTTGGTAATTCTCAGACAGAAAATATCATTACTATAAAAAAAGATATCTCATCTATAAATGAACAACTTATTGAAATGAAGACCAAAACGGACCAATTGATTATGGAACATCACATCTTTAAGTCGGAAATTCAAAACCTTAAAAGTACTGTCAATAAGAATCAGGAAAAGATAAAGTGTATTGAAAACGATGTACAGGCTCTCCAAACTACTCAAAGTACATCATCATCACCGTCAGAACCTCCTACATCAACACCTATTTATGGTAACATAATGATCGAACTCCAAGAGCGTATGGAGCGCAGTAAAAATATAATAATCACTGGTATCTCTGAACCGTACTCAGAAAACATGGAGAAGAAGAGAGAAACCGATAGAGGTGAAGTGAAGAAAATATTATCGGACATATATCCACTCTATCCTGAACCAGAAAAAATAATACGCTTAGGGAAATATGACGGGAAGAAAATACGCCCTCTAAAAGTCTGTTTTTCAACATCAGAAACAGCTAAAATAATACTGAAAAATAAACTCAACTGCAAGGATAATAATATTAAAATCTACTCCGACCAGACACCAAAACAGAAACAAGATATGGAAAACCTACGAGAAGAGTTACGTCAACGCAAAGAGAAAGGAGAAAGTGACCTAATTATAAAATATATAAAAGGAACCCCTAAAATAATAAAACAACAGCCAAAAAACGATACACAAGAGAAAATACAATAAGTAAAAATACAGGTAACAGATTTATAACGCATGCAATCTATAATACCTATGCCGATATAATAGTTACAAACAAAGCACTGAAATTTTTGTATGCTAACATCCGCAGTATAGTGAAACCTGGCAAATTGGATGAAATACGATGTATAATAGAATCGTTCGAAACTAAGGTTCATGTTATAATTCTTACGGAGACTTGGATAAAAAATGATGATGAAGCACAAAGGATACAACTGCCAAACTATACTCACTACTACAACTACAGAAAAAAATCCAGAGGTGGTGGAGTATCCCTGTTCATTCATAACAGTTTAAAACATGTATTTTTGGAAGAACAGTGCGAAGATGGAAACCATTTTCTATGGGTGCATCTTGACACATTTTCTTTGGACATAGGGGCCATATATAAACAACCTGCAGCAAACGCTGACAAGTTTCTTGAAAATTATAACCAACATCTTGCAAGAAGAAAACGTGTCATTGTCTTCGGCGATCTAAACCTAAATTTACTAACTAACGAAAAATCTGTAAAGGAGTACAGGCAAATCCTGCGAGAGAATAATATAAAAATATTGAACAAGATCACCCCAGAACATTGTACTCGTGAGACCACATCCTCAAAAACAATCATAGATCATGTGTGTACAAGCTTGCAAAATAACACATTCCAGATGTCTGTTATTGAGTCCTCCATAGCTGATCATAAGCAAATTTATCTAGAGCTAAACAGATCTAAGACTGAACGTATAAAAAGAGTTCAATATGAATCAATAAACTATATAAGCCTACAGAATGATATCAAAGAAATATTTCACACAAAACTGATTAATGAATATGATGTACTGGAATCTCAGCTGTTACAAACAATTGCTAAAAACAAAATAAGGAAATCAAAAATGTTAAATCCCCCTTGCAAAGAGTGGATAAATAAGGACCTAATGACATTAATAAATAAAAGGAACCAGCTGTGGCACAGCTTAAAACAAACACCCAGAGATGAAAACCTGCGTAAAGAATTTTTAAAACAAAGAAACCACACTTTTGTAAATATCCAATTAACTAAAAATAAATACTACTCTAAGGCTTTTGTGAACTGTAAGAAATGTCCTTTAAAAATGTGGCAGCTAATTAATAGACTATCAAATAATAAAACAGAATTGGCAGACCCTGGTCATTTAAAAATCAACACCTCCAGTGGTCAAATATCAGATACTCAAGAAATTTGTGAATACTTCAACAAATTTTTTGCGACAATAGGTACTGAACTTGCAAATAAGATACCACAAAAATACCATAACAACCTAACTCAGACTTTAACATATAATAAACCTAAATATAACAATCCTGAATTATCAAAATTAAAACCAACCACTGCAGACGAGGTATTGAAAATAATAAAAAACCTGAATTCTAATACTAGCTCCGGTTTAGATGGCATTAGTACGAAATCCATAAAATGTGTTAAGGACAACATAGCGGAAAGCTTAGCAAACTGTATTAATAAATGCTTAAACGAAGGCTACTTCCCTGACCGCCTCAAAATTGCGAAGGTTAGCCCAATATTTAAATCAGGCAGCAAACTGGACCCTAGTAACTATCGACCTATATCGGTACTACCAGTGGTGTCGAAAATATTTGAAAAAATTCTACATAAACAATTATATGAATTCTTAACTACTATTGATTACCTATATAAAAAGCAATACGGTTTCCGCCCCAAATCGAACACTGTCTCCGCGACTGTTGACTTAGTAACCAATATTAGACTTAATATTGATCAGAAAAAAATTACTTTAGGAATTTTCATTGACTTAAAAAAGGCATTCGACACCGTTAGCCACGACATCCTACTATCGAAACTAAAGGACATAGGTGTGACCGGTAAAGCATATGAGATTTTTAAATCATACCTTGCAGACAGATCTCAAGTTGTCAAAATTAATAACCACCAAAGTGGCCCTCAATTGATTACTTGTGGCATTCCTCAGGGTTCAATTTTGGGACCCCTGTTATTCCTTATATATGTCAATAATATATATGAGATTGGACTGAAGGGAGATATTACTTTATATGCCGATGATACCAGCCTGTTCTATTCTGGTCACTCCTTGGAAACAGTAATGCACCAAGCTCAGCATGATCTACATCTGTTACACATCTGGTTACAGTCAAATTTACTCACAATTAATGCCTCGAAAACGAAATACATTATATTCTCTGCTAAAAACAAAAAAATTGAAAATCATAGTCCTCTTACTATTAACGGTGAAAAAATAGCTCAAGTTAACAATGAAAAATATTTAGGCCTTGTTCTTGACAGTCAGCTTACCTGGAAGCCGCAAATCGAAAAAATCCGCAATAAAATAAATTCACTAACAGGCGCGCTAAGGGGTATAGTGAGATGTCTCCCGGGACATGTTCGATACATGATATATAACTCCTTGGTCAAGTCTCGTATAGACTATTTAGTGGAGGTATGGGGTTCAGCAACTAAAACAAACTTGCAAAAACTGCAAGTTGCACAAAATAGGATTATTAAAACATTATTTCTATACGATTATCTGACACCAACTATCAAAATATACAAAGAAACAAAATTATTCAATCTGGCCCAAATACATAAATATAATACATGCATTTTTATTAGAAAAATCCTTACAAAAGATATCCACTCACAAATTACATTCACAAAAAAGATAGATTACCATAAACGCATGACAAGGCAGGCCAATAACCTGTGTTTAAGAAGGCATAGAACGAACTACGGAAAAAAGAGTATTCTATATGATGGGGCCCAACACTACAACGAATTACCGAAAGATATAAAAGAAGCAAAATCTCTGTTTACATTTAAAAAATTATTAAAAAGCCACATTTTAAAGGATTTTTCATTAATAAGTGCTTAATATTGAGTTCAGTGGTACTTACCAATTACTAATTTATATTGTAACACACATACAAGTCAAAATATATCTTAATAGACAATTAGCCATATATGAATATACTACACATAAGTACATTATTATAGTATACAATATAAAAACCTAACACACATAAGTACACAAACAAAACTTAAACATGCATACACTTTATTTTAATCTTATGTTTAAATAAATATATCTACAAACAAAAATATTTAAACTATTTTAACATACGTATTTGACACTACCTACTACCTATTATACCTACATATAAAAGAATAATACATAAACAAACTCAAGTAAAAAAAATAAATAAAAATAAATCATCAAAAAAAAAAAAAAAAAAAAAAAAAAAAAAAAAACTCATATTAAATAAATTCTATGTAGTTATATATCATCATAACATAACAGTGATAATTTTAAAAGTTATGAACACAATAATAACAACCATCTAAGTACTTTTATAACACAGTGAAACAATCACTATGTCATGGGCCTTAACAAACATGTACTGTATGTATCCCTCAACTCATGCACACCTACCCGCAGTGGCGATTACTGGCGATACGCATACAACGTCGTCGTGCACTTATTTTCTACAACTACCCTATTATTAAAACTGTTACGAAATAATAACGAAATTTTGTCATAGTACTAACCCGCTACGCCAATCGGCTATAAGTATTTTTAAGTTATAATATTGTATTTTCTCTGTAAGTGATTGTGTAATCTTTTGAGAAAATAAATGTCTAAAACCGTAAAACCGTAATAATATATGAAAAAAATTACTAATGAAAATAAAAAAACTATACATACCTATGGATGTCAAACCTCCCATTTTCCGTGGCACTCCTAATATTACAGACATACACCTAAACTTCGTCGCTGGGTAGACGACGCGAGTACGCGACGGCAACGTGGACGTGCAACGTGACCGGACCAATTCAGAGCACGCGACGACGTTCTGGCATATTCTGTCCGCAATGTCACGTCCCGACAGAAAATACGAATAAGTGTGAACTTACTGTCTGCATATTTGAGCGCAAGCGAGCCTGAAAGTGGATGCCATTTGTACCTACTTTAAATGTTTATTTACCTTATTTTTGGAAAAAGAGTTAATTTTAAATCGTACCTACGCGGAATACCTACGCGTTTGGACGTAGAGTAGCGGACACCAGCCCGTTATACAATGCAATTATATTGTTCTTTAATATCGATGGCATAGAATTGTCAATCAACAATCAGCCTATTTCAGTCTACTGCTGGACATGGGCCTCTCCCAGGACAAATTAATTAGCGCCTGACGTAAATTGACGTAATTTAGTAGGCAAGTTGTTAATTTAGTAGGCAAGTTGTTAATCACTTCTAAACTTGTATGGTAGTGTCAGGCGCTGATTAATTTGACAGAACTAAATTAAAATTTATCTTCTGGCCTTTTCTTAGTGAAATAGAAAGAAAAAGATTTACAGTGGGACTTTTAATTAGCTGCAGTAAAATGACATTTCTTACTGTAATTTCGTTAAAAAATTATACCCACTATCTAGTGACGTGATTAAAACGCAATGAACCATTGTTTTAGGCCAGAATTTTTGAAATTTTGCTCGCAGAACAGATAGCCGATGGGGCCGAAAGGTTCTGGAGTGGCGACCGCGTACCGGAAGACGTACCTTGTGAAGGCCGCAGGAACAAGTTTGATGCGAGAAGCACAAAACCGGTCGAAGTGGAGGTGCTTGGGGGGGGCCTATTTCCAGCAGTGGACGACTTTCGGCTGAAATGATGATGATGATCTGTATCATAGACATCCGATTTGTATTGATACGGTATTAGCGAAGTAATTGTCAATCAACTCAGCCTGTCGCAGTCCACTGCTGGAAATAGAGCTCTCCCATGCTGCGCCACAACACCCTGTCCTCCGCTTTCCGCATCCAGTCTACCCCAGCCACCTTTTTTAGGTCGTTCATCCATCTAGCGGATTATAGTTATATCTATTTTCATAGACTCATCTAACGGTTCAGTTTTTTTACTCTTTTTTGTACATTCCAGAATTTCTTCATATTAGTTCATTGGATACAACATATAGTTAAACAAACAGACCCGAGCACAGCATCTGCTAAAGGAGGATTGAAATCTAATCTCCGCCGCGTAACGTAGCACAAATAATTTAATCTGTTTCTATTAACGATCTTAATATTGTTGCCCGGAGTAGCAATTATCTGTTAATGGATTCTCTAGCACTGTAATTTTCACTGATACATGATCAGGGTGGAGAATTTTCTTTGTGCTTCCATTTTTAATTTTATTCTATAAACTTAGTTGAGAATGTGTACCTACCTAGGTATTTTTAATCAAGGGTGAGAACAATTTTTTTTAAATACTGAAGCTGCTATTCGGGGTGTTGCTCGTTTTTGGGTTGTATAGAGTTAATTTGGATGTAAATGGCGTCATTAATTGACTCCGGCTATCTGCGTTCAAATAAAGTAATTTATAGCGTTGTGTGACCTAATCCCGCACTTAAGTCACGCTTTTATGTGACTTAAGTAGTCCATTTTTACACATAAAAGCGTGTCTTAATTGCGAGTTTAGGTCACACGAGCTATAAAATTGTATAAGTACGATACGTGTGACTTAAGTATTCCTATTCAATCTATATCACACATATCGTAATGTAGGTATGTACTTTACCTCAGCATGCTTATACCTCGCATTTACACGGTATCTTCCAAGCATTACAGACACCCTAAAACATAATTTTTTCTGAAGCCTTCCGCTTCCTTACAACTTTTCTATGCATATTTATTTGTACAGAAAGCGTCACTATGTCCTAACCCCTCAAGTTTTAAAATGTTACACTGCTACAACATTGAATTCCTTACGAATAATCTAAAGAATACTTCAAAAAGAGTCCATTGTGTAGACTCGGATTCGAACCATCGCATTACCGAACGTCGTCATACTCATACCGGCAGTTTGACGAACTAGCCAGCGAGCCCATATGAATTGCGATGAAATTGTTATCTACTATCGGCTGAGTCATTATATCTTTAGGTCCCTGTCTAATCGAAAGATGTTATAATTTGAGATCGAAATCGAAAGATGTTATAATTTTACCTTCAAGTTAGAACTTTGTATACGTTCACTTAAAATGGCGAAGAGTGAACGACTACTATTTATCAATTATTTTTTTAAATGATTTCTGATTTTATGAGAACTAAAATAGTTGTTCTGTTTGTTGTAAAATAAGATCATAGTTTTGTTAAATAATAGCAATAATAAATATTATTAAATGATTAATAAAGTATTTTATTTTTCTTGATTTTTTAATTCTTTATAAATAATTACTACTTAAAACAAAATAGAAAAATATATCAAAATAATATAATGAACAAAAAGCAAATTTCGTGCCTATATAGGATTTGAACTTCCAATCTTATGCACGGTAAGCGGTCTTGAAACCTCCAGTCTATTTAGACGATGAATAAGTTGTCGTAAATGTTAACCCTATTATTGTTGCTTGTCGTCGCAAAAGTATTGTTTTATTGAAAAAAACAGAATTTAAAAAAAAAAACTTACTTAAACTTATTTATTCACTAAAACAATACATTATTTAAAATAAAATGTTTTTGCAAAATACAAAAACCAACTTGGGCCTATCACGGATTTGAACGCACATGTCTTTTGGTGGGGTAACTACTTAATGGAGCTGTGTGTACTAGTAAAAGTACCAAGACGTTCAAAACAGCCAGCAAAATGAGTAGACCGCTTACGCTCAGCACGCTGTATAAAGCGTGCAAACCAGCTAATAGCCTATAACCCTTCCTGTCAAGCATCGTTCATGCAGCAGGCGTAGAATCTCTGTTTTTTAATAGGACCTACCTATGACAAGCGTAAAGCCGCATCACAGTTTTCTAGAAGTTACAAAGCAAGACATCTGAAACGCTCAACAACTCCAGTTGAATAATATATTCTAAACATGCGTATAAGCACGAGTGCGGTGTCGCCACCTGTCGTGTCGCCCGCGAACTAGCGTCGTTGATAGCTCCAGTTTCAAACATTCATCACTCTGATTGTTACATGAGTTGCGGTTACATTAGATGGATATATGCGGTTTAACCCCTAACTTTTGAGAACGATATACCTATGCATACTTATATATAACATGGAATTTGATATCTTTCAGGTTTTTGAGGAGTTAATAGTAGATATGTAGGTGTGTATAAATCCGCTGGATGTGGGCAGCGTAGAATCAGTCGAAGTTGCGCTGCTTGGGGCAGACCTATCCAGCAATGGACGACTTTCGGCCGAAATGATGATGATGATGATGTAGGTGGGTAGAATGAGAAAACCTAGTGTCAAACCTCTTGAAGCCACATGAACCAATAACGATAAAAAAAAATATTATTGGAAACTGGCCGCCACTGATTTCAGAATTTCAACAATGAAAACCTACATTCACCTTCATTCATTTATTCAATTTACTAAACTTTGGATATAAACTTGTCAGCCTTCATTTGATTCAATTGCCCTTGATTCCAATAGTTCAGTTCCTAGGACATATCTGCTAACGTCTGCAACATTCGTTTGAGAGAGGCTTCACATATTTACCCCACAAATCGGAGGGAACAAAAAACAATACGAATCTAATGACATCTCATTCGCCCTAATCGGCGTTTAGGCTGAACGTATAAAATAGACCCACATTATTGACGTGTGGAATACATTATTCGTTGCTGGGCAGAAAACAAAGGTAATGTCAGGGAACTGAAACATATATTATTTTTTATCACATCTATTCAAAAAGAGCTAGTGTATTCGTCGTAAACAGGGACTAAAATAGCTCTTTCTAGGGACTAACAGTGATTTGAATTTGGAATGTGGATATTGTTAGTAAAAGTTCCAATCACCAAAGAGATCAATCACGATCACGAACATTGTATGAACAAGTGACAGGCTGTATGATAAAATAATACAAGCAAAAAAAGTTTTTGAAAAAATAAAAAAAAACGCGCGAAAAGCATTCTGCCTTCGTTCGTAATTGTTTACTCAAATTAGGATGTTACTCGATATCAGTGGATGCAGATGTTACTTAGTTTTATAAAAAATGAGTATGTCTTCCTCAAGTACCTAGTGGTGCACATAATAAAGAGTACCTATTCTATTCTATTCTAGTGATAATGAAATAAATAAACGTACTATTCTTATTCATAAGTTGCACTTACTTATTTTTTCATAGAGGGTGATAAAAAGTAGAGTGTCCACCTCGGGAGTAAAACGTACCTAACACTATTTTAAGCTCGAGTGACGTACTTTGAATCCCTTGCTGAACTCAGAATTCAAAGAAACACTCTCGCCTTAAAAATAGTTGTCAAACAATCTACTAATTTAACTCAAACTCAAACTCAAATCATTTATTTCAATTAAACCTTGTACAGGCACTTTTGAATTGTCAAAATTAAATAGTCTGTCAGTTAGTCAGAAAGTTGAAGCTAGTTGCCCATTCCAAAGCGTAGATCTCTATGGAGAAGAACGGGCAAGAAACTCCATGGACACTCTTTTAAATCAAGATATTACAAAATCCTGGGTACATTATTCTTGTTGCTTCTATATGTGAGAACAATGTAAAAAAGACAGAAGTGAAGAAACAATTCAAGACATAAGATTAAAAATAAGCCATGGCAGTTAAGAGATGACCAGTCTCAACCGACGGCGCCCGTTCACGAACATGACGCGTGGATCAGCACCATCCAGCTCAACCATTTTGTAGGGAACCGAATGATCCAACACACGCGCCACCATCGGTGAGACATTTAAGTGAGCATGACACGTTCTCAACTGCCATGCTCTTTCAAGTCAACATCAAAAAATCATAATAAACGGAAACATGGTTCTTACATTTACAAAATTTAAAAAAAAATGCTTCTAAATTATACAAAACTGCAGTTTGCAATTTATATAAGAGGTAAATAGAATTTTATTACCTACCAAACAGGAAGACATATTTAATATTGAAGTATTCAACACTTAAAACTTGATTGAATAAATTAAAAAAGTTATGTTCGTAATGACAGAAACACAAAAAAAAAGAAAAAGGGAAGCACCTCTTCCAAATATTGAAATTAACTACAAAGATAGACTTACAATCTCGCTTTAACACTATCGTCTTCGACCATAACTTTCTTTAATGCTTGTCTATTTTATATCAACTTTGACAATTTTGATTCTCTTTTAGCAAAAATTCCATTAGGGCCACAGGCATATAATTATGGGTCTTAGTGCGTTGATCGTTTCTCTTAAATCATTTTAAGTATTGTCTTTGTAAAAGTATATTTACGCAAGTATATTATATTGTAAAAGTTGAAGAACGCGGAACACCCCTAAAATTTTTGGCAATTACAAGTAGGTAGGTACAAATTCATACATGACTGATTTATATAAACAGCTACTCAGAGAGTGGTCAGCATCTGAAATGTTAGTAGAACTTATAAGCTAGTGATGCGATCGTTGAAACCCACACATTACAGTTCTGTGTGGCTTCCAGTGGCTTCCAGTAGCGCCACCCACAAACAGTGAACTACTAAGCGCGCTCATTAATTGGGTTTCCACATCCAAATGGAAATCTGGTACAACTTATCACTGTGTGTGTATCTAATCTGTTTTCAGTCCCTTTTTTAAGCTTTATTTTGTTAATTTAGATTGAAATAGGATTGGTTACTTTGAATTGTGTAAGAGATCGTCGTAATATTACACGGATTGTGACATACACTGGGGGAAGTAAACTCAAAAGTAGCTCCTGATATTCAGGCAAGCAAAGCCTGACATAAGCTAGTACTAATATGCAAAAAATCCTGTAAATACAATTGCAAACTTGATTTGAATCACATCCAGTTCACAAAGCTTCACAAAGAAAACCTTCCTTAAAACGTAAAACTTTTCAGTAAAAACTAAATCCACAGGAGACCAGAAGTTTTCTAAAGAACGATAAGGAAGGTAAGTTATCCAAAATTTCTGGGAAGTGGCGACGTAGTGTGCACCGTTTTACCTCATTTACTTCTATCTAAGCTTGAAAATACATGGTAAGTTTTTGTTCCACGAAATTGAACCATAGCTGCATAGGTTAAGGTTGTATATTTGGGATTTCTAGGAAATTGCCAACATTAACAAAATATATTTATCTCGTATAAGGTAAATAAAAGGATAATGGTGATAGATCGATTAGCACAATGATTGTCGATGTTACGATTCCACATGACGGGAACCTCGTGAAAGCACAGAAAGAGAAACAAATTAAATATCTCGACTTAGCACACGAGGTTGTTGACATGTGGAATGTGAGCTCGGCTATCATTGTGCCGATTGTCGTATCAGCCAATAGACTGATGGCCGAAATCCTCGATGAACATCTATCGAGGCTCTCGTAGGCGGTTGGATCAAGGGCCTGATTCAGAAGTACTCCTCGATACGGCTCGCATTGTGAGAAAGTTACTGTCTCTGGAGCCCTAACCACCGGTAGCTAGGACCCTGCTCCCGACACCGGTGGATCACTATTTTTTTATATTTTTAAATGTTTTTTATACTTATTTAAATATTGAAATATTTAAAAATGTAATAAAATTAGTTAAGTAAATACATAAACGACATAATAATAAGTTCTTTATTTCTCCTCACAATGACAAGCTTATTCTAGGTTTCACATATCATACTATGTGTACGCACAATTGACAGGTTCGAATTCAGCCACCGAGCCAGCGGAGGTCAAACTTTCCAAGATTTGTGGAGAAGTTCCAGAGTCTGGTTCGCTAGTATTTGTTCAGGGCGGGTCAACATGGCTGCGACGAAGGTCCGTAATTGAATTTGTGAGGGTCGCGATAAGCTTCAAGTGGAGACAGTTAACATCACGAGGAACGCCATAGTCAGAGGACCTTAATCCACAATTAGGGTAATTTGATCATGCTCTTATTAACTTATGACCGACGTAAATAATATTTTATTAGATTTGCATAATAAGAATTATGTTTTAATTATGCAATACGGGGTTAACTGGCTGGAATTTTATTAGCTTGGCATAAAAACAGAAAAAGAAATTCGCGTAATTAAAATCGTGCTATTGTCAACTTTTCATAAAGATTCTGCTTGTAAATAACAAATATATATAAATCGGCCAATGCAGTTGAAACCCGGATATGATAAAAGTTACCTACTCACTTCATCTTCATAGTCAGAAACATATAACATACCTACTCTTGTACCTGTGCCTGCCAATATTCATCATTATTAGCATTCTTTGCCGATTTTCCACTGCGGATTTAATCTCATTTCTTTTGTTCCATACTTTTCTGAACCAATTCCCTCCTAAGATTTTGTTAACATCATATAAACGTCTTCAATATCAGCCCCTAGAGACTACAATGAACGGCTGAGAGGAATAATACTCAATAATTCTATGAAAATATGTATTTAATAGCGCATACAGGCTGGAAGTAAAAGGCTTTCTATTCTGCGTTTAAGACAACAATCTCACTCACACGTTTTATATATATTTTGCATGATCCAACAATTTTTAAATATATCCGTTTTACTATATTTTTATACCTACACTATTGTACAGTCACGAGCACTAATATGACACTCGGCAACTTTCGATTGCGATTTTTTCGTAAAATGACGAACGTAACGTTGAAATAAAAACTATAATAATATACTTTATATAAATCTATGGGTTCGAAAATACTATGTTCGTAATAACATAAAATTTCATTAAAAATATAGGAGACAATTGCCTTTGAATAAAGCAAGTGTATACATACTTATGCTCGTGACTGTACTTAGGTATCTACGTAGTGTCCCATATTGCCCAGTGACCGTAATACCTTACTGTTCAAAAACACTATTAAAGCTTGTGCTATTGAAATATTGAATCTATTTAAAAATAAATGAAAATGTTATCAAGTATTTCAGTTATGGAGTTTTCCACATAGGTAGCAGACGTTTTCCAGCATCATGAACAGGAAATATCTTATTAAACTTCGCGTCTGGCGGAGATGAAGCGAATGAATTCGTAGAAATTCTCTCAATAATTAGGTTTACATACAAAATGTAAAAAATTGGATTTGGAAACTCGATTTTCTGCCGTTTTTACGTCAGCACATTCTATGTTCTTATTTCTATTTATTTTGTTTATTTATAGCCCAAGTAAATGATTTATTTTTCATAAACGTTTAAGTTTGTTAGTTATAAATTACATGGTTCTCTTCGTATTCATAAAGCGAAAAAGAAACAGTCGTAAAATAATTACCTCATAAAAAAAAACAATTGAAAATTAAATGTTATTTTCAGCTGAAATAGAAAGTTTACAAAAGTTTTCACTTTTAGCAGATTGTTGTTCTTACCATCGTATTTAAGTTTCGTCTTGTCTCTCTAACAAATCAGAACTTTTCTATTTAGAAGAAGCAAACTTCAACCAAACTGTTGTTGTACTGTTCAATATTGAAAAGTATAAAAATGAAATCAAAATCTTTTATCGAGACTTTTAACATTTATTTGCGGTTGAATAAAAAGGTCTCAAATTCTCTGTGACACGTTCCATTTAATCGTGTAAATATTTATAGAACATATTTTGGGATACGTTTTTCGATATCTTTGTCCTCTACAAATCTTCTAAAAGTATTTGCTCAGTGATCCTACAAGATTATGCTATGGAAATACTTGCGCTTGCATAAATGTATTCGGAATTATTCATTCGGTCCAATTCGTTCACTTTGTGTGGAGTGGCCGTCGCCATTTATGTCGTTGGAACTTCAACTTAGTAACGTACGGTCGCCGCGACCGACCGCTCTCTGCCTGAATAAATCAAATTCTACCCTCAATTTACGTGTGTTCTCACGTCTCTATCCACGATGTTTGGCAATATATCTGGGAAAATCAATAACTCGAATGTAATTCGCTTCGCTTAAGTAGTTAGCAACATAAATAGAGCAGTTCTGCAAAATTGAACCTTACTGATTTCACCTTAATACTATTTTTTACAATGAATACCTGATGGAGTTAAAAGTCATATCTAGCGACGAAAAGGCTATAGGAATAAACGAGCAAAAGTGCGGTTACTTTTAAGTAAAACTCAATTTTAAATCCTCTTGTTAAAACGGTCTAAAAATGTTGCGTCGTATATACTTATAGGTTGTATAAAAACGCACGTAACGTACAATTTTACACGGAAATAATGAAGCTAATGAAGATTGGTAGCTAGGTAAAGGCCGTACTTCCCCGAGTCGTTATTTCTCGTGGAAATCGTAATTAAAATGAATCTCTTCAGGACAAAGCTTTCGGACACGAAAAGTTAAAAACGAGAGAAAGCTTTAAGATTTTTTGGCCCCACGTCTAATCAATTTATTTTGCAATGGACGCGTTTTCCGTCCTCACTAAATGTAGGTTACGTCTCCGTAAAATGTTTGTTTAAATAAAGCCTGTTCGAAGTTAAATGAACTCTGTTTAAAACGGTAGGTAAATGAAAGTTTATTTAATGGTACATTAGCTACGTGTTTATTTGCATAATTTTCTAGCTTCGCGACTTCGTAATAATATACTGTATGAATGACGTTCTATGTGATTTTAGTCAGCGGTGGCCGCGGAAGGAACTGAATAATAAAACTTGAGTTGTTTCAAAGAGAATTACACCGCGGGAGCCATGTATAACATAACACGAGGGCAACCGTAGATAATATTATGTTAGGATACTTAGAGAATAAAGGATATGTCGCCATGGGCCGCGCTCATTTTGTAGGGAAATCACGGCCATGACATTCTGATGCCGATATTAGGGACAATGTGCGCCTGTATGTACCTAAAGTAGGCTGCACGTCACTTGTAGCAAAACCAGCGGGAAAATTGCGTAACACAATAACCGCCACACTAAAAAAAATACCTAATGTCTTACTACAACACATTAAAGCGATTTTTTTATTTTTAAAGCGATCTTTATACAGTAAGGGTCAGTTCACACCGAGACGCGACGCGACGCGACGCTGCACGCACACTTTTAAAAGAGTGACTCAAAATATACTTTATTTTCTACACGAAAAGGTACACATTGCATTGTGAGAGTTCAGAATACGTTGCGCGGCGTCAAGCTGCACCGCGCGGCGTCGCGCTGCGCCTCGCGGCGTAGAGCGACGCATCGCGACGCAGCGGCAGCGCGCGGCGTGCGAGAGCGGCGCTGCGCAGCGCGACGCCGCGAGGCGCAGCGCGACGCCGCGCGGTGCAGCGTGACGCCGCGCGGCGCAGCCGAGGTCGCCGTGGCGACTTGTCTCTACTACATATTTCCGTCCAGACTTCGTGCAGAATTGATGCTGTACGGTCGAGTGATCGAGTGATATTATAATGATAGACTGGGATCTTGTTATAATCGGACTTCTTGCAGAAGAGAAAGAGGAAGAAGAATACAAAAATAAAATAAAAAAGAAGACATCACACAGGAGTATTTGGGTGCATAATTTATGGAGAAATAGATTAATTCATGGTGAATTTCAAAATGAATGATTATTACAAAATGGATTACAAAAAGTTTCAAAACTTATTGAATTTGTTGCGGCCATACATAGAAAGTGGAAGTGCTTGGGGGAGGCCTATGTCCAGCAGTGGACGTCTTTTGGCTGAAATGATGATGATGATACATAGAAAAACAAAAAACGTATGATTCCTTTTTTATTGCATTAGACCCAGTTTCAAAATAAATTTAACGTTTGCTAAGATTGTTATTAAAAGAATAGTTACGTATAGTTAGTACGCAATACATGTTGGATAATTACGAGATTTACGAGAGCAACTTGAAAATGTGATTTTTTGTTTATCGAGATATCTTAACGATGTTAGTGTCAAATGAAAGGTCTAGGTCTAAAACCATTTTGTCCGTTTGAATCATGTAAATCGGTCCACACGTTTAGGAGATGTGTGACTAGTGTGACTACGAGTCAGTAATGGAAAATTTAAACAACCATAATTTGTTCTACGTACTTTTTAATTAATGCAAAATGTGAAAATATTATTATTGTACTTATGTAAGTTAATGAGGAATGATATATAAAGTGGTAGGTATCTAGGTACCTAGTCTAAAGATTAATGGTTTGTTTTCAATTGCTAATTACAATTTATTTTTAGTTTTGACGATACATTATACAAACATTCGTAGCGCTGCACAAAAAAAATAACTTCTCCTCTATCTCCATAATGCACCCGCCAAATAGACGTCGTTCTCATGCGCTTGCAAATGGTAGACTGCGGGTGGACGCGGGGCGGGGCGGGAGCACGTAGCGAATGTAGACACGTCCCACTGCGCCGCGCGGCGTCTAGCTGCACCGCGCGGCGTCTAGCTGCGCCGCGCGGCGTCTAGCTGCACCGCGCGGCGTCTAGCTGCGCCACGCGGCGTCTAGCTGCGCCGCGAGGCGTCGTGTTGCCAACGATTATCGCGACGTTGGGATGCGTCTAGCGGCGGCGCGCGGCGCAGCGCGACGTCACTGGCCTCTTCTAGTATCGTCACGTCTCGTCGCGTCGCGTCGCGTCTCGGTGTGAACTGACCCTAAGAAGAAATGTTTGTAAAACAGTGGAAGACAACAGTAACTTTTTCACAACAGTGAGTTCTCCTTTTATTAGTTTTTAGATTAGATGCTGATAATCCTGGCTGCA
This sequence comes from Oligia fasciuncula, assembly GCA_963082905.1. Classification (NCBI taxonomy): domain Eukaryota; kingdom Metazoa; phylum Arthropoda; class Insecta; order Lepidoptera; family Noctuidae; genus Oligia; species Oligia fasciuncula. The sequence goes on from OY720387.1 coordinate 15,437,801, forward strand.
GCATCAGGCCAGACTTATGTCAACATTGCATTGAACTTAAAATTAGTCCTGTTTAAAATGAGCCCAAACACGATTAAGGTGCTGTAATTTCAAGGTTTGTAGTTTTTCTGATGCTCCTTTTTTTTTTTTTTTGCGGATGGGAAATCATCAAATGACCCTTCCCGCTCTGGGTGGAGCGGAAGGGAGTGTCAGTCATAACGGTAACATTTTGCCTCAAGCTTTAACTGTTTTCGGATCAGTAAAAAATACTGTTTTGAACGTTAGGCTCATATGGAACAGTTCAATTGCAGCAATATCCTTCAAAATCGTTCAAATTGTGATTGAAATTGTGTGTAGGGTGCAGTATAGGCTGACCTCTTATTGTATTGAAACTTCGAACATCGCTAGGCCACCCCAAGGTCAAAGTTCATCATTCAGCTCATTAAAATTCTAGTAAAGCTATCACATGTTTAAATGAGACCAGTTTGAAGTTACTTTAAATGGAAAAGCACTTTCCAACGAATTGATTAATTGCAGTATTCATGTAAAGCCCGATCTTATAATTAGTCTAAATGATCACTATTCGCACTGAATCTGTGACCTGATAAAATCTCCTATGTGATATTCAGCTAACACATAATGTTCCTTTCATCTAGCAACGAAACATTTTGATTTGTATTCGGTTTGAGCGAATTTACAATTTGCGCTCCATTCACTCATTTAATGACACCTTAATATATCGTTGCCTGAACCAATCGTGTTTAATCGAAGATACTGAGTCTGCCTCTTTGTATTGAACATTACCTTGACACGGATTTTTCTATATTTTTATTGAAAGTAATGCCATTGGTTGTATTTTTCCTTTCATGCGGATGAAAGCTAAACGGAATGTGAATTATTTGTAGGTAGTATTTATTTGTGAAAAGACGGATTACCTACAAGATTATTTTTATGTACCAAGTCAAATATATAATAATGTTTCAGTCATTATTTACCTTTAGGATGTACTGAATGGTATGAGCAGTGTGCAGTGTACAAGTTCAAAGTCAAAGTCAAAGTCAAATCATTTATTTCAAATAGGCACATTAAAGGCACGTTTGAACGTCAAAAAAAAAACTAAATAGAAATGATTCTAGTCGCCCATTCGAAAAGGTAGTTTTCGTATGGAGAAGAATGGGCAAGAAACTCCACCGTTACTCTTTTAAAAATGTTTTACAAGGTCTTGTATACATAATAAAAATTATATGTGAACACGATGCACCCATAATAAAATTAGTCTACCACAAAAGGTAAAAATAATTAAAAATTAAGCAATGACAGGTAAATCAAATAAGTGATAGATACATGGTGCTCACATATTTACAAGTTATTTATAAAAAAAAAAAAAAAAAAAATGCAAAAGTAGTTGAACTTTAACAAGTGTGTGAGCCACTGTAGTCGTAGATTGTAAAAATGAGTTAGAATAAGATGTCATAAAATATATATATATAAATTAAATTAGGAACAAGTTTGATTTTGTCTAGACTTTTAGATTGTCCTATGGAGCAGGACCAGCATGTTTCCAAACATTCTTATCTTGGATATAATCCTCTAATTTGTAATATCCTTGTTTACAAAGTGTACTTTTAATATGAGTTTTAAATTTTCTTTCATTTAATTGCAATATGTCACAAGGTATTTTGTTGTAGCATTTAACACAGTACCCCATAAAAGATGTATGTGTTCTAGGTCGTGATTTCAAACCCAAGCAGTCACTTTACTTTGTGTATTTAATTTCATCACCACTGCTCTCAGAACGGTGAAGGAAACCATTTGTGAGGAAATCGGCATGTCCTAGAACCAAAAGTTCGAAGACGTGTGACATAATACCAACACACACTGGGCCCGCGTGGTGTATTATGGCCCACTCCCTCACACAGAGAGGAGGCCTGTGTCCCAGCAGTGGGAACATTATAGGCTGATTATGCTATGCTACTGAACGGGAACAGGAATGAATAAAGCTAGTTTTTTTAGGGTTCCGTACCCCAATTTTAAAAACGGGGCCCTATTACTAAGACTCCACATATTTAAGAGGGGCTCCCATACAACAAACGTGTTTTATTCGCCGTTTTTGCCTTGTGGTACGGAACCCTTCGAGTGCGAGTTCGACTCGCACTTGGCCAGTTTTCTTACATTCGTATTTACACCACACACAGTTTTACTTTGTTAGAGTTGTCTTGCTCCGCAGTCGTAAAGACATTGAACCATGCACTCAGGCGTACACACGTACACACGCACACACAAACACTATTGTTATGTTATGTCGACACTAACTTGTTTTCTCAACACCTAGCTTTCCAGAGGTGCTCAGACTACATTTTTATCTCCAACGTATAAAAAGTTGTGTCATTCCTGCGTACAGTCAGCAAAACTGATAAGTAACCAAAATGAAGGCTTTCTTTTTTATTGTGTCCGTGGTAACTTTAAAAACACAAGGCACAAAGCACAACAATCGTTGTTTAAAAAGGTTTACACAGGAAAAAAAAATAACCAGTGCGCAAACTGTAACTATGAATTCAGCGTATGATTCTAGCGTAGCCATTTTTGGTCGGTTATCAAAAAGTTTGTGTACTGCTTATTTTTTTTTCCCTCTAGTACCTACTCGGAAGTAGGTAAATAACTCTGAAATAAATAATAACTCCCTTACTAATAAACGTATTATATCAGACGAGCTTCTGCCCGCGACTTCGTCCGCGTGGAATTTCACCCACCCCCCATTCACCCTCTTAGGGGTGGAATTTCGAAAAACACACCCTCCAAATTTCATGTCTCTAGGACCAGCGATTTTGGCTGTGCGTTGATATATCAGTCAGTCAGGACTTTGAATTTTATATACACCGTGTTTTTCACGTTATCCATAAACTTTGTCAAACGCTTATAGCTTTTACAAATTAAATCTAACAAAGGAAGTAGTAATTAAAAGGGCTTCGTTACAAAGATATTTGTAATTTCATTTAATGAAATTGAATTATGCAGTAAGAAATAGTCTTAAATTAGTTTTGACAAGTTTCAGCTCGCCAAATCGTATGAATGAACTCCATGCATACGATTGGCATGCCTCTTTATCCGAATTGACAACGTCGTTGTCAATTCGGATAAAGAGGCATGCATATCGGATGATTTACGACAAGGTATTTAGTTAGTATGAAAATTAACAAAAAATAAGAAATCATTTGTTTCGTGTGATGATAGGTAAATCAGATGCGTGTTAACAGTCAATGTCGTTTATTGTTCCTTGACAAGTTATACAGAATAAAATAAATAAGTTTTGAACAATAATTAGATGAGAAAAGTTTTTAGTGCGCGTTGTCGTTCGCAGTCAACGAGAGAAGAGGAGAAAAGATGGCGGCCGCCGGCGCAGGCGACACGTTGCGTTCCAGCGAATGCAGCCCTTTACATTCGCGGCATTAACGCGTTCCAGTGCTGTTGCGAACATCCTCCCCCCCCTTGGGGACATGTTCCCCAAGGAGCTCTTGGGAATCTAGTAGGGATAGTTTAGAGACGGGCCTATGAATGACGCCGTACTCAGTCTTCACGTCGACCACCCTGCATACGCCGTCAGCTCCCGGGTACAGCTTGGTAATGCGGCCCATGAGCCACTTCATAGGTGGTAGCTGGTCGTCTAGGATGAAGACCAGGTCGCCAACACGAATGTGGTCTTGTTTGCGCTGCCATTTGACGCGTTGCTGCAGAGTGGTAAGGTAGTCCTTTGTCCACCGAGACCAGAAGTGGTTTTTCAAGCGCTCAATCAGCTTGTATCTATTGAGGCCGCCACGTTGGATAATGGGTGAAGGTAGTGAGGTCAATGGTCGGCCCACAAGGAAGTGTCCCGGTGTAAGTGCCGACAGATCAGATGGATCAGCAGACATAGAAGTTATGGGCCTTGAATTCATAATGGCCTCAATCTGTGCAAACAGGGTATACAATTCTTCAAAGGTTAAGCTAGAGTTACCTGCTATGCGTTTCAGATGATACTTAGCTGTCTTGACTCCTGCCTCCCAGATACCGCCGAAATGCGGTGCATAAGCCGGAGAGAATTTAAAAGTTATACCCTCTTTGCTCGCGTAGTCGCTAACTGACCGTTCGTTTTCCTTGAGCAGTCTGTTCAGTTCGTTGCTAGCTCCTACGAAGTTTTTACCGTTATCGCAGTATATAGTGTGAGGTTTACTTCTTCGTGAAATAAATCTACGCAAACACAAGATGAAAGCATCGCTACTTAAGTCGCTCACGACTTCCAAGTGCACAGCTTTAGTACTGAAACAAACGAATATGCATAAATAGCACTTGGAAGTCTTGGCACCGCGACCCTTTCTATTTAAAATTAGAAAGGGTCCTGCAAAATCAGTGCCACAAGTCGCAAATGGTGGAGCAGGAGTTACACGAGGTTGCGGAAGATTGCCCATTATGGGTTTTAAAGGCTTAGCTCTAAATCTCTGACAACGAACACACTTTCTAACTGTAGTCGCAGCTAACACTTTTCCACCTGTAGGCCAAAATTGCTCACGAATCGTATTTAAAAGTTGCTGAGGGCCACAGTGTAGAAGACGAAGATGTTCCTGCTCAAATAGACGTTTGGTAAAAGTGTGTTTGGGGTCTAGCAGTATGGGATGCCTTTTCCCATAAGGACAGTAAGATGCATTGTCGATCCTTCCACCGACACGCAACACACCGTGCTTATCCAAAAATGGGTTCAGAGAGAGAACTCGTGACTTAGAATTTAATTTATTTAAAGTTTCAAGTGAGTGAATTTCCTTTGAAAAGTATTCTCTCTGTGACGCCTTAGCCAAAAGTATCAGTGAGTTGTTCAACTCAGAACAGGTGAGTTCACCATTTAATTTAGTACTCGAATTTTTTATGTTATTTATGAATCTTAGTATGTAAGCACATATTCTTTGTAGTTTGTATAGTTTAGAGTATTTTTGAAAGGGTATAATGTCAGCATATAAAATTATATTTAAGCCTATTTTAATTTCAGGTAGAGTGGAAGGAGTAGATTTAGGTTGGGGCCATTCATGTTCAGACTTGGTCAGGAAAGAAGGACCATGCCACCAGAGAGTATTACTATCAAGAAGACGTGGTTGAATGCCCCTGGACGCCATATCAGCAGGATTATGTTCAGAAGGTACATGACGCCAAGTAGTTATGTCAGTTAATTCTCGAATTTGTTCGATTCGATTGCTTACATACGTTTTAAGAGTTTTAGGTGGCGTGTGTAACCACCCTAAGACTATGGTTGAGTCCGTCCAAAATACTGTACATGAAATCTTGATTTTTAAAGAGTGTAGTACTTTGGAATATAGTTTCGCACCGAGTAATGCGCCTAACAATTCCAGACGGGGAATTGTTTCAGATTTTAAAGGAGAAACTTTAGTTTTAGCACACAATAAGTTACATTTAACTTCGCCTAAACTATTAGTCGATTTAAGATAAATGCATGCACCATAGGCATCTTGCGAGGCATCAGTAAAGCAATGAGCCGCTATATGAATAGGTGAACTGCAGAATATATATCTAGGTATCTGAATATGAGCGAAATATAGCGTTTCATTATAGAATTCTAACCATGAGTTTTGAATGTCCTTTGGAACTTCATCATCCCAACCTATGTCTAGCAACCAGAGCCTCTGTAGTATGATTTTATGAAAAATAGTGCAAGCAGATAAGAGACCTAAAGGGTCAAATATTCGACACGAGTTCGACAATATAGAGCGTTTCGTAACTTTAGGAATAGATTCAATTTCGACTGAGTAGTGCAAAGTATCAGAGCCAGGTGTCCATTTCAATCCCAAAACGGAGGACTGTTTGCTAAAATCTTGAGATTGGTCAGTCGTAGGTATGCCATCAAAAATATCAGGGGAGTTTGTTCTAAATTTACGCAAGGCAAAACAACCTTCAACAAGTTTGTCAATTACTCCTGAAATGTTAGCCCTTAATAGAGATTTTGAGTCTGAACCAGTGTTCAGGTCATCAACATAGAAGTCATGTCTTATAGTATTGGCAACAGCTTCATCAGTACACTCCGCTGCGAGTTGGACAAGACACCTAGTACTCAGATACGGAGCTGAAGCCGTTCCATAAGTGACAGTATTGAGTTGCAATGTTTTGAGTGGTTGACTTTCGTCTTCCCTCCAGAGTATAAGTTGTAAGTGACGCTGTGATTCATGTACCATAACCTGCCTATACATTTTTTCTATGTCACCTGTCACTACATAAGTATACTGACGGAACCTGAGCAAGATTGCCATTAAATCATCCTGAACCACCGGTCCAACAAATTGGATGTCATTTAGTGACTTACTAGTAGAAGTTTTACAAGAGGCATCAAAGACTACTCTTAAGCGAGTGGTTTCACTGCTTTCGCGAATTACTGCATGGTGAGGAATATAATAACCGAAGCTAGGACGGCTTACCTCAGTTAAATGACCTAATCTTTTATATTCGTTAATAAATTCAGTATAGTCATCTTTGATTTTAGATTTATTAAGTTTCCTTTCTAAGTTTAAGAACCGCCTTTTAGCAATAACATAAGAGTCCCCTAAAGTTTCACTGGGGACTTCACGCAATGGAAGTTTCACACAAAATCTCCCATTGCTCAGGCGGATAGTGTTTTCAATAAAATGGTTTTCACAATGTTGTTCCTCATTGGAAAACTTATTATTATTGGTTGGCAGGGCAGGAACATCCTCAACTTCCCAGAACTTAGTTAGTGAGTCCCTAATCTCCTGAGAAAAGTTAGAATGAGTAGTAGTAGTAGGACTTACACCAGTTGGGCCCGACACGAGCCAACCCAGTTTAGATTTTAGTAGTGTCGGTTTATTTTTACCCAACTTGATTTGTTTGGAATCTACAATTTCCCAATAAATATCAGCTCCTAGCAGTAAGTCAATTTCAGAGGGTACGTAGTAGGTAGGATCTGCTAGTTCTATAGATTTAGGAATATTCCATTCCGAAGGGTTAATCTTTGAGCTGGGCAACATCCCAGTAATATCAGGCACTAAAAGACATGAAACATTCGCATGGAATAAGTTAATCCGCGATTTAAGTTTTATGTTACACCTTTTAGTAGTATTAGTTAGCTTATTATTTATACCAGCAATTGATATATTAGTATTAGAACAGGATAAATTCAGTTTTCTTTGCATTTTTTCAGTTATGAATGAAGACTGGCTTCCATTATCTAGTAGTGCTCTAACAGTGTGTGTTTCAGAAGTTTGGCTATCAATTAATTCCACTTGAGCAGTACATAAGAGGATCTGCCTGGGCATTGCCGCAGAGAGTGATACGGGATTAAACATAGCAATAGTAGAAGATGTCTGAGAGGTACTAGCTTCATGAGGAACTGGCGCTGCAGAAGACGTATCAACGGGTGAGTTTGTCTTGTCATTATCGGACTGTGATTTATGTAGCAATAAATTGTGTTTTTTGTTGCAGATTTTGCAAGGATTATGTTTGCAGTGAGCAGAGTAATGTCCAGGACGTAAACAGTTGTGACAGAGCTTATGCTTGGAAACTTCACTGTATCGAGCATCCAGTGACATGTCTTTGAATTTATCACACTTATATAGTAAATGATCTTGTGAACATATAACACACCCTTTTCCTTTAGTGTTAGAAGAAGAGACAAATGATTTTGTTTGCTTATTATCTTTAGAATAAGAACGTTTTTCAGTTTTAGTAGCAGCATCATTTTTGCTGTACTGCAAGGTTTCCAAAACATCAGCACGGTTTCGCAAGAAATTATAGAATTCTTCGATTGTCGGTGAAGCAGCAATAGTACTCCTGTGTTCCTCCCATGTGCGACCTGTGGCGCCATCTAGTTTAGACGCCATAATATACACAAGTAGAATGTCCCAGCGGGATTCAGTATCATTCAAAGAAGATAGGGCTCGAATGTTTTTAGAATAGTAATCTATCATAGTACGAAGTGACTTGTAATTTTCTTTAGTTATTGTCTCAAAATTCAAGATAGCCTTTAAATGATTATTCGTAAGTATCCGGTTGTTATCAAAGCGTTCAGTAAGTAAACTCCAAGCTAATTTATAATTGGCAGCAGTGAATTCAATTGATTTGATTATGTCAGACGCTCCTTCCTCTAAAGAAGAGCGGAGGTAATGAAACTTGTTAATATCCGGAATTGTATTGTTATTGTTAATTAAAGAATCGAAAGTGTCACGAAATTCCATCCACTTTAAATAGTTTCCGTCAAAGGAGGGCAGCTGAATAGTTGGCAATTTAATGTTATAGTTGCGGCAATCCTGTTTACCATTTTGACAACTAGATATAGAATTACAGTTAGTATTTTCGGGTACTACCTCACGAGGAGCAAAACTTTCAATTAACAATTGAGCTTTAGCAATGTTTGAGCAAAAGTCACTTTCAATTATGTCATTTTCTTCCAACTGATCAGGATCCAAACCTTCAATTTTAGTTTTAAGATCATCAAACTGTATCAACAATTCTTTAAATCTTGATAGTTTTATTTCAGTTTCTATAAGAATTTGTTTAGGAATGCTGTCAGCTTCTATTAGTTTAACTGTATTTAAATATTTTGAAAATATAGTTATTCTAGCCTTTATCGTACCACGTTGTTGAACAAGAGATTTCAATTCAATCGACATGGTGAATGCTTACAAAAACTGAACAGACCGTCAAGAAATTAACTATGCTGGTATTCAGTACCGCATGTAAAAGTTAAGATAATAAGCCAAACCATGTACGTCGCGCAATAGCTACGACAACAGCTCGTGCAGTCAGCGACTCACACACGAGCAAAGCAGGTCACACAGCACAGCATGCAAGCAGCAGAAGTGAGGAACAAGCAGCTTTATTGCAGCGCACTCCAGCGGGAACCAAGAAGCAGGTGTACACAGCGATTCTGGAAAATGCCAGGGTGTTCCCGTAAGCAAAGTGCAAGAAAGAAAGTAGGTATAGTTACTAGTTAGGTAGGTATGATTGTCTTTCAATTAGTAGTAGGTACCTCCATACTAAGAAACTATTGTCAATAATTTTATCTGACTCCAAAGAGTTTAGGTAGGCAAAGTGTCGTTTATTTAGTACCTACCTAATAAGAAATAAGAAATCATTAATATTAATCTGACTCGAGACAGATTACCTATTAAATCTGATGCACAGAAAGCGGCTGCAATATAATATCAATGTAGGTTAAGCATACTAAAATTGGGCGTACTTCCCTGTAGGCAAACCAAATCACTCACTACGCCAGGCTCATCAAGTAGGTAGGTGGGTCATCATTCGTCACATAGTTTCAGGCAGCCTCAGCTCGCCGCTTCTCGTTTTAAGCTTCATCATTGCACGCGGTCGATTCATCGTCAATCTTCTTAGTATATCACGTCGGGGTCACCAATGTTTCGTGTGATGATAGGTAAATCAGATGCGTGTTAACAGTCAATGTCGTTTATTGTTCCTTGACAAGTTATACAGAATAAAATAAATAAGTTTTGAACAATAATTAGATGAGAAAAGTTTTTAGTGCGCGTTGTCGTTCGCAGTCAACGAGAGAAGAGGAGAAAAGATGGCGGCCGCCGGCGCAGGCGACACGTTGCGTTCCAGCGAATGCAGCCCTTTACATTCGCGGCATTAACGCGTTCCAGTGCTGTTGCGAACACATTAATGTCTCAGATTATATAATCTGAGATTAATGTGTCCATAATGATAAATGCTTATTTCACACACGGTGTATAGTTACACTCTGATTTCTCTGTTTCAGTCGTCAGTAGTTTGACTTTCGAAAGAAGACAAAGCGTTGTGTAACTATACAGACGCTATACAACGATTATTAGTAAGGGTGTAAATAAATAGGCTCGTGGCTAAGTAATGACAGCCGCACGGATCGATCGATCAGGTTAAGCTACGCTTGCCGCGGTCGGTCCGTCGATGGGTGACCACCTTTACATATCGAGACCGCTCCATGCCTCGGAAAGCACGTTAAGCCGTTGGTCCCGGCTGTCATTTTTGGATCGTTGATAGTCGTCACGAGTCGTCAGAAGCCCGAAAGTCTGACAACCAGTCTTACCAAGGGGCATCGTATTACTCAGTAACTGGGTTGTGGAGGTTAGATAGGCAGTCGCTCCATGTAAAATACTGGTATTCAGCTGCATCCGGTTAGACTGGAAGCCGACCCCAACATAGTTGGCAAAAAGGCTAGGCAGACTGACTCGGAAGTAAATAAAGCACGTCGAGTATTAGGAAAAAGTTCGAATTTGTAGAGCGTCGTCTTCTTGTCACTCTCATACCGAGTGTCTCTGTCTATCTCTTTCTGAAGCTTGATGATATTTACGCCCCGGTACTGTATGGGTGGCGTCGCGCAAACTTTAACTATGGAATCAGTAGGTACATGATTCTGACCACACCTCTGAAAATTTTCGTCGGTTATTTAAAAAAACAAATTGCTCGTCGGAGGCAGGCGACAGTATGGCATAATAGACATCTATTATGCCATCCTGTATACCTGCCAGGTTATTTATCTCATTTGTTCACTGTACCTACATACATAGAACTAGAAGTTGTGCAGACAACTGTAAACCTCAAATGAACCTGAAACCTTTATTATCCTGTGTTACTCTATAGTTTTATGCCCACATTGTTGTTGCCAAATCCATGCTCAAGGTAAATTGAAATCGATATGGGCTCAGTGCAATAACCACGGATATCTATGGCAATAACAGATTTCTTGTATACGACCAGATTTGGCACGATGATTTTTCTACTTTATAGTACTGCTGTTTCAGGATAAGTGTCCTAGTTTGTAAAACATGGTGTTAGTATTCTCGTAGAGCAGTGAAACAATAGTGTTGGGATCTTTGTGATTGGTTCCCTGAGCAGAATAGTAATTTTCTTTATTGGCTTGATTTAATTTTGTTTGAGTTTGGTTATATGGCGAAGGTGTATAATATTATTTACATAATTATAACATACAGATCTATGTAACGGAGTATTCTGGGTTTTAAACTTGTGGACCAGGTTAAGAATAGAACAATCCGTTCCATCACTAAAATAGCTGATGTCACTCGGAAAGCTGCCACGCTTAAATGGAGTTGGGCTGGACACATCTGCCGCATGTCAGATTATCAGTGGGCCAAACTTACGACCCATTGGAGCCTATATTGGCAAACGACATCGCGGCAGGCCCAGATGAGATGGCGGGATGAGCTGTACTCCTAAGGTTGGTCCTTGGCAGCTCGAGACAGAGAGAGTTGGAAGGAGAGTAGGGAGGCCTTTGCCCAGCAGTGGGACAGTAACGACTAACATCACGCCTGTATTTCCCAAAGGGTTAGGCATCTATAGTACACGCACATTTCGCCAGTTGTATTTAGGTCTCATGTAATGGGGGGCGAGCCTATTGCCATCAACCGGGTACAAATCCAGACTCCGGGGTGCTACTGAGAAATTCCAGATGGGAAAACCCAATCACTTTACCCGATCTGGGAATCGCACCCAGGACCTCATACTCAGAAGTAGCGCTTGTGACCACTAGACCAACGAGGAATCTACTCTAATCTACTCTAATACCTATAGATACCGACTAAAACTTTTTTACAAAAAAAAAGATAAGTGTCTTTTTTGGAAGTCGGTTGTTTTTTTTTTTTGTAAAAAAGTTTCAATTTTTCACTTTTAATTGTACTCACCCCACACAAATTCGTATAACACTACTTGCTAGGTAAATATCAGTGACAGGAAGTCATTATAAGATCATCATTATAAATTAGGTGGCAAAAATACGTATTATTGAAGCTAACTCAAAAACTACCCAAGCAAAGTTAATAAAATTTATATGGGACCACCCTGAGGCATACGTTATACATAAAAAAAAATAAAAAAAAACGATTTACAATTGCCGGAATGGCGTAACAAACTTACAAAAAAAAAAAACTTACATTCGAATTAAGAACCTTTAAGTCGTTTAAAAACTTCTCAGCGTCCTACTAGCCCACTGCTGGCCATTAGAACTATCCTCCACTAGTATAGTAATAAAATAAAGGGACACCGGACAGTTGCGTTCGTAGTTGGTTTACGACAAGCAATCGCATTATTTTTCACTCTCACGCTTTTTAAGGCTTAAAACTCGACTAAAACCCCACCAAAAGCGAGAGTTATAATTTAAAAATATTACTTTTACTCAGGGAGTATTTAATCATTTTTATTAAAAATAGTGTTGGCGAAAAACAGGAGGACGATATAATGTGGGTCTGGGTATTTTTTGGAAGACCGCAGGCGCTGGTTGATGACCATCGTATAGCTTAGGTACGTATAATGATGCAGTTTGTGCGGGCACTGGTGTTTATGCTAGGTCTTATATTTTTTCGTAAAGATAATAACGAAGAACCAACATGATCCTGAAACCCGAAATATAGGCAGACCTTAATTTCTTATGGTATAATTGGCGCGCCCATCACACTTGCAAAAGTGATAGGATTCTCATAAGATTACAAGTAGATACTGGGCTTTTAAAGAAATCAATACCCAAGGGCAGAAAAGAGATGCTTTATTCCCACCAAGACACTGAATAATCAAGTCCTTACATGTCATTATTATCAGCAGCGTATTTCCCCTTGAAGCGACTCCTCGAGGCACGCGGGTGTAATGACCACCTCCTTCGGTTTTATATGGGGGGGCCATAAAACCTACATTCTTATTCATGTTCATGTTTATGGTCATTGATATGGGCCCATATAAATGGAGATGACTTTGAACGGGACATAAAACGTCTATAGGCAACTGGGCAGACGTTCTGTTGCCTAGCTCTGTAGAATTTCGCGTTAACTTGTCTATTTTTAGAAGTACCTAAATGTTGGTATTAGTATTCATGATAAAATACGTACCATCACTAGTAAAAGAAAAGATTTAGGCTATAAATAATGGCGTTGGAGGAAAATCCGTCTAATGGGGGACCGTCTTTCTTGCACAATATTTTTGTGTGAATGAGTTTATAGAAAGTCGTTAAGACCTACCTTGTATTTATCTATCTATCCTTTACACCCAACTATAAAGCTTTCCAGGGTCATATGAAGTACGAAGTACTTAAGTAGGGACAGCTGCGTAGGTAGGTACTAGCAACTGGGTTGCGAATATGACCAGTTGAACGTAAATAAATTGATGTATATGTTTACATATGTGTGTACTAAAGGGGCCGGCGGAGCATGCGTGGTTCATACAAACGTAATACCAAAATAATTTGTAAATCAAACATACAGAATATCTCATTATATTTTGAATGGACACTGATGAGAAAAATAAGTTTTCTATAGAAATTTGAAATCTCGTCTTTATGTCACTGTCCCTTTAGTATGAACTTCTTTCACCATAGATAGAGATTTTTGTTTCTAATATTTTCCAAGTCGGCGTAGCCACGAATTAAAATTCCGTACTATACCGGCTATCCATTTAAAACGTTGCTCATTCTATTCAAAATACGAGACTACATTTTATCATTTGAATGCATTACACGGAAAATACTTTAAAATTGTACAATACAGAGTACACCGTAGCTAAATGCAAATGTTTGTACGTATTTAATAAAAGATGACTTGTTCGCCGCCTGGGTGAGCGCGGCCCGGGCGCTTTCTACGCAGCGTAAACTAACAAATTGCTGTGTCTGCCTTCGAACCTCCTCAGTATTCTCAAGTAAATGTCTTGAAAAGGAGCTTGAAAATTTCCCCAACAGTCGTCAAACTTTGTCCACTATATTTATAGACGATATTTCTCGGTGGGACCATCAATTATCGTCGGGAAATTTTCATCTACTACTTTTGCGAATGAATGCAAAAATATTTTTCGTGCTCTCTTATAGGTTTTTGCGTACCTTTTAATAAATGATTTGAAGAGGGGTGCTTATTAAAATGTTTCGATTGGAACTGTATACAGAATTTTAATATAATTGGGTACCCATGGAAAAGTTTAGAATTCATTATGTATAAGTAATTTAATATATTTTACAATGTTAATCTTAAAATTGTTGTCACCGTGGACTTTATTGTCGTAGCTGTAAAATGAAATGTACTTCATTCCATGTAAAATTAATTTATATGACTACCGAGCTCAATCAAAATCTCACTTAACGCACTTTGATTTCAATGCTATGTTTACATAGCATTGAAATCAGTACCGAAATCAGTGAAAATACATGCAGCAGCCCATTTAGTTTTTCCCGGAATACCTTAGAGGAACGCTTAGCTATGTACGAAACTTCCGTGAAATCGTACCTTTATTTGTAAGTACAGGCTCTCTTGAGTTGGTTTTCAGAGAGTTAACATTATCCCTCATATCACACTAATATTATAAAGGCGAAAGTTTGTCAGTGTGTGTGTGTGTTTATTGTTTGTTACTTCTTCACGCTCAAACGGCTAGACCAATTTTGATAACATTTTGTATGGAGGTAGCTGATACCCTGGAATACCATATAGGCTACTTTCTATCCCGATATTCCCACGGGATTGAAACTTATGCCGTTGGACAGCCGGGATGTCATAGATCGGTGACAGTCGTTACGGGTAGTCAGAAGCCCGAAAGTCTGATAACCACTCTGACCAAGGGGTATTACCCAGGAAAAAGCTAGGCAGATGATGACAATACGAGTTTATTTTATCAATAAATAGAAGGCATGTGATACGGGGGAATGAGGAAAATGTCGTGAGGAGAGTTTTGAGTATGAATGTCGACGGCTATAAAAAACTGGCCAAGTGCGAGTCGGACTCGCACACGAAGGGTTCCGTACTACAAGGCAAAAACGCCGAAAAAAAAACACCTTTGTTGTATGAGAATATTAAATATTTATTTTATTATTTATTATTAACGTAAAAATACAACTGAGTATTTTGTGAATATTTCAAGTGCCTACCTGTTGCCATTATTGATATCGAGCAAAAAAGGGCAAAAAAATTGCGTTTGTTGTATGGGACCCCCTTAAATATTTATTTTATTTTGTTTTTAGTATTTGTTGTTATAGCGGCAACAGAAACACATAATTTGTGAAAATTTCAACTGTCTAGCTATCGCGGTTCTTGAGATGCAGCCTGGTGATAGACAGACGGGCGGACAGACAGCGAAGTCTTAGTACCTACCGTTTTACCCTTTGGGTACGGAACCCTAAAAAAGAAACGATGGATGGACTGTGTGAATGATGATATTGTTAGAAAGGGGGTGACTACCGAGGTGACAACTAATGATGTATGGAAGAAAGAGACATGTAGCGCCGACCGCAAATATATTAGGATAAGGGTCAGTTCACACCGAGACGCGACGCGACGCGCACTTTTCAAGATAGAAATACAATTACAGACGTTATCTACTACACTAAAAGGTACACAATTCAGTGTCTACTAGCTACGTCGAGCTACGCAGCGCGGCGCCGCCGCCGCGCGGCGTAGCTCACTGAATCGTGTACCTTTTTGTGTAGTAGATAAGGTCTGTAATTGTATTTCTATCTTGAAAACTGCGCGTCGCGTCGCGTCTCGGTGTGAACTGACCCTAAGGGCTGGAGAATGACGAGACCAAAGGATAGTTTTGTTAATAGTCCTGAAGAAAGATTATTATTCCGGCCATTACTTTTTTATAGACTTCCTGTAAACAATGAACGTAGGATCGAAAGCACAACTCTCTGAGAGGCATTTAACACATAAATGTTATCAATGTTAAATATTCCCACAGCTTACATTCAATATTTAATTTTATGGGCGTCCATAAATGGCATCTATTAATGTTTTACGTGACAGCGCATAAATATTTTTTTTTACGAAATACGTCATATGCACGAGTGCTTGAACTTTTTTTTAAATGTAGGTATTTTATGTGATGGTAAATAGTAACTAGTAAACATTATGGAACCAATATTTAGAATAATTTAATGGACCTATTTCTGTATACCCTTCTACGTGCAATTGTTACTAATGTGTCTGTCTGTCACAGTCGCATTTCGTTGAAAACATTTTCAAGAAAGCATTTAATGACAAGCTGTAAAAATGTTAACCAGACAGGAAAACTCTTCGCCTGTTAAGGCTTATTTTAATGCTTAAAAGTCTGATGTACCTAACTAAATTTTATAAAAAAAGTAGCGGTCCTGGGACCCTCTTCAGGAATGAAGTTTCCAAGATGAAAAAAAAAATT
Organism: Oligia fasciuncula; assembly: GCA_963082905.1. NCBI lineage: Eukaryota > Metazoa > Arthropoda > Insecta > Lepidoptera > Noctuidae > Oligia > Oligia fasciuncula. The sequence continues at coordinate 15,453,938 of OY720387.1, forward strand.
CTCACTGTTGGCTTCAGCACCCTCGAAAACCATAAAAACGACACCCACAACGAAGAATTGAAAAAAAATTACAGCCGCCATTTTGGAATTTCATTTTGACTTCACTATTGGCTTCATCACCCTCGGAAACCATGAACACTATCTACTTCATAACGCTTTTTCATAACGTGACGATACCGTCTACCAAAAGCCGCGCTAAAGATCTTCGTTCCAAAAATATTATTATGATTGATCTCCACAAGTATTTTGATGCCGTTCGACATTGTTAACATTTTTATTGTGCTCCGCAATTCGGTAGCTGTAATTAAATGAACAGTCAGAAAGATAACAGAGACGGAACGCAGAAGTTTAATTAATAAGCGCCCCCGCCAGTTTATTTTGTTGTGGAATTCATTCTATGGCATGGAAATCTCGTCCCTAGCGTTGGAAGTGGTTCAAACTATTGAAGTCTGTGTGACTATTCAGTTCTAGATATCACCCTCGATAACTGTTTATTACTGATTCGCGCTAAGGTAGCCCCCGAAATTCAAGTTTACTTACGTTTTTTGCAATTTGCAGGTCAGTGACAGGTAGTATGTTGATTAAAATATGATTCACGAACGTAACAAACATGGCTTTACAGAATTATACTACCTTGACGCTTTCGTCTTAAGTTGTTTTTAATTTCTCTGAAGCAGTCTGGAGTCTGGATTTGTACCCGGTTGATGGCAAGGCTTGCCACTATTGGCTTCAGCCGGTCGATTCTGCAAAAATCTCACCGTGAAAACTTAGGTGAAGTGAGTTTGTTTTTGCTATGAATTGACACTATTGACAGCTCACTCCACGCTCACTTCACGTAAGTTTTCACGGTAAGATGTTTACAGAATAGCACCGCAGCATTGAGTTTAAGGTGAATTTCGTCCTCTGATTCACTATTTTCATGTTTTGACATATTTGTCAGTATTAAGGATATGAAGTCTCAAAAATGAAAGTTTTGTTTTAAAAAAAATATGTAAAAAATATAATAATGGACCGACTGCCTATCTGACCTCCACAGCCCAGTTACTGGGTAATATGAAACCTCTCGGTAAGACTGGTAATATTACACTCAGTATAATATGTGTGTATAATAAATAATATAATTTCATCGCAAAACTTTTGCACATAGTTGACCTTACCATAAGCCTTTTTATTTTCTTAACCTTTATTTTGGTGTGCGTAAGAAACCAATTTGTAACGTTTAAAGCTTATGTAGAGGAAGCGTGTAGGATTTAACGATCCCTTCTAGAGGATATTTGCATTTATAGTGACAGGATCCAGTCTGAGAGGATCAAAACCTTTCTCACAGCTGGAATAGCTGCAACTAAACAAATAAATACTATATAATATGTATATTTTAGAGTTAAATTGTAAGATAATTAGGTATTAATAAAAATAATTGTCAAATTAAATAATAATAATAAAGTAATAAATACTGAAGTCATATATACAACTAGCTTCTACCCGCGCCGCTTCGCCCGCGTGGATGTCGGAAATTATCCCACAGGAATGTGCTGTTGAGACAAAAAGTAGCCTATGTCCATATCTCCTTGCCAAATTTTATCGAAATCCGTGTAGTGGTTTAGGCGTGAAAAGTTGTTTTTTTTTCTTTCGTATTTATAATACTAAGGGACCGTCTCCACGAGCGAGAGAATCGCGCCGATAAATTTTCGCCGCGATGATATCGCCGTGTAGAGACACGTTCTAAGAGAGTGTATAGAAATACGTGACACGACGATAATATCGCCGCGATTCTCTCGCTCGTGGAGACGGCCCCTAAGTATGGATTATTATTACACGTACCAAGTCTTCAGTAAAGGTTTTCAATCGTAATGAAAAGTAAGTAACTCACACCGTTTGGATAGCATGAGCATAATGGCAAACACATATTGGCTACACAATAATACATCAGCCGTAGCAACCCCTCAGGCGATATACTACAACTAGAGGCTTGTCAGGCTACGGTCAGAGATTACTGACAAATCACAGACCTACCGTGAGAAGGCTAGGTACATAAGATACACTATCAATCCGTACGTCTACAGCAAACAAAGAACCAGAATCGACATCCAACATCACTGACTGAACATCGCTTATTGGCTGAACATCGACCGACACAACTATGTCTATTAGTAGATGTAGTGTAGTACGCTAAAATCAGTGCCGTTTGGCCGCAGTGCCCACAACTGGCCACAAACTGTTAACTATTCCTAAGTTACTTCGATTGAATCTAACGCATGGTATCCCCGAGCCATCGATTCCCGAACGTATCTAGTATCAAACTGATAAAACCGGTGTTCAGACTTGTGTTAGCTCTATATTAAGGTTGTGGACACAATATATTTGTTAGCAATAAATTGTACTCTTATCTTTTTTTTTTTTATTAAATCAAATATTGATTCAGTTGTTTTTATTTTAAAAGGGAGTCATATATTCAAACGCCTTTTTCAAATGTTCCTATCCTCCTAACTTTTTGTTCCCGTAAAAATTTAAAGAATGTGTGACTAAATATGTCATATACGAGTATTAGCATAGGTACAAATTAAACTTAGGTACATTGTTACGAAAACATAAACAACATACTACAACGCAGATTGTTGTCCCGAATATTTATCATGAAGAGAACCTCAATCTATTGTTGTAGCAGCAACAAACAACGGATAACTACGTATAACAACGTTTGACGTAGAGCACAAACATCCCTGGTATTTAGTTTGTTTTGAAAGACGAACAGTTTTCATTGGGACTGGGAGCGCTCCCCGGTTTAAGAGCGAGCTTACGTCCACTAAAATAGCGTTTTGATGTGGATACATTTTATTTTGATGACGCAAACGTACGGGTAGCGGGTACGGACATCCTGTTTTCGCTAATGGGTCTGCGGAAACAGTCCACTATTCAGTTACGGTCGAAATAAGCTTTAGCAGATTAATATTGTCGCTGGCTCAAAAGTGTAATAGTACTAATCTCCTGTTCTCGGCAATACAATCTATTTTATACGACGGTACAGCAATGAAATCACCCCAAAATCTAAAGTCAGAATGCGTCTTTGCATATTATCACTTTCTTCGAACTTTAAACGAACCTAAAGTTGTCACTTTAGATTGGATAATACCAAAATACCTACATCAAATATATTAAAAGCGCACACAGGAGAATACAGGCGTAAATTATTCCTGTTGATGTACTTTAAAATAATGATGCAACAATTTTTGGCGATTTTATAATGTTTTTTTGGTGTGTGCACTTTAAAAATACTATTGCATGCTCTATAAACAATCATAGCAATGTTAGAAAAATTGTAAATAGTGGTACAGTCTTTTGTCCTGTGTTATTGTATTTGTATTTTATCTATTAAATCGTGGCACTAACTGTAGTAACCTCGTTTCGAACAATGCTCACGAAATACTGAACGGAGGCATGAAAGGCTGTGTGCTTTGCTCCAATAGGTACCTACACTCTATTGTTATATAAATTGTGTACAAACTTTATCGTAGTACCTACATTAGGAGTATGTCGTCGTATCTGCTTCGCTGCTCTTACCAGCAGACTTTATGGCCTTATACTCACAATAGTTGATTGAACCTATGTTCTTCCTCTTCATTGACTCTTTAAATTAAAACTCGTTCCTTCTATATTACGTTTGGTAAACGTTTTTTGTATAGACGGAGCTCAGCGTTTGATTAAGCTCGCCAGGGTGCGGACTCCGCATTTTTGTTTCAGTGTAAGCGAAAATACTCATTTTCACTGTGAAATATTTCCATTATGAGGGTTTTAAAACTGGCGTATTAATTGTGTCACTGAAAAAGGAAAATGATTTAACATGATTGTTTTCCATTGAAATAATTGCGTAGACCAAACACTGGCTTGTGTCTTTAGACGATAATTAAATGATGTAGGAGTTCGTGCTTGATATAATAACAGACGAGATTAGCCACACTATTTATCGAATCGATATCCAATCGAGTTTTGTGTCGGACAGTGAGCGTCGGGGCTCGGAGCTCGGAGGCAGGGAGGCAGCAAGAACGGCACGTTGGCGTGAAATCCGTCGCCTTGCGAGCTCTCCAACCGCTCCCTGGGGCCGAGTCGATCTGTTACAACAAATAATACGCCAGACGGCGATCCGTTAAACCACTTTTCAATTTTCCAATAATTGTTTTAAATCGTCTTTTTAAATATTGTTGATATTGCGTTATTAACCGTCGTTTCAAGCAATACAATTTCAAATACAGACACAAAAATAATAATAGATGAGTAAGATATTCAAACGATTTCTTATCAGAGAGATATTATGAAACATAAATACGAATTAATAAAAATATCACGTCAATTCTAAGACATTCAGTTACCCGGTAAGTGCCTTGAAATACATACAAATCGACTTATTTTAAACAAATCAACCGAATCTTGTATCTCTCATGAATGTATGAAAAAAGTCAAGCAAGGAGACTTTTATTGCACGTATTAAATTGGTACCAGGCTTGTGTCAGCTTTGAATTATATTATTGGTCTCATACGAACCTTGGATATTGAAAAGAAGCCCTGCAACTTCCTCAGAGGAAATTCTATCATAAAGGCTTTCTAATTCGACATGGTATTTCAGAAGGATGGTAACATTAATCATAATATGTAGGTGTAGGTGTGTGATACTGGGTAAAGAGAAAATTCTAATCAGGATTTAAAAGGAAATTCCTATATGGTTTATTACCCTGGTGAGTTTAAAATGAATATGCGAGACAGACTTACATTTGGTTAAATCATCTCGGATTTAACCAAAAGGCAATGAGGCAATTTTACTTAGATTTAAGTCGAATAAGGTTGGCAGAAAACTTGATATCTATGGTGTAACTTGAGACAAGATTTTTTCTGCAGTAGATTTTAATGTGAACGTCTTTATCGATTAATCATCATCATCATTCATCATTTCAGCCAAAAGACGTCCACTGCTGGACATAGGCCTCCCCCAAGCACTTCCACTTCGACCGGTTCTGTGCTTCTCGCATCCAACGGGTTCCTGCGGCCTTCACAAGGTCGTCGGTCCACCTTGTGGGAGGCCTTCCAACGCTACGTCTTCCGGTACGTGGTCGCCACTCCAGAACCTTTCGGCCCCATCGGCCATCTGTTCTGCGAGCAATATGCCCTGCCCACTGCCACTTAAGTTTGGCAATTCTGCGGGCTATGTCGGTTACCTTGGTTCTCCTGCGGATCTCCTCATTCCTGATTCGATCACGCAGGGAAACTCCAAGCATAGCCCTCTCCATTGCCCTTTGGGTGACTTTTAGCCTTCTTATAAGGCCCATTGTGAGCGACCACGTTACCGATACCAATATCGATTAATGTAACTGCATAATAGCATAATCAGCCTATAATGTTCCCACTGTTGGGACACAGGCATCATCTCTTCCAGAGGGAATGGGCTGGTATTCTACCACGCGGGCCGCATGCGGGTTAGTAGATGTCACATATCTTCGATTTTTTGGTTTTTCGGTTTCCTCACGATGGTTTCCTTCACCGTTTTCAGAGCAATAGTGATGAAATTATTTACACTAAGTAAAGCGCCTCCCTGGGCTCGGACCCACGATCTATAGCTCGTAAGTCGGGGTCGTTACTACCTACTGGGTCACCAAACTGAGATAAAGGTAAATTATTTAACGAAACAAGAAAACTGATATATCAAAATGTTTCTGACATTATGTTCAAACAAAATTGACTCGCGGACAAGAGCTAGATCTTCAAGTAATAATAGATAATAATATATAAAACAACATTAATCAAAGCTTATTGAAGTCGCCGCTCCTCAATATCGAATAGTCGTCTCTGCAATCGGCATTTTATTTGTCAACAAATATCTTTAGTAGAGCGCTGTGGGTAGCTCCATAATGGGTAATATGGGCCATGCTTGAAATAGTTCCGCTTATATAAATTCCTTCATGATCTTATTATGGCTATTACGGACTGAGCTAGGCTTAATAAGGTCGTGTGCTTGACTTATGCGTTGTATACAAGTTGTTGGGAAGACGTGATTTGGGTTTTATGTTACGTGACATATTTTTGAAAGATATATTGGGTAAGAGATTCGATTCGATGCTTTATTTCTAATAATTATATTCATCATAGTATATCTCTAAATACCAACACAATGGGCTATGTGCTTAGAGTTTCCCTACGCGATCGAATCAGAAATTAAGAGTTTTGTAGAAGATCCAAGGTAACCGACATTGCCCGAAGAATTGACAAACTTAAGTGGCAGTGGGCAGGGCACATTGCTCGCAGAACTGGTGGCCGATGGGGTCGACGGGTTCTGGAGTGGCGACCGCGTACCAGAAGGTGTAGCGTTGGAAGGCCTCCCACAAGGTGGACCGATGACCTGGTGAAAACCGTATGAATCCACGGATGCGAGAAGCACAGAGCCGGTCGAAGTGGCGGTGCTTGGGGAAACCTATGTTCAGCAGTGGACATTTTTCGGCTAAAATCATGGTGATGATGATAACCAACACAACAATTGAAGCGTGGAATTTACAAATGGGCTAGGTGCCAAAACACAATCATTGAGAAATTAAATAAAAATGCATTAGTTTCTTAGTCAACATTTTATTTGGGCATATTTTTATGAAAACTAAATTAAATGGGTACTGTTTGTACATATGTATACAAAGTGCTATGTTGGGCAAAAATAAAAAGAGCCTTATTTTTGCCCAACATAGCACTTCTGAAAGACAAATTTTTGGTTTTGCTTTTTTGGCACTTAGCCCATTTGTAAATACCACGCCTCAATTAGGTTTTCGTTATAAAGAAAATGCCTATGATTGTTTTGTTTTTAATATAAAGATAATAAATAATGAACCCAGTATTATACAAGACATTAAATATTTTTGAGTGCCCGGAATCCCAAATCTGTATCGCGTTTACAGACATGCTTCGAACCCTGTATTTTTTTCCTTAACCCAAGTTTCCTTATGTGCGTAACACGCATATTGTTAAAATTAATTGGATGGAATAAGGGAGTGTAAAGACCGTTGTGTACTTACATTCTGTAAGCAAATTCAATAACATTAGGTATAATGATAGCTAGTGGAGTGAACGGACGCAGAAGTGGGTCACTTTCATATTCATTGATGCTTAACTATTCAAAAGGATTTCTTGTACGTGGAAGTGTGAAATGTTAAAACCCTAATCCCATACCTACTTCTGACTTTTGCTGTGTGACTGAAGGTTTGTGTTCAAGTGGAAGTCTAAAAGTCAGTTTTAGTGTATTGTTTGCCATAAAAATAAATACGCAAATAAACTAGCAACAGTTCACAAAGAGAAGAGTTTTTCTATAAATCGACTATTACAAAGTTTTATAAACAAAAGCAAACGAGGACACTATTGGCAGACACGATTTAGTAAGCACTATGTGTTGCCGTTTACTAAAGCGTTTGTTTAGCCTGTACCGTTCTATAGGCAGATATGTGAGCTACAAGTAAATTGTGAATCAGAAGTGGATTCTACAGTATTCCCAGCGAAAATTCCCCAACGAGATAGGAATATCAATTGCTTTTCTGCCCAATTTCCCTGTAAATTGCCACGGAATATTGTGCCGCGAAATATCTAATATTTGCATAACGCCACATGCGTGTAAAAAAAATGTAAAGTGAAAGTGAACCTAGTAACAGGTGTCATTTATATTGTTTGATCTGTTGTACAAGTGTTTGCTGTGTTAGGTTATTGCGAATTTGATGGAATATCCTCGGAATTTGTTGTTTGTCCCCAAATATTGAATAAATAATAAATAAATCTATGAGACAAATACGGAATGTGAACGCCGTGCTATTCATGCTACATTATGTGATTGTGATTTTATTCCGATAAATAATATGTATTTGTATGTATGTATATCAATACTCCCACTGTTATTGCTCTCGAGTGTATCTTATAGGACATAATTTTTATTTTGTTTATCTTTATTTATTTAAAAGCTTTTACCTTACGGTTACGGTTACCTTGTTTACGGTTTTTTGGTCCGTGCTGGTTAACTCGACCAATTGTTAAAAATAGTAAGTAATGGTCAACTGGGTCAACTAATAGTTAATTATTTGACAATTCAAAGACAAACAATTGATCAAAAAACACATTTTGCTAAAATTTTACCATTAGTTAGATACTATTTTTAACAATTGGTTGAGTTAACTACGGATGAAAAAACCGGCCCTTAGGGTTTTCCAACGCCAGATAATTTTAACGGAGGAACAATTTTGAATTTTTGACAGTTCTTCCATACAAAAACTGTCAGACGTAAATTTTTATCCACGAATAAAAATTATCTGTCGATTGAAAAATCAGCCCTTAGAGAGCCTTATTTTTCGTCGGTTATCCAACGTAAACAATTTGAGTTCGATCAAATTTTCATCATCCAGTATTCATTAGGATGTCAGGCGTCAGACGGTCATCATGACTTGCCCTTTTCCTTGAATTAAATTCGAGCCGAACCCCTCATCACACCTAAGTGGAAACACGGCAACATGCAGTACCCATAGAATATCAGAGTAGGTAGTGTTTGAGGTCATGTTTCAGGTTAATGACTTTATGAGGCCTCACGTACCGCGTTGTCATCATTTAAGTACACACTAAAGTCGTATTTTTATTAAGCTGCAGTAAAATGACACTTCTTACCGTCATTTGGTTAAAAAATGTTGCCACACTATCTCTACAGTGATACGATTAAAACACAATGAAACATCGTTTTAATTTATTTATATATACTTTATTGAGCAGTGGTGGCCCAGTGGTAACGGACACGACTTACGAGTCGTAGGTCGTAGGTTCGAACCCAGACAGGCGCTTTACTTTGTGTAAATTATTTCATAACCACTGCTCTCAAAACGGTGAAGGAAAACATCGTGAGGAAACCGGCATGTCCTAGAACTTTGATTTAACCGTAAACAATCAAATATTATTTGTATTGATCGGATAAAAATTTGTGTTGTAGTTTCAAATCAGCGTAAATACATAGTTTAATAAAGGTAATTTTGTTTCATTTTTTACTCCAAAATTTTTACTATAATAGTACATTATGATACATGTGTGCTATGTTGATCATTATACTCGAGGCGATATTATTCGCGCGAGCCGCAGGCGAGAGCGATAAGAAAGCCGAGTGTATATTGATTAATGCACACGCGTTTCATACGACGTTTTTCAACACACTTGCGAGGAAAAAAAACAGACTTGTATTGTTAAATATTAACTTGTATGGAAAATGGCGCGCTGGTTTGGTTTTCCCGCGCGCCGTGCTATGCTGGCTAGCACGGCGCGCGCAGCATTGACTATCATTTTAAATATATTAGTCTTTGGCACTGACAAAACCGTTAAACAGCCTATAGAAAAAAAATAAACACAAACTAGCTAATGTTTAGACTGATCGTAGTGTTGTCGTACGTCAAATTGTAGTGTATTTAGTATGATATTAGAAAGTACTATTGGCATAGAGAATTAGACATTCGTTCAGTGAGAATCCGCAATAATAGAACGCCAGTCAGGGCCTTTTCCGTTTGGTTTCGGAAGGGACCAGGTTGTATCTTGATCAAATATGATTCGCGACTACCTATTATAGGTATATATGTATTTACAGAATCATAGGATTGAATCTTTAAGTTAGATTTGTTCCCTAAGAACTTTTTTCCATAAGAGATTTGTTCTTAAAACACAATCAAATCAGTAAAATTTGCTGATTCCAAATATGTATATAACTAATATTGCAAAAAAAATGTCGCTTAGACCAATTAGCCTTTCAACCGTCGATATGTATTTACAGAATTATAGTCATTAGGATTGAATCCTTAAGTTAGATTTGTTCCTTAAGGTGAAAGCGCCAGGGTAGCCCGCGAAATTCATTTTTTTTTAGGTTTTTTGCAATTTTCTGGTCAGCATTAAGTTGTACGTTGATTAAAATATGATTCGCGGTCGTAACAAATACGTATTTACAGAATTATAATCATTAAAGTCATCAACACAACTCTCTAAGACCATGTAATCCCCAAATGTCAAGATTTCATGAAATAGTCATTCTTGGGGATTACATGGTCTTAGAGAGTTGTGTTGATGACTTCAATGATTATAATTCTGTAAATACATATTTGTTACGACCGCGAATCATATTTTAATCAACGTACAACTTAATACTGACCAGCAAATTGCAAAAAACGTAAGAAAATTTGAATTTCGCGGGCCACCTTAGAGCTTCCCCCTTAAGAACTGTTTTCCATAAGAGATAACTTAGAAAGATGTATTAATCAATCTAATGATTATAATTCTGTAAAGAGGTACCTGTTATAGCCGCAAATCATATTTTGATCAAGATACAACCTGACACCGACCTGAAAATTGCAAAAAACCTAAGAAAATTTGAATTTCGCGGTCTACCACTGCGATGGCATTCACCTTAAATTGTCCGTGGTCCCTGCGCATTCACCTTAAGGTAAATAAATATTAGTTCATTTTGCGACCAAGGACAATCCAGACTATAAAAAAAAAAGTGAAATTTAGCCCGCGGATTTCTTTTGGCATGAAGTCTCTTTGATGAAATTAAAAAAGCGCGCATCTCCGACTAGTAAATAGTTATCTGTGGTATTACAGCACAAGTGGATTGAAGTAAAGAAAAAGCACGCGTTCGTAATACACGCCATTATGGACCTAAAAGCGGTTCAATAAGAGCTACTTTACGAGCAAGTGTGTTGAAAAATAATTAAAGTTGTCATTAGGAATAACATTTATACTATACTTACAGGGTTATTTGCAAAACACCAAAATCCTCAAAAATAATAATATTTAAAAGAAATGTTTGTGATTAGAATTAATGCGTTTTAAAGATCCTATCCGATCACTGATGTGATGACAAAACAATGATTAAGCATTGCACATTTTTTTTCTGTAATCTTTCGTTATAAATACATATATTATCCTCTTTTATAAAATCAATTTAACATTGGTCGAGAAACGTCATTATGTGTGTTGACCATTGTCATGTCGTAATTTCATAAACCTTTTACTGCGTAATAAAGTTAAATAAAACGCATTATTTATCTACATTTGAATGCGGCACAGACGTATACTTACTCGTAAGATGGCGGCACATAAATTAAGTTCCGTCTATCCTGTTAGGGGTGGCAGTTAAATGAGTTAGAACATTGTGCTAAGGGCTGCGGGCAGAAAACCGTCGCCTGGTAATTGTAGATCGTGGACTAATGACCTAGTATCTATGAACTTTTATTTGCTTTGTTAAGTATGTATTTCTTGTTATGATGATCTTTTTAGGGCACTGTACCTTGTGGGTTCCTGTCTGCATGTCAACATCCATTATACTCGTATAGGCTATTTTAAGGTCGAAGCAAACGATGGCGAAGTTCATGGGGGCTTGAATAAAATTAAACGGTATGAAATTTCATGCGGTCGCATTGGCCGGAAATCAAAAGGTTGTAGTTCGGGCCAGCCGCCTGCATAAGCCCTGTTGTAACGTGTTATTAAATAAATATTTTATATTACTGTACTTACGTAATTTTCAATTAGTCAAGATATATTTCAAAATAACAGTTTAATTTATTAGTGTTTATTGCTTACTTCTTATGTTTTACTTCAATTACATGTCAATTTAGTGTTTTTAATTGAAATAACTCATTTTACTGGTGCTCTTACTTTGTTGGGGTGAAATGAAATTGGTTCAGGTTTTCTTGATTTTCATTATTTGGATCGTGATTTCTTGTAATTATTTTCTTTCCAGCAATGGTCAAAATGGGCCAAAATAATCGACCAAATCGAAACTGGAACGTTATACTGACTATGGGGTACGTTTCACTGAGCTGACTTGTACTCGTATTGTTTACTCGAGTCGAACACCGAAGTTACCTTATTTCAACCACGAGACGCGTGATTGCTATACACCTATATAGGTACAAACCTACGTAGAAATAAGTTAGTATTCTTAGAAATAGTTGAGTAACTATGTGTAGTCATAATGTGAGGTATTCCTGAGAATAGAACAATTAGTTTCTAGGAGTAATTACGCTGAAGGCACTCGTGTGCTCTTCAGTAGAGTACATACTGAAGCAAATCTTTATTGGCATAATATAAATACCAAATCTTACCGGCAGAACAGAGTATATTGTGAAATAACTAATTCTGTAACATCTGTACAGAGTGTGTATTTGTAACTGCCCCGTTGGTCTCGTGGTTGCAAGCTTAACTGCTGAGCGTCGGGTCCTGGGTTCGATTTCTAGGTCTGGTAAAGTGTTATTGGGTTTTCCATTAGGAATTTCTTAGTAATAACCCGGAGTTTGGAAGTTGGCTGTGCCCGTGCCTTTCCGAGGAAAGCACGTTAAGCCGGTAAAAGTACGTTGGTCCTCGGCCTGAGCTCTCTCTGGTCGTATCCGATTGCGTGCCGTCCCATCGGACTATGAGAGTGAGGGAAGAGAGAATGCGCAGCTGTGATTGCGCACACACTTGTGCACTATAATTTCTCCCACCGCCATGGCCAAAATACGGTCTGGAAGATTATTAAATGGGTGTAAAAAGACACTTAACGAAGCCGAGAGTCACTCGTACTCCCCGTCATTGTAATTTTTTTTTTGTACTGGGCCATACCTGGGAACCTTCTGATTTCGGATATATTTAAGGTCAAAGTTCCAACTTTTACTAACGGTTTTTACTAAAACATGTTTCTAATGTTACAAACTTATAACACAACTTTGAATACCCCCACGACCCATGCACTCATAACACAATGTTTTGCGTGTGTTACATTGCGCATTACCGCAAACAAAAAATGTTCTCTCGAAAAATAAAAGTCATTCCCCAGCAATTATTTTTGTGCTATGTTACTTAGTATGATGTACAGTATGCGTAGTTGACGGCTATGTGATGTGTCTTTTATACACCCTGTATTCAACATTATTTTTATACACCCTGTATACAACATTATTTTTATACACCCTGTATATAACATTATTTCTAGTAGGTATATGCGAAACTCGAAACACGTGTCTAGTATTTTTATGTAAAGAATCTATGAACAAAATTTCAAAACTGTATCATGAAAAATCACAAAGATAAAAGCTTGTTAAGTTACCTGTTTGTCCGTACAAAAACATGCTCACCCGCGCCGCGCTTATTGATAATAGTACCTAGGTACCTACCTAACCGTTCGGCGCGGAGATTGGATAACCTACTTAGTGTCGCTCGGTGTTCAAATATTAACCTTTTTTAAATATTTTTGGGACGAAATATAACATGGGGTAAAAATATTGGAATCGATTCAGTTACTTATTCTAAACAAACTATATTCAGGTTTCGCATATACTAAATACTACTATACTATACTAAAAATAACGTTGTAGATGTGTGAACCAACATGAGGGAACTGCCTAAAAAAGAAAACAAAAGATGATAAACCATACGACACGGTCATGTATACATAATGTACTCGTATGTAAAAATAATATTATCCTTTTATAAAAGAGCCATTTTTCCAGATTCTGAATAGGCGAATTCCAGTTTTCCCTCGAGAGTCGTAAATTGTATGAAGTGGATGGGAAGCAGCATTTTCTTGTACTCAGTTAAGATACTGATATGAGTACATGATTGCATTTGTACTTTACTTTGTAACTTTTATGCTGTGCTCGGCAGGGTTTAAATCATGCTATAGTCTCTTTTCTAGTGTCATTTTTATTCGGCGATCAGCAGTATTTTTCTCTTGTTTTTTTAAATCTATTCCTGAAGATTTTTTTTTTTTTTTTTGCTTTTTAGGAACGTAATGTAACGTCTGTGCTTCTCGCATCCAACGGGTTCCTGCGGCCTTCAGAAGGTCATCGGTCCACCTTGTGGGAGGCCTTCCAACGCTACGTCTTCCGGTACATGGTACTTCTATTACATGGTACTGAAACATAACTGGCGAAATGTGGCAGTTTCAATTTCGCCAGTTCATGATAAATGATAAATGATTTTATTTTTGTAAGTAGGTTTGTAGGTACAACACGTCAATCATATTTTTTTTAAACTAGATGAGGTATCATGTTTACATAAAATCAGGCTTGCAATTCCCCGAAGGGTTAGACAGAGGTGTAGCTTAGCATATGCTAAGGAATTACAAGCGTTATGTTGTAATTTAAGGCGACTACATGACCTAAAGCGCGGTCTTTGTCGGACTGCATAGAAAAGAAGGAGAAGCGCGATGACACAACGCTGGTAAAATTACCAGCGTTGTGTCATCGCGCTTGTCCTTCTTTTCTATGCAGTTCATGATAAATGATTTTATTTTTGTAAGTAGGTTTGTACAACACGTCAATCATATTTTTTTTATGTTGTAATTTAAGGCGACTACATGACCTAAAGCGCGGTCTTTGTCGGACTGCATAGAAAAGAAGGAGAAGCGCGATGACACAACGCTGGTAAAATTACCAGCGTTGTGTCATCGCGCTTGTCCTTCTTTTCTATGCAGTTCATGATAAATGATTTTATTTTTGTAAGTAGGTTTGTACAACACGTCAATCATATTTTTTTTTTAACTAGATGAGGTATCATTAGGTATCATGTTTACATAAAATCAGGCTTGCAATTCCCCGAAGGGTTAGACAGAGGTGTAGCTTAGCATATGCTAAGGAATTACAAGCGTTATGTTGTAATTTAAGGCGACTACATGACCTAAAGCGCGGTCTTTGTCGGACTGCATAGAAAAGAAGGAGAAGCGCGATGACACAACGCTGGTAAAATTACCAGCGTTGTGTCATCGCGCTTGTCCTTCTTTTCTATGCAGTTCATGATAAATGATTTTATTTTTGTAAGTAGGTTTGTACAACACGTCAATCATATTTTTTTTTTAACTAGATGAGGTATCATTAGGTATCATGTTTACATAAAATCAGGCTTGCAATTCCCCGAAGGGTTAGACAGAGGTGTAGCTTAGCATATGCTAAGGAATTACAAGCGTTATGTTGTAATTTAAGGCGACTACATGACCTAAAGCGCGGTCTTTGTCGGACTGCATAGAAAAGAAGGAGAAGCGCGATGACACAACGCTGGTAATTTATTGCAAAATATGAAGCAATTATCTATTTAGAAAAAATCTATTATTTGGACAAAAATTAAAACACTAGTTTTTTAGTATGTTGCTTGTAGAATAATCTGACAAAAAATCATATTGATTGTATATATTAGTATGGTTTTTATTGTAAAAAGAAAGTTTTTAGAGGTATCTTCATGTTTTTTTTCTATCGTATCAAATTAGTTGTATTATATTTTCAACACACTATCTACCTAGCATAATATATACTGAAGAATATCATATATTTTTCTGTTTTTTATTTTGTTTACTGTAGTCGATCATATACCTACTTTTATTGTTTCTAAAACTTACGTTTTTTGCGCTTAGGTCCTGTAAGCCCCTTAACCAATTCAAAAACCCACAACAGTCTGTAGTGCACAGTTCACCATTAATTGACCATAATAACTATTATGGGAAAGTGTTTACCTCGTCGCGAACTGAACAAAAACTCTTCGACACGTCCTGCCCTGTGATGAGTAGGAATATGTTAACGGAGTCCATTCTTAGCATAAGTCTTTCAAAAGAAGTAAGTACACTTTTTGCTAGGAAGGCAACTTGAACATCTTTAGCAATATTTCAATTCTTTCTAGTTGTAAGTTATAGGTAGGTACCTGTTGATAGAATTTGCATATCAGAAGTTAACATGAGGATTGCTCATTCCAAAGTATCAACGTCTATATGTGCTCCCTAAAACTCCAAACATACGTCCAATCTGTGGCCGTATTCAGTTGTTAGTCATAGAGAAACAATAGTTGGCAAACGGGCAGCGCTCTCGACCGGCTGTGAACAGGCGGCGACGGGCTGACGTGTCGAGTGTGTCCGTCGTGTCCGAGAGTCCACTCTGTGGACGATACAATTCAGTACGACTGCACTACAGGTAGTCTGCACTAGTCTTGTTTGAAAACGTAAGGTTTGAAATAGATGGCTTTTATTGGAGCAGTAGTTTTGATAACATACAACATATTTTTACAAAAAAGTACTTAGGTAAGGTCAGTTGCATTTTTTAAGGTTTGCAACACATCGGAATCTTTGTAGGAGGTATGAATGGTCATAATCAGGGGACAACCAAGTGATCATTTGCAAAAATAAAGCTGAACGTGTCTAGGCAGTTTAAAGAGTTAATTTAAGTACTAAATGCTCATTTGGCTTTCAAGAAAGTTCGCCCGTTTGGGCAGCGTCCTTGACTGGCTGTGAACAAACGGCGATGGGCTGACGTGTCAAGTCACGATACAAGTCAGTACGACTGCACTACACACAGTTGTCATTTGATAACGTAAGGTTTGAAATAGATGGCTTTTATTGTGGCTGTAGTTTTGATAACATACAACCTTACCTAACTTTTCCAAGAAAGTGCGCAGAGACCCTAGCTCGGACGCGATTTTCGAATTGAAGATACAACTATAAGCATTTTGCTGCGGCAATAGATATGAATAGCATAATCAGTCTATAATGTTCCCACTGCTGGGACACAGGCCTCCTCTCTGTAAGGGAACGGGCTGTAATCCACCACGCGAACCCAGTGCGGTTTGGTAGATGTCACATGTCTTCGAATTTTTGATTCTAGGACATAAATAAAGTCTTAAAACTAAACAAATATTACGGACAAAACAACAACAAATTAAATTATAATATCTTTCGAATTTACGATACGTTTATTGCGCGAACATGCTAGGCCACAATACTAGGCCCACACAGAGGGCCCATATGTATCTTGTTAGATTTTTTAAGGTCAGCTACATATTGTCCTTTTTACTGGAGATACGAATGCTCATAATCCCGGTTAATTAGAGATTTCATTTAAGCATTAGGTTAAGCTTCAGGCTTAGGTACTCATTTGCTTTGCCAGAAACGAAAAGCCTCCATACGCGAAGATGTTACAAAGAACACGGTGCCCTAAATACTACTTAATTACTTAGTTGGCTGTGTTTCGTGGGAGGATTTCCCATTTAAATATTTGTTCACAGTACTCATGTTTACGTACAGTACAGGAATGTAGAGATACGCATTTACTTGGGATCAAAGGTTCTGTGGACGATTGTAATACCGAATCAAACCGCCACGCCATGCGTAGAACGCAGCCTGTGTGAACGAGCTTTATAGGGGAGTTATTGAGTGCATTATACGATGTTTTTCTAAAGTTAATGAACTATACCTACTTGCAGTAGGTTATCTAGAGTGGTATGATAGAGACTGTACCTATGTACAGTCAGCGACAAAAGTGGATTAACACTTCAATGTTTTAAAATCGTAATTAAAATAATAATAATATTACCAGACTCTTATTACCCCAATTTAGGGCAAAGGCCTCTCTTATATATTAAATCTTAATTATTAAGATGAAATTAAAATCGCCACAGAACGAAAAAAAAAAACAAAAGAATATTAACCCTTTTGCAAAATAAATCATCATCTTCCTGCCCTTATCCCATGTTACTTGGGGTCGGCGCAACACGTTTTCTTCTTCCATTCTCCCCTGTCAACCGTCACGCTATCATTCATTCCTTTCTCTTTCATACCATTCCCCACACAATCCATCCATCTTTTCTTCGGCCTTCCTCTCCCTCTCCATCCATCAACATGTATATTCATCACTCTTTTAGTCACATGCGTTTCATCCCTTCTCATCACAAGCCCTTATCAAGGTTTGAAATTCGTGTTATCCAAAATGCTGAAATACAATGTATCACATAATCTGTAGAAACAAAAATTTTAAGACATGTGACATCTACCAACCTGCACTGGGTCCGCGTGGTGGAATACGGCCCGCTCCCTCTTTCAGAGAGGAGGGTTGTGTGTCAGCAGCGGGAAAGCTTAGGCCGATTATGTATTGCATTAATAATTAATCTGTGTCTATTTTAATGACGTGTAAAAGTAGCTGTGTTGTTCGCCTTTTGTGTCTGAATGTCGATTATGCAGCTACGCCCCGCGGTTTCACCCGCGTAACTGTCGATCCCATGGGAATATCGGGATAAAAAGTTAGCTATATGTTAATCCAGGGTATCAGCTACCTACATACAAAATTTTATCAAAATTGGTCCCGCCGTCTGAGCGTGAAGAAGTAACAAACATATAAACACACTCACAAACTTTCGCCTTAATAATATTAGTGTGATACTTAAGTAAGTGGCTAAATAATAACAGCCTCACAGGTTGATTGATCAGGTTAAGCTACGCTTGCCGCGGTTGGTCTGTGGATGGGTGACCATCTTTACAAACCGTGACCCCTCCGTGCCTCGGAAAGCACGTTAAGCCGTTGGTCCCGGCTGTCATTCGTGGATCTTTGACAGTTATTTCCTACTCAATAAAAAAACATAAGTGTCAATTTCCCGTCGAATAACCTATCGACGAGCTTTCAGCGAAAAATACCTATCCGTGTAAATATATCGCTATTTTGTTCCTCGTGTAAAGTTTTACGACCTCGGGCGTACATAAAGTATTATGCCGCCCGTCACTTTATGTCCAATATCTGTATTTTGTCGAGAAATAATTTTATTCTGGATGGTATTGTAACATGGGATTAGATAGACTGTTTTGTTTTTGTATCTGTATTATAGACATCCGATTTATATTGATACGGAATAAGTGAAGTAATTGTCAATCAACTCAGCCTGTCGCAGTCCACTGCTGGACATAGAGCTCTCCCATGCTGCGCCACAACACCCTGTCCTCCGCTTTCCGCATCCAGTCTGTCCCAGCGACCTTTTTGAGGTCGTCCGTCTATCTAGCCGGGGCTCTAGGTATACCTATAGGACACCCGCATTTCGCCAATTATGTTTAAGTCCCATTTAATCCGGTCAATTCAATGTTGTAATATTATCTTACTTATGTAAGGTAATTATTGTAATACTTTTGGGTTCAATTTCATTAACTTATAACAGTGGCTGTCGGTCACCCTTGGCAGTTCTCAATTTCTCACCTTTACAAGGTGTAATTAAAATAACTGAAAAATATGGTGCTCATATATACGAACGGCACGTTGCCAACGGCAGAGACGACTGCAGCCGTCGACACTCTTCGGTGGCAGTCGTCAACTTGACTGCAGCCGCCGACGCATCGACTGCAACCGCCGACGCGTCGACTACAACCGCCGACGCGTCGACTGCAATGTGCCGCTCGTGTTCATATACACGAGCGGCACGTTGCACTATAAAAAGGGTTATCATTACAAACAACGTTTATTATGTCACCAACTTGCTGGCTCGTTCCATCATAGATCTCATCCATCGCTTTCCACCACGCGAGATTGAGGTCAAGAGAAAGCCTAATTTACAAAAAAAAAAAAAAAATGTCACATTTTAAGTTACCTTCACCTTGTAAAGGAACTTACTTTTCTTACTAGGTATGGAGAAATACTCGCTATATACTTAACTTAGCTTTCAGCAGGACATGCTTTTCTCAAAAAGAAAGGTAGGTAAAGATAATGCCTGACATTTTCGACCTCTCCCAAAAAAGAAATTTAATGATAAATGCCCGTAGTCGCCGAGTGCTGACTAAGCGAGTTCTTATAATATCTATTATTATGTTAAATTATTTTAGGATTTTAGGGTCTGTCGTTCTTTCATTTTAATATTTTAGGAATATGTTCACACTGATTGCACACTGATTTATTCTATTCTACTTGTAGATTGCCTTTTGTTACAACAAAATGCAATCTACCTATAGTTATAAAGGACTCCACGAAAAAGACAATAGAATGACTTCTAAAGGCCAATTTCCGCAATTAAAAAAGTTCAAAGTCTATTCGAAGTCCCATCTCAACAATTAACAATGTCAAAAACTTGTCAAAAATGTAGGGAAATTAGAGGATTTTTTAACAGATTGAGACTGAGTTCAGACTGTGAACGTTCTTAAAATTACGAGAATTGCCCCTCTGATTATCCAACTTAGGGTTCGTTTCTCAATAGTCAGATAACTTATATCTGAAAAATAAATATGACAGCTTGAAATCTTTTCTACTCAGCTTTGTAGCGCTACATCTTGAATTATTAAATTCAAGATGTAGCGCTACAAAGCTGAGTGCTACGTTAAGTTAATCTGCGCGTGCGCAAAAAGCTGTCAAATGGCAACATTTCCTCCTCAGTCAAGAGATTATCTGACTATTGAAAAATCAGCACTTAGTTAAGTTACCTGTCTAGTTTTCCGTCTAAACACTGATGTTGCTGCATACACACCAAGTCGGTAGTCATGGAAATTCATTGTGTATCAAATTGACACAACACGTCAATTAGCCGTGTTATAGCCACTTCATACAACTGTCAAAGAATGGCAGTTGTGATTTGAATAAACATGCAATTTAAGTTGGTTGTCTATTTGCTAATCATTTAATTTCCTACAAAATCATCCAAAAACCCCGTTATCCAAATTAGTTTTAACGCCAGTAAAACGTGAGCTATCATACTAATATGGGAAGGTTTCTACCTTCACATATACATATTAGTATGATAGCTCACATCTCAGAGTAAGCAGGCTTAATAGAGTGTCAATGTGAGAGGATCCGTTTATCTGCCAGGTTACAGATGGCCTTATTTATCGCGCACCGCTCAAGGCACTGCACACGCCTAGAATTTGTTATTGACGCGTGGCTTTTACCTCGATATTCTTTTGCAATTTCAAGCTGGTGATTTTAAATGAGAGTTTAACGGCATTTTTCTATGTTTTCCAGGAATATGTTCGGATTTTGTTTGCAGTTTAGTGGCTTTGTTTGGTTGTGTTTGGCGTAGAGATATTTACGATTACATAGACCGCTAAACAGCAGTATTCATAACATTTTAATGAAATCGTTAATAACTCTGGTCCAAACAAAATGCGTATTTTTTTAATTATCCCGCAGAATCCATCATAGCTCTCTTTGGTCAAAAATACCAACCGGTAACTAATTGAAGAGTTTATTTATAAACGATGATTCGTATCGCCTCGGCGTCCGATCCCAGAATGGGTGATAGGTATCCTTTCTATTATTAGTTTACCGGCTTTCATATCCTCGGTCTAGCAGACTGAAAAATTAATCAGGAAAATCCTAGCTTCCACACTGATTCATTCTGATGTGCCGTGTTTCACCGAGGCTATGGATGCCTGGAGACTGGCTTGCCCGAATACAGATCCACCCGACAATCCATCTTCCCAGAGATGGTGGGATAAGCCGCTCTAGTAGTACAGAACAAATTACTTGACTCGTCTGCTACTACTGCGGAACGTGCGCGCCTGCTGGCTGTGGGTAAGTGGGAGTCGGGTCTTTGGCTTCATGCACTACCTTTGTCGAACAAAGGCACTTTGTTCGTCGAGACTACTTTCCACCTCGCTGCTTCCCTGCGACTAGGAGCTCCTTGCTGTTCTCCTCATCGCTGTCATTGTGGCGAAGATGTCAACAGCCTCGGACACCACGGCCTGACTTGCAGCCGAAGTGCGCTTAGCGCGGCACTCGAACATTAATGACTTCATCCGACGAGCTCTTGTCACCCTCTCGGCGTTCTAGCTGTATTAGAACCCAATGGCTTGGCACGCGACGATGGCAAGAGACCGGAAGATATGTCTTTATTTCCATGGAAGGTGGGTAGGCCTTTAGTGTGGGACGCAACGTGTGTCGGTATTCTTGCGCCATCCCATCTTCCTGTGCTGGCGCTGCTGCTGCAGCTGCAGCTGCGGCGGAAAACCTCAAGCGGCGAAAGTATATAGTAATCTTATCGGTAATTATGTTTTCAAGCCGTTTGGCGTTGAAACCCTCGGGCCGTGGGGTCCGAGTGCTCATGATATTTTTTAAGGAAATTTCGATTTGGCTGATTGACACTTCCCGTGATCCAAGGGCTGGCTTTTACCTTGGCCAGAAGCTAAACATTGCCATACAATGTGGTAATGCCGCCAGTTTCTTGGGTACATTACCAGTCTACAGCGATGCGGATGAATTTTTCGACGCTATAGGTATTTTAGTTAGGATTTAATTTTGTTATTTTTTATTAATTAATTGGGTTCCTATTAGTTGTTATTTGCTTACTTATTATTTTAATTTACAGAAATAAATAAACTATACCACTGTGATGTTCAAACGTCAAAAATGTATGTTTAAACAGTCGCTAGTTACTTAAATTTAAGCAACGTTTATGATTAGGGTATATGCTTATGCTTCAAAAATTACAGTTAAAAATGATAAATTCAGAAAATTAATTTGCCAAAAGTAACCGATGCGATGTTACGAAAGTATATTTACATTTTCGTAACATAACTGATTTTAGTTCCGACTTAGAATGTGACGTCAAAGCAGATATTTATGAAGGTACACGAGACGCGAGAATACGACGCTTTGCACTACATACTTTACAGTCCCGGCGTCTCTGTGTATGATTTAATAACATTGTTGAGACAAGTAACTGTCTACCGTGTACGGAACTTCGCCATTATTTCATACTTAATGCTTCCACTGAAACAAAAGAACTGCGAGATATTGTACTCCATTTACAATGGGACAATTAGCTATTCCGTTGATAACATTTATTTTAAAAATGATTTACTTGATTTATCTCTGCGGAGAGGCGTTCTTTTTGAGATAAAGGGTTTTTTTATTCATTCGGGTCATTGTTCAATTCAGGCTAAAGAGTTGGGGCGGGCGGGCATTATTTTTGATGAGGTTATTGGCTCTCATAATACAACAAAGAACGATGCTGAAATATTTATATTTTATGGATCATTATAAGCGATGTACCGACGATGGCTACCGTTATTCGACAAGAAAGGTCGATTTTATTAAGGGCTCTTGACGCAGCGTTTTACGTGGCGTGGTGTCCGACCACCGAAAATGGTCATATATCACTTTAGAGCCCCTCCTGACATTTATTAAAAGTCTTTGGCGTTTTGATTACTGTTTTCAAATATTCGACGCGTCGATAAATTTTCAATAAAGACGTCGACGTAAATATTTTTACGGAACAGGCTTTCATAACAATATTTTCGTTGATACATACAGACTGGCAGGGACACCAACCTGTTACCATGGGTTCAGTACATGATAATGAACAAAGTGTGGAAAATATAGCCCGATTATTAAAAAAAAATTGCTGCTCCGTACATGCATACGTTCCACAATCATAACAATCGTAACAGGTTGTGCTCTATGGCCCTGCCACCCCGTATATTTTTAACAGGTAGGTATTATTATCCTGACTTATATTAATATCCATACTAATATTATAAATTCGAAAGTAACTCTGTCTGTCTATCTGTCTATCTGTATGTTACCTTTTCACGCCTAAACCATTGAACTTATTTCGATAAAATTTGGCAAAGCGATAGATTGCATCCCGGGCGAAGGACATAAGATAGTTTTTATCGACATACCTCGCGGGCGAAGCCACGGGCGGATGCTAGTAATGTTATAAATGCGAAAGTAAGTTTGTTTGTTACCTTTTCACGCTTCACACTACTGAACCGATCATCCTGAAATTTTTTGCATATACGTTGTCAGGTGTACAGAAACGGACATAGGGTACCTTTCATCCCCAAAAAAAGTGCTATTCCCGAGGAAAACAACAATAACGTTATTATGATAATAGATGGCGCCACGTGTCTTTCAAATCATGATTCAATTATTTAGAAATCACGGGACCGAGATTTACGCGGGTGAAACCGCGCGGCGCAGCTAGTTATTTATATTTTGAATAATATCTACTCTTATTTGTATGTACAATAGAAATATAACTCTTTGTCAAACAATTCTCTAGTTTATCCGGAGAAACGAACAAAACAAACTCATGATATTATCCATAGCCCCAAGCGAAACACAACTTACGCCTCACACTAGTGATTCTCATCTAAGAAATCTCGTCAACACGTTTTCTAATATCGTTCTTCATGTAAATTAATTCACACACCTATTTATGAGAATATCTGTATCGTATAATCAGATTAGAACGTTATATAAAGCAAGGCAAAGTTGTTTCCTTGCAAATTTAATACGGAATCTGTATAAATTGTAAATATTTAACAAGCCATGGATGGTAATGTCTTGGGATTTAATCAGAAAGCCTCTCCTTCTGGAAATATAATTTCTTATTCTAAATTGCTGTTGACTGGTCCATTAATCGGAATATACATATTTAGATGGGAATGTATGCATTATACACGAAATTGCTTTTATACGTTCGGGATGTGACTTGTTTATATGTATTCGCAGCCAAGACCCCGTTTGCACGGTATGCCATCATAAACTCTGTATAATGCCCAACAAAATGGCTTCCGTAATAAATAAGAAAACGTTATCCTTAGCTACTTTATTTGTAAGTTCTAAATCAGAGTCTTAATTACCAGAAAGGATTACAATATCACCCAACTTAGCACTTAATGGATATATCCCGCGGCCAAAAGCTTGCGAATTTTACGAGTGGCCCATAAAACGCTACCAAGAAATTATCTGTTCAAAAGACAATTTATGCCAGTGCAATTAAACGGTGCTAGGTCTTCTTAAATTGCTGGAACTGCGTAATTGTATTCCCTCCTTAATAAGGAGTACCGTCTTACCTCGTAAATATAAAGCGCCTTAATCCTGTTTAATTTTCTTGTTTACAAAGTTGGGACTACTTTTCCTATTAACTTTGGTGTTCTATGGAACTAGAGGTCGGGTATCGATTACATTTCGTAACAACACTTTAAAGCGCCTATAGATATGAATATTCATTTTACCTTGTAGGTAAGTACTTAATTGAAATATTAATGTTGGTAGAAATTGAATTATTATTGCCCCTCTAGCGTTTAGCGAAGCGGTGTGGTTGAAGAATTAGAAGTTAAGTTTGACTTAGTAACTTTTCCTTGAGTTAATTTTACATTTTCTCGTTGATTTATAATCACTCATTTGCTTAATTAGAAGAGCAATATGTAGTTAATTTAAATATATTAGAAAATAGGTAGCTACTATTATTTGTACGGCTACATTTAGTATTTTACACGGAGCTATCTCGCGACTGACATCAAACCCCTGCTACTTATAATAATCTATAAGGATTTTCCTTTAGTAATTTCTTGTACTGAGGCGGGTTTATTACCTAAACAACTTAAACATTAATGGGCATTATTTATTAGCAAGATCTTTGTATAATTTTGTCAATCAGCAAAATATTTTATGACCTTCTTATTAGCGTAACGGTATACACTACAATCTCAATCTGAATCATTTTGAAGGAAGGCTAATTAATCCATTGATTCATATGTTTGAAATTTTTTCTGCTCAAAAACGAAGATAACGCAATGAGTGCATTGTTGAACTGTCAAAATGAAAGCTACTGATAGTGTGTCACACAATTACCCTGCAGGCTAAGCTACGCTTGCCACAGTTGGTCAGTGGATGGGTGACCCTTCCGTGCCTCGGTAAGCTCGTTAAGCCGTTGGTCCCGGCTGTCATTCGTGGATCTGTGACAGTTGTTATGGGTCGTCAGAAGCCCGAAAGGACCAGGCTTACCAAAGGGTATAGTATTAAGACTGATCTAACCTCCACAACCAGTTAGGTACTAGGGTAACTGGTAGTGGAGGTTAATAGGCAGTCGCTTCATGTAAAATACTGGTATTCAGCTGCATCCTGCAGATTTATTACTAGCCTAACGGCCATATATATATTACCAGCCAAGAAGTCCTTAAGTTGTTCCAACTAGCAGGACATGCTGATTAACTTTATCAATCTCATGATAAATAAAGAGTGGAAATATTATAGAAACATTATTTTTGCCAGGCAACTAACTTCGTAAGAAAGAAAAGCTTGTGATGAAACCGTAACATCAATTAAGATCTCCCAAAAGCCGGTTATTTAGCACCGCAATAGCCTCAGTAACGTGGCGTATGATGGGTGTGCGGAACCAACAATATAAGTTGAACAATCTGTCTGTGGTTGCCGCGTCTTGCGACAATTCGTACGGCGCTAACGGAGCGCGAAGGACTCGGCATATATCAGAGAGCAGGGTTGCTAGGGGCTAGAGACTACGTTTTTGGTTTTTTTTCCTGTATTTTTGATGTCAGGAAGAAAATTATAAGGACATTCCATAATATATACGGAGTACCGAAGTTACGAAGTATCGGGCGATACAGAATTGAATTGAATTGAATTTATTTATTTTGTGAACATAGGTGATTACAGGTGTTTTTCAATATACATGTCAAGTGCACAAACCATGTTCCGCCTATAGGCATACAAAATCCAAGTTAAAGTTATAGTAAACTTAACAGGTATTAAACATTAAAACAAAAAAGAATACATGCAGTCGTTAGAAACGAATTAAAAATGTCAGAAAAAAAAAAAACATATTAATAAGCATGTCAAGTTATAAAATTGTCATAAGTAATAATATAAGGAAAATGTCATGAAAATACACAATGTCAAAAGATTTCAAAAACACAGTTACTTATACATTATAAAAAAAAGAGAAACATAAAAAAAATAAAAATTCTTCGAAATCACACAGCAATCGTGCATTGATTCAAATTATTTATTAGTTTGCATACACGGGTAATTAGTACACAGGTGTTTTTTGGTATATTTTCTGTTACTATGAAACAAACCACCATAGAATTACAAATATACATTACCTACATAAATTATATTCATCTAAATGAACAGGTAAATAAATGATTTTGTAAAGACATTCGACATTCGAAATATCCTTCAATAAATCCTTAATAACACTCCTAAGTATTCATTAGACTTGACAAAATAATTCTAACCGAAATAATGACGTAAATCTTTATTCCAATTAAAATTGAAATGGAAACGTAATCGAATCTCTTGAGTAGTGTCCAAAAGTAAATTGAATTGAACAAATGCGGTTCTGATAATAAACGAATGGACGAATGAAGTTAGAAGACCGCTTCACGAATAACCATTCAATGCGCGTAAACGTAAAGTGTAATACTTTAGTTAAGTTGGAATTCAAATGTTCCTAGAAAAAGTGTGATTTTCATGTAGACTACTTTGTTTTCGGATATGTGAAATAATAACGCAGTTTCACCCAACTCTAAATTGAATAGTTAATCGATTCAATATTGTATTAATCGATTGACTTCATTAACGCTGCCTATAGAATAGTCCCACTGATATTACTATCTATAATATCAAATATTAAAGTTTCTAGTTAAGCAATTTAACAAGTGCTTTAAACATTTTTATGTTTTGAAGTTTTCAGTTTGCATAAGAACCGAAAAAAAAATACACTTAAAACATAAACGTTAATTTTTATCGTTAAACTAGATGAATGTAGCATAGATCGAGATGAAGTCTGTGGCATATGGTTTGACAAAAACGGTGCGCCCTGTATCCATAAGTCATGGTAAATGGCGAGTGTCGCCCGACCACTTTAGCTGGAGCTGCTAAAGTCGTTAGATTTATTGATGCTACGTGGAGACATATTTAATAAATTTGCCGTCTGCTCTTCTCTCAATAATTTCTGAACTCACTGGTATAAACATTAGCCAAAAGGAATACGGCGCACTTGGCCAAAGTGTTAATTAATCTAATTGTATAGGGCAGCGGCTCGAGGACAGGAATTTGTTACCCACACACGCCCAAAAACCGAATGGGCACATTACATAGTGTCGAACTTTGTCACCTCTCCGGGATACGAGTTTACGGGTCAAGGGATAATGTATGATGGATTTGATCGGCAATCAACCGTTAAGGAATAGGATGAAGCAACATCGACCCACACAACTATCCCTCAGAACCACTGTAAATAAAGAACACAATGAAATGTTTCCGAGCACGCAGCTTGAAATCATAAACATTTTGTCTTTTATTTTCGTAAAGCTGGTGTATCAAATAAAGAGTTTGTTCCTCTAAGGATTAAACGTGAATACATGTGTACATTGTAGAAACCAGATAAAATCTGAATTTTCGTAATTGCCCGTATTCCCTAGAGATTTAAAGCTTCGTTCCATATCCCGTCACAGTAATACGGGAGGAAACTGAGTGAACAATTTTTTGCTCATTCTGGGTGTCAGACAAAAGGGAAGAAGGATCAGAGTCCTTTGTCGTTTAGCGAGCTGATGAGACTGGCGAGCCCCAACTATGTTCTTATCTCATCCTAATCTACGACGTCTGGATTTGTTCCATTATTCACTTTAAGTTTTATTTTATTATCTTGTTATTTAAAGTGAGAATCTAGCTGTCAAAAAGATTAAAGTTAGTGGTTTAAAAAATAATATCTGTGAAATCAATATCGAGTTAAGTACTTACAAAAACATAGAAATTGCTTTACTGCTATTTTATTTATTCGCTCAGTTCGCATTCGAACCTTTCAGATCCCTTGGCATTTCAGCGAACATTTAATACATGGCGGGGCCCTCGATGTTGTCTAAAATGCCGCGCGACGTGTGGTAGGGGAGTTGAACTGGAGATATTGCCAACTGTCTCGAAGCGCGTTTGTCCTTTACGTATCGATGCAATCATGTGTCTGGTCCTTTGCACTGGTAATTGGATTACATGTACATACTTCAATACTGCTATCTATAAATGTATCTTTTCTATTTCTTTTTTTCTAGTTATCATTGTGAAAGCCAATCCTTTTAATTAATTATTTTTGGGCCGAATGCTCGGAAAAAGGTAAAGATTGGTTAATCATTAATCTCAAAATTCATCTTACAGTGGAAATAAAAAAGATAGGTAGGTAGCTATAGTGTCGCATAGTTAATGAATTTTACCGTAATGTTTTCAACCTTTTAAATAAATATACGGGTTTATGCGTTATAAAAATCACAGATATGGAATTGCACTTGGATCCGATCAAGCGTGATAAGTTTACCCCTATCACATTAGGGGCCTTTATTGCCGTCGACGCACTGCGCACCCATTGGAAATAAATACACTACATTACTTTTAGTATTATGTGACTATGATATTTACATATAAATGTGTTAGTATGATAGCTTATTTCGGTACTGAAAACTTAGAAGATAATAATTTCCTTGAGTTGGGTGATGTTTTAGGTATGAAGGACATCTTTAGCCTGAAATGGGTCTGAACGGCCCAAATCGAATGGCCCGCGGGCCACAAAAATTGTCTACGTTCCAAAGGACCGGTGATAAAAACTCCGCCCACTGACGCAGTCATAAGATCATCAAGTGCACAGGTGGCAGGGCATGGGGTGCAGGGTGGAAGGTGGGCCATTGTTTGTGCGAAGGTGCCGCATTCGCCCTTGAGATCTGAGCCGTCCGTGAACCCCCATCTGTGAAGCACTACTACACTGGAAAACACCTGCAGGTACATAATTGTTTAGTATTTTAGTTCCCAACCGGGTTGATAACTTATTTCAACATGCGTAAAAATAATAACCGATACATCAAACACAAACCACCTAAGCTGTCTCATTTATTTAAGGCTGAAACATAAAACACAAATCTGCTGAAGTTTCGAAAGCGCTGTGGCCTCTAGAATTTAAAATAGCCAGCGTCAATCTAATCGAAGTGAACTAACAAAAATGCCATGAAACTTAACCGTTCGGGATTATGGTGGCGGGGTGAAACCGAGGTCCGCACTACTCTCCCATTAGTTGGACAATTTGTTTGGCAACAGGCGCGTAAGCCTTTAATCTCTCATAGCACTCGGCCCCAAGTGACTGGCAGGCCGGAGAGCGACCATGCGTTCCATTTCAGATATTATTTTTAGAGTTTTAAATAGAGATCCGATTGGAAATCGACGTACCATTTAATTAGTTCTAAATATTTGAATTTTGATTTAAAAATCATGTGGTTAAACTGTAACAGCCGCACGGGTCGATGTTCAAGGCAACTCCTGCCAAGGTCGGTCTGTGGATAAATGACCTTCCATTACAATCCGCGACCCTTCCGTATCTCGGTAAGCACGTTAAGCCGTTGGTCCCGTCTATCATTTGTATGCACGGATATCGATTTGTATGTCATCTTTGACAGTAGTTACGGGTCAGAAACCCGAAAACCTGAAAAACCAGTCTTGCCAAGGGGAATCGTGTTACCGAGTAACTGGGTTGTCCGGAGGTCATGTAAAATACTGGTGTTCAGCTGCATCCTGTTAGACAAGAAGCCGACCACAACATAAGTAGTTGGGAAAAGGCTAGGCAGATGATGATGAGTGGTAAGAATTTTATAACGGTCCAGTGTTGATGGATTTGAGTTGGTTGTTGATGTTAAATCATTTGGAACTAATTTTACATTGCAATATTGCGAATAGGAATCGTTATATTTGTTTTACGTTGATTGTGAATATCGCTTTTATTAATCGCAAATACTGAAAATTCAAAATAGCGAGTTAAAAATCTATTCGTATTTCCCCAACATACTCTTTTTTATTATGTAAATACTCATATAAAAATTTCTGACATGATAACATGCCTAAAGCATATTTTATTTTACCATACAAGGAACAGCCTACACACAGCAGCTGCCAGATACTATATGTATACATTTTAGTATCTATCCGACACAAAAACGTGTGAATTCCCGCATATACCCGACCACATGAGCAACCACTTGTGCCACAGACACGTCGGGGATAACAAATAGTAAACTATTCTTCTCTCATTGTGGATCATCAATAACAAGCCTTTTTGGCAACCAACTGTTTAATACTTTTGCACATCGTAGAACATCGCCGCCATACACCTTTCGATATATCAGGTAGGTATAGGTAGCCTAAGATTAATCGCAGGAATATATCTCTCGTGTCTCGTGTCATTTCCCGTGTCAGAAAGTAAGGGATGGAAAAGTGGGATGGTCCAAAAAATGGCCATTTATGCATGGTCTAATAAGTTGTGATATAACGATAAAGATACATTTATTTGTAGTGTTAGAATTCTGTGCTGTATAAAAATTAGTTTGCAACTGTCAATAGTTTGCAACCTAGGTAAGTTAGGCTAAAACTTCCTGAATTAAGTAGGTACCATGAAGTTCTAAGAGTCAAGATCAAATGAGTAGAAGCCTTTTTGTGATGTACAAACATAACTGTGTTTATGTAAAATTACTTTAGTCTGTCATCACCTTTTCTTTTTGCCAATAAAAATGTTGTTTTTTTTTTCCGACTTTATTGTGAGTTATTCCGGTCTTGAACCCCTCTTTCACCCCCCTCTTCGATCTCCTGCTAGTTCTTCTTCTGTTTTAATCTCTGTCTTATCCATTATAAACTTTCTCATTCTGGTTTGATCAGTTACCAGCAAATAAAAGGACAATTTCATTGGTAGACTACTGAACTGGGGGCCTAAAAAGGCCACTTTGGAGAATCATAAAAGGATAACATTATGAATCGTAATATGGCGAAGACAATTCGTGTTTTTCTTTTTTTCGCAGCACTACGTAGGTATAATCAAAGAGATTGGGATTGGATTTGGATCGGATTGATTGGTATTTTAGCACAGACAAAAAAAAAAATAACTGAAAAATGCTTCACCAATGGGATTTGATACGATTAACTTAATGGTTTTTTTTTTTTTTTTTGCGGATGGGAAATCATTCCCGCTCTGGGTGGAGCGGAAGGGTGTGTCAGACTCTTACTGACTAAAACCCACCCGTGTTCCTTCCTTAGCCCTTTATGTTCCGGGCCAGCGGTAACCCTTTCGGACAATCCCGCTGACCCGGCAGGCTTCGGCCCTATGGGGCCCCTCCTCGATGCTGACATCTCTTTGAGGCGCGCGTGGAACACGTACGCGCCGTCCGGCACGGGCCTGGTCCTGATCGGACGGTGAGCTACCCATTACTCTCCGCCCGCAGGCCCGCGCCTACGGTGGCCGGGAGTCGTCTCGCGGCTCCCGACGCCCGGTGCGTCTCCCGCGGCGGCTGAGACGGGAGGCTCTCTCCCTGAGCCGTCCCGCCACCTCCTTCGCTAGCATGACTGCTTCGCAGAAGGAGGTGACTGCCTCCCACTCCCTCTCGCCCCGGACCATGGCTTGCAC
Source organism: Oligia fasciuncula (assembly GCA_963082905.1). Classification (NCBI taxonomy): domain Eukaryota; kingdom Metazoa; phylum Arthropoda; class Insecta; order Lepidoptera; family Noctuidae; genus Oligia; species Oligia fasciuncula. The sequence continues at coordinate 15,485,903 of OY720387.1, forward strand.
CAGGGCCGGGCGCGAGAGGTCGCCGCCGCTGCCGATCGCCTCTACGAGGACACGGCGGTGCTCCGCCCAAGCGGGGCAGACCTCCACCGTGTGCTCCACCGTGTCCTCTGGGCGATCCTGGCAATGGTGACACCCGGGCGTTTCCTCCCGCCTGATGATGTGCAGGAACCTCCCGAAGCTTCCGTGTCCGGTGAGGACCTGCGTCAGGCGGTAGGTGAGGGCGCCGTGGCGCCTCTCTAGCCACTCCTCAAAGAGGGGTCTTATCGCCGCTATCGCGGCGTGCCCTGCGCTGGGTTGCGACAGTCGTTCCTTCCATGTCGCCATGAGATCGCGCCGGAGCTCAGTCCGCTCCGCAGCGATTTGCCGCGGAAGCGGAACTTCCCCCCGGCTTAGTGCCTCCGCGCGCCACTCATACACGCGCGCGAGGACTATCGCCTCCAGATCCCATGGCGGCAGTCCGGCAATGAGGCTTGCCGCCTCGCCAGAGATCGTGCGGTAGCCCCGGATAAGCCTTACGGCTACCACCTTCTGGGGCGCGTTCAGGTAGTGGGCAAGTGGCCTTTTTAGGCCCCCTGAACTGTTACAATTAACCTAAGCAGCCAAGCTTATGTGGGACTGGGCCGGACACGTTTGCCGCATTTCGAACCAGTCATGGGCCAAATATCCCATCCCATCCATGTGGGTCCCAGAAAACGTCCGGCGACATAGAGGCAGACCCAGGAGGAGATGGCGGGATGAGCTTGACGCCTGCAGACAGGTTTGGTCCAGACTAGCTAAAAACAGGAAGAAGTGGAAAGAGGAATGGACAAAAAAAAACTCCAATACCTAAGTTACCTTACATAGTTTAAATTTTTTTCCGTAGGTACTGACACCCACCGCAATTAATCACCCGGTAATTTCCTGTACCCAATTATTTTCTTATGAGTTTCATTGAATAGGTCGTTAATAACAGTCCCGAGATTGCTGACCTTTGTCCTTTTAAAGTATTCTTGTTTCGTAAATTCACCATCAGATTTTATTTAAAGCATTTAGGAATTTCTACTGCGTAATTATGGGAATTATGGGTTGATGATGAATTATGAGACATTAATATCTCTAGACTTATTGTTGTTGCTCTGAAGAGTAAAAGCAATTTTCTGAAATCTGATTTGGATTGAAATCTGTATAATGTAAATTGTACAGGAATATTAAATTAAATTTTGCTGACGCAATTTAGTTGAAAGTTTAGATAACACAAAGATATGTTTTAGATAATAGGTATTAAAAATCAACGTGCAAAGTTGTGATATTATGTACCTATATTATGTAAGTACCTGTTACATATATTAATAATACCTGGGTTATCGTATTACCCAGTAACCGGGTAATATACTATACTGTATTACTGGTATTCAGCTGCATCAGGTTAGACAAGAAGCCGACCCCAAAATAGTTGGGAACAGGCTAGGGCAGATGATTAATAATACCTAAATCAAATTATACAGGGTGACTTGTAATTTGACGTATATCTTCCAGAAAGTGATAGTGTGACCAATTTGCAACAATTAAGCAAGGCAATTTGAGAATTTCGAGAAAATTTATGTTTAGCGACGATTTCTGGAAAAATTCCAAAACTACATGAAAATTTGGTTTTCTCGAATTCCATGAATTTTCGCCTACAATTCATGGACTGTTTATTTATAGCAAACTGGTCACACTGTACGAATATACGAATACGTTAAATTACAAGTCACCCCGTATATAACTTTATACAATCATATGCAAAACGAAATTATTACGTTTAACGATAGAAATCAATCTGAATCTTCAACGTGCCATCAAAACAAGACAGCAATATAAAACTATCGTTAAAAATGACCCAAGTATTAAAGACAAAAAGTTATTTTTCTTTCACCTCAAGCTCGAAAAGTTTGAACAAAAAGGCAAATGATAAATCGGTGTATCTCAGTCGAGGGAATTAATTGTGCTCCTAGGAACACAAGATTGGAATTGCTCTCGGGTTGGATACAAGTAAATTCTTTATTCCCGGGTGAGCCACCCATCACTTTCATGAACTTACGCTTATATAGATATTTCGGCTTGTTTTTGCTTTGGGAGCCAGAAAATGTTTTAAGTACATTTTTATGTTGTAAACAAAGTTTTTGATTGAGTCTGTCAGTTAACGTATATTGAGTTAATTTTGTTATTGAATGTGTATTCATGTGGAAAGAGGGCGATAAATAATGTATAGGCGTAATATAACTGTAGACGAGGTACACGCCGAGGGTGCAGTTACTGGAATCGTACCGCAACGTCAACTTCAAGGCGTTCGTGGTACGCGTGCCGAATTGTTATCTGCCCGTCGTCATGGAAGAAGACTTCTGGCCGCAGGACGTGGTGTTCCGTCGCTTCCGCGGACAAGTATCACAGAACAGCACAAGAACGAGCTAGTGAAGTGAAGCACTATTTTATAATAAAAATATGTATGTTTAGGTTAGGGTATTTATCTATGGGCCTGCGTCGCCTGAAATAAATGAATAAATAAATAACTGACTGGTCAGATAATATTAAATTGCTACATTAATTGAATTTCTTGTTAGAATGAAATACCAGCTGTGAAAAACTTTACCATGCTTACTTTATATTGTGTTCACGTACAACTTTAAGGTCCAATTGTTATTGCTGTTTTTACTCAGTTGTTGATAATGGTTCAAAACGGGTTTTTTTACAGTTCGGAACTTGCTGGGTATCATGAAAACTTCACGATGCAGTTTTCTGTTTACCTACTCGAGTTAATTATATTTTTGTGGGCACTGTGATAAATAAACCTATTTTTCTTTCTTTCAGTTCTCAAAGAAACGAAACTGATAATAAACAATTATTAGAGAATAAGAATATGGATATCTTTGCAGTTCATGCTGATACTGTATCTGCTTAGAAACTTTGGTATTGGCAAATAGAATGTCAACGAACTATTTTTTCGTGAATTAACAGTTCATTCATTTCCACTTGTAGATAAAATACAGCAACCAGCATAAATTATAATTATCTACAAAAAAACCGAACTCAAAACAACTACAAATGAGATGACATTAACCGAGCCTCTGAAGCGGTCATGTTAATCATTCGATGCGGGTTAAAATTTGATTTTTAATTAATCTACTCATCAAAATTTATTTTCGTTTTAATAATTATTTTAACAAGTATTAAGGTTAATAGTATTACTTATATGAATCTGGTATTGGTAATCATCATCATTGTGTATATTATTTTGCTTTGAAAAAGTACTCATCTACTAATCTGAGGGCACAGCAGTGCCCCCGCCAAGTCGAGCAAAAAGCGGCACGGCCGTACCATACCATACTTTTCTCGAAACAGTTCAGGCCATTTACGAACACCCCTATAACTTCGTTGTGGATATAACTAAAAGCCTAAATTTCAGTAACCAAGCAGGCATTGTATAAACACGGTATATTTCAAATTTCATTCAATTTGAACCAGTAGTTTAAGAATTATAACAAGTCAAAGTTTCTTAATTTTGTCACTCACTGACTGACTGACCGATCATCAAAACTCTAAGGCACTTCTAGCAGACATAGTAGCTTCAAATTTAGAATACCTACAATTAGTGTTTAGTGTATAAATCAAGGTAAAACTAAAATATTTTGCAATTTCGGTCCACTTTTCTAGATACACCAACTGCATAAATAACTTTGTAATTCCATATAGGATACAAAGGATCTAGGATTACAAAGTTACATTTGCAGCGAATGAATCAGTGTAGGTAGCTGTAGATAGGTAGATACCTAGATATAATTATGTATAAAGGTAACTTGTAAAATAGTCAACGGATTTTGATAAAAAAAGGTACCGGAAAGGAAAAAAAACTGGCCAAGTGCGAGTCGGACTCGCACAAGAAGGGTTCCGTACCACAAGGAAAAAACGCTGAAAAAAACCCGTTTGTTGTATGGGAGCCCTCCTTAAATATTTATTTTATTCTGTTTTTAGTATTTGTTGTTATAGCGGCAACAGAAGTACATCATCTGTAAAAATTTCAACTGTCTAGCTATCACGGTTCATGAGATACAGCCTGGTGTTTCGTATAGTCTTATTATTTGTTTCCAGTATGTGTGTGGCCCGCGTGGTGCATTACGGCCCACTCCCTCTCACCGAGAGGAGGCCTGTGTCCCAGCAGTGGGAACATTATAGGCTGATTATGGTTATGGTATGTGTGTTGACATGCTATGTAAGTATGTATTGACATTTTTTCAATTAATTTGTTATTGTATTTTTTTTCTCTTTTTGTTGACATTGATTTCTATTGCTCTTTATTAATAATTCTTTATAATTGTTTTTTTACTGTCCAGGTTTATATACCATTGTTATTGAATATGATTCATGAGATTTTTCGACTTTACAGGATTTACTATTCACAACCATCCGACAGGCTGTCGTATCGAAATTTACACATTTAGTTAACCTGGGGGCCTAAAAAGGCCACTTTGGCAGAATCATAAAAGGATAACATAATGGACAGTTAACCGTTAAGTTAATCGTATCAAATCCCATTGGAGCGTTTTTTTTTGTCTGTGCTAAAATACCAATCAATCCGACCTAAATCCAATCCCAATCTCTTTGATTATACCTACGTAGTGCAGCGAAAAAAAGAAAAACACGGACTGTCTTCGCCACATTACGATTCATAATATCCTTTTATGATTCTCCAAAGTGGCCTTTTTAGGCCCCCTGATTTACTTTGCCCCCGACAGCAAAATAAGAATAGCGGTCGTCTATTTAATTTAAACTGACATAATTTTCGGGTTTTGGACATAAGAACAGCATTTAGAGGACTCCTACGATATCAATGATTGATGTTCGATTCGGTACGGAAGCGTATCGAGTATTGTGGATTGCTATGCTGGTGGAATTTTCTTCAGGTGGGCCCAAAGACACAACTCTTAAGTTATTTTAAAGGAAATACTTTTTCTCAAAGCTATAACATTTATGTGAACGAAACCAGCACCCCAAGTAACAAACTTTCTATCACAATCCGAAGGATAATGAAAAAAATTCGTAATCCATTGCTTCCTATCATGATTACATAACACCCGTAACACCCGAAGTGGTTTACGTTTTAGTAACACACATTTTTCCCATTGCTTCATGTTAACGTAATTAATATTGCTCGATTGTCAAAATCTTCACTGGTCGTACATATAGTATTTTTTATCTCGAAGTGACGCGCGCTTTATTTGTGTTTACCACGCTGTGAATGTGTGCGTGTATAAGCATAGGAGCTCTCGGTACCATCCGAGCCAATGGCGAAGTCGGTAGTGTGGGTGCGTGTGTGGGGGTGTGTGTGAATGTGTGATGGCGCTACTCGCCTCCACGCACACATTCACAGCGTCTTTCTTCACTTAGTTACAACAACTAAAGCGCGTGCTTCGTGAAATAAAAATATTTTTCAAATTCACTCCGCTGATATAAATTAGTAGGTAGAAGATCAAGCAACAAAATCCTGCCTTTCATTGCACTGATTTCAATTAGGTCAGACTTAACACCCGCCATGTTGGATTTCCATAATTAACACTAGCCAGCCAGTTACCGGTCCGCATACCTACTGATTCAATCGCGTCCCGTCAAATTGATAGGTGCTATCTAATGGGTATTGTATATAAAGACTAATGTTAGCTAGCTTATTTAGCCTAATTACTTAATTTACGTGTAAAGTCATGATATTATGCTATAAGTAGTTGAATTTACTGTAGTTAGAAACCACGATTGTGGTTTTGAAAAGTATGTCAGTAGGAACTTGTCCTACCTATCAATAAAATATAATGTAAAACCAATACTTATTTCTATTAAAATAATAATAGTGTATTGATTACCGAGTGGAGAAAGTGACCGATTACTAACGAGGGTGTAGTTTGAGGCCGTCGGCTCAGTTGGGAATCGCACTTTCTTCCGAGTGTTACATAGTGCTTATACTATACCTATGAGGAAAATAAAATACATTTTTTTTTCTTGAAGTTTTTATTTAAATTGTTATTCAGTATTATTTAATAGAAGTTTACATTGAATGCGTCGATAAAACTGTTTTCCTGGGGATCACGCTCGACTCAAGGCTTCAATGGGGTCCACATTTATATATTCCACCAATATGGTTAATTTTTATACTCAAATATAGTGTAGAACTCGGAGTAGTGATTAGTTTTTGTTTCATCGCAATCGCTTCACTGTATCAAAAGATATAATCAATTTAAAGTATTCTACAACAACTTTAATTACGTAAGTTGGATACACGTAATGACATCTATTGGCGCTTTATAGTACTAACGAAAACATAATTATTGTGTATATAACATTATTATGTGAATAATCACGTCATGCAGGCTTACCTATAAGATGACTATCACAGTCACTTCTGCCTGTGTTATTTGAAAAAGTAATGATAATGATTACATCAATGATATTCTAAAATATCATTGGATTACATAATATAATGTTAATTGCTTTCGATTGTTGGTTGATTAGTGGCGCTAAAAGAATTTCAAATAAAAAGTGAGGATAATGTAAGATAATATTACGTGATGTGGTGTTCTGAGTGATAAAGATTGCAATGATAAATGATTTTATTTTTGTAAGTAGGTTTGTACAAACACTTTTACACGTCAATCATGTTTTTTTTTTAAACTAGATGTAGTCTACGTTTCCTATCTGACTACTCTGAGAAGAAAAGCCGAAACAAACACACACACGGGCACCTTTAGAGCTCTTTCGAGGGGCAAGCAACCTTTCTAACATTGTTAACAGAGAAGCATTTTCTTAGTGACATATATAAGGTTTTAAGATCATATCATACTTTCATAGTTTTTTCCCTTTTTTCTCGATTTTTTTAAAATTTCTTTACCATGATAACGCTTCAACGCACACCTCCAGACGGGCTGTTGGTTTATTGAGTATAGGTTCGGCAGGTGCACACCCTTTTTTTTTGTTTCCGGGGTGGAAAATCTTCATGAATTTCCACACCCCAGTGTTCCGTCTCACACCTACGCCGGGGGTTGCGGGACCGTACGATCCTTCCGCAACCCCCGACTGGTGACGTCAAAGAGGGGCGCGCGTGGAACACTACGCACCGCCAGCTCAAGTCCTGATGTGTTGGCGGTGACAGACGTCCCCGAATTCGTCGCGCCTGGACCCGTTTAGGGGGGCTGGAAGAGGGCGTTGTCCGCCCTCAGCCGACGCCCGATGCGCCTACTGCGGGCCGGGTGAGTGGATGAGATCGCTCTCCCTTTCCACAGCCTCCTTCTGCAAGACCACCGTTTCGCAGAAGGAAACCACCGCGTCCCAGGACTCTTCGCTGCCGTCGACTCGACTACGGCCGGCAGCGATACGGTGTACACAAGGTGCACACCCAATACAAGTAGCACTGCCATGTCGTAAAACACACTAGACATAACGGACAGTCCTCTGTGCAGAGCATGCATGGAGGCTGATGAAACCATTGCGCATGTGCTCTTTGAGTGCACAGACGTCACCCAGATAAGGTCAGAAACCCTCGGGACACCCAGATCGTACACAGATGTTCTCAACAGACCAGGATAGTTGATCAGCTTCTGGAGGGAGGTGGGCTGGTTGGAATAACCACCGACGGCCGCCATGGCCCACGCACAATGGTCCACTGAAGGACTAAGCGCGGAAACCAAACCCCTTAACATAGAACATAGCCATGTCGTAAATAGGTATTGTAAATTATGTCTTCGAGACAATAACTAAATTTTTAGCCATTGTCTTGGTTAAAACCATATCGACCCTTTTTCATCAAATGACCCCTCCCGCTCTGGGTGGAGCGGAAGGGAGTGTCAGACTCTTACTGACTAAAACCCAGCTTCCCATTACTCTCCGCCCGCAGGCCCGCGCCTACGGTGGCCGGGAGTCGTCACGCAGCTCCCGACGCCCGGAGCGTCTCCCACGATGGCTGGGACGGGAGGCTCTCTCCCTGAGCCATCCCGCCACCTCCTTTGCTAGCATGACTGCTTCGCAGAAGGAGGTGACTGCCTCCCACTCCCTCTCGCCCCGGACCATGGCTTGCACAAGGGCCGGACGCGAGAGGTCGCCGCCGCTGCCGATCGCCTCTACGAGGACACGGCGGTGCTCCGCACAAGCGGGGCAGACCTCCACCGTGTGCTCCACCGTGTCCTCTGGGTGATCCTAGCAATGGTGACACCCGGGCGTTTCCTCCCGCCTGATGATGTGCAGGAACCTCCCGAAACTTCCGTGTCCGGTGAGGACCTGCGTCAGGCGATAGGTGAGGGCGCCGTGGCGCCTCTCTAGCCACTCCTTATAGAGGGGTCTTATCGCCGCTATCGCGGCGTGCCCTGCGCTGGGTAGCGACAGTCGCTCTTTCCATGCCGCCATGAGATCGCGCCGGAGATCTGTCCGCTCCGCACCGAGTTGCCGCGGAAGCGGATCTTCCCCCCGGCGTAGTGCCTCCGCGCGTCACTCATACAGGTGCGCGAGGACTATCGCCTCCAGATCCCATGACGGCCCCGGCCCGTTCCAGTTTGGGGGCCAATTGTCGGAAATGCACCATATCGACCCTCAAGGTATCTTATGGCTATCCACCAAGAGAGAGTTAGCAAATGTGGGCACAGGTTTACAGAATAAGTTAAGAAAGACATCGAACTACTTTTCAGATAGAACTTCAGTAGGTGCGATTTAAGAGTAACACCATTGATGTATTCTTCTTTTTATCTTCTAGATATCTCGACGCTATGATAAAGTCTTAATATTGGTATGTAAGATATCTTCAATACCACGTTAAGAATTTTTAAATTTATCGCAGAGCGGCAGAGAAGAAGACAAGACTTATAAAAACTAACTTCAAACTTCACCTACTAATCTCAGATAAACTTTAGATAAAATGGTGGTATGATTTTACTATTTATTCCGGTCTAACTTAGTATTCTAAAACAAATGCAAAATAAAATGGACATAATATGGCTATTTGGTCAGACAATCAGCCTCGAGCAGGCGCTTTCATTTTTATTTATCCTCAAAAATCAAAGTGACACTTCGTCGCATTGTCATTATGAACCCTGAAGACGCAGTGACTGCTGTGCATTCGAAAGGGCTATGGTTGAGAACCCCAGGCAAGGGAAGCGTTACCAGACAAGATCGAAAGATTCTTCCTTTTACACCTTTCTTAAGCGACACATTATTGTGTTCCGACATCCACGCGAACGAAGTCGCGGGCACAGCTAGTTTGAAATAAGTGCTTTGAGTTTTAGTTTGAGTTATTAAAACTCAATGTAATAATACTTTTGCCAGGGATATTAATATTGGTTTGAACGATCAGTAAAAGTATGCGGCCAGTATCATTTTGCTCTTAGTGATAAGCACTTGTTGTCTTTTAGCATTATATAGATTATACTTTATAGGTATATTTAATTAGGTTAGCTACTGAATAAAAAAAAACACAGCACGTTACCAACGGATTTTCATACACCTTTCGCCCTGCAAAATTGTACCACAATAATGACGTACTTTCTGCCTAATTTTTAAAAAAGCAATAAGAAACTTTCCGAGCAGGTATTGTATAAAAAGTCTTAGCATACAAAATATACAACATAAATATTTATTTTGCAGACAAAAAATATAATTACACACCTCTCCTCATTAAGGGATTAAATTATAATAAAGTAATAAGCTAGAATCTTGATTAAAACTGGGATGGGGGCTCATTGTTCTTTAGTATCGTCTGAAGTTCAAAACTTAATTTAGGTTATACATGCGTTAAAGTACTCTTTAAAATTTTATATACAGATGCTCGAGATGTAATAATATCCTATCTTCACATCGTCGCCGTCAGTTATACCCTTTATTTTATTTTATACCAGTATTGAAATTCAACAAATATCGAGAATATTCCCGACGGATATGCGAAATGTTATTTTAATAGCATGTGTGTAGTGTCGACGCTGTTTATATGACATTATATACCTAGGGATTTCATATGTAATGATTGTGGGCAGGTGTGTCGCCCAAGGGTAGTTTCTCTCGGGCCATTGCACGTCGAAATTGCTTCGACACCAAAGTAAACTAACAGTGTTTCACACCGAACCGTTTTTATTTTAACTTTTTATAAATAAACGTTCACATAAAGTAAACGGACACGTGTTGTTCTACGTGCTGACAAAACAAGGCATTTCCTCTTTGTTGCACTGATGGAAGACATAACAGTGATGTTTTTCTAATATTCCAAGAGTCGTCGGACGATTTTAAAAGGTTTGTAATCGGTAACCACAGACTACAGCATTATCAGCCAATAATTTTCCCACTGCTGGGACACAGGACACCTCTGTGTGCGAGGGAATAGGCTAGAATTACATATATCACGATTTTAATACCTATTCATAGATATATCTGAACTACCACAGCATGTCACACAAGTATTCATTATTGTGTCAAGTGACGAGAGACAAAAAAAAGGGTGACGTGGTTTAAAAAAATATCAATATCCAATGGGACTGACCGACCTCAAAAAAACAAAGGCGACAGATACGCGCATACAATGTTCGAAAAATAAACACAGTATGTAACAAAGCACGTACATTTTTGTTTACTCGGTGAAATTGATGTGTGCAGTTCGAATGGGTCTATCGGAAATTAACTGTGTGTTTAGGAACGTACAATAAGACGTGAAGTAAACATGATAACAACTGAGCGAAATTATCATGCATGTGAACGATATTGCCTTTAACCTTTCTTTATTAACCACGACGACATAATAAGATTGCTCGGAGTTAGGTACTTGACATACATTAAGGTCTTTCCCGTTTTTTAAATAAGTCAGGTTCGGTTGAACCTGACAAAGCAAAAATACACGACTTTACTGAGTTGCTACGATTACGGGCCGGCGTAGACGCGCTACGACAATGCTACAGCGTAGCAGCGATCTCGTAGGCAAAGCGTAGCACCAAGACGGCGGAAACTGTTTTGGTGTTTCATTTTCTGTTTGTAAGACGAAGCACCCTCGTCCCGTAAATATTGTTTAGGCCAATACGCCAAACGTAAAAAAATGGCTTCTTCGCGTCTTTAACTTTATCTGTTAGATATCGTGGTAATATGAAACATAAAATCAACTTGAATTCTTGCTATTATATCCTCTTTGAAACGCGAGTTTCCACCGCAACAGCAAACAATCTCGAAGGTGAGCGCTTGTTAGTTCATACGTGTGTTGAGCGTAGTTAAATCCAAGGAAAATGACAAAGTCAGCTTTGTCGGTTCCCACGCCACTTGATGACTCCGGGGGACTAAAACGGGATTTGTTATTCCATTACTTACAATAGTCCCCCAGTTTTAGGGAACCCTGTTGTGATTTTAGTAAATAGAAAATCCGGAGTGCAGTGGACGTGGTTCGACGAATCCCATTTTATTTTGACAGTTTTTTGAGCTATGTCCACCATCTGTGTTTTGAAATGCAAAATATCACGACCTTTTCGAATGCAGTGCGCTGCTTTCACACAATACTATAAACGGGATGGGTCATGAAACTATTGTAATAGATTATTCAGAGTTTAGTAAGAAATAAAACAATAGTAGTTCAAGAAATAAAATAATATAATATATTATTTTATTTCTTGAACGATACGTGCGCTTTATCGTTTTCGTAGTGAGAAGAACTCTTTCAAACGTATCCGTTTATTGTTACTTGAAGATGCTTGATGCCATTAAAAGCTAAATAAATGAACGGTTATATAGCTAACATCGGATAGTCATTAAGTAATAAATGTGCTGCGCAAGTACATCATTAAAAACTAGTTAAATGGGATTATTGTATGGTAGAAAACAACTTTGCCAAACGACTAACTAAGACTGTGTGCCTTGAACCATTTAACTTTATTTACTTTGTCAGCGCCCGCGTCGTACCTATTCACTTACCCTCATGCACAGAAAATCAAAACAAATTGACACAACAAAGTGAGATTATTCAGACTCCTAATTCCTTTGTATTGACTTATAGCTTTGTCCCAAAGAGTGTTAAGTTAATAAATAAAAGGATCACGTAAAACTCAGTAAAGAAACTCGTTCGTCAGTGACAGATATACAAAGAAATAATTAATCAGTAAAATTAAGTTAGCGACACACTTGAGACGTTCTTTGCTTCATTAGCAGCTCACAATGAAGACGGACTCTAATTCTAACTCCAATTAACAAATGTGAAAGTTCTACCTTGTCACGGAAGGTCAATTAGGAAATATCAAGCCATGAAAAGTACAGCAATTAGTCTTATTTAACTTCGTCTCCGACATTAAGGAATATTTAAGTAGACATAAATTATACGGATTACTTACAGTAGGTACCTAGGTACCTACTTTTACTGATGTCATCGTTTGGGATTCATTGTAACTGAGTCGTCTGTTACAACATTTTGTTAGAATATTTATTTATTGTTTTTTTTTCAGCGTGCTCACATGGGAAGATTATCAATAAATAATCGAATTTAAATTAGGTATTTCATTTGTATTTTCAATCAATGGGGCCCGAGTGCGCGTCTCCGACACTTCACATGACCATAGGGTTGAGTCGTTCTTTGGTCAAACCAACCAACGCCATTCAACGTGGCAATGCTGCCAGTCTTCTGGGCACGTTTCCGGATGACAGCGATGCGGAAGAGTACTTCGACTCCTACAATACGACCGATGTATCTTGGCGGGCCCGAACTTTACGCAGAAGGCTGCGCAGTAAGATTCTTTAGGAACCAAATGGTGACATGAGGCGAGTGCGAGTGAGAGAACATGCGCGAAAGTTCTTAGTGCCTATGTTCAGGTCCGCCAAGTTACGTTGGTCGTATTGTACGTGTCCTTTGTTTTTGTATTTATTTGTATAGTAATTTAGTTAGTCATTTAATTTAGTATCTAGTGTCAATAATTATTTCTTAACAAAAAAAAAATATTGCACCGGGAAAAACCACGATATCTACAAAGTCAAATTAAATTAACTAGAGAACCTTCACAGGCGTGTCGTGGCGTGGGATATATCAAATGATGATATAACAAGTTTATTTAATTTGACGTCGTTTAAAAATGAAGAGAAGTCATTAACTCTGAAATTAAACCGTTCAAATATAGCATTTCAATCCTACTTATGATGAACCAACGCAGGTCGTTTGAAGGCTCTGAGTGCTCAAAATGAGTATTCGTTGTGTGACAGACTAATCTACCCGGGCCTAGCTTCCATTACCGAGCTAAACCCCTTATTATTCTAAACTAAGTATTTTGTGACATTTTCTTGATAACTAAAGCTTATAATTATAATATTACTTACTCAGTGTACTTTCTACTTAATATTTTTTTTTCTAAACACACATTTTTTTCAAATTTACGAAAATAAAATAGTTGAGTTAGGTTTTGATTTCGAGTCCTGTTAACAATTAAGCCTTTAGTATAAGAGTCGGTACAATGGTAGAAGAGAATAGGTACAGAACACACCGGTTTAAATTAATTAGGATTTAAAACAATCCGAATATTAATTTAACACCATGCCATAGCGTTAATATTCTCACGAATCTTTGTGCTAAAACGTATCTCGCTGTTAATTTATCTTTGTTAAAAACTTAATTATGGCAGCAATGAGCGTCTGTGGTACAGTATAATAAAGTAAGCAGTATTACGTCTTCCTAAAAATCCGCCGAAACCTCGCGCTTCGAAATCTCGGTGTACACCAGTATTCAAAAGTCGCGCGTGCACCTCAGTTACGTAAGGACGCGGACGGTACGAGACGCTCCCGTACATTTTATTACGTGAAATATGGCGACAAGTTTGCGACTGTATTTTCTAGTGAATGAATGTTTGAATTCATCATTATCGAAACCAGAAATATATTGTTTTAAATTACCGACTCAGTCGACTTGGTAAGCCTATAAAAATAACAGTTTTGTTTCCGTTTTTATTTATTTATGTTATGTAGGTATTTATATATTTATTGAAGCGTAGCCAGTATAACTTCCTTGACAGGTAGGTACTTAGTCAGATACTAAGTACCTACCTGTCAAGGAAGTTTCTCTCTTTTTCCTCGATCGATGTCAGATTGAAGCGGGAGAACAAAATTTAGACAAACGAGCTTGGTAAGCCTATAAAAATAACAGTTTTGTTTCCGTTTTTATTGATTTATGTTATGTAGGTATTTATATATTTATTGAAGCGTAGCCAGTATAACTTCCTTGACAGGTAGGACTTAGTATCTGAGTTTCTCTATTTTTCCTCGATCGATGTCAGATTGAAGCGGGAGAACAAAATTTAGACAAACGAGCTTGTGGATTTGTGTCTGTCACAATATATGTCATCGCGGATTTTTTTTATATAAAGGCCTGTTTATGCAGAATTTCTTTGGAAAGTATTTTATTTTTGAACCAGAATAAATGAAAAAAAACACAGAATTTCCGACTGGCTTCGGCTGATGTGCCGAGATGATTTATTTTGGCAAACAAACCTTACACCACAAGCTACCGAATTTTTGAAAAACATTTTAATGAACAGGACACACTACCTTCAACAAATCGCAAGATTTAAAAACGAATGCTCGCCCATCATTACAGTTAAACTTATAAAGTACAGTTGTAACTTACATCCCAAGAGACAGTGAGTGCTAGTGCGTGTTTATCTAAAGAGCGGCCGGCCGTAGGTAATTATTTCAAGGACACTGCCGCAACGTAATACTGTTTAGTTCATTATACTGTGCCGGTGGACATGCCGAGGCGGCGAAGACAATGGCAGTCATTGTTATTGTTTACAAAAGAGCCGCCAGCAACTTTTACTGCAGCCTTAACTGTTGTTTAGATGACATAATGTAATTTGATAACCAAAATAAACTAATTAGCGCGAATGTTTGTTAAAAGTTTTATGGATTCTGGCCGTTTCAGTAATTGAGTTGCTTGAGATTGAGGTTTTATTTTAACCGGGCTTATTTTTAACCCTCCGTTTAGGAACTGTAAGGGATCGCTTTACTTAATGAAAAAGAAGCATTTTGTATTCAATAAATTATGTTTTGTTACGTATTTTTCTTACAAACGTCTTACTGTACTGCTACAGTAAATCGTAAGATGTAATGTACGTAATTTTATTGAGACTGGTCACTTTGAAAACAATAGGAAATCTTTCTAAAATGTTTAGTTATTTAATTTAATGAATTTCCGTATTCAATAGTTCAGTTATGTTAAATCTGAACTGATTTAAAGGATATTTCTTGATTTGATTAAATTCACATAGCTGTTTGTTTAGACATAAACTCGAGCTAACGTTTTCAAAATAACTCCGGTTCCACACGAGACTCTCGGAAGATAACCAGTGACGTGGAAAATACAACACGTCTGCTAATCCTTTACAGCGTGCGCCATTAGCGCACGTCATATTTATGCTCTCCCAGCCCCAATTATATAGTTTTAACGAACTGCACACAGTTCACTGCAACTTCAACTTAATTCAAATTTGTTTAATTGTTATTGTAGAAAGTCGGGAGTGGAGACGTCTATGGTATCCCCAGCCTTAAATAAAACTTGCAAATTGTGCTCCAAAAGAGTTGAGGTTAAGGGATGAATATCTGGTGCATGTAGTTTAAATTGCGTTTCCTTTGAGTGAAGCACAAAGACGCCTGGATGCGAGGAACTTCATCTAACGGAAGACTTTGCCAACGGCCTTTTTCAGGGTACACAACTTCACGATTGGCGCAGTGCTAGCGAATCAAAAGCTGCTAAGTTAGCAACCAACTGCGAGTCCATCTTTTCTTCAACTTCATAACTCACTTCATATTAAACTTACTTTAGTTCAAGAACAAATCTTCGGGACTTGCGAATAATCTTCAACCAGCAGACCTTTTACGGCTTCTATTATTAAAATAAACCGTGTTTGCTAATAGTTTGGTGTATTAAATCTGTTGACGTTGCCAGCACAGCGAAACTAATAAGTACCTACTCTTGTTAGTTCTGTGTTGGTCCGGAGCAAATGATTCGTGCGGATAATGCTAGTTTACAGAATCAAGTAAGTAGTTATATTTCCCTTTACTATATTGTAAACATTACTTACGTACCTACTAAGTAGAAACAATCGAGTATGTTGTTGTTTCATCACAAACGGACAATATTTTTTAAGAAAGATATAAACTAAGAATAATATTTCCAGCCAGACCTAACAAAACATTGTGCTCACGTAAACTCGAGCACTATAAAATCCTCGCACACACACCAAACTAGCACCGTAATAGCGAGTAACGAGAAAAATAAAACTACGGGTTCGGAACCTATCTTAAAAAGAAGTTTCCGTCTTAGAAACCTCAAAGGCAAGACCGGAAGTTTAAAGAAAGGCAGAGGCGAGCATTTCAAATGGAAAGTTTAAACTGAAGCTCGATCGAACTGATAAAGCCTTCGATGTTTGCTCCTATAATTTTGTTAAGTCTAGTGGCTCGGATCAAACGTAAAAGATGGCGGGTAATCAGCTCTTGGCGCAGCTTTTTGAGACTGTTACGTATAACGATAACTAAATATAAGGCAACGGTAGGTACTGGTTCGATTTTAATTAAAACATCAATCGCCATGATTTCTAGGAAAAGTGATTTTTCATTTATTAGTTACGAAACCTTATTTTGTTTTAATAGCTGTTTGAAATTGATTTTTTTGTTTGGGTAGGTACTTGACATCATTTTAAGAATCGGCTAGGGATCGTTTAGAACAGACAAGTCAGTTTAAATGTATGTAGTTTGAAGACATTAAAATAGAATCCAACCTCACTTACTTACTGCGTTCACTCCCGTAGATTCTGAAATGATATTTCTTCATTTTTAAGTGAAGGGAAAGAGATTCCTCAAGAGTAAATAATACACAAAATTGCTTTCATTTTATCTATTTCAGTGTAACAAACATTATTCATTATTTTATACGTAGAATCATCTACCTACCTATTAAAGTTAGCTTTTTTTTCAGGTAATCTAAAGAGGACAAAGTTTGGGTTATCAGCGAAGTTTTACGAAGTCATTAAGGATAATGCCAACTTTGTCCGAACTATTTACATCTAAGCTATATTATTAACTAGTTACATAATTGATAATTTAAATATTACACAAATTCGCTATGGATCAACGTGAACTTATTTAAATATATGGTAAAGCTGGTACCATACAATGGCTTGCGAAGATGAAGTTTCAGCATTCGATATGGAATACCGTATAATTCAATGAATAAGAGAGTATGATGGATATTTTAGAAGCGGAGTGGTTGCGTCTACAGCGCGTGGCACGCTGTTCTTACAAACTTAATAAAATTGTACTTTTGTGAACAAATATGATTCCCAACTCAAAAATAACTAGAAGCAAAATGAAACGCGGCATTCGTAGTGACAGATATTTACGCGAATATCATGTACCTCAATGTTGAGTGAGTGAAATAGTTCTCCGAAGGTATTCCATATCTACTTCGTCACAACGCAACGCTATTACCATCTAAAATAAACAACACATTGTGCAAAACATTTTCTATTCAGCTTTAATTGTATTATTTTCTATTTCAACAAACCTCTAAATTCCCTCCGTGAGAGTTGTATATATGTTCCGTTTTTTTTTTTTTAATTCAATTCCTGTGAAGTGCTCGAAATCCATGAACGATTAAATTTTATTATTTTTTGTTGCCTGAATTGCGAGTGATAGAAATTTAAATATTTTTTCGTGCATTTATAATTTTATACGAATTGATTTCCAACGATTCAATTGCTTTGCAGAGTTATTTTGTTATGCTAGGTGATTTCCATTTTATTGTTCAGCGAAACCCCTTTAGGACATTAAATTGCCAGAGTTTTTAGATTATATTTTACATTGTGACTTAAAAATAAGATCAATTTACAATAGAAGCATAATTATTAACTTTGCGGCCCAGCAGTAAATAGCGAAAAATTTCAATAAAACAATTTCAAATTAATTCTTCTACATATTTATAATTGACAGTAAGACAGTTACTTAATAAACAGCCATTTATATCCACATTAATGCTACATTATTACAGTAAAATATAAAAAAAAAAAACAATGACGGAAGAGCATTTTAAAAAACATGAGCACAATAATTTGATTGAAGCGACATTATTTTCCTACTTATCCAAAAAGTCTTTGGAGGTGTTATTCTATACTATTCTAGGGGATTCGTTTTAGCTTGTGTATGCAATATTTACATAGTTTATAGATGTTCGCACGTAGTTTACATAGCTATATCTAGCTACCGTTACAGCTTCGCTACCGATACGTTCTCACCAAGACCATGCACACTTTTACACCTGAAAATATTTCTGTATCAAATTGGACCGGTATTCATTACTCGCCCCTGCTCCATTGTTTCGGCTTTACAAATCTATCGCAGAAAAGGAAATCGAGAATGTATCGTTAGCGGGACTATCGTTTTTAGGCCTGTACTAATTATTCGCTCAGATAATCACGAATTTATCTTTTGAATGACAGTAGTCAACATCAAAGTAAAGATGCTCGTTAAATGATTTAAAACCTGCAATAAAAAGGTTTATGGAAAAAATATGATAAGGTAATTTTTTTATAATTTTTTTTAAAGAGCAACGTTTTCCTCTTGCCAAATTAAAATCAAAATTTTAAAAGTAACATCGGCTTTTCCTGTTGACTGTTCTCCTACGATATCAATTTCGTTAAAATTCCAATTCACATCGACATCTCAAGTTAATTTTGTATTTTTTTTCCAAAATCCGTCAACTGGGTTGTGGAGGTCAGATAGACTGTCGGTTCATGAAACATTCAGCGGCACCCGGTTAGAAACTGGAGGCCGACCCCAACATAGTTGGGAAAAGGCTATAGACAGATGATGATCACAAGTTCATTTTTTCTAGCTAAAGCTCGATCCTTCGTTTTCTTATCGAGAGAGATATATTCATACGCGCCTAAAAGTGCTAAAATAATAAATAACAGCTCTCCGCACTACGGTTAGGTTAGAATATTTTCGACGTAGCGTTTGATTCATGTGCTTGTTTTCATGTAGCTGAGCGCTGCTCCCTGCAGTTAGATTTATACCCGAAGATAAATCAGCCAAATTGAAACTATACTCGTTCGGGGACTGTTTTAATCCATGTTAATTAAGTAATTATTATTATGAGAACATGGCTTTAAACCTGGTTTTGTATCGTGTCGTCTATAAGTCATTTCAGTTTTAGTTCAGAAATTATGAAACTCGACAAATTAATATTTTTTGTCCTTTTCCTGCCTTTGGCATACAAGAGTGTCAGTGATAAACTCAATTTAATTTAGAATATTCATGGCACCTTTTGAAGGGTCAATTATACAATTTCTGTGATTTTTTAGCGTTCACTCAAAAGTAGCACCTACTGAATGATAACAAAAACAATAATTTTCTCACCTTGATTCCGTATTTTCTTTACAATTCTTCGAACTTTGATCTATATGTCGTTATAAGCATCAGTTCGAAGTCCAGTTACACATTACAATATTCAAATGGGACTTAGAGCAGCTACCTGTATTTTCGTGGACAAAATGTAAAGATAGCATGTAGTACCGTTCAATAGATACCCGACGCACACTTCGATCAATGAATCACTCCAATCTTCGAAACTAAACATCAAACACTCCGTGTCTCTAAACTAGTTTTCACTAAAGAGTCAATTTCGAAGTTTCGTTTACAGTTCTCAGCAATGGCTTCCACATAAAGTAGTCTTCTAAGACCCGAGCGACGGCAGTCACTAGCACTAAGTACTTTTCTCACGTAATTTTATCGAAAGTGACATTCAACTCGCACTTCTAAGGTCCCCAAATATCAATTTTAAAGGTTAAGTCTTCACACCCTAAGCACTGACACTAATTTCATCGTATTTCAAAGTCTTAGCACTGACAGGCTCAGCACGCAGTATAAAAAGGCCCTGGTGATGCTGATGGTGTTGGCGGCGGCGGAAGCGGCCGGCGCGGGCGTGGGCGGGCCCAGCCGCGTGTTGGCGCGCACCACCTGCGATCTCCAGCGGATGGTGTAGAGTGGCTGCTGCCGGGATAGTGCTACTAACCTATGGGGGAAAGGAAGTGTTCATTTTAGTTTTTCAGATGGCGGATATTGAAGATCATAACCTAGCAAAGTCTACTAACTAATAAATTGGTTGCTTACTAATACATGGCCAAGTTATTTCTTAAACGCTTTTAGCTTTTCAAAGCTTTCTATATAGCGATATATTGGCTATACAGCGGTGTAAAATTTAGAGAAACACGCATTTTATAGCCAGCAGCGTAACGTATAGGATGTACTAAGTTTTAGACTGCAGTGGCACGCTTTTTCTATTGGCCATTATCAAAAGCCCGAAGTGCACGCGTTGTACTCGAAAAAAGTGTGGTCGAAATCAAACCGTCCAACACGAAAGGCTGCAGAGGGCGCTTAAAAACTTTATTTACAATCCCACCTGCGTCCACCAAAAAGAACGATTTGTGTCGACCTGCCGATTCATCGACAAAGGTGTGTTTTCACACATCATTATTCAGGATTTACGAGTGAAAATGTCATTTCGGAAACACGCCACGTACCCTCTTACGGCTTCTTCTAATATGCACAAAGAAAAAGATCTCTGTACCGAAAAAGTAGCTAAATAAAAGCATGCGCTCTTACGTATTTGGCACGTCGGTTGGTGTATTAAAGCCGAGGCCATTCATAAATAATTTATCGTGGCGTTTTCTTTCTTTTGGAAATTGTTTAGACCATGCTAAAAGCTCAGCGAAGATTTCTTTTGACTTCGAAGCGAACTAGCAACGTGGGCTGTTTACGCTTGCCGAATATGAATCGAGTAAACTCCAGTAATCTGCATCGATTTGTTAGGATTGTACAAGCATCGGTTTAGTATCAAAAACACTTGTTTCCGCACCAAAAACATAGCATGCATCATAGAGATTTACGGTGTGAATACACAATTTAGGTGCGCTGTTTTGATTAGCCGGACAATTGATCTCGTCAACGCTGGGGCCTGTGTGCCATCATACGTGTTGAATTAATACATACCTAATGACGACGGTATTAAGCCGCCAGGGCAGCGTGTAGGTGTGGTTCTTGTGTCGCGCACAGAACGTGTACAGCAGCTCGCCGGCCGCCGCCGCCAGCCCTGCGCCCGCGCCCCCGCCGGGCCCCACGCCTGCACCCCCGGGCCCCGCCCATTCGTGCAGCGTGATGTTCCACGAGCCGCATGACTTGTCCTACCACAACATTTTTATGGAATACCACGCATAGCTGAAGCCGTAACAGCAAACATTCGCCCGAATTTACAGAGGGTTCTGATTTTCTAAAGCCACATATTTGTCATTGTTTTGCGCTGATTGTGATACGTGCGTCATCAGTAGTTTGAGTGGTATTTTGGGCTTACAGAGACACGTAACTTCAGCTAAATGAGACACAGTTCAGATAAGAAACCAACCTTTACTAAAAATGGAGCTTTTCTGCTCTGTAAATAAAATACCTTTATGAAATGAATTGAGTTTCTACCACTAGAAAATCCACAAGAATAAATTGAAGTCGAGAAGATGAGTAAAATAAAAAGAACTCAACAGCTTTTTACCGTGGCTTACCTGTTCAGACGTGATGTCAATGAACAACTGCCGCTCAACGTTGGAGTCTAATACCCAAGTGCATTGTTGATAGAAAAACTCGTTCAGACTGCCCGTAACCGACACGTTCCTCGAAGATATTTCACCTAAAGAGAGGAAAACAAAATGAAGTCCTTAAGAAGGGAAAAATAAAACATTTAAAGGCGACAGTGAGACATCTACCTACGTGGGCAATAATGCGACGTTAAGGCAGCGCGAGTCGCCACAATAGCGATGTTGTAATTGGAACTTTACGATCTTGTTCAAGGTTTTTCGATTCAGTGTTGCCCTAACCGGCGTGAAACTGGGTCGTGGCACGTAATGTTCTCGGACGCGCCCCGCCGCGCCACCGAGAACAATATCGGACGCGTTTTTCCAAACGTCTGAGACGCGCCTCGAATGTCAAATAGAACTGTTTTTCGCTTTATGTGATTGGGGTCTATGGAGTTCATCGGAGATAAATTGCCGATTATTTGCCCCTTTTATTGAGATGCCTTTATCGAATTATCCGAGGATCGTTTCTGCGTAATAGCCGCAGTGTACACAGGTGTACGCGACTGACGTCATGACGCTATGCTTACCGGAGTGAGTGGTGTATGTGCGCTGACCGCACATGGCGTCGTCGTTGAAACTGTATGCGGCCGCGTAATCAAAACCGCGGCTCGCGTATGTATAATGCGCCACCGAGTACTCCAACCGAACACTCGTCCAACTCCGCACCACGACCGGCAACCACGCCGCCTGTGACAAATAACAATTACGTAAATTAAAATTTACAGTCACCGCAAAAGCTGAAATGAGGAAAAAAATACAATTTACAACAATAGAGATAAATCTTATCTCCACAATATTTTATTTGGTAAAGTTATTAACTACATTTACTCGTAGCCAGTAAAAAAGTAAATATTTTCTTTAGATTCGTGGCAAGAACATAAAAACAGGATTCCGATCGGATACGCACCGTCATCATAACTGTACGTAGGTACGTGTACAGCGTATTGACAAATTCAGCGTGCAGAGGTCTACGCAAACGCTACGCAATAGCCATACGTCGGCCGCTACTAAGTAATTGAATTTTCAGGGGCGAGTCTCTGAGCTGTCGCCCCGAGCCGCGTCGTCGGCTACCCACTAATAACAGGGGCGGACGTATGACATGCCGCCAGTTAGCCCATGTTTTATGAGTACCGGGACGTGGTCCGCTACGCTGCCACCCGTTTTAGATACGGCCCAGAGTCGATTTTGGAACAATGTCAGCTCGTAACAATTTGGCGCGAATGGCGTCAAGCCACGACGGGGGTAAAGTACTGTTAATAATTAAATTAAGCGCGCGTTTCACGATAAAAGATTAACAAGACAATGGATCATATCTCTTCGTTTTGTTACAAGCGCCCGTCAAATGTAAACACATCAATATAAATTGAACATAAATATACCGGAAGCAAACCACCTTACTGTGTTGAATAACAATGTGCAATATCATCTAAATTTTCATTCGGGTATTGCTAAAACAATTTGTCCTGAATAAATATTTTACGTGATACAGTATTTGATCGCTTCGAATTTATTTACGTTAGGTACATTGATTTAACGACAGAGAAAGAAGAGGAGCAGTGGTGGCACAGTGTTAACGGCCGTGACTTACGAGTTATATACAGGTCGTAGGTTCGAACCCAGATCCGCGCTTTACTTTGCGTAAGTTATTTCATCGGTGAAGGAAAAATTCGACAACATGTGACATCTACTAACCCGTACTGGGCCCGTGTGGTGGATTACGGTCCACTCCCTCTCACCGAGAGGAAGCCTGTCTCCCAACAGTGGGAACATTAAAGACTAATTATGACATTGATTTTTACCTATTGAAATAATATAACGACGCGACGCTTATTAGTTTAGGCTAAAAACTCAATTTGGGAGAGTAAATACAGCCTAAAGTTAGAACTGTTAAAGCTCAGTCGTAATCTCAAAGAAAGTAAACTAATCTGACCCTGAAAGAGTACTAAACATGGCAAATAAATTATGAAGCAGGATATTTGCTCTTATGTAGGAGTCCCTATACGCTCGGGTGGTCGTTCTACGCTTTATTGCTGTTACATACTTAATAGTAACCCTCTTACTTAATTATGCGGCGGGCACCGCAAGAGGGCGCGCGCGGCGTCGCGGCGAGAGGGTTGCGCGTCCTTGCCCGTGTTAGCATAAGGTCCCAGTAACACGATTAATTTATTTGCTGACGTATATTCAGAGCTCGCAATAATTAGATCATGCATTTCGGTTCCTGTTTGACAAAGAGCCAGTGTTTATTCAACTTGAAATTGAAAAGTATAATTCACCAAACAAGGCCTTGTGGCTAAAAAACAACAGCCGCACGGTTCGATCGATCTGGCTGCGGTTGGTCCGTGGCTGGATGACCATCTTTACATGCCAAGACCCCTCCGTGCCTCGGAAAGCACGTTAAGTCGTTGGTCCCGGCTGTCATTCGTGGATCTTTCACAGTCGTTGTGGGTCGTCAGAAGCCCGAAAGTCTGACAACCAGTCTTACCAAGGGGCATCGTATTACCCAATAACTGGGTTGTAGAGCTCAAATAGGCGGTCGCTCCATGTAAAATACTGGTATTCAGCTGCATCCGGTTATACTGGAAGCCGACTCCAACATAGTTGGGAAAAGGCTAGGCAGATGATGAATTCACCAAACAAATGTAAGCATTTGTTAATTCAGTAACGCTACTGTATATGATGTATCGGTTCCCTGATTTTTCCTGTCGATTACCCTCAATGTTTCCCTTAATATTTCAAGCAATTAACGTCAATTTTCTTGTCAATGGTTTCCGAATATTTTATTCGCTCAGATAGCTGTAATGAACGTCGATTCCAATGACTGTCACGTCGAGTACTGTTATTTTTTGAATTGCAAATAAGGGGTGCTACGTCATAAAGTTATAGGTTCTTCATTAAATCACCTCATCTTGTATTCCAAGTGGGACAGGAATTGAGTTGAGTATTTCAGGCATTTTTAGTGTTCTTCACCTGGAAAATTGGAATACTTATGGGTGAACCGTGACTGCTTATATCAAAGGTTCTTCTTGTGGGTGGAGATGAGTGATGGTCACAGAGATTGGATTATTATCATACTTAAATTTTTCATAAAAAACACATTTCTTATATTAACTAGCTTTTGCCCGCGGCCTCGCCCGCAGGGTGGTCGGAAATTATCCCACGGGAACGTACTACCGGTATAAAAAGTATTATATATGTTAATCCAGGTTACTTACATCAAAATCTGTTTAGCCGTTTTTGCGTGATTGAGTAACAAACATCCAAACATACAAACTTTCACATTTAGAATATTAGGTAGGATCAAAGTTGTCATTTCAGCAAAATGAATCTTACCTGAAAGTCCCCACAGAGACAGGACAGGTGCGTGCCATCACCAGCTACCAGGGCAACATGGTCGTGGTAGTAGAGTGCCGTGTTCGACCTGCACTCGCACCCCGCGTCCCCGCATGCGGTGCGGCACCCCCCCGCGCCCGCTGTGCCGGTCGGCTCCGCGCTCCACATTCTCTCCAGACGCTGGATCTAAGGAGAATCATGACTGTTGTAGATGAATCAACAAACAAATCATGCAACATAGGTGAAAATGGGGTACATTTATCCAATTCGATGGTGTGCTTATAGATAACTTCCTAAAGCTTTAGTTTCCTAGGAAAGCGGTTCCATCATATTATATCGGCCGTCATGCAAATCTGTCATTTTCACCAGTATTTGACATTATGCCATACCCCACTGCCCAAAGATTTAAATCACTAGATTTACCCTCACCGTACTTAGTCACAAGAAAAAGTACCCATATAATAAGAGTGGGCTGATAAAAAAGAAAACATTTATCACATTAGAATGTTGCGGATTAAACTTATAAACAATATTTTATAATATTTGTACCTACAATTTGCCAGGCAATTGCTGAAGAAAGAATTGTATTTTGCTTCACAATAATAGAGTACGAATTAAAAAAATATATGTGACACATATTGGTCTACATATTGGTAAATAAAATGTCAAAGCCACAAAGCAACTGATGATCGATGTAGTCTAACCACGACAACAAAGTCTCTTTGTAGCAATTTTGTCCACGAAACGTAACTCTGGTCAGGACCTATCAAAGTTATTCGCCATTTATCAATCCAGCTGTCAGCTGTGCAACATTTGTCCCTACGTAGGTAGGATAGGCTTGTAGTTCGTAGAAGCTTTATGAGGTTTATAGATAGATTCCGTGGTGATAAAATTACCCAGTTTTTAAGTTTTGTAGTGCTTGCGACTGACCAGGGAAGTAATTGCGTAACACACAACAGTAACAATGGCTTTCATTTTGACAGTTCAACAACATTCATCGCGTTATTTACGTTGCTGAGCAGAATTTTTTTTCGAACATAATGATTCAATGGATTAGCAATATCTTTCAAAATGATTCAAATACAGTGTGAGTCTTCATAATGTGTACATAACGAAATGAGGGAAACATAGCTTAATTTTATCGACGGAAAAAATATTTGAAAAAATAAAAAAATATTTAAAGGATCTTTACCTGCTAAAGTATGGTGATTGCAAGGCCTTTCTTTAACAGTTGATAGGAAATGTTGTAATTGAGTTATAAACATGGTATTTTTACGTTTAGAAATCTGATACAATGGAGAATAATTTAAAGTAATCAAAAAGGGTAGGTAATTGGGGTTTTTATTAAATAATTTTACAATTATTGTAAAAAATTATCGAAAAATATCAGATTTTTGTTAAAAAAAAAACATAATTCTCAATTGAAGGGCGATTGTTTACACAGGGGTCGCAGCAGCGAAAAAGAATTTAAAAAATGCTACAATTTTTTATTTTTTTTTATTTTTTTAAATATTTTTTCCGTCTATAAAATTAAGCTTAGTTTCCCTCATTTCGATATGTGCACATTATGAAGACTCACACTGTATTAGCCAGAGTCACTGCCCACGGTGCACCTAACATACTAAAGCATCGGTAATGCTAATTTGGATAGTCAGATTAGTCAGTCCACTTACTTCAATAGTCACGCTCTGGTTCGCAGCAGGTATGAACCGATGCGTGCAGAGCAGTCGCTCCTCGATATTCCAAAAGATGTGGTGGTGTGAGGGTGCTGACACTCCTCCGTGAGCTGGAGACGAGAGCCCGTAGTGTGTCGCTGCACATGTGGCATCAGGAGATGCAGTTCCTTCGTGTTGTTCTATATAAAAAGGCATATTGTCATATTATTGAGTCATTAACCAATTAGGTCCAGTTGTATCGGTCTTGACTTACGATCGTGAGTTCGAACCCAGGCAGGCACTTTACTTTGTGTATTTAATTTTATGACCACTGCTCTCAAAACGGTGAAGGAAAACATCGTGAAGAAACCGGCATGTCGAAGAACCAAAAATTCGAAGACATGCGGCAACCACCAACCCGCACTGGGCGTTCGTGGTGGATTATGGCCCACTCCTGTACGAGTTGAGGCCTGTGTAATATCAGTGGGAACGTTATAGGCTGATTATAATGACCTATTAGACAAGTAAAAGCAAGATGTAGTTTTACCAAGATTAGAAGTGCTTCCTTCCATTTATTGACCGATTACAATCTGACACAATACCTACAAAATAAAAGCAAATGATGTTTTAATACCACGTATGAAATCGCTTACAATTACATTATTTTTATTCAAGCAAGCGGAAATAATGTGGCAATATATTTTCCATACGTCATGTTTTTCCTCTCACCAGTCATTGTGTATGTCGCATACATATAGAAGACACTTCACATAAACATTCACATTACCCTTAGTAAGCATCAGTAGGATTTAGCCTCTGAATATTATTTTGTCTGGCCTTTTTCTTTTTCACTTTCCATAAGTCATCAAATATCATTGTTTATGTCTTGTTGTGGAAGCGAAAATATTATTTTCCTTTCATGTTTTCCTTCTAATATTTCTAGTCATGAGGGCTATGCTTGGAGTTTCCCTGCGTGATCGAATCAGGAATGAGGAGATCCGCAGGAGAACCAAGGTAACCGACATAGCCCGAAGAATTGCCAAACTTAAGTGGCAGTGGGCAGGGCACATTGCTCGCAGAACAGATGGCCGATGGGGCCGAAAGGTTCTGGAGTGGCGACCGCGTACCGGAAGACGTAGCGTTGGAAGGCCTCCCACAAGGTGGACCGACGACCTTGTGAAGGCCGCAGGAACCCGTTGGATGCGAGAACCACAGAACCGGTCGAAGTGGAAGTGCTTGAGGGAGACCTATGTCCAGCAGTCGTCTTTCGGCTGAAATGATGAATGATGATTTCTAGTCATATCTAGTGTCGTTTACTCACCATCATGAAAAGCAAAGGCTCCATCAACAAACTCTTCTTCGTCTGGAGTTTGTTGGGTCGCTCTTCGGACTAGTATTGTCAAGTTAGCACCTTTGGACGTTACTGCTTGACGTATGAGGAACCGGCCTGAGGGATCCCGGGCCTCCCTCACGGCTGGTCCACATACTCTGAGGAGAGCTCGGTCCCCACGCTCAGACCTGTCTCTTTCCCCTCTTCCACCAAATTCGTGAAGACCTTCTAAGATCTCAATATGAGATCGACAGCTTTGTAACCTGGTTTGAGAGAAGTCAGTTTTAATTAAAGTATTCGAAAAGCTATACGATAGGAAAAACAAGTACACAAAGAAGCAGTATTATTTGAGATTATTCGGTTTAATTTTAAATGATTCAATTATAAATAAACCACGAGTCAAAACACCAAAATTTGAGATCAGTGACATCTATCGGATTATATCAGCACGACTGAGCCTAACTATCTGCAGCGATGGACCAAACAGAAAATATAACCATTAGACGTGCGCGAGCGCACTCAGTTACGAACCTAGATGAGAGTTTAAACAATCACACACTAGATGGCACCATGCATAGCGTTCCTGATATATCGGAGGATGAAGATGTCAATATAATTACCGAACTGAAAAAACAGATTGATGGCCTTACTACTAAACTATTGAGTGCCAATAATGAAATAGACACATTAATACTAGAAAATGAGACGCTAAAAAAGACGAATGAAAATCTAATCCGCAAAAATTCTATGTATAAACAAATTGTATCTAGTCCAAGTCAATCCCCTCTCAAAACCCCTAGAAAATTCGCAAAGCAGACAAAAGAACCTTGCAATAACAAGCAAACCCAAACGGAGTCTGCAATATTGAATAAAAGCAATGAAAAAGTAGATCAACAAACTGGAATGTCGGGCTGTAGTGCACAACATTCCAGTGCACAGATGGAGCCACCGGTCAAGTCTAAAGAGGAAACTAAATCTAATAAGATGTCTTTTTCGCAGACCGTAGCTAAAAATAATCTCTGTATAATTAGTGCAAATAAA
Source organism: Oligia fasciuncula (assembly GCA_963082905.1). Lineage (NCBI taxonomy): Eukaryota > Metazoa > Arthropoda > Insecta > Lepidoptera > Noctuidae > Oligia > Oligia fasciuncula. The sequence goes on from OY720387.1 coordinate 15,514,915, forward strand.
AGCAACAACATATTGGCCTTAGCAGAAGAATACTTCCTTGGAAACTACCACATATGTCACTATCTAACACCAAATGTTGGAATAAAAGCTCTCATGAAGGATATACAAACGAAACTGTCAAACTTTACATTGAATGACTTTTGCGTAATCATGGTGGGTGAGGAAGACTTTCTAAAGACAAATAACTATTATGACATAATAACTGACATTCGATATATACTACAGGACATGAAAAATACTAATATTATAATTACATTACCAACATTCAAATCTAATTACTATTATAATTACAATAATCTTTACAACGCAAGACTGGAAGCATTCAATGGTATGCTATATATGGACATTATTACCCATGAACATGCCTATCATTTAGACTCTAATTTGAATTTAAGTTATCATCATACTTTATATACACGCTCTGGAGCCCTAAATAATCAAGGTATGAAGGTTGTATTTAATGACCTATTTGACTTGATATTCGCAATCAAACAAGAGAATATAAGAAGTGTAAAGGAAAAACTGTTAGATGAAGAGCTCCCAGAATCTGAATCTCTTTTTCGCCCATAAATATCTAAACATTCTTCACCAAAATATTGCTGGGCTGAGGACAAAGTCGCATATATTAACAGTTTCTTTACAGGAATTATTAGATAAAAAATCAAACGTAGATGTTATTTGCCTCACTGAGCACTTCATGATGTCTGGGCATGAAGACATCTGTTTCATTCCCAACTATAACTTGGTATCATGTTACTCTAGAACTAATTCAAAAAGAGGCGGGTCTTGTATTTTTGTCAAAAAAGGACTTAATTGCAAAGAAATATCAACACTGACAAGTATTTCAGTCTGTTCAGCGTTTGAGTGTTGTGCTATTGAGCTGACAGACTACAAAATTGTTATTGCCTGTGTGTATAGAGTACCCTTAGCTAGTAACATTGATATATTTTTTGATAGACTGAACAGGATCCTAATTTTGCTTTATAAACATTATCATAAACATAATATAGTAATAGCTGGGGACTTTAATATTAATGTTCTAAATAAGAATAAGTTAACAAACGAATTTGAATGTTTACTACTAAATTACAATTTGAAATTACAATTTAAGGAACCTACCAGACATATAAGCAAAACATGTATTGACAATTTTGCCCACAACTTGGGGAAAAAATGTAAGTCAGAAGTAATAGACCTAGCACTGTCTGACCACACCGCTCAATTGCTAAGATGTCAAGTAAGAAATATATGTATAATTAAAAACTGGAAAATCAGGAGACGGGATTTTTCTAAGGAAAATCAGGCAAAATTTAAATACTATTTGGGCCAAATGACATTTGCAGATATGTACAGTACTTGTGATCCAAACATAGCATATAATATGTTCATTGATACATTTAAATTGTTTTACGACCTTTGTTTTCCGTACAAAACGGTTACTATACACATCCACAAAAAACTTAAGTGGGTTTCACGGGGTATTAAGACTTGTAGTGCTAAGAAACGTGAACTACTGTGGAAATATAGAAAAAACCCAAGTGTAGACAACAAATCAAAATTGAGGCAATACACCAAAAGACTAAAAAAGATTGTAGTTCTGACCCAACGAGCGCAAAACAATTACAAGATTATAAATTCAAATAATAAAGCAAAAGCTGTATGGCAAACTATTAACGCTACAAAGCAAAACAAACCAAGAGAATCTATCCCTTGTATTAAAGTGAATAATAATATCGTGACAAATCCATATGACATATCAAATGCATTTAACGATTATTTTGTAGATAAGATAACACCCACTAATACTATGCACAAAGATCACCATAAGCAATTCCTAACATCTAGACTCAACTCGATGTTTATGAAACCTTGTATGCCAGAAGATGTAAAACAAATCATAAAAGGGTTAAAAAACACGAATAGTGTAGGTTATGACGATATCTGCACTAAAGTCATTAAGCTAGTATCAGAGTGTATCGCGCAACCTCTGAGTTACATTCTGAACCTGTCTATTGAAACTGGTGTATACCCTGAAAAGTTGAAAGTTGGAATTATTAAACCGATTCATAAAAAAGAGAGTAAAGAAAGCATGAATAATTATAGACCTGTTGCCCTACTGTCAATCGTCTCAAAAATTTTTGAAAAATATATATATGATGAACTTGTTGATTATTTTGAAACCCATAACATTTTAGCTAAGGAACAAAAAGGATTTAGAAAGAACAAAAGTATTAACCTTGCTATATATGAATTTTTGGAAATCATAACGTCCAATGTCGACAGGCGAATACCGATCTGCGGCATCTTTATGGACATGACACAAGCTTTTGATCACGTGGTACATGACATTTTATTATATAAGCTTGAGACTTATGGCATAAGAGGCAGCATCTTAAAATTAATGGAAACTTACCTCAAAAACCGCACTCAGTATACACAAATTAATAGACTTAATGTTAGAACTAAGATGGAGGAGACATACCTATCGAAGGGACGTAAAATTCAATATGGTGTCCCTCAAGGAGGTATATTAAGTTCTCTACTCTTTATAATTTACATTAATGACTTGCCAAACGCGAATTCAAACCCAATGACACTCTTTGCTGACGACAGCACTGTTGCAATTAAGTGTAATGACAGAATATCATATGAACAGGATATAAGCAGTAGCCTAAATGAAATCATCCAATGGCTAGACAGCAATAATCTGAAAGCAAACATTGCAAAAACTAAAATAATCCATTTTAATCAGCGTATGAATGCAATTATGCCTCAGATTAACTATAAGGGTGAGCCTGTATCTGAAGTGCAAATAACAAAATTTCTTGGTCTTACGGTGGATAACAAACTAAAATGGAAATCCCAGATTGAAACATTAAACAAAAGAATTAATAAATCAGTATATGCGCTACATGAGTTAAAGCATATTGCAAGTATTAATACATTATTAACTGCATATCATGGTTTGGTTGCTTCAGTTCTGAGGTTTGGTGTGATCTTTTGGGGAAATTCGACTGATGTTGATTTAATTTTTAAAGCACAAAAACGGTGCATAAGGGCTATGTTTGGACTTCAAATGATCGAAACCTGTAAACCGTTTTTCCAGGAGTACAAAATTTTAACTCTCCCAAGCCTTTATATATATGAAGTCTCAGTATTTGTTAAGACCAATAAAGAATTATTTACATTAGCCTCAGAAGTAAATAATAGACAACAACGTGACGCCTTTCGCCTCTGTGTCCGCAGAACAAATACTGCTTTAATGTACAAAAGTGTGTTTCATATGGCTCCTGTAATTTTCAATAAATTACCTAAAGAAATAAGGGCAATGAATACTGCCTTATTTAAGAAAACTCTAAAGAGCCTTTTAGGTAATAAATGTTACTATAACTTGAACGAATTCTTAAACGATAATTTGTCATAACTTATGACCTCACAGTGACATCAAGTAATAACATTTTGTGACTATGCATGTATCTTTAAAGATTGTAATAATACCAGGAATGACATTAAAAAACTTTAAATATTACTAATATTAAATCAATAATCTGTATGACATTGCATTAATTTCGTATCTTATAATATTTTATGATTCTATTATTTGTTGACTGAATTTTATAATTTAATTTTATGATTGTATACCTACATTTTGCATGCCTTACGGTAGAAGCACTTGGAACATGTACATTTTTATAACACCATTTATTTTTATAACAGTGTTTTCTGCAAAAATAAATGATTTGATTTGATTTGATTTGAAGTAGGCACAGTGGGGCTTTTCAAACAAAGAAGGGACAAAGAAATCCTAATTGGATGCGTTTACGTAAGAGAAATTAATAAGGAAAACCTTCAACAAAAACATTTATTGAACATCCGAAATTAAATTCCCGAATCATACATTTATGATTTCGTAGGGCGGGTCTATCAATCAATAATTGCACCCCGGGGAGTTGGCGGCCCAAACAAACCGTTGCTACAGAATTGGGACTTACGATAGATACTGGGGCGCCATTCAATAGGCTATTTGACTGGTGTCTGACAAACATCTCAGATTATTTAATGGTGTCTAACGAGCCCACAAAAACCTATTACTTCAAATTGCATAATGTATTTCTTTTAGAAAATAGTAAATAAAAATGTACTGTTTAAATAAGCCGCCAAAACGCTATCTTTAACAAAATGGCGTCGTGACGTCAAAATACACGTAAACAAACGTTGAAACGGTCGAGATACTAGACAAAAGTCATCTGTTCTGTCAACGATAGACAGAAATTGACTATATCATGACGTCATCATAAGTTCAGCCAATCCAGACCGTTTTCAATTACGTGGCGCCAGATTTAAAAAGATGAAGTTGTTTCGGGATTTTTTTAATAAATAATACATTGTTTTGTAGTAAAATTAATGCAAATCGATTTTAAAAGCGATAATCTATACGAGTGTCAATAATTATGACCTTATTTTTTACATTGTCAAATAGCCTATTGTCTTGGAGAAAATACCTACAAGTACAACATGATTCACGGTTTAGAATGATGTAATAGCTCGGTGCATTTTATTCAGTGATGTAAATCAATGCTGGCTAGGCATTTACGAAACGGAAACATGGTCTGACCCGGTGAACCGGAGAAAATACGAATGCTGAATTAAATTTACCTTAGTTTTAGATTCTAACGAGTCTGTTAATCAGTACTTCGTTCTCATGCTCTTTTGTAACTCCACAAGATTTTAATTAAGGGGCATGTGTGTGAGTGCGCTTATTTAAAATTCCGGTATTTTGAGTCTCCTTTAATGAGTACCGCGCTATCACAAGCAAGGGAGGTCGAAATACATTTACAAAATATATGGATAGTAATATAAATTCATCCAAATTCCTTCCGCTCTATTAAACTGATAGAGGGCCAACACCATCAGCATTAGAACTTGCCCTAACTGTAATAGGGGACATAAAGGAGGAGCAAACTCCTTAACTTGTCGAGCACTTACCTTAAATTATAATTAAATAGTGATACTTGGACGACATCGGTGGGCGCTCCGAGTAGGTGTATGACACACTGGGAGCGCCACGGGCCCGCTCGGGAGTCGAAGTGTCCGGAGCGCGCGCCGCCCGGGCCGTAGCCCCGTACAGTGGCGCCACAACCCATCCGCGCTCCGCTCCCTCCGGACACTTCATTTGTCATTCCGCTACTATCTACTGGTATCCTATCCGCTAAGAAAAAAATGAAAAAACATAATTTGTAGACATGCTTCGTAAATGTAAAGAAGCATAACGTCTAGTGTAGTTTCTGTTCTGTTTCGGTATACAAAGGATAAGTTTCATTCTTCTATGACAACATAATTTATTTTGCAAATGGAAAAACCGGGTAATACGAGAACAGAAATAAAACATAAAAATGACGAGCAGAATTTAACTAGCCAGCACAATTGTTAGGACCAACGAATGGAAAAAGCTTATTGCGGCTTTTATTATTCAATGGACAACAAATGCATTTTTTAAATTCAGTGTTGTAGCTGAGTTTTATTATTCTAATAACCCTTTCTTTCAGTTGAAATTTATGGACTTACTGCGGAGGTAATGCAGTATGCTTTTCATGGTAATTTAAAAGGAGCTACTATAGGTGTAAGTACATGGTGGCAGAGACTTCGACGCGTAACCTGTTACCATGGATACAGTACTTGATACTGCACATTCGTGACTAACATTTTTTGTCGGTTATTTAAAAATAAATGCTGTTCCATACATTTTGACCGTGTAGGTATTGCACTTTTCAATGAAACAGCTTTTTTTGACAATCGACGAAAACTTTCTACGCTAAGTCACACTGTGTATTATACCACTTTTGCTGGCAGACGTAAATAATGTTGCTGTCTAAAAGTTTAAGCTGCTATTCCAATCGTTATCTCAGTGTGTTAAGCTCCGTATTCATGGAAAACAAAAGTTGCACAACATTATTTAAACACCACGTTTTTTCGTAGGTATTTATGGTAAACTTTTGTTGAGCAACAGTTGATCAACATTGTTGATGAGCTACGAAAAAGTTACTGGAAACAAAGTTTATATCAATATGTCTTGTCCACATACCAGTCTGCATTAAAATGTTGCCCGAGAAATTAGTTTTGTTCTCTGTATCTAATCTTCTTCTTAGCGTGTCGATAGCAATCTAAATATACTCGGCCCAGAATTCGGCCACTTGTTTGGCTCCTCCACCAGCGTCCATCAGCTCCTGCAACGTGCAGCTGACAGGACACGCAGGACACGACATTAAGTGTCCCATCGTTTGTGGAACAGCACCACATTTACACTCCAAGGCGGAGTCGTCTATGAATCTCCACCTGAACAGGTTTTCCTTGCTTCGGCCAACCTGGGTCCGGAGTCTGTTTAAAGACTTCCATGTTACCCAAGGTAGCTCATGTCCAGGTGGGAGGTCTTCAGCGGGTGGGACGAACGGTCCGGGTAAGGAAGCACTGTCTCGCCACAGCCTCAGTCTCTCTTGTGATGGTTCACCATTGAGTGGAACGACACACTTTAGAAAACTGTTTCGGCTTTTCAGCCTTTGTGGCACAAGGATGTTGTCGTGCAAAGGGTGTCGTGTGTCGGAGACCATTTTGGCTCTTTCGCTGGAGCTTGCCACCGCTCTGCGAACCACTGGTGGCGCTATTCCTGCTAGTGGATACAGCATTTGTACCGGGGTTGGTTTTAGGCAGCCAGTGATGATCGCCAACGTTTCATTCAAAGCTGTATCCACCTTATATATACCTGTATCCTGTATATCTGTATACCTGTATCCACCTTGAATCTGTATCTAATGTATTCCACACTACTGCCATGTTTATAAACTGGTTGCAAACACGTCCACACACCCCAACAATTGATATTGATAAACAGATGTTGACACTCGTTGAGCGAGATCTTGTCAACATACCGTGATCAACTCACAATAACACGCAATGTTGCCAGCAACATGTAAACAGCAACTCAGCAACATGTTGATTAAACTTTGTTTATAAACAAATGTTTACTATGAATACGGGGCTTAACTTGCAACATATTTTCATACAGTTTGAGTATGCGACATTTTTTAAACACAAAATGATGTTGCTGCAACAATATTGCATAACTTTGAATAAGGGTTATATTTACCATGTTGTATATGATGAGTCAGCGCAGCCAGGGGTGGAGAGGCAGGAACCACGGTGGGCGGCGAGCCACTGCTGTCGATCCCCTCAATAAACTCGAGCTTGGCTATAAATCCGTTGTAGTCGTACGGCGGTACTAATGGCCCGGAACTGAATACAGGTAGCGTCATGTTACGAAAGCTTCGTATATGTATGTACAAGAATAAAGAAATAGTTTTGTTCTGGATGGTTGAATGTAAGGACTGTTTGTAGTTTTATGGCTATGTTTTTATTAAGACAGTATTATAAATAAGGTTCATCAGTTAGATCAGCTTTTCTGTACATGGCGTGACCGGGTTTTCGAGACCAAATTTTATTTTGCTAGTCATTAGAGATCTCACGAAAGAAAAAAAAATGTATGTGACGCTGTCGCTGGATACAGTGAACAGGACTACACAAGGTCGAACCAAATCAGCTAGCGAAACTCCGCAGACGTTATAGGTATCGATATCTTAACATGATGACTCAAACATAAAAAAAAAAAATTTTTTTGGGTCTACGACCTTATTAGTGTAGTTACTTAAATTTTTTTTTTGTGTGAACTTTACAGAAGTGATAGGTATCATAGTTTAAACACGATAAAACAAAAAAAAACAGATTTTCGCAAATCATAAGTACTTCAAATAACTACACGAGCAGTGGTCGTTGACCCCAAAAATAAATATCATCAGATCTTTTTAGGGTTCCGTACCCAAAGGGTAAAAGGGACCCTATTACTACGACTCCGCTGTCCGTCTGTCCGTCTGTCACCAGGCTGTATCTCATGAACCTTGATAGTTAGACAGTTGGAATTTTTACAGATGATGTATTTCTGTTGCCGCTATAACAACAAATAAAAACAGAAATAAAATAAATATTTAAGGGGGGCTCCCATACAACAAACTTTTTTTTTCGGAGTTTTTGCCTTGTAGTATTTATTTTTCATCTTGTTTAGATATCGATGGACTTATCACGTTTGTAGAGTTTCGCTAACTAATGTAATATGACCCTGTTTATTCATAAGATTGATCAATAATGAAAAATCTTAACGACTTTTTCATATTTTGTAACATAATACAATCGTTCTCCTTTATGCTTCATATTTTTAATATTTCATGACCGTTGATCTATCTCTGGCTTAGAGTAAGTAAGCTATAGAGCACCGGGTAGCATGGCCACACATGAGACAAAAAACTAACTTAAATAACATTGGCTACTTATGTAGCTGAATTGGAAAGACGGGCACGCACTGAGAGACGGAAATAGTATAGCTTTATCCTTTTCTGTTACTTATAATAACTCAATACTTTATCCCTTTCTTGTGGAAATGAAATGGCGCTACCCGCCGTCTATACTTTTCTTTGTCTAAGATCTCTGGGTATTCAGTTTAGTGTAAAACACGATTTGCAAAATACTTCTTAGGTTTATGTGCGTCAGCCATTCAATAGCATAATGTCGTGTGTGTGGGGGACTTGTGTAAGGTTTAATTTAATCTTGGATGTCGAGACTAATATAAAATGTTTAACGAGAAACGAATTAGTGCTTAGAGATCTCGTGTTGAGTTATGAATAAACCTTTTGATGTACCTTAAAAAGTACCTTTTGGTAATAGTAACCAGGAAATTATGTTTGAGTCAAAAAAAAGGAATGAAAGATTGACTATTCTAAATGGTCTTTTGAAGGTTACCTTGATGGTTGTTGTAACGGGACTTTAAAGGTTTTTAGTGATTGAAAGTGTAGGTTCCTAAATTATTTTTCTTACTTAACAGTGTTGCGATTCGGTTGTAACATTTATTGAAACCACGTATTCTACATTCCGTATTTGGAACATAAATTATTAAAATAATAACAATTAATAACAATTAACATTCTAGCCGAGGGACCATTTTTTTCGTTATAGTATTTACTTATCAACATTGCACTTAATTTGTGATTATTTAGTTGAATTGTTGATACCATCTCGAGGCTGCCTATTGCCTTATTATAAAGGGTTATTATTTCGTGACAATTTTTGCGCTATTTATCTTGTTTGAAAAATTAAGTGTTCTATTTTTAGTAATTGGTTATTTTTCCAGACTAATAACAACTTGTAATAACCGCTGTACTATTTAAGGTCATATCCCACTTATCAAATCGGAAAGGGATAGGCATCATATCGACTTTCGCCGCGCCGTCAAACAGGCGTCAACCTAACGTAAGCACGTAACCAAAGCGGATCAGAAGCTCCGATACGTCGACTCGGCTACGGCTAGGCGACACGGCGCTTACGACTCGCCAACTGCTGGTTGATGGTGCAGCAGGCAGGCCGGGGGGGTGAGAGGGGCAAGGGTGGACGAAGAGACGTAAGCTCGGGTACGGAGAGACGGACGTAAGCGCGGGACGACGAGCCGTAAGCGCGGGGACGACAAGCCGTAACGCACCGCAGCGCGGTTCGTGAACTTGTCCCGAGGCGAGGCGATTACGTTACGATTCCGATTAGTCTGCGTTGCAGTAGGACTTTCATACAAAGAATACTGAAAGGCTCGAGTTGATACGGTGCCGATCCCTTTCCGGTTTGATACGTGTGCTATGACCTTAAATGTGATAACCTAATCGCCACTCTGTATCATACAGAGTGGATGCCTACGTCAATTTGGCGTGTTGTAGAAATGTAGCCACATTATACGTTGCCAAAAAAAACGGATGACAAATAAAAACTTGTAACCTGACTTCGCTAATATTGCTTCAGCAAAACACAAGCCTTTTACCAATTCAAAATTAACTGCACATTCTAAGTGTTATTCAAAGCTTACTTACTTGAATTCCAACAGGAGATTCGGTCCAGGATGTTCGAGCGTAGCCGTGCGCTCAGAGCATAGGGTGCCGAGCAGCGAGGCAGAGGGCGAGCTACCCGCCCGTAACGTCAGATAATCCGTGGTACAGTGACTGCGGAAACGATATTGTTTTACTGTATAGCTTATGAATGGATTATACGGGCTCCGTTTCGAAGACTGTGTTTACGGATTTTCGACTTATTTCTCCGTTCTACGGATTTTCGGCAGGGAATGTGGTTTTGGTAATACCGGATTTGTTGGTATAGGACAAATAGTTGGCTTTGTATAGTTCTTTTCGTTTTTAATCAAGGAGGAAACATCGAGTTTTTACGTAATGGTAGGTACCTTTACATGTGTGTACCGTAACATGAAATGTAACATACATAATGTTGCAACAAACATGCAAAATTGCAATGCAACATGAAATGTAACACATGTTGAAACAAATTCGCCTAGTTGTTGTACTTATTACATTTCATGTTCATCATCATCTGCCTAGCCCTTTCCCAACTATGTTGGGGTCGGCTTCCAGTCCAACCGGATGCAGCGGAATATTTTACATGGAGCGACTGCCTATCTGACCTCCACAACCCAGTTTCTAGGTAATACGATACCCCATGGTAAGACTGGTTGTCAGACATTGTTATTACATTTCATGTTACATTGCATATTATTATATTTGGACGACATGTTCGTTACAACGTAAACTGTTTCATTTTATGTTACGTTTCACATAACGTCATAGCATAACGTGTACCCACCATAATGCTTTTTAAAACAAAAGCACATCGTAGTTCCGTCTATTATCATTATGATCACAAATTCATAGTCAAAGAGGCATTAGATACGAACAGCTACATTATTCCTGGAAGCCTACCAATATTTCCTTCATAGAACCATTAAGGCCCCCTGAGACTGAAACCCATTAATGATGAGTCAACGTGATATATGAATCTTTGACTGTATCTTACTAACGTCAGTAAAGAGGAGAGATACGAGCTAGCATAACATGAATATGATCCTCAAAGACTACATTTTCTACAGTCCCCTCACTTCTGTAAATACGTCTCATTGACGCATAGGTAAACTAATGTGCCTTCGGAGCTACATTTGTGTTTCTAACGTAAACTGAAACAATCTTTGCCATGAAACTGAGCATTTCGTAATATTTGTTCAGATTTGTTGGAATACGGAAGGGTAAGATATTTTGTTTGTATAGGTACTGACAAAGATTTACTTTTACCCTCGTTATTTTCAGGTTCTCTTTATGCGTAAATTTTTGAAATGAAATTGTTTATTCTGTAAATCACACTAATATTATAACGGCGAAAGTTTGTGAGGGTGTGTGTGTGTGTGTGAGTGTGTTTTTATCCCGATATTCTCACGGGATCGACACTTACGCGGGTGAAACCGCGGGGCGCAGCTAGTATATTATAAAATAAGCTAGATGGAGTTGACATTTCCTATCAGACTTTCTTCTTTGGGCTAGAAGAAATGGTGAAACAAACTCAGAGGTCAAAATCTCTTTTAAAGTCCAAACATAATCTTGGTCAGGTCATGTAAGGACCATGTAGATCCATGTCTGAAATGGTCTTTTGAGGAAAGATCCACACAAATTTGAGTAGACTTATCCAGTCAGTGCAAGCATTTGTCAGTAATCGTGTAGCTCAACTCAGGACTTATGGAGCTCAACGACTCTACGAACAATACCAAAGAACGTGCAAAGTAACGGATTTAACCAGAATATACCTACATTCGACCTCGTAAGTGCTTAGTTATCACCCTAAGGTTCAATGTCACTTGCACGTAATGTATCAAAAAGTCTTTTTGTCTATGTGATTGTTAGATTGTACTCGTATAAACCAAAAAAATTAATAAAAATTGTTTATTTTATTTCTTTAACTACTAACATCTACCGTTACATGATGACCCAATGCGATAAGTTGTTTTCAAAAGTGGTACAGCAATTACAAAGTCGGTAGTAGGTAGTACAGTTACTGATTACAAAAATGTAACACTTGTTTGAGTAAAAAGAGTTTACGAGGAAAATAGTACAACGTCCGTAAGTAAGAAACGTAATAACGTAACTTGTGCTGAAAGAGCGTGGTTCTACAAACGTTCTGAAACGAAATGATAACGTCTTTACACCGAACTCGTGGTTTCTAGATGTGCCATAACATTATTTTAGGGCGTTTTATTTGATTCACAGAAGAACGAAATATTATAATAGTACGTGTAATTTTTATGTAAAGCGAGTTAAAAAGCTGGTATACAATTTCTATGAAAAATATCATTCCTACGATTTAAAAAATTGAAATCACAAATACTTATCTGGGTAAAAAATAAAAATCGTAATGATTAATTTTCCAAAACTACCCTTTTATAAGGGGTCGGAAGACGTGGGAGTTCGTAGGGGAAAGTATGAAATCCGCCTTACTAAACTAATGAATCATTGTAATAAACTAGTGCTAGCAAATGCTAGTAAAGTAATAAATCGTAAGAAGATAAATATGTGTTTCCATAAATGCATTATCTACTCGTATTAATAGACGTTCTTAGATTACACAAACGAAACTACTGAGAACCCATATCATGGCTGCAAATAGTCACGTTGTTGTGGTAATGAGTACCATTTCCTCCATAGGTTATAAGTAATGCTCTGCTCACTTAAGCAACTCGATATCCTTGAGAACGGGCAGGAAAAATACTATGAGGAAAAAGGTTTTCTATCTGACCTTTGCAACAGGACTGGAAATCATATTTCCGGGACCACACATTATTTTTTCCTAACTAAGTACTGACTAACTACTGTTTTCGTGCCAACTCCAAGAAATATTCGAAAAAAATAATCCTAATAATTTTAGAAAATTGAAATGTCTGTTCGTAAAGTCAAATTTACAGATTTTTACTAAATGCACATATGAAAGTATATAATTATGGTACTTACATATATAAACTGCGGAGTAAAACAATAAACTCGTAACATTCAACAATTTAAAACATTAAAAACAAAGTTGTAGCGAAAACAAAGGGACGTAACTCTATAACAAAAAAACTTTTTTTTTATTAGGATTTCATTATGGTTCCGCGCAGAATACAAACAAAACAAAAAAAAACTTAAAAGAGAAAAATAATCACAAACATTTTCCAATAAACGTTTACATTACGATGAAGATCAAGATGGGACGGTCTTATTCATTCCTTTTTGGATCATAATATATTTCTTGCCTATTTATACCCCATAAAATCACTTTGATAAAATGATTTTATGGGGTATATATATATATGTAAGATTTGTATCTAAAGAAGAATTTTTTATAAAGAAAAAAATCATATTACATTTCATGTAATTTTGTGATTTTCTTATACATAAAAAGCAGCTTAGAAATGAATGGCGTTCTTTGATTGAATCCTGGCTTTCACTAAATAAATAATTATGCAAATAACTTCAAACCACTTTACATTTCCATGAGCAAACAGCTGTAGACGTTGACATTCCAACGTGTATCATAACAAATTCGTTTTGAAAGAGATCATAAAGCGGAGCGTTTCTTTGCAAACTTTATAGCAAGTGTGTTTGCGTTAAATCTGGTAGCTAAAGTGCCTCGCTTCGTGTGAACATACTACCTATTAGTATGTTGGAAAACGTATTGCACAAAGATAGCACTTTTATTTCTCTCTGGCACTCCTGTGGGATTTATTGTAGAAGTAGTATTAGTGGAACAAAATGTATCAATGTGTGCACGTTATTACAAGTAAATGTTGCAGATGTAACTCTTTTCAACAGAAAATAACCGTGACTTGCGAATTTTTGTGGTGATTTTGTTCAATTTCCTTCTGTTAAAAAGTATATTTTTTTCGAAAGGGCTCAAACCAATATAATAATAGAAATATCTAAAAATACATCCACCTCTTCGAATTTGTTCTGACCCCGTCGCTAAAATCTCATTGCTCTCCATTAAAATCCCGATATCTCGAACACCAGTTGCGTAATATAAATTGAAATCTTTAAATAAATACTTCCATCAAGAATTTCTAAATACCTATATCTATAGCGAGCAATAACGGCGATGTTAAAAAGTTTTAGAATTTCCAATCCGCCGGCAGAATCCCGGTTTGAGTCGCAAAATACGTTTCAATAACATGGCAGATAACTGGGAGGGTATTTAATAAGGATAAAGGCTTTGCAAATAATTGTGTGTGAAAGTAAGAAGTGACCGACATATTACTATGTAGGTACTTACATACCAAGTGTTATTACCAAGAGAGCCAAGTGGGCGAGATTAAAGACGGTTGAGATCGCATTACTAGGGCCAGGATATAGCAATTACCCCAAAGCCGAGTACGCTACGCATGCTAATCAAGTTTATGTTTTGTCTGAAACTCCTAATTTAATGCCGATTTAATACAAGTAGCGGTCTCTTGAATAAAGCTATAATATTTACATAATAATGTATGTGCCGCCGCCAAGTTAAGAGGCTAGGCACTGAAATATATTATACCGGTATAAACATTAGTGTTAATACTTTGATCTAGTTGAAACAAAAGCCGTTAAATAAATCTGAGAGTAGTGGCGACCCAGCGGTAACGGCCGCGACTTTCGAGTTTCAGATCGTGTCGGTTCGAACCCAAGCAGGCAAATTTACTTTATTTAAATGACTTCTCTCAAAACGGTGAAGTAAAACAACACAAGGAAACAAAAATTCGAACACATGTGACATCCGCCAACCCGCACTGGGCCTGCGTGGTGGATTATTGCCCACTCCCACTCACACAGAGGAGGCCTGTGACGCAGCAGTAGGAACATTATAGGCCGATTATGTTAAATAAATCTAAATATTTTAGAAAAACAAATTACCTTCTGTAAAATAGGTACCACCAATTTAAATACTAAAGGTATTGTTACAGCATAAAATAAAGTGTTTAACTTCGTAATTGACATACTAACAGCCACTAAAAGAGATTATAAATTACTTACTTTCAAGTAGCAACAAAATAAATTAGATTTTACTTCAGATTTCACAATAGAAATGGATACTGTACTATATCAAAATAATATTTTGATTTATACATAATATGTAGGTATACGGCCTATAACTATTTTCAGTAGTTTTTGAAGTTTCCGATAAGCAGGATATCATACTGCTTAGCTACTACTTAGGTAGTTTAATTTGCCAAAGTGTACCTCATTGAATATAATGTGATGTAAGAACAATTCAAACCAATCTGATCTGACCAAGATTATGTCTGATCTTTAAAAGATTCTGTGACTGAGTTTGTTTCGGCTTATCTTCTCAAGGTAGAATAGTAGTAGTAGAAATAAACCTCATCTAGTTTTTAAAAATACATAAGATTGACGTGTAAAAGTGTTTGTACAAACCTACTTATAGAAATAAAATAATTTATGACATGTTGAAAAAAATGTGGTTTTTCTTTTTCGTGTAACTTGTTAAGTATGTGGAATAGGGATTTAACATTTTGGTAGGTATATGTTTTTTGACTCTTTGGTCTAGTATCATGTAAAATGAATACACGATTCAATGATTTTTTCTGGATACAAAAAAATTGCAAAGTTATATCAATTTTTTAGGGTTCCGTATCCAAAGGGTAAAAACGGGACCCTATTACTAAGGTTTCGCTGTCTGTCCGTCTGACCTTCCGTCTGTCTGTCACCAGGCTGTATCTCAAGAACCGCGATAGCTAGACAGTTGAAATTTTCACAAATTACCTATATATTTCTATTGCCGCTATAACAACAAATACTAAAAACAAAATAAAATAAATATTTAAGGGGGGCTCCCATACAACAAACGTGATTTTTTTGCCCTTTTTTGCTCGATATCAATAATGGCAACAGGTAGGCACTTGAAATATTAACAAAATACTCAGTTGTATTTTACTTTAATAATAAAATAAAATAAATATTTAAGGGGGGCTCCCATACAACAAACGTGTTTTTTACTAAGTTAAATATTGTACGTTGGTACGGAACAATTCGTGTGCGAGTCCGACTCGCACTTGGCCGGTTTTTTACTTTTTTCGACATCACGGCAGCATAACGCTTAAGAGTTATTCAATGGAATTTACTTTAAAACGGAGAATTATTATGTCAAAGTTAACTCAAAGTAGTTTTAAATTTTATTCATTTATTTTGTAAAAAAAATTAGTTAATTCGTTTTGGGACATACGTCGTTTTATTCCGAGCGCACGCACATTATAGCCATCACTCTTCTCTTGAGTTTCAAAAGTCATTGCATCACTTTCGGGTTTTAGATTTTCGAGGTAGCGCCTTAAGTATATCCTTAATTAAATAAAAAAACACGGTCAAGAGCGAGTCGGACTCACGCACCGAGGGTTCCTATTGTGAATCGTGAAATGTTTTTAAATTTTCATAGGCTATGCCTACATTGGTCAGAGAATGTTAACACTACGGTGTAGAATATTGTAGTTTTAGGTCAGCGCCATCTGATATAACCGATAGTGGAGCTAATGTAATTTTTGTTGGTTTCTGAAAAAGTACGCTATTTAGAGACATCGTTTTATTTTTTATGTAATTTTTACATAAACTTCTATCACATAGAACAATTTCAGTTTTTTCTCTATGCAAACTTCGCAGATAAGAGGGGGGTATTTTTGTAAATTTTTCGTCAACAGTAGAAAACTATGCAGCCTAAAAAAATGTTTCAGAATGTGCAAACAGCGCTCTTTCATATGACAAATATATAATTATATCTGTGTGTAAATATTATAATTGTATATTGTGTGTGTGTATTACATCATTCATCGTATGTTGTGATAAATTTTAGCATTGCCACGTTAATAATACTTAATAATAATATCTTAATTTATAAATTCTTAATAATAATAAAACTTAATATATAGTCTGAAATAAAGAATTTGAATACTACTAATACTACTAATACTAAATACTACTACTAATACTCATTACAATATTATTAGTTTTTAAGTAATCTTGCTGCGCCCTAACAGGGTCATGTACTGACTAGTTTAAGCCTAGCCTATAACTATGTATGTGTACATTGTGCAATAAATAAATAAATAAAAATAAATAAATATCCCACATGCCCTAGTAGCCCCACTTCGAATTTTTCAGACCACCTTTCAGTCCTTGTTGCAAAAAAAACATATATTTTTATTTCTTTCTTTGAAAAATCGTTGGACTATAATAGTCATCTAAGACTATTCTAAATTTTAAATCTATAGCATTAGTAGTTCTTGAGATATGCCGCTGTGACAGCTGGGACAGATAGACAGACTGAGTCTCACCATAAAGGTTCCTTTTTACCATTTTGGTACGGAACCCTACACTGAAAGAAATAAGCAGTAAATAAAAATGAAAAAATATTAATCTGAACTGCTTTAAACAATTCCTGAGCCTATCGTTCAAAACAGTATTTTTTACTGATCCGAAGGTAAAATGTTCCCGTCATGACAGTAAACTTTAACGTTTTATGTAGCTAAAAGGTCACACAATTAACTGTTTTATGCATTTGGTGTTGGCGTTCAAACCATTGAAATTTACTTACATTACACTAATGGTGGTTTTCCTTTTGTTGTTTTTTTTTTCAGTAAATAGTATGTTCAATCATTAAAAGTTACTGTTTTGTCTTTTACTGTTTTACAAACATTTCTTCTTAAATCGCTATAATGTGCTGCAGTACCTAGTAAGAAATTATTTTTTCTGTGTAAAAATGCAAATTACAACAACTGATACAACATACACTCCTAATTCCATTACTTATTTAAAAAATACCGTCCAACAATTCAATATCCACTCTACATAATACCCACACGTGACACAAACACATTTAGTGAAAATCGTCGCCGAACCCACACGGCTGGAAGGGAGATACGGATGGCGATCCTTTTACATTTACTGAAAACGATTGTTCCCGGCATTCAAAACGAGTGGATTTGATTTGGGTTGATAAAAATTACTTCCGAAAGAACACTGGGAACGTGAAGCCTTTGTCATAAGCGTAACACACCATAACCTATGTGCACCAACGGTAATGGTAAAAGGAATCAATAAAACTGAGAATTATTATGAAAAGTAGAAGAAATCAGACACGCTACAAAATAGATGTTTTATATGTAATCATTTTATGTAACGGCGGTGTAATAACTTCATAGAAGGTAATGCTAGCTCACATATCGCATCTTTTATACTTTAAAAGGTAAGCCGAGTTTGAATGTTGAAAAGCTTTGACTTTTTTATTACCATTGACTTGATGTGAGAAAGCTGAAATTACTATTGATCGGGTAAGTGGCTCACTGAAGTATGGCCATGAATTACCTTTACCTATTACAGTTATTATACTTCATAAATCGGTTCTACCTAATGCTCGGTTTTTATATACAAATACGAATCGTTTTGCCTACCAATGGTAGCATTTTTTTATTGCCAAACTGGGCATATATAAATAGATTCGTAAGTTAATTTTACCTGTGATTGCTACTTTCATATGGAAGGGTCTACTATGCAAAGCTATGAGGTATTTGCTTTATTATTGGTAAAGAAAAGATACAAGAGTCTGAATTTTAACCAATGTTATTGGTTAAAACAGAAAAGAGAACCTTTCTGTCAATAACTTGCACACGTCATCATGTATCAAAGCTACGAATTCTCTCTACGTTCACTTATTTTCTAAATTACCAAGTAATCTTGGTGACATGCTGCCCTAATTTTGCGAAGCTTCAATACAGACTGCCACATCAGACTGCGTTACAACAGCAACCAGCATCATATTGTAGTCTTTGATAGCAACTGAGTACCAACAGTCAAACGAGGTCACAGTTGTTAGTCTTTGGCTTTTAGGTTACGTTCTGTTAGAACAAGTAAGGCTACCCATTGAATATAAATATTCGTTTCTACAATATCATTTTTTTCATATGTACAGTCACGAGCATAAGTATGTCTACACTTGGCTTTATTCAAAGGCAATTTCCTCCTTTTTTTGTGAATGAAATTGTATGTTATTACGAACATAGTATTTCCGAACCTATAGGTTTATGTAAAGTGTCGTATTTCAAATTTGCATTCATTATTTCGTGAAAAAATCGCAATTGAAAGTTGCCAAGTGTTGACATATTAGTGCTTGTGACTGTATGTGGTTGTATGTATATCAAAACAACAAAACCAGCGCGGTAATTGCGTAAACACACTAACAGTAGTAAATGCTTACATTTTGACAGTTCAACAACATTCATTGCGTTTTTACGTTGTTGAGCAGACTTGGAACATAATATCTTCGAAAAAATTGTGTATTAGGAAGCAATGGATTAGCAATATCCTTCAAAATTATTCAGATTGCGTTTGATAGTGTGTTACACAATTAGGGTGCCTTTAATTGAGACAAAACAAACTAAATGTTGATACAAGATAACAATAGCAGTCAAAATCAACTTTTCGAAAACTGAACTGCTTCCGGTTTAATACATTTATTGAATCAAGGTAAGACCACAAGACGAGTGTTCAAACAAAGCTGTGTGCTTTGCAGGAAACCTATTAGAACTGGTTTGCATTACATTTACAACACAACAGATATTATGTTAAATGAAAACTCACAGCGTAAGAGCAAAGTGCTTTAAGGTGAAGTTTGAAGACTATGAGTGATAGTGACAGATGACAGTTCGCCGTAACGATTTAGATGTGATGAACGACGGTTAAACAATCAATACTCCACACCAAGCCGTTTAGCTGGAAGGCTATATTCACTTCAAAACCGATTCCCGCCCACACTTGGCCAATTTCGATACTCGCCCGAAGCTAATTGTAAACTGAACAAAACTGCCGAATCGCTAGTACTTAATTAAAACAAAATGTAAAACCATAACAGCCATTACCCTAATAGCTTCACCTTTTGCGTTCGTATTATTGCCCTGACCCTCGATTCGTTAAGGGTGTAATTATCGAGTTTCACTAGCTGTGACACTATTGTCTCCAATGTTGTTCAAACAGTTAATTGATGTGGTACAAACGCGAGCGCATCAAGTTACCTGAAACTGTCAAATTTTCCCAATCAACTTTGAACCTTAAATGCTTTAGGTATAAAGTTGAAAATATATGAAAGAAATCTGACAGATTGTAGCAGCTTGACGTGCTGGCGTCTGTATCTACTGTTGCATAATGCATAATCAGCCTGTAACATTTCCACTGCTGGGACACAGGTGTCTTCTCTGTGAGAGGGAGTGGGTCCGACGCGGGCCTAGTGTGGGTAGGTGTAGGAAAAAATCGCGAAGAAACCGGGATATCCTAGAACCAAAAATTCAAGACATGTGACATCTATCAACCCGCACTGGGCCCAGGAGGTAGATTATAGCCCACTCCCTCTATTCGAGAGGAGGCCTGTATCCCAGCAGTGGGAACATTACTCATGCTTCTCTATTTGTCGTTGGTCATCCCTTTCTAGCCATATCACCTTTCACACAGTCCGTCCATCAATTCTTTGGTGCTCCTCTACTCAAGCCAACCACATTCATACTCAGTACAGTCCCCATACCATGTTGCTACAGTAACAGATTATCTTTTAAGACAGAATATGCGTACGAGGTCAAGTCTATGACGTCGCTCACCAGCATAGCTATTCACAACCATCCGACAGGCTATCGTATCGAAAATGACATATTTCGATAACCTGATTTGCCTTGCCCCCGACAGAAAACGGCTGTCCAAAGAATAGCGGCCGTCTTTTTGATTTAAACTGACAAAATTATCGGGTTTTGGACTTGTGAACACCGTTTAGAGGACTCCTACGTTAACGTTGATTGTTTTGGATGGCGGCGGACATCCATGAAGATATTCCACCCCGAAAACAAAAACACGTAGCTTAATCACCCACGGTGAAGCGAAGAGGAACCCGAGGAGGGTCCGCTCGTCAGGGCTTTTGCCGGTAAGCCGACGACGTAGCGGCCAACAAGTAGGTTGCGGTGCCGCTTGGGCTACATCGAAACTGAGGCGGGCCGCGATGTCGTATGGGAGGCATCGCGGCTGAGGATTGGAGGTCGCGGCGGGAGTGGAGTAGCGGTATTGCGGTGCGCCGCTCTCCCTACCTTCCGTGGCCTTGACGGGGTCGCCACCATCTAATGGCGGACGCGGTGGGCCGCAGGGGAGGAGAAGTGTTGGTATGACGTTGGCCGCTCTCCCTATCCTCTGCGGCCGAAAATTGGCAGGCGGCGGGGCCAATGACCTGACCCGTCGCAGGGGGACCAAGCATGGCCAGACACGGGGTCGTCTGGCGCCCATATGCTAGTTTGGTCCCTGGGGTGGTCACGGCGTGCTATGTGTTCTGGTGCGCCGGTGATAGGGAGTACTCACCAGAGGAGGGTCCGGTGACGGACAGCCGCGGCGGGTTTTCGGATGAGTGCTAACGCGTGCCCGTGTTCCCGCCGTAAGCGGCAGAGGAGGACACCGTGTAGTTTTATTGGGTTAGAGTCCCACATAACTGCACTATCTCCCCGTGGTAGAGCAGAATGCATGAGCATTTCTCCACGATAATAAAAAAGGTCATTCCCCTTCATGGTCAGTTGGTCAGGTTCGATTTTGGAATAGCGTTCTTCAGAGGTATTTATTTGTTTATTTTAAATTTCTTCCTTAGTTTCCACTGCAAAACATTATTTTATCGCAAAAGCTTCTTTTTATGTAAGCATTACTTGATTTCTCTTAAATGGCTTGTAAACAAGTAAGAGGAAAATAGATGTTTCCGTACGCCAGTCACTTACTGAAATTACGCAAATGAGACTTTTGACTGACACGCCCATTAAAGTTAATGTCCACTTAAAAAACATTAATATTTGTTCTAAAATTATTTCTCCTGTCCTCCAACTACTTCCCGTTTTGACCCACATAACATTTCATGTACTCCATTGGTTTAGGTAAAGGTAATTAGCTAAAGGTACACAAATCTTAAAAAGGGTTCTTTAATGACACTTTCTTGTTTAAAAATAACCCACAAATTAAATTTATTTTAGACTTGATTTTACGATAGGCAGTTTCCACTTTTATTAGTGCGTCAAACTTTATATTTTTGTCTTAAACGGCCTATTCTTCGTAGATGTAACTGCTTAAGCACTATTTTTCAGTTAGATTTATAATAATAATATAATATTTTGTAATCTGTCTAGTGTAGAGAGCCCAAAGAGACAGGTTCTCTAAACCAATTAAAAAATGCAACGTATTTGATAACGTTGCTACAGTGAAGAGTACAACTGAAGTGACAGGTATTACGTTTAGTGGGTGTCTTTTGTATATTATAAATTTACTCAAAACTGCCGGTTATCATCGGAAACTGTGACGTTTTCATTTAAAAAGCTTAATTATTATATTACAAAATAACTTCGTTAAAAGTGCGTGTGAATAGGCGTTGGTGAAATTTCAGTATTTATGCTTGTAGCCCTGTGCAATTAGCACCCATCAATCACGTGTTTTTATTTGTTTACCTTTAGTTAAGTACCTAAACCAACGGAGTATAGTATAGGTTCCTATATTGTGTCACAAAATAATTATGAACATACATAACTTTGTTCTGATGAAAACATCAATACGAATCGTATTGATGTATTCATCAAACTTTTATAATATAGATCGAATACAATATTGGGTACAATTTGAATGGCAACAAGAGCTCCATAAAATATCAAAGTCCCCTCAAATGTCCCGAACATGTTACCCTACATAACATTATGAATCGTATGACATACCTGCCTAATATAATATAATTTGATAGAATATGTGGATCCACCTATCCACATGGGTGGGTATCCCTGACTTATCAACAGCTCTTTTCAATTTAGGCAAGACGGTATCCGTCCCAAACCCTTTTCAGGGGAACCTCAATATGGCGCCTTCTTTGTGAACCATCCACATTTGTTATACCTCATAAATTTAAATACATACCTCTGGAAAAAGTTTGTGTTCATTCGTTGCGTGGAACGGAAACGTCGCATGATTGGTATTGCGGTTGGAAGGTAAGGAGTTCTTCGTAAAGTTCCCTCAACTTTGGCGACTTGACCTCGAGGTTACTTGCGGCTTGGTTGCTTATGTAGCCGCCACTTAAACTAAGTGTGTTGACAGAGGCGACAACTTGATGGCTTTTATTAAGCGACGGAACAAACACTATATCGTCGGTTTTGGTGAACAAAACTCAGTTACATAAAGATTTGCGGCGGAGCCAACTTCCCATGGGAGGTGCTTTCGTATTCATTTTCGTGTTTACATTATAATGCAGATCGTTGATTTTTCGTTTGGTCGTGTAGGGAAGATTTTTGTTTCAACTTTGTACCCAAGGAAAGTATTATTTAAATATCTATGAACTAAACAGTCCCCAAAAAAACACCTTCATCAATCCAACTCGAAGACAAACTTTTTACAATTATAATAATAAAATGTTAATACTCACTTTCTAGGTAGCAAAATAGAAGTGAATATGATCTTGACCCTGGTGTGCACGGAGTTAGTGGCGAACAGGTACCGGCAGCGCCGGTGCGGTGGGTACAGACCTGGGTACCCAGGACTGGCAAGCACGCAGGACCCTGGGCCCCGACACGATACGTCTTGATATAACCAGTCGCAGTCTGTGGGAGGAAAATTTTGATAAGTGTCTGGTCAATAAAAATCCAGTTGTTAATGAGGTGTAGAAGAAAACATTATTATTCTAAAATATAGAGGTCGCAAACGAGTCGAAAATAAATGCTTGGAACAAATATTTTAAGATCAGTGTAGCAGTGGCGAAGGTTCCATTAACTCGATTCCTACCGGCTTCCCTTTGAAAAATGGCACAGTCAGTATTCTATAGACAAATAATATAATCATATTAAAGATACCTACTCCGTCTTACCTCTTACAAAAATTGACCTTTCGCTACTGCAGTGTAGAATGTCATAATCATTATTTTCCGATAGGAAATAATGATGACCTAAGTAGGAAATGTGCTGCGTCTACTGACTGTTGTGTTAGTTTTAATATAACTAACCGGTTTCTTAATAGCACCGTACATTATAGTTAAAGTAATTTCAAACATATTAAACATTTAGCGAAAAGTTGTTACAGAGCACCAGAGTTATTCCGCTAATATCCATTTATATTAGCGGACTAACTCGTGTGCTCTGTAACAACTTTTCGAAAATTACCATACATTATTATTAACATGTATCATTCGGCACGTAGAATTTGCTTTATTGGGTTTCAAAAATAAGTGGGATTCGGCTCAATCACACCGCTGAACTATTGCACAGTTGTCGTGTGTTGCAAGTTCAACTGGAAGTTAATTATTTTAAAACACGTGCGCGTAGCATTAAAAACATAGGCAAAATATATGAAACTTTCCCTCGAGCAACATTTAAAAATCGAACAGTGTCTTTTAATGTTGATGTTGCCAGTACTTACCAAATTAATGTTAAAAATTAGGATCGTTATATCCATTAAATGAACTTTTTTATCGCGGAGGCGAATTATACAAAAACCGGCCAAGTGCGAGTCGGACTCGCACAAGGGTTCCGTAGGTACCACAAGGCAAAAAACGTTTCTTTGATACCCCTTAAAAATTTTAACTTTATTTTAATTTTATTATTTGTTGTTCTAGCGGCAATTTGTTGTTCTAGCGGCAACAAAATTACATCATCTGTGAAAATTTCAACTGTCTAGCTATCACGGTTCATGAGATACAGCCTAGTGACAGACAAACAGCCGGACAGTGGAGTCTTAGTAATAGGGTTCCGTTTTTACCCTTTGTGTACGGAACCCTATAAAGGAAGAGGATAGAAATTAAACATCTTAATTTTAATCTACGCCCTAGGATATACAGGATGGCATTCTGAACCGCTCGTAGAAATTTTCGTCGGTTTAAAAAAAAACTGGTATTCCATATATTTGACCGCGAAGTTATTGCACTTTTCTATGAAATAGCTTTTTTTTAATTCAATTTATGGTTACAGTTTGCGCGTCGATGTTCCTGCCAAGTATGTGGACTTGGAAACATTGACCTAACACTCAAAGAAAGTTGTAGATCCTAAACGAAACCAAGAAACCTACATAATAAGGTGTGTATTTGACGTGTAGCAAGTAAATGATATATAAGTGTATAACATAGAGCTATGGATTGAATAGAGGCAATAATTATGAGGCAACTTCTGACGAGGGTCACCAACGTCCGCTACACTTGCGCTACTTCCGAAAATATCTTGACAAGACAGCTATATCATATACTTACGAGTATGTAGGTAGTTGTCGCCATGTTTATGTCATCAACCGAGCATTCGGGCCTTCAGACATTATTTATCCTAACTATTCCTAACTAACATAATATTTATATATCCTAACTAATATTATAAATGCGAAAGTAAGTTTGTTTGTTACCTTTTCACGCCTAAACCGCTGAACCGAAATTTTGCATATACGTTGTCAGGTGTACAGAAACGGACATAGGGTACCTTTCATCCCGAAAAAAAGTGCTGTTCCCGAGGAAAATAACAATAACGTTATTATGATAATAGATGGCGCCACGTGTCTTTCGAATCAAAAACAGGACAGCGTCTGTCGGGTCAGCATATAATATAATAAATGCGAAAGTAAGTTTGTTTGTCTGTTTGTTACGCATTCACGCTAAAACGGTTAAACGGATTTGGATGAAATTTAGCACGTGGGTAGACCATGACCTGGAGAAGGACATAGGCTACTTTACATCCTGGATCGCAGATGAAGTCGCGGGTAACAGCTAGTTAATAATATTTAGCTGAAGAAAGTTATAATTAGGTAGGTACTCACATTGTCATAACAGAGTCTTTAGAAATCGAGACTCGATTCTTTGAATGGATCGTTCATTACCATTGAAAAAGTGTTCGATAGAGGATACAAATGTAAACGAGTAAACGGGATACCATTTAATGAATGGATAAATTGCAGTGTAAAAGGCGATATTCTAGCAATTTATCATCACATGCTCATTCAATAGTAAAGCCACGTTTATACGGAACTGCAAAAGACCGCCATTTTTATATTCATTAAGAAAGTACCTATTTATTTTTTACAATCCTTAATGACACAAAACGGGGTTTATTTATAATTGTTGCTTAAAGTTCATCATCTACTTAGCTTTTTCCCAACTATTTTGGGGTCAGCTTCCTGTCTAACCGGTCGCAGCTGAATACCAGTATTTTAAATGAAGCGACTGCCTATCTGACCGCCAACAATCCAGTTGCTGGGTTATAGTACGAGACCCATGGTAAGACTGGTTATCAGACTTTCGGGCTTCTGATGACCCGTGACGACTGCCATAGTTCCACAAATGACAGCATAATCGTAGCTTAAAGTTATGAGACGTTTAAACGTCAAACATGTAGGTAGGTATGGTTAAACAGTCGCTATCTAATCATTACTTAACTCTAATTAACGTTTATAAATAAAGAGGTTGGATAATACGTAAGAATACTGGAGACCTAGATAGACACTAGCTATTCCGATAATTAGGACACGTTTAGTTTAATATACCTAAGCCAAATACACATAGTTGGAAGTAGAATCCTCCCTCACAATGAAAATGTTATGTCTACATAACAGTGAAAACCCTGTAGGTACCACAATGAGCCAAGGACGTAAAACCGGAAGCCACATTATATCCCACAATATGGACGAAGGAAACGGTCATCTGCTTGTTAGTGAGCCTCCCACCGATGATCCCTTCTACGGAGGATAACGCTAGATAAACGCCAATCATGTCTCAGCCTTTATTCGACCTGTCTCATTAGCAATAATTCAACTGTAAGACAAAAGAGGCCAAATACTGGCACAAAAACTGGCGGCCATATTGTAAAGGTGAATTATTCCGTGAATGGCCGCGGTAATTTTTCTTAAAGAGCAATTTTCGGCACATTCATAATGTTTTCATGTTAACAACTTGTTTTCTTAAAGCAAGTTGTGAAATAAAACCGGGTAAGGCGCCTTTTGAAAGACAAAATAACCTTTGAGAGTTGTGTTTTTACGTAAATATCAGATGTTAAATTTCGGAAAGGGATACTAAATAGAAATCTAAATAGAAATAATTATCTTGCACGAATAAAAAATATCGAAAGAACCATTTACCCACCTTGAATTTACCTTTACTGCTGTTAATAAAAATACAGTAGATATTAAATGATGTGTTAATATTTACCTGTGTGGGGTATTCGCGAGCCGCCCCTCGGGTGAAACCCAACGCCTTGGGTATTGCTTAACGACGTGAAACTGAAGAACGCGAGGAACTGTGACCTCACAGTCTTTTCTGTTATCCTGGTAACAAAAGGCTGTGTTAAAGGCGCTTATGATTTTTTGGTATGTGACCTGGTTCACAAATAATGCAAAATGTCATAGATACTACTAATGAAAAATGTTACGCAAATAAAACACAGAACAGTTTATTTATAGACTTCAAATAAACCGTTCAACTTTTATCTACTTCTATTTTTATGATGATAACAATCGGATAAACTATTTCGTTTTCGAGTCGCTGGCTGGCTGACGCAAGCACGTTGTCTATATTTAGTATTAGCGCGAATGCGTTGGCGGAAAACAAATTGGATTTCATTTCGGAAAACAAATTGGATTTCATGAGTCTATTTTTTTTTGCCTTAGTTACTCCTTATCAGCTATCTGCCAGCGAAAGTCCCGTCAAAATCTGTCCAGCCGTTTCGGAGATTAGTCTGTCTGTTTGACAGACATATAATATACTTTCATATGCATCTAGTTAAAAGCTGTTATTTAGACATTAGGTAGAATCAGACACTTCAATTTTATTTATTTGTTTAGATCAAAACTACGTCGAATAAATCACCAGCAAGTTTATAACACGATTATTTGCTATTATTATTATTTTGTTTTCCGACTGCACTACCCTTATAACAAATAGCAGCACACTATATCAACTGACTTAAAATCTTCACACATCCAGTGCTCGGTGCGCGACGCCCGCCAGTATGTAAGTTCATAAAATCAAGCAATTCAACGTCGTCAGCTGACAAGAGCATTTGCAGCACTCCCTGACAACCGGCCACAATTCCGAATCGAGCATTACCGGTTCCGCTGTGACGACCTTTTGTTCCGATTCCGAATGCCGCTCACTACCGGAATTCGCGTTTCCGAACCGAACTGCAAATGGAGATAAATTCTGAAATGCTCCACGCGGCCGCGTCGCTTCACTATCCGGAAATAATGCTCATTTGAGTGCCTGCCGCTCCCATTAGCGGATGAAAATGTAATTAATTATTGTTCATTTTGGTTGGATTCATTACCACCACGCGAGTAAACCGGATTGCTTAACGAGTTACGTTTAATGATCGATGAATCTACACGCGTACGCTTTGGATATCAACTATGAATATGTAGATAGGAGTAAGAGGATAATGTCGTCCGCATTCTGATATCCACGGAACAGATAAATTTTATCTATTCCGTGCTGATATCCGTAGGTTTGCCGCAAATAATTAGTTTATTCTGATACGGCTATGTACAGCGGTTCACAAAATATTTCTTCGTATGTAGGTACAACATTAGGGTTTAAGGTTGAACGCGATTATAATAAGTACTTGCGCAGCTGTTAAGCTTATCGAAAACCTAAGTATACTAATTAAGAAGGAGATTGCATAAAAATAGAATTTTAAGAGCAGCCTGTTCAAACTTTGCTTACCTTACTACAACAGAGCAACAATTTAGGAACGGTAACGACCATTTAATTTGCCATTTAGGATTAGTTCAAATGCTGAATTTTATTTTTGTAGCGGACTATTTAGTATTTTTTCACGTACCTACTTGTATTATTTTATCGCGTTAACGTTCCGTAGCAGCGTACCTACTGTAGAAAAAGTGTAACCAATTCGCGCTGGTTTTCGCACCTCTAGCATCAACTTATTGGATTATTTGGCCAATGTAGTAGCCAATAACGGCCCCGACTACTTACCTAAACTCTAAAGTAGAAGCGCCGTGATCAGCGAACAGCACGACCGGTGGGGTGTACCGCTCGTTCGCACCGCACAGCCGGGTCTCGGCCGCGCCGCCCGCCGGCACTGCGCTTGCACTGCTAAGCTGCAGCCAACCTCCCACGCAGCTGGGAAAGAAACATGTTTTAGTTCAAATGTTTTAAAAGATTTTTATAGAACATATGCTTAAATTAACTAAGGCATGTATTTGTGTGTGTGTTCGTATAAACCAAAAGTCACAATCGTGAAGATCCCATCGTGAAATTATTGTTTAATGTTGGAATGGAATGAACAAAAATATGTGTTACCGCCAACGGATACATACGAAATATTGTGCACAATATAATCCAGACATATTTGTCTTGGATCCGACAACGACTGCGGCACTCGCTGTGGGCAAGCCACCGCTGCCAACATTGTTATAAGTATACGCTTAACTCGCATAAAAATTTACGAGACATTATGTGCTCACAAATACAAGACATTTTACAATATTCTACTTTATGCTACTGCATTATCAGTGCCGGATTTGTAGCAAATGCTACAGGCCCCGCGCTGTGGAGGACCCGCGCTTGGACGTACCTACTGTACAAAAAAAAAATGCAATGCAATGCATGGTACCCTATACACCATTAGGTTCATTGAAATAATATTAGGCACGAATGGTCAAAAGAAACCTAAACTCTCCGAGATGGTATGCTAAAAATTATCGAGCTAGAACCTTAAACAAACTAAGCTCTACCATAAGGGGCCCTAGGTATAATTTGCTACAGGTCCCGCGCTGGCTTAATCCGGCACTGTGCGTTATCAGGAATCAACAAATGCTCTCGTATTCATAGTCAGGTAGGCAGCACATTAATCAAATACCGTACATTTCTGAGATTCCGGTTATCGCGACAATACGGATATAATACCTACGCACCGTAGCTGATAATGAAGCTTCAATGTTAGGTCTGAAACTTTGTCTAGTATGGAGCGAGTGATTACAATCTTAGTTATGTGCTCATGTATGATCGACATCAAATCATCGGATAGCGTATAGAGCGTGACTAAGACACTAATAGCTAAATGATGACGTCACGCTGGAAGACTGTAATTTAATAAGGTAACTTTGTCTCATAGTAATATGATCGACATAGCGACAGACATAGGTGGTATAACCTTGATACGTATAGACAGGATATCGAGTCAAGTGGAAAAAAAGGAAATAAAAGTCATTGCCTTGTGGTGGGATAATACAGGCTGAAAATAAATAAATAATAGCCACGGTTTTTTTTTTTTAAAGCATAGATTCTTTGCATGCCTTCAATGCGCCTTACAAAGCAAATTGTAACACACTTATTGAACGATATATTAACACGGACGGTGTCTATCCTAAGACGATCTTCTGGAAATATTCAATTTGACGGGACATTGATCATAGCAGTGTGGGGAACCCTCGGACCCGTCACACCCGATTCTTTCACATCAATCACGTTGCGGTTCATATAACTCTCATACATGCTCAGCGAAACTATGATTCCGATCGACGCGACGTCGGATCTGATTTTATGGATTGCTTTTAGGATTCTGCATGTGACAAGGATTTTGATTGGTCCATCTGTCGGTCTGTCACAAACATTTTCTACACCCTTCTATAGCTTTTCAATATTTTCTAAAAAAAGATTTGTAGTCTAAAATTAAGATTAAATTTTACAAATAAATGGCAACCTTTATGCGTGGCCGAATTAATGACCTATAATGAATGCCTTTTTATTAGGATTAATTTTCTACACAAAAAGAAAATGGTTGTAATAGCAAATTTCTGATCAAAGCGAATGCAGCTGTACCTAATTGTTTTATAGGTTTTAAATCCTTGTAATTTAAATACTTAATGGATGATAACCGAAATTAATGTTCTACGTAACTGAAGCATAATTCAAAATTATTTATGTCCAGAATATAAAACCCGTGTGTTCATAACAAATAGATTAGTTAATCAGGATTGTTAAATCGGGACTTGGTTTCCGGTAGCATAGATAATTTCGGATTGAATTCATTGCTTTTCAATTAAGCTAAATATGTCAGTGAGCCGCAAGAGGAATTATAGGCTAATATTTTAAATGGAGTTAGAATATTAATATTGGATTTCAGTGAATACAAATAGTAATAATGCTATTTGTATTCACAAACGGTAATAATATTTGTTGCGACTGAAAGTAGAAATTGACTTGGTATTAAAATGTGTTTACTGAAATCGTGATCTGAATCTATCAAGTTCTTTGCGTAAAAATAATAAACTCCTCTAAATTCTGGCGGAGCATGCGTAGTTCATACAAACGTCATAAGTACCAATATAATTTGTAAATCAAACATATTCTTAATGTAGTGTGTATTTATTCCGATTGGATTACAGAATATCTAGGTTCCCAAATATATATTTTGAACCCATCCACAGACCAACCGCGGCAAGCGTAGCTTAACCTGATCGATCGACCTGTGCGGCTGTTATTATTTTGCCACGGGCCCCACTGTCAGAAGGAAATTATAGTATATTTCATTACAAGTGCGGAAAGGCTGTCATTGCAAAGAGTTTCGACAAATGTCTACCCGAGCCGAGGCGCAGCCGAAGGCGAGGGTTGACAGTCGGAACAAGTTGCAATGACGGTTCCGCAGGTGTACTGAACGACTATTTTTAATACAGTTGCGAAAAAATGAAGCAATTTAATAAAATAATAAAAACACAATAGGCTTTTTTCTCTTCTCTCCACGCAAAAAATTAGTCGTATGTGGATATGTAACGACTTTTTGACTTTTCCGGTAAAATGTTCTCCGAAGCATTTTGTGCAATTATACTGAGTTCCGGTGGGGTTAATTAAAAAAAAATAGGGTCGAAATTACTCATTTTGTGCAACAAACAACTAAACCCGCAAAGAAAATTTCTGGAAAATGGCGCCAACCGTAGAATATAAGCAGAGTTTTTTTTTCTTCACCCATTTTGGTAGGCAAAAGGAACTATCCATACAGCTTAGTCTTCAGTATATTTTTTTTATTGTTATGAAATGAAAATGAAATTTAATGAGATGAAATGAAATGAAACCTAACCTAACTCATTCAATTAAATCATTAAATCTGATATTGAAATAAATTAGTAGCTTCTTTTTAGAAATATACGTATTTGTATGAATCACAAAAACTCTTTAGTAAAAACTTCATGGTTGGTTTTTCTTTTTAATAGACATTATTTTGACAGTTGGGAAAGAGACACGCACGAGTTCGGGGAAGGTAAAAAAAAAGCACTAGTATGTAATAGCCCACTTCCCGAACGCTATACGTCCCTGCAATACACCACTTTTTGAGCAACTGTATTAAAAATATATTTTATTTACCTGGTGCCATTAAACTTGCCGACGGAGACGAGCCGGTACAGCTGTATCTCGACCCGCTGGCCAGCATCTGGCTGCAAGAAGTAGGAACACGCACCAGGACCCTCGATGGAAGGCGACTTGATCTGACCAAACGTCTTGCCAGACTTGCTCTTGAGAATTCGGGAGTCGATTGTGATGTTGCACACTGAAAGAAAATGTGTATTTAGAACAAATTCATGTCCCAGCTGCTAACATACATACTATACATAAACTCACGCTTTGTTGCCATCTGGTCGGCAGAAACTACAGAACGCCACCTGCTATTATCCTTACATACTCTTTTGAAACGTTTACATTCATACATCTGCTGCTTACATACTTACGCCTCGCGGTTTCACCCGCATAAGTCTTGATCCTACAGGAAAATCGGGATTAAAGTATCCTATGTACTAATCCAGGTCATGGTCAAACCATGTGCAAAATTTCATCCGTCAATCCGTTCAGCCGTTGTAGCGTGAAAGTGTAATAAACAAACAATCAAATATTTTCTCCTTATTTATCATCATCATCTGCCTAGCCTTTTCCCAACTATGTTGGGGTCGGCTCCAAGTCTAACCGGATGCGGCTGAATACCAGTATTTTTACATGGAGCGACTGCCTATCTGACCTCCACAAGCCAGTTACTGGGTAATATGATACCCCTTAGTAAGACTAGTTATCAGACTTTCGGGATTCTGACTACCCGTAACGACTGTCAAAGATCCACCAATGACAGTCAATAAATAAATATTAAACGTTTTATATCAAATATTTTCTCCTTATTATATTATTTTGACCGGTTCTGTGCTTCTCGCATCCAACGGGTTCCTGCGGCCTTCACAAGGTCGTCGGTCCACCTTGGGCCTTCCAACGCTACGTGGTCCGTCAACGTCTTCCGGTACGTGGTCGCCACTCCAGAACCTTTCGGCCCCATCGGCCATCTGTTCTGCGAGTTCTGTGGAAGTGCTTGGGGGAGGCCTATGTCCAGCAGTGGACGTCTTTTGGCTGAAATTATGATGATGATGATGATATTATTTTGGTGTGTCTTGTCTCTATATAGGTATTTCTGTATATCTGGGGTTGCTATGGCCACGACGCCGTTGACTTGAGTAACGTGAAACCAGAGATTGCTAAGCTTCATCTTTCGCGACTGTGGTATAAAAGATAGAAAAGAAATCATTCATTGGGTTCTTGATTAGATTAGGTACTAGTTCGGGCAAAAGTATTACGAAGCTACCTACTTTAATTTGTAGGTAAAAAAGTTTCAATTCTCATTCGAGATTGGCATTTCTCCGATAAATGGTTTTAGACCCGTCCCTATCGCCTAATGGTTTAGTTTACGCCGACCCGCGAAGATATGATTTCTAAAAACCTTAGTTTAACCTTTGGGACGAGACAGTTCGGCACATTTTCATAGAGAAGTAGGTACCTTTCCCGAACGGCACCCTTTTGTTTTTTTTTTTGGGGTGGGAAATCATCAAATGACCCCCCTCCCGCTCTGGATGGAGCGGAAGGGAGTATCAGACTCTTACTGACTAAAACCCACCCGTGTTCCTTCCTTAGCCCTTTATGTTCCGGGCCAGCGGTAACCCTTTCGGACAATCCCGCTGACCCTGCAGGCATCGGCCCTAAGGGGCCCCTTCTCTGCTGCTGACATCTCTTTGCGAAGCGCGTGGAACACGTACGTGCCGTCCGGCACGGGTATGGTCCTGATCCATTACTCTCCACCCGCAGGCCCGCGCTTACGGTGGCCGGGAGTCGTCCCACGGCACCCTAATTACGCAACACGCGATCAATCACAATCTGAATGATTTTGAAGGATATTGCTAATCCATTACTTCTTACGTTCGACAAATTTGTCAGCTCAACAATGTAAATAACGCAATCAATGTTGTTGTCAAAATGAAATCCATTGCTACTGTTAGTGTGTTACTCAATTAGCCCGGGGGTTCCTATACGTGATGACGATTTCCTAACTCTATTGAAAGTGATTGATAAGGGTTTGATTACACTATTTTACGTTGTATACAAGCCAGTTGATTTCATCAGATCCATTACCTAGACCGTTAAAATCGTGTTTGTTGATAATGTGTTGAAACTAGACCACAGATCAGATAAAGGGTTCCTAAAGCCACTGTGTAATAACAACGGCCGTAATATTGATAGATTCAACAATGGAGCACTTTGCTAAACAAATGGATATAATTGCAGTCCGTTTCGATCTATGGGTTGTTATGAATTTAATGGGTTATTGAACTAAATGTAGCGTTTCGTGGTGAAATGTGTTTTATGGGTTATCGTACCTTTTTTTTGTTTTCGGGGGTACAGAGCCCCCACTCTGTGCGCCCGCGACCCCAAAATAGCTTAGCTTATCTGGCCTAGTGACATTTATGAATTCCACATAATATACTTAGGTACATAAAATAAACTTAAGTTTGTCTCGATATTTGAATAGATTCCGAAAATATATACTTTTTCATGGACACCGAATCCTTATATACGTAGTAAGCCTTTAAATGTATTCAAGCCCCTCAGGATATATTCAAGTACTCAACTGTCTCATTAATGTCTATTCCATTTGAAATCTTCTAATGTGTCCGAGTGGTCGTCGCCTTTTGAGATAGATACATTGTTCGGAGGGACTCGGAGGTCTGTCTTAAGTTCTTAACACTTTGCCTGACCGCAGGGCTGTGTGTCTTTTGTCGGAGAATCCACTATACTGTTCAACGTGGCAACCACAGACTTATATTGGCTAGACGACGCAAGGGTAAATACTTCGCGTGTAAAAGGGAAGCAACAAAGGACTTTCTTCAGCGCCATTTCCATTCAGTCTGCGCTCGAACGTTCTCGATGTCAGACGTCAAACGAAAACTAAAAAATGCCAAATTGTGCGGTATTAAGCTGTAAAACCTACACAAAAAAAGTGGAACGAGATAATGGAAACGTTTCCTTTCATCGTTAAGTCATTTTGTTATTAAATTGTGTGTGTTTTTATTGCAAAATTTTATAGCAACCATATAGCAACGTATAGCAACCATATTAAAGTAATCGAATCGCAACCCGTGAAATATTTGTCATTGAGTAGTTCCTATGGCCATCTGTGGTCTTCATCATCAGCTCCACTTTACCAAATGATGATTTCCGAGAGCAAATGCTCAAGTTACTTTAAAAAATACCCAAATCGCTATAGCTTTGCCGATAAAATTTGAGGGTTTCCCTCAATTTCCATGGGATCCTCTCATCAGATTCCAACTTGATGATAATGGGACCACCTCGAGAGTATACCCTTTCGAATAAAAACATAATTTTGACAATCGGTCCTCAATTGGCGGAGTAATCGCGTAACAAACACAAAAAAAAAACACCGTCTAATTGAGAACCTCCTCCTTTTTTGAAGTCGGTTAAAAAGTTTTGACGGCTGACGACAAACGCAATAAGTACCTACTATTGATGTATTAAAGGCGTTAAATAATGCTGAAGTCAGTGGAGTGACTTCAGGCTCGAATTCACTGGCATCGTTCTCTAAAACCTAAAATTCTCTAATGTTTTATACAAATCAGTAGCTATGTTGATGATGTCGGAACTCTTATTCGTATGGTGGGAGAGTCGATTTAAAAATGTTCATCTAATCGAATCTGTTCCTGGTTTTTGTTAGAATTTTAGGATTCCCATCACGAAATCGCTCATGTGACGTCACAGTAGGTAGAAAAATAATGGCACGCTTGGTTTCTATACAGACGATGAGACTTGCGTTATCTAGCCAATATAAGTCTGTGGTGGCAACGCTGTCAGTCTTCTAGGCATGTTATCTATTTAACGCATATTTTGATGCCTAATTTGCTTAGTTGTAGAAATTAGAAAGCCTATAGTATTCCCACAGCTGAAACACAGTCCTCCTCTCGGTGTGAGGGAACGGGCCGTAATCCGCCACGTGGGCCCAGTGCGGGTTGTAGATGTCACATTGTCTTCGAATTTTTGGTGGTTCTAGGACATTCCGGTTTTCTCACGGTGTTTTCCTTTACCGTTTTGAAAACGGTGGTAAAAATAATTAATTAACACAAAGTAAAGCGCCTACCTGACTGGGTTTTACCTACCTACAGTACCTACAACTCGTAAATCGTGGGCGTTACCACCAAATGCTCTATAAGTGGAGATACTTGAACTATAGGATAGATTGATAAGTTTGTAACTCATCATCATCATCTGCCTAGCCTTTTTCCAACTATATTGGGGTCGGCTTCCAGCCTAACTGGATTCAGCTGAATACCAGTATTTTACATGCAGCGACTGCCTATCTGACCTCCACAACCCAGTTACTGGGTAATACGATACCACTTGGTAAGACTGGTTGTCAGACTTTCGGGCTTTTGACTACCCGTAACGACTGTCAAAGATCCACGAATGACAGCCGG
Organism: Oligia fasciuncula; assembly: GCA_963082905.1. Lineage (NCBI taxonomy): Eukaryota > Metazoa > Arthropoda > Insecta > Lepidoptera > Noctuidae > Oligia > Oligia fasciuncula. The sequence goes on from OY720387.1 coordinate 15,551,643, forward strand.
GACCAACGACTGTCAAAGATCCACGAATGACAGCCGGGACCAACGGCTTAACGTGCTTTCCGAGGCACGGAGGGGTCTCGGTATGGAAAGATGGTCACCCATTCACAGACCAACCGCAGCAAGCGTAGCTTAACCTGTGCTATCGACCTGTGCGGCTGTTATTATTTAGCCTAACTATAAGCTTTTATTTTAAATTGTTATGAATAAATAAAGAAAGATATTTTCCTCAGATAAAAACAAAATACTGCGTCGGGTGATATTTAAATTATGTTTTGGTTTGTTATTGTATTCGAGAACAAAAGTACCTACTTACTGAGTTATTTTAATAGCACACCATTCATAAGTTGTAACTTCTAATGCTGTGTTATGACCAAAATCTTCCTCATCCGTATTTATTGTCCAAGATGTGTTATTGTGTCGTGTGTATCGTACCATAAAATTAAAAATATTAATTTTCCACCGGAAAAGGAAACATATCAATGATAGCTTGGCGCTCTGCCAGCCGCATAGATAATAATTGAATTTCTTGTAACAAAGATACATCTTGTCTGCGGAGAACAGTAAATTTGTGCGGAATAAAACTGGAAGAAAAATAAAAGCTAAGCGTGTAAACCCATTAGGACTCTCATAAACAACGGCCAATTACCTAGCTGTACTTAAACATATGTTGCGGTCGTGCAGAAGAACTGCTCAAAGAAGTTAGTTATCTCATCATCATCTGCCTAGCCTTTTCCCAACTATGTTGGGGTCGGCTTCCAGTCTAACCGGATTCAAGAAGTTAGGTTAGTTATCCATTAAAATAAATTACTAACTTACATGTCTGGTTGTGAAGACATGAGAGAGAACTGCTAGTACTAAATACGTATACAGGGTTATTGGTAAAACATTAACAACCTCTTAAGAGGTCAATATACTCATCATTATGAACAATATATATTTACTATGGGACCAAACCTGAAATCGCGAAAAAAAAATCAGCTGTTCCCTACATTTTGACGAGTTACGAACATAAATGTAGGGAACAGCTGATTTTTTTTCGCGATTTCAGTTTTAGTCCCATAGTAAAAGTTGTTCATAATTTTGAGTACAATGACCTCTTAAGAGGTTGATAATGTTTTACCAATAACCCTGTGTATGATAGTTGGGGGTTTGTTGTTGTTCAGTAATGGGAATTAATGTTCAGCATTGTGACAAAAATTTCACAATTCGTGTATCTAGTCTTTGCCAAAGACTCTATACAAATTGTGTAGTTTTTGTCGTGACATTTTTGCAGAGAAACGTACCTCACACCTATCTACCGATATTACAGTACCTATTATTCAATTATTTGTTTCCAATAATAATTGATGTTTTTTTTCACTTCAGCAAACATGTTTAGGCTAGTGTAAATTAAGTTGATTTCAGAGTGAGAATTGATTTCGCAAAGCGAACTTTAAAATTAGGTATTTGTTGTTTTTCCAAAAAAACATGACTGATCTTGATCTTGATCTTGTTTCCCACTTGCTCATGAATCACTATTTTTTTTTTAGATATTTTAAGGGAACAGTCACATCTGGCCAACATAGTTGGGGCCAACTTCCAGTCTAGCCGTATGTAGCTGAATACCAGTTGAGCCTATCTGACCTCCACAACCCAGTTACTGGGTAACACGATAACGTTAACGGTTAAGGGCACAGGTCCATCAACACCACTTACTATTAGCACAATACTGCTCCATGCCGCACTGCGCGCAGCGCGTAGGCGCGACATCCCCACAGGGGCAGGCGCCATCGCGCACGCAGCATGCGCAGTCATCGCCATCGCCACCGGGACACGCGCAGCCCGACGATGACTGCGTCCACAGATCTACTTGACCTATGAACAGAGAACGTGGTTTGTCCTAACTCCTACTAAGGAGAAAAAGGTAGACTTTGGTATTGGCGGTGTTTCTGTATCAGACAATCTGTGAATCAGTCTTCGCTCGTGTTCAATTAAGCTATGTTATCAGACGATGGGGAGATTTAGTCTACCTTTCGTTGTACTCATCGTCTGAACTGGTGCTGAGTTCGAAGTATTCTGATGGGGCTTAGTTAGTACAGAAGACAAACGAAGAGCTTTGTATTACTCTCGGATTAGTTACAGTTGATCTATATATTTGGGCAACGTTTTAAGGATTTTAGTGACATTATTTTGTAACCTAATTATACTCACTGCTGCCGTCGAGGAAAATCGGCGTCCACGCAATCTGCGCGGTGCAAGCGGCGCACGCAGCGAGCAGCAGCAGCGGCAGCGGCGGTCGCATGGTGCAGTCACCGCACACCTCGCCCCGCCCCCCTCCCGCGCCGCCTTCGCATTTGCACCCCCTCAGACACCCTCACAACCACACACGAACACAAGCACACTGTTCACACAACGCACGAATCGCATTTTCGCACAAACTTTTCCTAAAATATTTTTTTATTTCACTAATGTTTACTGCAGTTTTATTAGAAATCTTCGAGATCTTCCTTTTTCCGTTTGATTGCGTGACGGATTTTCGCCGACGCGTTGTCTGCAACAAAATATTATCTCTGTTACGCCCTATTACGCTCTGATAGGCGAGAATCAAAGTAATAACACTAAATTGATCGTTCATCTTTATGTCTGGTACAGATTTTGTTCATTTGTTACGGGAAACTTGCGGGAAACACCTAAAAAGTTATTGGCAATAATAAGACTAAACAAAGAATAAGTACGTAAGTGGATTGTTTGGTCGGTTGTAACTCAGAAGTTTCCTTTCATGTGTGTAATAAATTATAATTAGTTTGGTACCCGATGCCGTCTTAAAAGTTTGGGGTGTCAAAGCGATTTACGATTTTGACACACTTTTGCAATGCCAATGCGCAATGATGAGATATATAGCGTTCATTGTGTCATAAGGGGTTGCTTGCTAGACGATACCTCCAAAAATCAGTGGTGTGACAATCTAGAAAAAAAAATCCTGTTAGTCACACTGGTGTTACAATCTGGTGTGACTACGAGTCAGTCATGAATTTTTTAAACCAATTCAAACATTGTTCGACATGGACAGTTGTCCTTACTTCCCGTCCCAAATGTTTATTATTCGGGAGGAGAATTCACTCCAAAGTAACGAACTATTTTCTGACGGGCCCGTATTTTCGTTAAATTTATTTTCATCTACGTCTTCGTTGACGGACTTGAGAGTATATATACTTACACCCTAGCGCTAAATCCTCCCCTTCCGCAGTCTATAGCTTTGTTCAATACTGAACTTTTCTTTTGGACGTATATTATGCCTCTGTAGCATACTACGGGTGTGTAATGTTTGGTATAACAACAGATGGTCTAATTTCGTTTGACATAACTCTTAAGATATAATTTTCGTATGCTATAAAAACATTTAACCTAATGTCATATGATCGAATATTATATTTGATATAATTTTCTTTTTCTCTAATTTCATTTAGTATAACGTTCATTTCATATAATTTTCATTTTGTATAATGCTCCTTTTATATAACGTTCATTTGACCTAACATTCATATTAACTAATTTTCTTTTTCTCTAATGTCATTTAGTATAACGTTCATTTCATATAATTTTCATATTGTATAATGCTCCTTTTATATAACGTTCTTAAGACCTAACATTCATATTAACTAATTTTCTGCCCTTCGCTCGATGCAGCATTCTATGTAAAGAATCGCTCTTGTGTTCTATGTGTGTGTGTTCTATTTCTGAGTGAAGGGTTTAAAATAACCGAACCTCGGGGTGCCCTTCTCTCGCTCTTGCATCCTATGTCGACGGAGCCCCGCTCCGGGGGGCCCCTATTTCTGTGTAAAGGGTTTAAAGTAACCTAACACAACCGAACCTCGGGGTGCCCTTCGCTCGCTCTTGCATCCTATGTCGACGGAGCCCCGCTTCGCGGGGCCCCTATTTCTGTGTAAAGGGTTTAAAGTAACCTAACACAACCGAACCTCGGGGTCCCTTCGCTCGCTCTTGCATCCTATGTCGACGGAGCCCCGCTTTGCGGGGCCCCTATTTCTGTGTAAAGGGTTTAAAGTAACCTAACACAACCGAACCTCGGGGTGCCCTTCTCTCGCTCTTGCATCCTATGTCGACGGAGCCCCGCTTCGCGGGGCCCCTATTTCTGTGTAAAGGGTTTAAAGTAACCTAACACAACCGAACCTCGGGGTGCCCTTCGCTCGCTCTTGCATCCTATGTCGACGGAGCCCCGCTCCGGGGGGCCCCTATTTCTGTGTAAAGGGTTTAAAGTAACCTAACACAACCGAACCTCGGGGTGCCCTTCGCTCGCTCTTGCATCCTATGTCGACGGAGCCCCGCTTCGCGGGGCCCCTATTTCTGTGTAAAGGGTTTAAAGTAACCTAACACAACCGAACCTCGGGGTCCCTTCGCTCGCTCTTGCATCCTATGTCGACGGAGCCCCGCTTCGCGGGGCCCCTATTTCTGTGTAAAGGGTTTAAAGTAACCTAACACAACCGAACCTCGGGGTGCCCTTCTCTCGCTCTTGCATCCTATGTCGACGGAGCCCCGCTTCGCGGGGCCCCTATTTCTGTGTAAAGGGTTTAAAGTAACCTAACACAACCGAACCTCGGGGTGCCCTTCGCTCGCTCTTGCATCCTATGTCGACGGAGCCCCGCTTCGCGGGGCCCCTATTTCTGTGTAAAGGGTTTAAACTAACCTAACACAACCGAACCTCGGGGTGCCCTTCGCTCGCTCTTGCATCCTATGTAGACGGAGCCCCGTTTCGCGGGGCCCCTATTTCTGTGTAAAGGGTTTAAAGTAACCTAACACAACCGAACCTCAGGGTGCCCTTCTCTGGCTCTTGCATCCCTATTTCTGTGTAAAGGGTTTAAAGTAACCTAACACAACCGAACCTCGGGGTGCCCTTCGCTCGCTCTTGCATCCTATGTAGACGGAGCCCCGTTTCGCGGGGCCCCTATTTCTGTGTAAAGGGTTTAAAGTAACCTAACACAACCGAACCTCAGGGTGCCCTTCTCTGGCTCTTGCATCCCTATTTCTGTGTAAAGGGTTTAAAGTAACCTAACACAACCGAACCTTGGGGTGCCCTTCGCTCGCTCTTGCATCCTATGTCGACGGCGCCCCGCTTCGCGGGGCCCCTATTTCCGTGTAAAGGGTTTAAAGTAACCTAACACAACCGAACCTCGGGGTGCCCTTCGCTCGCTCTTGCATTCTATGTAAATAAAAAATATCCGTCCACCCTCCTATAAGCAAACTATGTAGTATCAGCGATAACAACGCCTGGCACTTTCGTGCTAGGAAAAACAAGCACCACTTGTTCTTTGAAAGTGCCAGGCATTTAAAATCTAATAAATTTTTGGAAAAATAAAAGTAGATATTTCTAAATTATATTAAACGTTACTTATAGATTTTGTATATTATAGCAACTGAATATTATATTATGTGAATATTATTTCAAATGTGCATTATATAAACTGTTCATTATACCATTTGAAATTATGTAAAATGTTCATTATACCATATGAAATTAGGTAAAATGAAGTTATATCAATAATTCATTATGACCGTTGACCGTAAGGGTCAGTTCACACCGAGACGCGACGCGACGCGACGAGACGTGACGATACTAGAAGAGGCCAGTGACGTCGCGCTGCGCCGCGCGCCGCCGCTAGACGCATCCCAACGTCGCGAGGTGCATCGTAAAATCGTTGGCAACACGACGCCTCGAGACGCCGCGCGGCGCAGTGGGACGTGTCTACATTCGCTACGTGCTCCCGCCCCGCCCCGCCCCTTTTTCTATGTATGGCCGCAACAAATTCAATAAGTTTTGAAACTTTTTGTAATCCCTTTTATAATAATCATAAAAATTTTCTGGATAATTGGCAATGTGGTCATAAGCCAAGGTATGAAATTCACCATGAATTAATCTATTTCTCCATAAATTATGCACCCAAATACTCCTGTGTGATGTCTTCTTTTTTATTTTATTTTTGTATTCTTCTTCCTCTTTCTCTTCTGCAAGAAGTCCGATTATAACAAGATCCCAGTCTATCATTATAATATCACTCGATCACTCGACCGTACAGCATCAATTCTGCACGAAGTCTGGACGGAAATATAGAGACAAGTCGCCACGGCGACCTCGGCTGCGCCGCGCGGCGTCACGCTGCACCGCGCGGCGTCGCGCTGCGCCTCGCGGCGTCGCGCTGCGTAGCGCCGCTCTCGCACGCCGCGCGCTGCCGCTGCGTCGCGATGCGTCGCTCTACGCCGCGAGGCGCAGCGCGACGCCGCGCGGTGCAGCTTGACGCCGCGCAACGTATTCTGAACTATCACAATGCAATGTGTACCTTTTCGTGTAGAAAATAAAGTATATTTTGAGTCACTCTTTTAAAAGTGTGCGTGCAGCGTCGCGTCGCGTCGCGTCTCGGTGTGAACTGACCCTTATGTTAAATAAAAATTATAACAAACGAAATTAGGTCTTATGATCGTTAGAACTTTTGTTTCTATATCAAACGTGACACACCCGCATACTACACCATCCAGGCAAAGAATGTGGGGTTATCATACAGTTGTACATTTAGTAGGTACTATGGCATGCAATAAAAACTTCGGCGTATATGTCACATGAGGGGTTGCTGAGTGCGGCCTCTCCTCTCCTGAACCTCAACTCAGCCTATCGCAGTCCACTGCTGGACATAGGCCTCTCCCAGACTGCGTCACAACACCCTGTCCTCCGCCGTCCGTATCCAGCCTACCCCAGCCACATTATTAATGCTGGACCTAACACAGGATTAATGACGTTTACTTCAATCAGCAAGATCGAGTAATTTTTCTCGATTTCGTCAGAAACGCAAGTGGTCAAATATGCATTTCGTCATCTCTCAGGATAGACTCGCAACTTGTCGGAAACGGAACTCGACAGACACGCAGTTCGGTAGACAAGCAACACGACAGATACCTACGCATTTCGGGAGATAACTTTAGTTGAAACCATCCACCCAGATTGATGTAAACAATAGCTCATAAACGTTACGCCGTGATCAAAGACTACAATATGATGCTGTGCCGTGATGTAGGGCTGATTTTGATTTGATATCCGAGAAATAATTTTGAATTTGACAGTTCTTCCATACAAAAACTGTCAAACGTCAATTTTCTCCTTTGTTGCCCTAGTTACTACCAATTTTACTACCAGTTGTTTTCCACTCAAAAAAAAAGTATTATTTACTAGAGTAATTGTTTCCTTAATCATATTAAGTTTTTAGGGTTCCGTACCAAAATGGTAAAACGGAACCCTTATGATGAGACCCCCCCCTTATCTCCGAAGTTTGCACAGAGAAAAACCTGAAATAATTATATGTGATAGAAGTTTATGTAAAAAGATTACAGGAAAAATAAAACAATGTCTCTAAGGGCTGATTTTCGAATCATCTGATAACTTTATTCGAGGAATAATTTTGGAATTTTGACATTTATTTCTTACAAAAACTGTCAAACGTCAATTTTATTCCTTGAATAAAAGTTTACCTGGCGATGGAAAAATCAGCCCTTAATATCACACTTTTTCAGAAATCATCAACAAAAGTCACATTACTTCCACTATATCGGTCAAGAGATGGCGCTGACCTTAAAACTGCATCTACACCGCAGCGCGCAGTGCTAAAATTCTCTAAATTATGATGGTACGGAACCCTCTGTGCGCGAGTCCGACTCGCTCTTGACCGGTTTTTTTTGCGAGTTGCGTATCTGTCAAGTTGAATGTTGAGCTGTCTTTGACGTGGTGCAAATCTGACGAGATGCGTCTCTGTCAACATGCGTTTTGTGGCGAAATGCGTATTTGCCCACTTGCGTTTCTGACGACATGCTAGTAATCCATTCTTTTGTGTTCACTGGCAACACAAAAAAATGGATTACTAGCATGTCTCTTGCGAATCTTTACAATAGCATAAAATGTGCATCTGGGCAAAGGGATCAAGTAAAGAAATTTGTATGTGTAGTGTGGTCCTACTTATAGACAATTTATGAAGGAATTAAAACATAATATACTTCAGTTCTACGACTACTAAATAAAAATCCCTAGTATGTTACAGTAACATAGCCACAGTTAGAATTAACAAAAGCTAGCATACTGACATTACTGTGACATAATTTTTATATTTCAAAATGAAACACTAGAATTATAAATAAACTTTACTTACAAAAACATAGCCGCCAAATTGTTTGGGCACAAGAGAAAAAAGACGAACACAAATAATTTACGGACTTTCACAAATATTTCATTATGAGAATAGTTCGCTTCATCGTCAATAGTTACAGCAGGTTGGCGAGTCCACGGGATGCGCGTACACGCAGTCTACGTACGCGCACTCGAGACACTGCTGCGGACACGGATTGCTAGGCTGACATGTTGCAGGAGCCCAACACGGTTCACACTTCGGAGGTTTCTGTCTCTCGAAGTGGAAGCAACAGTTCCCCTGTTTATAAACAAAAAAACAACTTAATAAAATCATAAAAAATAAAATGGAGTGAAAAGTGACTCAAATGATCAAGAATTTATTCAGAATCAACAAATAAAATTCAAATTTAATTTAAAAATCTCTACGAGAGACGGCAATCTTCTTATTTACATAAACAGATAAGTTTCTGAAATGGAATCCCGTAAATTAATTAACTTTGCAGGTAAAAAAGCACGAATCGTAAGTCCAAATTCTTATCCAGAAAGTTTCCGTGTTTCGGATAATAACTACGCTTTCTGTTAATTACTGGGCTTAGACGAGGAGTGTTAAAAGTTTAAATTCAGTTAGAGATCTGTTAACTTTCTTTCGCGTAAAAGGATAACAAATGGCCCAGGTGAAGGTGTGTACAATTTGTTGAATATTCAATTGCGAAATCGCGCTCAAGTTTGCGGCCCGCAGCGGATTAGTGAACCATCGCGTTAAGAGATTAAACTTTAATTAAACTGTCAAGTATGTCAAACAATAAAATGTTTAACTAGATAGGAGCAAATCAGCGGGTGTCTCGTGTACAGAGCCGGCCTAATTCTGCAAGCCTCGGATTACAGGGTCCAATCACGAAGAGTCGTATCTTGAGCCCCAGTCGAAAATAAATCCCCATCTGAACCCATGTCGCGTTCACCGAATAAACATTGTGGTCCGCGAGACGGCACGATCGATGTCAAAAACACACCAAACAGGCGTACTCCAAATAACATCTAATCTCACGTAAATTGCTCGTAAATAGTGGAGCAATTTAATTAAAATTCTAATTCTACGGATAATCCGATTCTTAAACACACATTTTGAAGTTGACAAATTCTGTAATTTGGTTAGATTGAGAACTAGGAGGTTCCTTTAACTTTGTTAATGTTGCTTTGGTCCGATAGTATAAAGGTATGTTTGCAAATGTAGGTATCTAAATTTTAAAACCTACTACTAACCTATGAATCTATTAGGTACGTTGGCCGTTGGTGGTTATTGGTATATTCGTTGCTGGGTATATTAGACGTCGCAAGCGGCATAACTGGAGTCAATGCTTTAGCCCAAATTGTTCATATTATAAGAACAGTCAGAAGCAAAGTTAGGACCTATTTCATGTTTCTACGTTATAATACCTTATATTTTAAGGATACAGCAGTCATTGGTTGTGCGGTATTATATTATTGATATTTATTTGCCGGATTCTTAAGTACCTTTGGGCGTTTCCAAAGTGTCAGACATGTTTAAACCGAACACACAATTGACTTGCGTTTTGGGATGCAATTATTTCGCTTGTGGCGAATTTTGTTCCGAACTTTACAGATTTTTATTAAAAGAATTCTAATCTCATTTTCCGGTTGTGGTCCACGGCGGATCCATTTTTCTAGCACTGACTGGGTTTGTAATGAAATTGAATTTCTTCTCGGTGTTACCGACGGCGTTTATTCGGCTTTTTGCTTTGGCTTCAGCTTCTAAAAGGATATTGCGTGGGAATCAATTCAGGTGGCGGTGGTTTTCCATCCTCCTACTGAATATTAATTTTTCATAAAATATCTCCGAGTTCAATTGGAATCAACCGAAGGTACTCGTAGTTATTTGTTGAGGAAGAATTATTATAAGACTAGATAAGATAAGTTTTGATTATTATTCTTCCGAAGATGATGATGATCATCGTCGATCTAACTAAGATTGAATTCCGTATTTGCAAACACTGATGTGGTACATAAGGACTAGTTGTTTAAATAGGAATATACCCGTTCATCTTCGGAATGGTACCGTCGTATTTCGTTGTGAGGGTCTGCAGCATATGACGACACCACGAAAGGCTTCCGCTTGCGCGTCCCGCAAGCCACCTCACAAGCACGGCGCATGAGCACCGTCGGTTGATTTGACTGAAACAATGCAAAAATCAATTTCACTAACTATTATACCAATAACGATCCTACTTGGTCTTATCAAAAACCGTCATCATCATCATCTGCCTAGCCTTTTCGGGTCGGCTTCCAGTCTAACCGGATGCAGCTGAATACCAGTATTTTACATTTTTAGTACCAAAAACCATTATGAAGAAATAATGTTTAATGTTGGAAGAAGGACACCTATTGTGTATCTAAGATTAGAAAACCCGTACAACGTAACACCTGCAATAATAAAATAAAATCCGCTTACATGAAGGTTGCATTCAATTTTGTGATATTATTTAATAATAATCGCTTCAGTTCTAGCTAGCTCGAGTCGTCCATTATATCTTCAAGATTAACTTCAATAGGCTTCTTGGGGGCGCAGCTGAGTGCGTGTTTGGGGCAATAAGGAGGTACTTTGACTGGGTCGGCGACTTTGACAGGGTTCAAGCAGACTTCACATTCGACGGCCACGTCTCGAGGATGCCTTACAAGGAAATTCGCAGTGCCTTGCGTGGAGTGCTCAACGTCTTGCATTCCATTGCGCTTGAACGCGCTCACGGGGAACCTTCTCACCTGCAACGGACCAGACAGTTGCAGTTTAGTTACGACCTACTCAGACATTGCGAATTTCCCGGTATTTTCGCAATTTAAAAAAGGAATATTATGGTAAAAAAAATGGTGAAAAAAGTGGTACAACTTGAGTTTGAAAGCTCTGCTTTTTAATGTATTACGCTAAAGCATGTTCTAGCTATCTATATTATCTATTTAAATGCATCACAGTTATGATAACAAATACGTGTCTTATCATTGCTGTTATATGCCTCAACAAACGCTACTCATTACTTAAATTACGCACCATAGAAGAGGTCAGTGCTTCTTTTTAAGTACGCAACATTTCTTCGTCGGTTTGACAGGGATGGTAAAAGGATAGTAGCTCCACAGATGAGTGTCCCAACACTTGCGAATGTATGAAATACTGCCGCACTCATTGTATTTGTGATCTTGAATTCCGTTTCGTTTTTGCGCAGATGACGGCAGAGGATTTACCTGCCAGGTGTTTTTTTTTTTTCTTATTTTTCTTTTAACAAGTTTGATAGGTGACATCTACGCTAAGTAAGACTAATTTAATTTTTTATCCTTTTTCCGTCTGACAGGAAGCACTTCTTGTGTGACTCTCGGATACAGTCTACACATAGGCTCAACGGAGGTGTAGACACAAGATGAGCCGTTTGGTCCTTCACCTGAACATAAGTACCGGATAGCTCCGCGATACCCATGCATTTGATCCTGCATCCCGTTTCGACGGTATGCTGACTGGGGGAGTCTACCATAACGTGTCGGAACATACCGTTCCTGAAACTAACAACAAAACAATGGGACACGAAAATATTCATAAAGCCACGCCCGGCTCGGTAATGTGGCAATGTGGCAGATCCACTGAATAATTCAAGCAGGTAGGTTCAGATCAGAATACATTAGATCTTAATTCTTTTATAGCTTTGATTTAAGGAAGAAATTTAAAAAAATTCATAGGACTTTATTGAATAGGTAGTGTTTTTCCAAAACATGACATTGGCTATATACTACCAGATTAAGTTGGTAGCTACTATACATCTCTGCTTGCCTCTTTGAAAAATACAGGCATGTTGTTCTGTTATGTTATACACATTTGAATTTGAATATTATGTTGGTTTCAGCACGGGTACTTAAACATTCTAAGTATTATGTAACTTTAAAACTACCAAAATTATACCTAATACTTTCTCTATTAAAAAAATGATTTGCTCTACACTGTATTTACTTATAACAAAGTGAACTTTAATCTACTTCTATTTTGTTGGAAATAACTTTCAACGACCTATCACCATTCATGAACATAACTTACAATTCTTCCGTCTTCGTATCTGTAGCAAGGCATTATATATTTTGTCTTGACTGGTTTGCAAGGCGGTGTGTGTGTGTGTGGTGGTGGCGGGTAGCAACAAGAGTCACAGTTCGGTGGAGGTGCGCATGGGCGCCGAGGGGAAGGTGGGGAACAACAGCTTTTCTGCGGAGGGGCGTCACAACAGTCATACGGCGGCGTCCTCTTCCTCGGCTCACAGCAATAGTACATTGGCTTCTGGCAACGCGGCAAACGCGGGCAGCATGGTTCTGGTGCACAATACTTTCGGGAACAATTTGGTGACATCAACATCGGAGTTACAGCATACTCCCCACAGTCAACTGGATAGCAACATTCCATGGTTTTTAATGTTTTCAATATTAACAATGTTGTCGTTTCTTTTTTAAGTATTCTCTTTTCTTCTTGTTAATTTTGTCTTATAAAATAAATATTTATACTAAAATTTACATTTATGCCCAAAAAATTGTTTAATGAGTAAATATTTTTTCACTGTCAATTTTTAAACAAGTTCCTTTTTATTACTTTTTTATTTCATATTAAAGATGCTGTCAATTATTAGTGTAAAAAGTATTTTTATTGTGTAAAATATGTTCGCCTCCTTGGTGCTGCCTTGTGACTTTTAATAAAAGTATGTATAATAAGGATGTATTGTTTTGAATCCAATCCAAATCCAACGGCGAAGCAGATGGCTAGTTCTGATAATTCAATTTTAAACTAAATTCGATACCAGAACGTAAATACTGACACAACAACGATTCAATAAAATAATCAGTACAAAAATACAATGTGATTTGCCACAAAGTCCACAAGTGTCTCTGGTTTACGTCATTTTCTTGGCACGGCGTCGTATTGCCAGTGGCAACGCTAAGGGCAAAATTCTAAGCAAAGCTTTGCAACATATTTGCAAACATTCAAGCGCCGCCTCCTTGTCGCCGACGATTCGAAAATGCAATTTTCCCAATGCAAATCGAACGCTCCAGACAGATTTAATGCCTTTTACTTGCCAATTCCGCACATCATTTCCGAAGAGAATCGGTGATGGCCAAGTCTACATCCGTCAATATTGGAAAAGCCTAATAAAAATCTTATATAGGTACCGCGACAAGGAAATATTTACTAACTACGAATCGACAAAACGTATAGCGTTTGATTCAATGGGGCGAAATTGATTTAACGTTTCGTTAGATTACTTTTTAGTTTATTTCTTTCATTCCTCTCTGCTTTTTCAATCTCTATGTTCATCTTTGGTTTCATTGTTGAACACAAAATCGCAGTTTAGAAGATTAACAGCGTCGAGTTTAATTTTGCTAAAGTGCTGATTCAAGGACCGTTTGGGGGAAAAATTAAAAAAATGTGAAATGTTCACGAATATTTGTGTGCTTTTTAAATTGCTTCAATGTAAAATGTTTACACGTTGCATCTATGAAAATGCACTCCCGATGCGTTTTGTTTGTATTGCTCAAGTCTGCCAGGCAAACATTTTACTCTACGGTTTACGAAACGTCGTGTTGGTAAACTCTCAACGCGTTCAGAATACACTTTTCCAACACTCCAATGTATCCAATAGAAATTTGTTTACATTAAAACCAATTTTATAGTTTTTCTTTGTTTCTCTAGATTTCGTTTTTATTTTGTGATGGATAATTTAGGCTTGCACTGATCAATCAAATGGCTTCTTCGTACCATGATGGAATTCAGAAACAAAAGTTGTTAACCGGCCCGTCACCTCTACCGTAAGATACTGACTTTCCTTATAAGAAAAATTTAAGGACTGAAAGATAATGATCAAGAATTGCTATTGCAAGACTTTGAAGTTGATAGGGTTTATGAACTGTTCAAAGATAAATAATCTTTAACAGGAAATCACATCAATAATAACCACTTCAACGCCGGCATCATAGACAACAACACGACACGTCTACTAGTCGCGATTCCTTCGTGAAAATGAAGATTATTTCCAATCGACTTGTTCTTTTCGCTCTGTCCTTTGAAGTGAATTCGATAGTGATCCTCTCGTACGTACCTATTGTATGACATTTCGACTTTATAACCTTCTTTATAGCCCACATGACGGGTCCGTGGCTAAATAATAACAGCCGCACTAGTCTATCGATCAGGTTAAGCTACGCTTGCCGCGGTTGGTCTGTGGATGGGTGACCATCTTTACATACCGAGACTCCACCGTGCCTCGGAAAACACGTTAAGCTGTTGGTCCCGGCGGTCATTCGTGGATCTTTGACAGTCGTTACGGGTAGTCAGAAGCCCGAAAGTCTGACAATCAGTCTTATCAAGGGGTATCGTATTACCCAGTTTCTGGGTTGTAGAGGTCAGATAGGCAGTCGCTTCATGTAAAATACTGGTATTCAGATTCAGCTGCATCCGGTTAGACTGGAAGCCGACCCCAACAAAGTTGGGAAAAGGCAGATGAGCCCAAATTTGTGATCACTGTTAACGTGAGTAATACCTTATTTACACGATGAAGTTTCTTGCCTGTGGCTTACAATAAAATTGAAGCAACAAATGACTTGCCTCAAAATGACGGCCTTGCAATAAGGGGCTTGTAGCTAAGTTATAACAGCCGCACAAGTCGATCGATCAGGTTAAGCTACGCTTGCCGCGGTTGGTCCGTGGATGGGTGACCATCTTTGCATACTAACCTGAAAGGTCGATAATCTATTGAACCCTGGTTGTCATTTGTGGAGCTTTGATAGTCAGTAAGGGTCGTCAGAAGCCCGAAAATCTGACAACCAGTCTTACCAATTTGTATCGTATTACTCAGTAACTGGGTTGTGGATATCAGATAGGCAGGCGCTCCATGTAAAATACTGGTATTCAGCTGCAATCGACAAGACTAGAAGCCAATCCCAACATAGTTGGGAAAAGGTTAATCATAATGAAATAACTTGCATCGTCTAAACAGTGTTTAAACGATGCTACTTTTAAAGTCGCCTCAACTTATGTTATGGCTCAGGAAATTAAATCGCATCGTGGCTTTACTCGCTACAGTGACGCGCTTTCCCTTGAAGCCGAAACCAAACCGAGTACAATATTAAAAATGCAAGTATCTAGGTATATACTTGTTTCTGTAGTATTTATTATTTTCTTACAAAGAAAAGAAGACCCGCGAAACCGAAAAAATATCACAAATCACCATAAAAGGACACCTTTGACAAATGCGAAATATGTTTGTACAAATGCCTATTTACCATTATTTGCACAAAGGGAACATCACTTGAAGGAGTTCCTCGAGTGGCGGCAACCGTGTAAGAATGTATTTATTTATTTATGATGCTACTTTTGTCAATGGAGGCTCGGGTTCATTTGGGTGATTTATGACCCTTCCAACAAAGAGGGTTTATACCATACTTATTTATCGAAACGTAATAAATTCCTTCCTATGTACGGGATATAAAAGTATTGAAAGTGAGGATTTATGTCTCGATATAAAGTATATGAATAATATAAAGTATATACGTAGGACGGCAGGTATGATACAGATAATATGTCACCATTTGAATGCGAGTATAGGAGTTTACTACGAGTATAGATCGAGAAGAGTGTGACCTTTGATCGATTTTACGTTGGAACGAACACCTACGATCACCTGTAGTATTTTTTCTAGCGTTAAATCTAAGATATGATGCCACTACAAGACATGCGTCTGCGACAGCTTGACGACTCGTTCTAGTCATAATAAGCGTCATATCTAACAAACAGCCTGCCGTAACCGCATGCGGGCACCATACCGCAATTACAACATAATGATACATCATATTAGGTACCTATTACTAATAAAGTTAGTAACCATATCATGTTAAATAAAATATTAATAGACATCCAGAGCTAGAAATAAGCATTGAATATTTAACTGTGTTCAAAAGAAAAATATTTCCGTAATGATTATCCGTTATAATTATGCTTAGATCAAGTTTACCATTAGCTATTAAAGTACCTACTTTTTCATTTTTATTTATATGTTATCTATGATGAAGCTCATTCCTCACAAGTAAACTAAATATTAACTAAAATCCAAACTATTTAAGCTTTCAAGTAAACAATATTTTTCAGCAAAGAAAAATATTTGTTCATTATTTTACCTTGTTTGACTGAGGAATAGGATGATGAGTTTATACTTAATGACTTATAAGCATACCTGTCTTACCTACTATATTTTCACGTTGAGTAGCACCAACAAAAGGTAATTAACTAGCAAAAATACTAATAATATAGTCGAGAAAAACTAGGTACATACCAAGCATAAACAACAGACTAGCAAGTTTTGGAAACTATATCTGCCAAGGCTGCAGCAATAGATACCATACCACTTGTTTCATACTACTCATACCACTTGTTTTGCTTATTCTATTTATTTATATCTACCAGACATAATATCTATTCGCCGGCATCCCGCGTAGTGCCTATAAAAACCATTACACATGAACATTTCTCGCAGCCATAGATACTCGTAGTTCAGGAAAAGCACCCAATAGCCGCAAAAACATCGCAATAAAGGAAGACTAGTAAACGAGCGCCGATGTAACGGCCTTATTTATAGACGCAAATACTATGTACACATCATAGGGCAATATTCAATCCTTACGCTCAATAGGACGGAAACTATACTTGTTTACGATCATACGACATCAAAACGTGGAAGGAAATATAAAATGGTATGGGCCTGGAAAACGATACAGTATTGTAACGAGCGCCGTCATTTGTCAATAGAAGCGAGATTTAGTTTCCGTTTTATAACACGTTCGCCCACAATGACGCGGAAGGATCGCGGTCGACTCGTAATAACCTGAGACTTTTATACACGGCTTCGTTCACCGCGCAGATATAACGAACTATTCAAAAGGAAATGACACCTCGGATTTTATGAAAGCGCTATATTTCTCTAGTGAGTTGATGTTGCGCGGTCTGGACGCACACTCTTCATATTGAAAAGGAAAATATTAGACTCGCTACAACTAGTTGAATTCGAATAAAAGTTGGGATCGTCATCACGGAATAATTGGTTTGGCTTAATACGGGTATAGGGTCGAATAAAAAATCTATTAAAGGTAAATGTAAAGGTTATTTTCATTACGATTCCGCAGACCGAAACAGCTAAAATGGACCGCATTTAAATTTTGATAGGGTCCTCCTTATCTGTGCATCAATAGGGAGGGCTGACAGAGAGCGCCCTCGGTTACATTAAGGGCCTTTTGTCATTGTTATACGACATTTAATCGAGTGACTTTTATCCGGACCCTCTTAATTACATTTTTATTAATTTAAATAAGGTTTTATTGTTTTATGTTCATATAAATATCTTGGGATACAGAACAAAGCATTTTGTGCCGTTTCATAAAAGAAAACCAATTTTCAAGTAGGTACCTACTTCGCTGTAGGTTAAAAAAATACTGGATAATCATGGCTCATTAGATGTTAACGGCGGTTTCCATGAAATGGTAGGCGTAAGTCGAAGCTTGTTTGTGCATAATTCTAGGAAATGATTGGTAACCCAGAAAAGAAATGTGTTTCAACAACATTAGTGATTAGTTTAAAAACACGCTTTAAAAAGTATGAAACAAGAAAATATTGTCATTTGAAAACGTTATGTACCTACAAACTATTCAATATTTATTTTCTATTAAATAAACTACTTACACGTAATATATTTGAATGTACACACATCAAAAGTGTCTAGGGATCAACATATATTTTTGCAATAACTTTTCTCCTGATTGATATTAATTAAAATTTTCTTTAAGGATTCATCAAATAAAGTGTTTTCGTTTGTCACAGTAACGATAAACCAAGTCACCTTTGCATTAATAAAGAAATTTGCCATTTTCCTAATAAAGGGATTTTTGACATTTGAACCACTAACACAAAAGTTCGAAAAAAAGACTGAAATAACAGTTTTCTTTAAAATTTTATTGGGTAACTTAAACAATTAATAATCCGTGTTTCTACCGCGAACACTAACAACACAAGAACATCGGTTTGGCATACTCAAAATGAGTTCATCCAAATCACGCTGTGGAATGGCCGCCCATGTTCGTTGCAACAACAAAAGCCTTTTTGCGACTGGATACCCTCCATATTCGGCAGAGCTCTTCTCTGTAGCATATCCCATGCATGCTCAATCGGGTTCAAGTCTGGCGACTGAGCAGGCCAGGGCAGGACATTGATGTTAGCTGCGGCGAGAGTCTGTCTTACAACTCTTGCGGTGTGCGGTCGTGCATTATCATGCATTAACTGAAATAAGGGACCGATTTGCACTTGTAGAGGAACGATGACGTCTGATACAATCGTCTCAGCATAAATTTGAGCGTTGAGGTTGCCTCTGATCCAAATCAACTCAGTTCTTCCGCCGATCCAAATACCCGCCCATACCATGATGGTTCCACCACTATAAGGATGGACTTCCTGGCAGGATTTTAATCGCTGTTGGCGTCCAGGGGTTCTCCAGTGTCGTATACGTCTTGTATCCGGTCTCATACCAAAACGAGACTCATCAGAAAAGCACACGAAACGCCATTGTTCTTCTGCCCAATTTCTGTGTTCAAGAGCCCATTGATATCGAATCCTACGATTGTGCATTGCTATAGGTGGTACCCGTAGCGGTCTTCGGGAATGAAGGTTCACTTCATGCAAGCGGTTTCTGACTGTTTGGTCGCTAATTAAGTTCCCTGAAGAGTGATGAAGCCTCACGGCTAACATCATGGCGGTTATTGTTGGAGCTCTTCGAGTTAAGATTTGAATGTATCGGTCTTGTCTCCGTGTGGTGCAGCGATACCGTCCTCCATGGCGCTCAGCCACGGTACCAGTGCTTCGGTAACGTGTCCAAAGTCGACTGATAACACTCTGACTTGTATTCAGAGCTAAAGCCACAGTACGTTGCCGGGAACCAGCTTCTATCATTCCCACGGCTCTGAGCATTTCTTCCCTGCTTAAATGACGTCGCCGCTCCATAATAACGTTGGTTTTAATCAGTAGTAGGGAAACAGTAGCACTAATAATGTCTTCAATGCGTTGTATGTTTTTATAGGGAAAATATTGACAGCTGATTTTCATCTTTTACTCGAATTTGATTCACAGTTCCTGATTCAAATTATGAAATGCACCAAAAAGGATCCATATAAATTTATAAAATCATAAATTTATTACAAAGCCACATCTCAATCTCAAGAAATCCGCATAAAAATGCTTGATCCCTAGACACTTTTGATGTGTGTATTTATTACATATTCTGCGAGCAATGTGCCCTGCCCACTGCCAATTAAGTTTGGCAATTCTCCGGGCTATGTGGTCGAACTGGTCGAAGTGGAGGTACTTGGGGGAGGCCTATGTTCAGCAGTGGACCTCTTTCAGCTGAAATGATGATAATGATAATGAATACATATCCAGTGATGTTCAGAGGATAGCCGTGGTCATATGCCACTTTGCTTACTACTCGTACTATTAAAATGTATTGTTTTGGTAAAATTTTGTTTTTAGTTCATGACTTTATGTCCTCTAGAGGGCGCCATATTCAATTTAATGTGACGTCATAGCTGACGATCGACCAGCGGACGATCAAGACGCTTAAAAGGATACCTCATTTGTCAAATTATGATAAGAAGTTTAGAAGTTATGAAGGCACAGATGAACATAACATACTACCGGTCAAAATCACAACCCTCCTTTTTGCTTCTCCGTAGTAGGGTCAAAAAGAACAAATTAGTTAATCCTGAATCCAGAAAATAATCTTTAAACGATGTTCTGACTGTCTCGTTGATTTTGTGAACAGAAGTGAAACTGCTGAGCGTGGAGTCTTGGGTACGATTCCCAGGTCTAACAAAATGTCAACAATGGGTTTTTCAATCAGGAAATTACTCCGTGGCAGCTCTGGCAATAGGGTCATCTATAAAACGAAAGTCACCACCACACCACACCACACACCACCACCACACCACCACCACCACCACTACACCACCACACCACCACCACACCCACACCACCACCACACCACCACCACCACCACCACCTCAGTGTACCAGTTTAGAGGAATACAAGCCAAATGTTGTTTCACTGACCAAAACGTCGCCTGCGCGGCTATCCCAAATAACTAAGTACTCGTATTGAACCATGATTGAACCCAATGTAAACGCAACCTGACGTGGTTATTTACTGTTCCACAAACACCATGTAACAATTAACAACGCGATAGCTGTGCTAACATAAACAACGGTTGTTTGTGATCTCAAACACTGATTGGACGAATATCATATTCCACATTTTAATTGAATATTGACAAATACATATAAATTATTCCTATTTATTCAGCGTTAGTAAGTACCTTTTGGTTAGAGCTGACTGTGCACTTTTGTGTGATGGTTTTCAGTTCAAGGTAAAAATTAAACTTTATGTAAAACATCCTTAGGGCCTTTATAAACACACGTTTTTCTTGCCGTGAAAATCTACGGTTTATGCGCCGTGTGAGGCACTATGTTCTATGTTAAGGGTTTGGTTTCCGCACTTAGTCCTTCAGTGGACCATTGTGCGTGGGCCATGGCGGCCGTCGGTGGTTATTCCAACCAGCCCACCTCCCTCCAGAAGCTGATCAAATCTCCTGGTCTGTTGAGAACATCTGTGTACGATCTGGGTGCCCCGAGGGTTTCTGACCTTATCTGGGTGACGCCTGTGCACTCAAAGAGCACATGGGCAATGGTTTCATCAGCCTCCATGCAAGCCCTGCACAGGGGACTGTCTGTTATGCCTAATGTGTAAAAGTGATTATTTAGTGAGCAGTGTGAGGCACGGTCGCAGTGTTGTTTGAATCGCTATGGAACCTTGTTGACTGACACGTTTTTTCTACGGCACAGTTTATACGCCGTGTGTAAGCACGGTCGTCAGTGTTATATGGATCACTATGGAAGCTTGAGCTTGTTGTCAGACACGTTTTTTCTACGGCGCGGTTTATACACCGTGTGCACGGTCGTCAGTGTTATACGGATCACTATGGAAGCTTCTTGACGGCCACGTTTTTTCTACGGCGCGGTTTATTATACGCCATGTGTATGCACGGTCGTCAGTGTTATATGGATCACTATGGAAGCTTGTTGACAGACACGTTTTTTCTACGATCTAATATTATCTAATCTGATAATTCACCGGTGGGTTGGTGAATTATCAGACTATAAATGACTAAAAGAGATGTGTTTTTTGTTCCTCCTCATGGCAATAAACGAATTTTCTTTCTTTTAATACCACACGGTACCACACGATACCAATTATTTCGAACCCTCATTTCACAACCGAACAAGGTATCGCTATGAATATTAGAAGCGGAATCGTAACCATTAAACTTGAAAAGGTCGGAACACGGCAGTACCTAATAGCAGCAGGTTATCAGACCCGTCAGTCGCTTGATGTCGATCCACGTCAATCGCACCATTTCTTAGCAAGATGTTATCAAAGGAGTAAACTATTAAGGCAGTGTGGCCTCTCAGGCCATTGTTCACGGAACAAATACCTAACGTCAACTGAGGTAAGAACATCACCGAGGCCATTTGTCTGCACAGGCTTGCTCCATCGACTTTGACCTCAGATAATGAACCGTTAACCCCGTTGATTGTGACGAATACTGACGTCAAATCACGATAATAAATATGATTATTTATAATTATGTAGACAAGGAATCAACTGGATGCGAAAAGCGCAGAACCGATCGAAGTAGCGGTGCTTAGGGCCGGCCTGTGTCCAGCAGTGGACGTCTTTCGGCTGATAATGATGATATGTAGACAAAGAAAGAAAATAAGTTTATTCATCAACTCAAACTAAAACACTCAAATTGTAAAATTTTGATATTCTTTATAGAAAAAGAGCCTTAATTATCTCCATATAATTAACGAAAACAATGTTTTTATTTATGTGCCAGCTAACCCTCGAGTGCCAAAGAGTCCAAACAAGGAAGATTTATGCTTTCCACAGAAAAGGGGTTTTTGTTTCATGGCGATTGTTTTTTTTTATTGTTTGCGCTCCCGCTAATTGCAATTTGGTTTTGTTCTAACAGCTGTTTCGTTAGTTGCTCAAGGAAAGTTTCGCAAGTTACCACAGTGACGAAGCCGTGTGAAAAGAAAAATGTTTCAAGTTTTTTTGAGTAACCTTTTCTGAATTAATTACTCAAGCCATTTTTATACAATTATAATCAGCATTCGCGATTTATTTCCCAAAAATGTAAACAAACATGAGTTTATGGAAAAAAAAACTTTAAATCCTACACAATAAAGTTCGGTTTACGCTAAAACTTCAGACATTTTCATTACTTTTTCAATAGTTCTAGTCACTCTGAAATCAACTTAATCATCATTAAATTAAAGTTGATATTTGTTTAACTTGAAATAATATTAATTTGAAACAAAAGTTTGAATAGACTTTACATACCTATATCTATACATATATATTTATCTGTACATAAACTCACGTCTTCTTCCCATGGGGGATGGGGGTAGGCAGAAACTACAAAATGCCACCAGGGACGATCATTACATAAGTAGGTACCTACACCTTTTGCTTCGTTAAGCCATTTTATTTTTATTAAAAATACGTAGGGACAGCATTCAATAAGTACTAGCGCAAATATTAATATAAACAAAACAGGTTATCAGTATCATAAATTCAATGTTATAGTTTGTTATTTGCCAAACATTTATGCCAACAAAATCCAACACAACAAGTTAACCAACACTGCTTTCCAACGCCATCACTAAAATCGAAGCAATCACACTAACCACAAAACTTAGACCGAGTCACACCGACCTCAATTTTCGCATTTCATACAAAAGAGCTACGAAATGAAAAACTAGTTGAGGCGGTCGACTAGCTCACAAAACATTTCGACGAGACACCCAAACGATGTGAGCGAGGCGCCAAACTCTTTGAAACTTCCCGAACATAAATCTACGCGAGTTCATGAAGTTTAATGAAAGCTCCGCCCTCGTAATTGTTACCGCTGGGACTGCATTGCTGCGTACATAAAATTGCTAAATAATTTTACTGTCGTTAAGGCAACGTGTGTTATGCTAACTCTGTTAGGAATTTAATGAGAGCCGTGTTTCCTACCCATTAGGTAAAGTCAGTGACATTAATTGTTAAGCCAATCACACCCTACGTGTAATAGCCATTTCATACATCTGTCAAAGAATTACAGTTATGATTTGAATATACGGTCAATTTGCCTTACAATTAAAATTCCTGACTACCTAAGTACGTATTCGTACCGAAGTGGTTCAGCTACAAATAGAACGGTCTATTACTTTGTATAGCTATTGTGTAGGCGACTGAGGGATTAATCAATCAAGGGTCGCCGGCATCGACCTATGTCGTACATAATAATTATACTGTTGGTTGCCAATTTGCCTGCCAGGCGAGGTAATAATTTCGAAATCCATGCAATTTTTTGCTTACAGCAGCGTATTGACTGAAAATTAACCGAACACGGCGGGATAACAATAGCTTATGCGTAAGAAAGTCCCACACAGTACATAAGTGTATTTTGCATGGCGCCAGTCATATTTAACTACTTAACGCTGTCAATCAAAGAATGGAACGTGAGCTTATTTAAGAAACGGATAAATTACTTGTGATTCTTGTGAAGAAAGCTTATAGCAGTATTTCGGAAATTATAACAGACAAAAATCCAATGACAGAATGTTGAAATGCTAATAAAATACATGTATTGTTGTCCTTGTAGTTTTGTATGTTGACAATAGTTGATACAGTCTTATTTTTTGTTTAGATAAGTATGCATGTACCTATTGACAATTTTTAAAATGTTCTTAATTTTATTTTTATTCTCTATCTCTCTATATCTTTTATTGACATTGATTTATATTGCTATTAATTAATTTGTATTATGAAATGTGTGATTCTTTATACCTAATTGTTTTTTTATTGTCCAGGCTTATTTTATTTTATCATCGAGACTTGGCTGGCTTGATTACTTAATCACAAACATTTGTACCCATAACATAGTGCACTCTTTTGATCTTTATATACCATTATTAATGTACCTATGTTCAACAAATGAATAAATGACTTATGACTTATTGAAATCCCCAATTTTCCAGAAATGAAAATTCTATGTTTTACTGATTTTATGTTTAGATACTTAACATAATATCACGCCTGTATTCCCCGAAGAACTAGCCAAAGATTTACCATAAACTGGGTGCATCCACATTTCGGTAGTTATGTTTAACAGGAAATGCGGTCGTTTCTCCATAGAAACGCTCTTGCCTGTTTTACAGAATAATAAATATTAAATACTTGTGTGTCCCTAAAGTTTTCCTTTTTGATGATACATTATTCTTTTAAGTACTAGAACCCTCAAAAAATGCCGATTTAAACCGCTGCACGCTGTCAACAAAGACCTAGTGTAAACAACTAATAATGAACAAAGAAAAACATACGGACACAGTATATATCCTTCTTATTTAGTTTATGAAATATCTTTTAAATTGGTCCAATATTGGAGGAGGAAATAGGCGAGATCCAAACCTTGAATTACGACTTTTTACTTAAAATATTTATTTACTATAATATTTACATAATTTATGCTAATATTTAAAATAATAATGATATATGAAAAAAAAATAAGCAAAATGATTGATTTTTTTTTTTCATCAAAAAATTCGTCCGCATCGCTGTCAACAGGAACAGTGCCCAAAAGGCTGGCAGCATTGCCACGTTGTATGACAATGCTAATTCTTTGGCCAAGAAATAGGCCAGCCCTCTTACTTTTTACTTTGGATTTTTCAAAAGTGTCTCCGACTGCATTTCCTCTTATGTCCTATGTAATAGGGGGGGCAAGCCACCACACGGGCACAAATCGAGACTCCGGGCTGCCACTCAGAAATTTCTGTTGGAAAAACCCACTAATATTTGATGCCTAGGTGTTAGTAATTACCAAATTCTAATATCAGCTTAAGTAAAGCCTGTTGTCATCCACGAGATTTATTATGTCATAATTACACCACGTGAAAGTGAGATTGATAATTTGTTTGTTTATCCTGATTTCGCGTCTTAACGCCACAACTCATACTCTTAGAATAATAATCCAAACACCTAGTATAGCAACCCTAATTGCGTAACACACTTTCAACATAACAATCCGAAGGGTTTTGAAAGAAACTGATAATCCATTGCTTCATATGTTTGGAAAAAATCGTCTACTCAACAACGTAAATAACGCAATGAATGTTGTGGAACTGACAAAATGAATGACATTGCAATTGTGTGTTGAGGAATTTTCTCAAAGTTATATGAAACGTGCAATACCTACTTTATTTTCAAAGTAAAAGTACAGGCTAGGACTTATTAACTTATTTTGTAACCGCTCACATCACACAGAGCAAGAATATAAGGGCAAGTTGGCCAAGTGTACTAACTGCTTAAGACTTGCTTTTCATTTACTACTACTTCTCCTTACAAAGCAACGCAACGTTAAGGTGAAACCTGTTTAATGCTAACTTTCATAAGTTCGCAACCTTAGTTCTATCTATGTAACAATGACACTAGTGTGACTTAGAAGTGAACATTATACTTTTAATTTCGGTGTAAAGAAATTTATTTCTCATAAGAACTTACAGTCCGCTTATAATGAGATACAAAGTGATAATTTGTTAATTGTCTGCCTCGTCGGGCTAGTGGTTGCAAGCGCTACCACTGAGCATGAGGTCCTGGATTCGATACCCAGGTCGGACAATTACATATATTATTTAGGAATATCTCAAAAGCAGCCTGAAGTCTAGATTTGTACCCAGTTGGTGACGATAGGCATGCCCTCTATTACATAGGACTTAAAACATAACTGGCGAAATGCGAGTGTACTATAGGTACCATCGCGGATACTGGCGGTGGACCACTTTTCAACCTTATTACCAAGGGCATAAGGGTGAAAAGTGGTCGACCGCCATTGTCCGCGGCTATACCGACACTTCGGAGTTTCGGACTAACCCTTTGAGTAGTAAATCTACTTGGTTCTATTGTCCTGAGGAACTATGAAACAGTAAAGTATGTCAGTTTTACTATTGAGCTCAATATGAACCTTTGATCTCAAAATCTTCAACCCTGGGCTAATTTCAAAGCTAGTTGTTGGATTTTCCTGATTTCGGGTTTAGTTAATTTCTTAAACAGACAGCCACGTGTACAGACAGTGATATGATATGAAGTGAGATGAGATGAAGTGACAGTGATACAGACACTTCGGTGGTATCAACCTGATATTGACGCGTAGTTCAAAGTGGTTAGGTACAACTAAAGTGCGAGTGAGTGAAGCTTTTGTTCGCTCTTTTGTTATCATTTTCACGTATAATATATTAATACAAATTAAAAGCAACACTCTATTACCAAATAGACTGGCAAATGTACAAATAATAATATATCACTATTAATTAAACAAAGCTTTCCAACTATCAAACAGAGGTAATATAAAATAATTGTCACATTTGAACGTAACGTCACTCTCTGTGGCAAAAAACTCACCAATTCAATTAAATCCGCGAGTGTAACTTCAAATTGGTTGCGTGTTTTCAGTTTCAATCGGTGTACAGATTTTATTAGAGAAATAATGTTGCGACGCATTGCACCTGTGACGTACGTGTTGTAAACTAACGAATATGTCGCAGTAAGATGGTTAAAGTTAAAGCCATATAATTATATCTCTAGCTAGATATATACCGTAATATAGTTATATGAAAGTGGTTCATAACTAGTTTACTAGAATAATCTAGTGAAATAACAGTTGTGCAAGTCAAAGAAAATATACACTTAAGTATAATTATTGGGTTTTTAATAAGTGTTATTGGGATTTTTCATTGGGAATTTCTTAGTAACAGCCCGGAGTTTAGAAATTGACGGTGTGTTACCTCCGTGTCTCGGAAAGGTCCTGCGCCTGATCTCTCCGGTCGTGTCGGATTGCCGTCACATCGGACAATGAGACTGAAGGAAGAAAGAGTGCACTTGTGTCTGCGCACACACTTGTTCACAATAATATCTCCTGCGCCGAAGGCTTGTCCGCTCCGCTGAGATTGGTTGCCATGGCCGAAATTCGGAATTTGTTTATATATATCAACCAATCAATCAACTCAACCTATCGCAGTCTACTGCTGGACATAGGCCTCTCCCAGACTGCGCCACAGCACCCTGTCCTCCGCCTTCCGCATCCAGTCTACCCCAGCCACCTTCTTTAGGTCGTCCGTCCATCTAGCTGGGGGGCGTCCCACACTACGCTTGCCGATACACGGTCTCCACTCCAGGACTCGTCTGCTCCACCGGCCATCGGTCCTTCGACAGACATGGCCAGCCCACTGCCACTTCAGTTTGCTTACTGTGCAAGCTATGTCGGTAACTTCGGTTCTTTTCCGGATAATTTTCCGGTACATACCAATACCAACCACCAACCAATACCATACCAATTTTAAATAATACTAGTTCACCATTGTACCAAAAAATATTTAAAAGCTAGCCTCAGAGAATCAGTCAACTCCAAGTGGAAGGGTGCAGCAAGAAAACTACCTATTCATTTTATTCTCTAGAGTTTTTCATTCCAGCATCGTTTTAGCGAAATTTTCCTTATCCCATAGCCATAGGAATAAAAAAGGTTAAATGCTTTCCCTTAAAACAAAATAAAACAGTCAAACATGTCCGATTTGCACATACCGATTGTATTAACGAGCACACAGGTGCGGTAAAGTTATTTGATCCCGGTTATGATTGGATTTCAAATGAGTCCCAGCACGGCTCGCTCTCAAAGTGTACACCTAAGATATTAATTAAAATACAATGTATTAACGAGATTGCGAACGCAAATGAAGCAATTACCTTCATTTGCAAATACGAGGCAGTTTGTTGATATAATTTATGTTGTGTGTTTCACGTTTGATGTGACCTGCGGTGGGGATTTACAATAGTCACACGGCTAGCGTATTTGCTACTGCTGATTGAAAAATTATACAGATTAATCTATACTAATCTATCTAAATAGATATTTATCCATACTAATATTATAAATTCGAAAGTAACTCTGTCTGTCTGTCTGTATGTTACCTTTTCACGCCTAAACCACTGAACGGATTTCGATAAAATTTATCAGAGAGATAGATTGCATCCCTGGGAATGACATAGCATAGTTTTTATCGACATACCTCTCGGGCGAAGCCGCGGGCGGAAGCTAGTAATAATATATACTTACAATAAAGTTGAAGAGTTTATTTGAACGCGCTAATCTCTGGAACTACCAGTCATCACCATCATCATCATCATTTCAGCCGAAAGACTGCTGGACATAAGCCTTCCCCAAGCACCTCCACTTCGACTGGTTCTGTGCTTCTCGCATCCAACGGGTTCCTGCGGCCTTCACAAGGTCGTCGGTCCACCTTGTGGGAGGCCTTCCAACGCTACGTTCTTTCGGTACGCGGTCGCCACTCCAGAACCTTTCGGCCCTATCGGCCATCTGTTCTGCGAGCAATGGGCAGGGCACATTCCTGCCCATTGCCACTTAAGTTTGGCAATTCTACCAGTCGGATTTGAAATTTTTTTTTGTGATAGATAGGGATAAGACATCACGCTAGGATCCATAGGAGCCGAACACAAACAAAAAGTCAGAAAGAAAAGCGAAACCGAAGTAATAGGCAGGCGATGCGGAGTGACGGGGTAGGTCGGGGGAATATGGCATTTCACGCGGACCAAGTCGCGGGCAGAATCTTATAGCTACATGCTCATTTCATATCTTTCCGTTGTCGATAACGGATTTAATAAAGGAAGATGAACCTTTGATCTCTTTGTTTTAGCTTGTCAAGTCAGACGATGTTATAATATTGCTATTAAAGCGAAAGCGTCAAGGTAACGCGAAATACAAATTTTCAGGTGTGTCCAAACATAAAGTGGCAATCGTGCGCGGCATCCCTGCGCGGCCTGCCGCGCTGGGATTGGACGACTGCCGCGCGGGAACGCTTCTTTCTACCACTACCTGCCGCGCACAAACATTTTTAGTAAACATTCGTCAGTAATTGTGTTTGGACGTATTTCTGATTTCTGCGTATCAAAATGGACAACGAAACATCGATTCGGTTGATCTAAATGTATGGATCTTTTAATGTGTTATGTGGGATCTTCGACAAAAAGAATACCACAATAGAAACAAACGTGAAGACTTATGGGATGAAATAGCCAACATCTTAGATCTTCCCAAGAAGGAATTAAAGTCTAAAATAAAAAGTATTTTAAGTTCATAAAGATGAGAAAGACATTGATTCTGGGATTCCTCGAAACTTATCCATTGCCCTTTTGGTACCGTTCATAAGCCAACAGTTTCGGTCTATTCGTTGTAGCAGTTCTTAGAGGAAGCGTATGTACAACAAGTATACCTAAAGATAATTATGAAGAT
Source organism: Oligia fasciuncula (assembly GCA_963082905.1). Classification (NCBI taxonomy): domain Eukaryota; kingdom Metazoa; phylum Arthropoda; class Insecta; order Lepidoptera; family Noctuidae; genus Oligia; species Oligia fasciuncula. Next base: position 15,581,325 of record OY720387.1, read on the forward strand.
TACGTATTATTTAAAAAAATCATGTTGAACGTACCCAGAACATTAATCCAACTTTCAAGCCCTCCAATTCACGGAACACAACAGTTGAGCAACAGTCACTAAACATTGTCCCCAGCAACATCAAATGTTTCAGAAAAGATTTCACTCCTGCCTACAACACTGCAACACGCCATCAATCAATCTGCCTAGCCTGTTCCCAGCTATGTTGTGGATGGCTTCCAGTCTAACCGAGCGCAGCTGAATACCAGTATTTTACATGGAGTGACTGCCTATCTGACCTCCACAATCCAGTAACTGGGTAATACGATACATCTTGGTAAGAAGGGTCAAAATTTCGGGCTCCTGACTACCCGTAACGACTGTCAAAGATGTACAAATAACAGCCGAGACCAATTCCGAAGCACGGAGGACTCTCGATATGTTAGGGATGGTCACCCATCCACGAATCGACCGCGGCAAGCGTAGCTTAACCTTCGAGCGACCAACACGCCATGTTGCTGGTAACACAAAAACAATTTTTTTTGTTAGTTATACTGTTCCGCTGCTGGGCAAAGGCAAAAAAAAAACATGTTGCTGCAAAAATGTTGCTCAATGTTTTACATTCCATGAATACGAAACTGTACGTAGGTAGCCAGAGCCAACACCACGGCATAACAGGAAGTTTTAATAATTCTAAACCCATTAATAATCTACTACGACTGTATGTGGTGAAACCACATTATTCTCCCCCATATAAAACTACTCTAGAATGGGTCACTATCGATTTTGACAGTAAAGTAGCCCAGTTAAGGTAAGTAAGGATATTATAGGTTAGAGCCGGATCTAGTGCCGTAGCTTGGCATACTAATAGCTGCTTGGCTGCGCGTTGTAAACTAAAAACTATTATAGTATGTGTTATAGTTTGGCAGTTTGCAACTTTTGTATCGTAAAGCTAACGGTTTTTTGCTAAACTTCAAGCTGTTTATTTTTATTTTAGAGCAACTGGAAAGACAAAGTATGGCAGAAGAAAGGGGAGACCTAATACCCAGCATTAGTTGATTTCGGGCTGAAAAGACCAACACTGGCATTGTTCAAAATATCTCATCATCTGCCTAGCCTTTTCCCAACTATGTTGGGGTCGGCCTTTACTTTACATGGAGTGACTGCCTTTTTTTTTTTTTCGCTGAGAAATGACGTTACGCATCTCCGCTCGTCCAAGAAGAAGAAGAGAAGTAATTGGATAATTTTAAGATTCTTTGGAGAAATACATTGTAGTAACCAAAACCGCGAACTAACAATATCGAGCCATAGCACCAAAAATTTTACACGCTTTTCGATGAAACTGAATTCACCAATTTCAATTTACCTTCACAAAAGACACCACGGCTCAAAAGAAATCAATTTCTATTTTCAGTCCATATGTTCCCACAACCTAAGTATTTGACGTAGCGAGCAGCTATATTTTACAGGTAGCAAAGGCATTTCATAATTACGAACTATTCAATGTTCGCTGTGTCATTAACTTGGGTATTAGTTTTGGGTGTAACTAAATAATGTCACATGATGGAGCTGGCATGTATGGTTCATGTAATACGTGTAAATACATATGTATGTATATTTCACTTTGTTATGGATGGAGCAATTAATTTTGCGTGATTGTTTGTCCAGATGTTTAAATGCACATCGTGTATTTCGCGCTGTATTTGAACGACAATTTAAGTGCTGCAAATAGGCGTCGCTTAATAAACTAGCTTCTGCCCGCGACTTCGTCCGCGTGGAAATTTAGGCCTCCGACAAATCGCGTCGCATCGCATCGCTCGCTCGTGCTACTACTTCGTTTTCGCTTATCGTTCATTCTGACTTTTTGCCCTTTTGCTCGTCTCCTAAGGGTCGTAGCGTGATATAAACCTTTCTCAAGAATTGGGCTACTACTATCAAACGCCAAAATATTTTTTGAAGTGAAAACTTCTTTAGGAGCATTGGGCAATTTTTGCGATGGGAAAAAACCATTGAACTCGCGACATTGTTACCGTAACCGACACCTATGTTTTAGGTTTTGGCCATTATAAGGACATCAACGCGCGGTACATTTTCTTTGGGAAGAATGACCTGCAAACATATTTATAAAACAAAAAAAACACTACCTACAAACTGAAAAATAACTTTAATTTCGGAAGTCGGTGTCAGGGATCATTATTTTAGTTTTTGCCACCGACTTCCGAAATTAAAGTTATTTTTCAGTTTGTAGTGTTTTTTTTAGAAGTCGGTTTTTTTTTTTGATAAAAAGTTTTTATTTCTCGCTTTTTAGTGGGTCTGTTTATAATTTATCTAAGTTACAATAGCCTAATGTCAACTTGCCCATCGCCTTTTTACCCGACTGCGGCGAAGCCCAAAAGGAGGGTTATGTGTTTGACCTGTATGCATGTATGTATGTATGTATGTCCGATTCTTTGTTCCCTCGTAACTTCTAAACGAATGAACGGATTTGGATAAATTATACGTCTTTAGATTTGTCTTGGTAGCGCGAGTGTCACTGGCTACATTAAAATCAAAAACAAAGTATAATGGCGGATTTAGGGTGCCATATTGTGGAGTTCGTATTTTTTTTTTCTTCTAATACCATCGAGTGAAATATCAAAATTAAGGGTTTTAAACGGTGATTACAAAAATATATACAACTTATATGGTTAAAAGTAATTCGAAGTGACAAATCGTAAAAAAACACGTTAAATAAAATAATTATTTCTCGTTCCCTGTTGAGTGACTTTACGGGTCAGCTAATAATTAATACATAAGTAAATCGTCTGCAAAATCTTTCAAATTTGTAAACTAAAAAGCTGGAAATAAAAAACAAGTAATTAAAAAAACTAAAAAACCCGAGTGCGGTAAAAAAAATTAGTTTAAAAAAAACTGAAAAGCTAAAAACAAGGCCATTTTAAATTAAATAAAAGTTGGAAGCAGGCGGGACCCATTTGAGTTTGAAAATATAATATAAAAATGGTATGGGTCCCGCCTGCTTCCAACTTTTATTTAATTTAAAATGGCCTTGTTTTTAGCTTTTCAGTTTTTTTTAAACTAATTTTTTTTACCGCAGTCGGGTTTTTTAGTTTTTTTAATTACTTGTTTTTTATTATAAAATATTCCTTTTCTCGATGCAGGGACGTTAATAGTTGAGGAGTTCTCCTTTTATGAGTTTTTAGATTAGATGCTGATAATCCTGGCTGCAGCATCAGGCCAGACTTATGTCAACATTGCATTGAACTTAAAATTAGTCCTGTTTATAACAAAAAAGAAAAACCGACTTCCAAAAAAAACACTACAAAGTGAAAAATAACTTTAATTTCGGAAGTCGGTGTCTTTGGATTTGTATTTAAGTTTTTTGCCACCGACTTCCGAAATTAAAGTTATTTTTCACTTTGTAGTGTTTTTTTTGGAAGTCGGTTTTTCTTTTTTGTTAAAAAGTTTTTATTTCCCGCTTTTTAGTGGGTCTGTTTATAATTTATCTAAGTTACAATAGCCTAATGTCAACTTGTTGATCGCCTTTACCAAAATATTGCTTTTCCCGATGCAGGGAAATTCATTGTTGAGAGTTCTCCTGGTATTTCACCATCAGCTCCATTTCACCATTCGCATTGTGACGAGCATAACTTGCTTAGCAACCATAATAATGTAATCGAATCGCAACCCATGAAATACTTATTATTGAGTAGTTCCGGTGGCCATCTATGGTCTTCATCATCAGTTCCACTTCACCAAATAGTGCTTTTCGAGAGCAAATGCACGAGGTACTATAAAAAATACCCAAATCGCTATAGGTGTGCCTATAATATTTGAAGAGTGCCTTCGATTTCTCCAGGATCCCATCATCAGATCCTGACCTGATGACAATGGGACCACCTGGAAAGTATACCCTTTCAAACAAAAAAATATTTTTTGAAATCGGTCCAGCCATCTTCGAGTAATCGGGGAACATACATAAAAAAAAAAAATAAAAAAAAAAAAGGTTCCGACGAATTGAGAACCTCCTCCTTTTTGAAGTCGGTTAAAAATGAGCCCAAACACGACTACGGTGCTGTAATTTCAAGGTTTGTACTTTTTCTGATGCTCCTGGCTTAAGCATCAGGTCTTCGGTGTTCCTCAGTTACAGTACGTTTATCCACACATCGAGCCCTTTTCAATGAGCCTAAACACGATATATCTGCTGTTAGTTGTCGAGGAGTTAGGTAGCATCAGGTCATGACTTGATGATCATGAGACCAAATGTGGCAAATGCCCTATCAAACATCAAAACAATTTACTAAAACAGTCCTTACCTGTTCGAGTAACTTCTTACTGTTAAGGAGTTGTACCTTCCATCATCAGCCCAGCTACCTGAGATGGTGACAACCATACACAAATACACAAGATACTTCATAAATTATGCGAAAAACAATAAGTGAGCCTATAAAATTTGAGGGTTTCCCTCGATTTCTCTATGATCCCATCATCAGATCCTTCCTAACTTGGTGACAATGGGACCACCTCAGAACTATCTACTTTCGAACAAAAAAAAGAATTTTGAAAATCCGTCTACAATTGGCGGAGTATTCGATGAACAAACATACAAAAAATAAAAAAAAACATACAAACACCCGAACATAGTACCTCCTCCTTTTTGTGAAGTCGGTAATTACTATGCTTTTTCAAGTGTTCACTGCTGTCGGCACTCCTGGAGTGCCACTGTTTTTTTAAATCCGACTGGTCCTGGTCCCTCTGCAGGACAAAGGCCTCTTCTTTTTTACGTCTACTTGAAAACTTGTTCTTCTAGCTGTTGGGATATTTTTGTAGCATCGTAAATGTAGTTCATTTGCCTGGAGCTACAGGTACACACGGCAAAACATCAAGCTATACATCTCGAGTTTTAGCTGACCTCGCATTGTAAGTATATGTTTTTCGTACAGTCAGAAGTATGGTTATACAGGTTATGTATAACTAAAATCTAATCAGAATATAATGTTCCCACTGCTCGGACACAGGCCTCCTCTCTGTGAGAGGGACTGGGCCGTGATCCACCACGCGGGCCCAGTGCGGGTTGGCAGATGCCACATGTCTTCGAATTTGGTGTTCTAGGACATGCCGGTTTCCTCACGAATGTTTTCCTTCACCGTTTTGAGAGCAGTGGTGATGAAATAATTTACACAAAGTAAAGCGCCTGTCTGGGTTCGAACCTATGATCTACAACTCGTAAGTCGCGGTCGTTGCCACTGGGCCACCACGGTAACGGTAACTACAATGCCAGACAAAAATATAAACGAATATGAAAAAATACTTTTTGCCCTTACCTACCTTCAATATTAATTACAACATTCCCATCCACTAATTATTTTCACTCAGTAAATACAGTAATAAATACTTAATTAAAAATATTACTTTAATTAAAATTGTTAAAATGATATCGGAGGTGGGCAAAATTCGGAAGCCAGATGAGTGTGGTAATATTAGTATTATTCTACATGAATGATATACCAATATTTTGTACACGATTTTGTAACATTATTTTGATTGAAAAGAGTTTCCGTCGAGTACATATAGATCTAAATTTATGACACTGTATAGGGTACCTACTAATTGTAATTTAAATGATTTTTTTTTACGGTATTAATTGGAATTTATGACATAGTTTATTTTTAAAGATAATTTTGTATGCCTGAATTGGTGCAACACAGTGGACTGCGCATTCACTTGACATTTAGAATAGTAGATTATGCACCGAGGGGCTAAAGTGGTGTCTTATGTCACGGGCGTCATATTGAATCTCGAGCGCAATGAAGGATTCGGGACTCACGAGCGAAGCGAGGGAGTTAATACAAGAATCCTGAATGCAGCGAGGGATTCAAGTTAGCCCAAGGCAAAGACACCTTTAGCCCAGAGGAGGATACTCTACTTTTTACACCTACTGTGAGAAAATAATAGCCATAGTACGAAAAACAAAATAGAACTGGTTCCGAAATGGACTTGACGCCTTTCGTACTTTTCCATTTTTGGAAATTGTCGTAGGCTTTTATATAAGTTTCCTTTGACTTTTCCGGTAGTAAATCATTGGAAATATTATTAGCTTCGGTTGTAATGAATTCAGGAGTACAATCACTTTCATCACTCGACATTTTATAATACTTTGTTGATAAATTTAAAACTTAAAACTTAAAACTAAGCTTTATACAGGGCTGGTAGAATGGTTTTGGATGATTGGCTGTATGCATTTTGAATTTAGAACGTCATTGGAGACGCTCGTGAAAATAGAGTATTTTTGATAAAATGTGATAAATCGACTGTAGTAGGTGTTTGTTAGTACTATACTGCCAATTTAGCTGAGCATGTGAGATTCCAAATTCAAATCACATTATTGACCAGCGGGTCATAATGAAATCCAGTACAATATTATTGACCGGCTGTGCCCCCGGCCACTAATGACTCACTTTAGGTTAAGGTTGCTTGATATATAATTGGACATTTTCGAGCAGGTGGTGTGAAAATGTATTTATTATGTACTGTGTTGAGCAATAAACATTTGAATTTGAATTTTTGAATTTGAGTTTATAGCTCCGTTCTTCTCCATAGAAATCTACTGCGCTTACCTACTTATCTTACCTATGCTTTTGGAATGGGCCACTTGCTTAATTTTTCTGATTTCAGTAATTTGAAATTATCAAATGACCCCTCCGGCTCTGGGTGGAGCGGAAATGAGTGTGTTCCTACGGGATCGAGAGTTATGCGGGTGAAACGTAGTTTCAAATAAACCATTTTTGAACTGACTGACCGACCCTTGACAGTTCAAAAGTGGTTTATTTGAAACTACGTTCCACCCGCATAAGTCGAGATCCCTTAGGAATATCTAGATAAAAAATTATTTCATATATCTAATATTCTATGTAATGTAGGTACTAATCCAGACCATGGTCTACCCATGCGCCCATCCAAATCCGTTAGGCCGTTAAAGCGTAACAAACAAACGTACAAAAAATAAAATATTTTCTCTTTATAATATTAGTTTAGTGTTGAGTTTGAGTTGAATAGTCAAGATACCACTTTTCAAAACCACAGCTAACCAAAAACATGTGATAGTTTCAATGTGGTTCGAACTTTGCATTTTACAGGATACCACCACGAGTCATTGAATCGTTAACTCAGTATAATTATGATTTACCTGTACAAAATAATTTAAAGAATATTTTAATAAGTCCATAATTATACATTGATGGTTTACAACGGTCTCCTCATTAATGCTTTAATAATTTGTTGTTAATGTACTGTGTTTTACTCGGCTCATGTTAATTTATTTACAAATTAATTACAACGAAGGTCTCCCTGAGCTTTAGTTCTGGTCTTAATTAAAATATGAAGGCCACGTGCCGATATTGAAAACAAAAACCGACCTTGAAGGAAAAGTTAATTTATTTTATTTTTATTTTTGTGTTTCGTGTACTTCTAGTTTATAACATTAGGTATTATAACATCTGTGGAAATGATTATAAAGAAACGTTGATAATGGTGCCGATTCTGTTGTTCACAAACTAAACTAAATTTAAGTTCAGTGCAACTTTTTCTTTTTATTTCATTAAGAAAAGGACAGAAGATAAATTTTAGTTTAGTCCTGTCAAATTAATCAGCGCCTGACGTAAATTGACGTAATTTTAGTAGGCAAGTTTTTAATCACGTCTAAACTTGTATGTAGTAGTGTCTTGTCTACTTCAATTTATACTTTAGTTTCTGAACAAGGGAATCGGCACCACAAATAGACAGGCAAAATAAAAATAAGAATATATTTAATAAAACTTTTGATTAGCTTTTACTTCACTACACTAAAAGAAAGTCAAAGTCAAATCATTTATTTCAAATAGGCACATTAAAGGCACTTTTGAACGTCAAAAAAAAACTAAATAGAAATGATTCTAGTCGCCCATTCGAAAAGGTAGTTTTCGTATGGAGAAGAATGGGCAAGAAACTCCACCGTTACTCTTTTAAAAATGTTTTACAAGGTCTTGTATACATAATAAAAATTATATGTGAACACGATGCACCCATAATAAAATTAGTCTACCACAAAAGGTAAAAAGAATTAAAAATTAAGCAATGACAGGTAAATCAAATAAGTGATAGATACATGTTGCTCACATATTTACAAGTTATTTAAAAAAAAAAAAATGAAAAAATGCAAAAGTAGTTGAAAATTCACAAGTGTGTGAGCCACTGTAGTCGCAGATTGTAAAATTGAATTAGAATAAGATGTCATAATTAAAAATATATATATAAATTAAATTAGGAACAAGTTTGATTTTGTCTAGACTTTTAGATTGTCCTATGGAGCAGGACCAGCATGTTTCCAAACATTCTTATCTTGGATATAATCCTCTAATTTGTAATATCCTTGTTTACAAAGTGTACTTTTAATATGAGTTTTAAATTTTCTTTCATTTAATTGCAATATGTCACAAGGTATTTTGTTGTAGCATTTAACACAGTACCCCATAAAAGATGTATGTACTTTAGATAATCTGAAAAAAGGTTGATCTAATTTATCTTTATTTCTAGTATTAAAATTATGCCTATCACTTATTTTATTAAAAAGATGTTGATTTTTTCTTACATACATAATATTTTCATAAATGAATTGGCAAGGTACCGTCATGATATTAACCTTTTTAAATAGTTCCCTAAGAGATTCGCGACGACGTAGATTGTAAATGGCTCTGACAGCTCTCTTTTGTAAAATAAAAATGGATTCAATGTCAGCAGCCCGACCCCATAGTAAAATGCCATATGACATAATACTGTGGAAGTAACTAAAATAGACCAAACGCGCGGTTTCTACATCTGTTAACTGTCTTATCTTTCTAACAGCATAAGCGGCGGAGCTTAGCCGCCCCGCAATAGATGTTATATGAGGTCCCCATTGTAATTTAAGAATACCCATCAAAGGGCTTTGAAGGTCCGTGGCATACCAACCCGTCCACCATTTTGATTTTTTTCCGGCCACGCATGAAACCCTTATAAATCGATAGCTGATATCAATGCAAATAGATAACATAGGTAATAGGACCAAACCACGTAAAGCTTACATCTTGTTGCATAGATGTTTGACGTATAATCATTCTGAATGTTTAAAATAATTAAACATTTATGCAACAAGATATAAGCAAGTTCAAAAAAATATGGACGTCACGTGATCAACTTTGAACGTTAGTAGGTATTTCGGAAACTGACTGACGTGATGTTTTCTGTTTGTATTGATGTCAGCAATCGATTTAAATAGGTATAGTGCGTGGCCGCCATTTTGAAAAAAAAAACAAAATGGCGGACAGGTACTTAGGTATGCCAGGCTCCATATAAAAATCTTCAATCCCCTTTTAAAACATTCGTTTCTATTCACCGTTAACTTGTATACCAACATAATTAATTTCAACTCGGACTTCAATGAAGAACATATAACTCTACGTACAAAATTATAATTTTATTCATACAGCAAAACGTCATTTCCTCCTTCATAAAAGCGCACTAAAACACTTTACATTGAAGCGCAGATGGGTAAGTTTTAAATAACAAAAAGGGGATTATCACAGCTAAAAATTCCAATAAGACTGCAATGTGGTGAATAAAGTAACCGAATTTGAATTGGCAAGTCTGTCCCATACATATTCAGCTGCGAAGGAGGGAGACGCAGTGCGCAAAACTTTTGGCATTCTCACTTGCATAAAAAAAATGAAAGTGCTAAGCGGTCGAGAAATGGTGCATTACCAGCCGTGTCGTCTGACCTATTTAGCAGCTATCACCTCATGTATTGTGGTCTAATTTGCCTGATGTGATATTACATTGTATCGGGGTTTATTTTATCGTGTCAGTGCACCCCTAGTCATAAATACTGAGAACAGTCTGTACCGTTTTAGAGCTGACCATTCGGTGACATAGTTTTCTAAATGAATTTGGGTCAGAATTAATAAACCACCATTGAAAAGCTTAAGGGTCATATTGATAACTTTTTACGAACTAGTTGTATATATGTAAGAAGTTTTTTTTTTTTAAATTTCTCCCAAATGTCACGATAGGGAATCAAGCAAATCAAGCAACATGTTTAACATTTAGGCAAATACCAAATAATACATATAAATAAACCCACGTGTTATTGTTTAGCGGCTATCACCTCTTAGGAACTGTGGACTAATTTTCGTTACAAGGTATCGATTACCACCTTACCAGGTTTTATTTTATCGTGCCAGTGCACCCCTATTCATAAATACTGAGAACGAACCGTTTTAGAGCTGACTATTGGGTGGCATGTGGCATTGTTTTGTGCTGTGGGGTACCTAAATGAATTTGGGTCAGTGTTAATAAATCACCCTCATTTGAAAGATTAAAGGGTTGTTTTAATAACTATTTAGATGTTGATCATTTAAATTAATTTAATGTTTACGTTTTGCAAACAGTTTTAGGGAGTCTTCTCCCAAATGTCATGGACTCGTGAGTCAAATGATTTTATTTGTGTTTACAAACAATTTTACACGTCAATCATATTTTTAAAACTAGATGAAGTCGGCGTTAAATAGGGGCGGGTTTATAGGGCCGCGGAGTCGAAAATCATTATCATTTAGGTAAATATCTAAATAATAAACGGCTATAAATAAACTCACGTGTTATGTTAGAACAAACAAGTGGTAGGTTTTCAGAAGCCTACGCTTTATGGACTGTAACAACACATCAAGGTTACTATTTTGTTTTATCCGAGTCAAGAATAAGTTATAGTCCCGTGTCGCCTACATGTTTTATAGAGCTTGAGTAAAATATAAAGATTCTGTATAGTGTCTAGACTAACAGAATTGAGAACAAAACAAACTGATGTCTGTTAAACAGGGTCAAGCTGGTGAAACTCCGCAAACGTACCTACGTAATGGGTACCGATATCTTGACAAAATAAAGAAAGATTTTTTTGGGGTCAACAAACGCTGGTGGTTTTGTTACCTGAAGTACCTACCTATGAGTTGGTCAGCAGGATTGTCCGAAAGGGTTACCGCTGGCCCGGAACATAAAGGGCTAAGGAAGGAGCACGGGTGGGTTTTAATCAGTAAGAGTCTGACGCTCCCTTCCGCTCCACGCAGAGCGGGAGTAAAAATACCTACCTATGAGTTGAAAAAATTTCATTCTTTTGATTGACTCTATTGATTGGTGCCATAAAAGTACAGGATGCCGTTTTATCGGATTTTAGCCGGTTCGATTCCCAAGTGTGGCAAGCGTATTTTAAAAAATCTTGAAATACAGTTTTATTTCTTTTAAATAAAAAATAAAGAAATGTTTCCTTTTAGTAAAATTTACTGTCTTCAGTATTTAGAGTACTTTCCCTCCAGATACGCTTCGAAAATTCCACCCTGTATATGTGATATGCTGTTCAATAATAATAATACTAACTGCTCGAGTCAGTCACGCTTTATCCCATCCTCGTCGCCAACGTGGTGTTCACTATGATCTCTTCTAAGGAGCTTAGGGTTTAGAGTAAAACAACCAAATTATCAATAAGGAAGTCCAAGTGGGAAGTCCAGTCGCGACCGGGGATAAAGCGTGACTGACTCGACCAGTGTTGCCATTGAGTTGTGTGCTATATTTAATCAATCAACTCAGCCTATCGCAGCCCACTGCTGGACATTTCAATAGCTATATTTAATAGTATATCACAATATAGTATCGGAGTAAGCATAAGCATAGCAGCCTATAACTTGTCCACTACTGGGACACATGCCTCCTCTGTGAGAGGGAGTGGGTCGTAATGCACCACGCGGGCCCAGTGCGGGTTGGTGGATGTCACGTGTCTTTGAATTTTTGGTTCCAAAACGTAGCGGTATCCTCACAATGTTTTCCTTCACCGTTTGCCCACCACTACCCTCTCTCCAACCCCCCACAAGAGTCCGGCGTCAAGCAGCCTGCTGTGTTTCGTCGATGCGTGGGTGTTCCAGTGCCTTAGGCATCTTCTGGGCACGCTCGTTCCATCATGGACCTCATCCATCGCTTTCCATCAAGCATGGTCGAGGTCAAGAGCGCACCCATTAATCAATAACAAAAAAATAAGAGCGTTATATCGGTCAGCTAACAACCTTATTAAACAAACAATAAATATTAGCTAATCTATTTTAAAATTTTCATGTAGGTAGTAGGTACATAATGTTAGTACATTATTGTTTACATTGTACCAACAACGCGCTCACGCTTTACTGGCTAATATTTGTATAATATTACATGGCCACAGGACTTGTGTATCTTCGTAACGTTAAAATAATTTTCAGAATTAGTTGTAGTTTTCGAGATAAACCCTCGTCGCAATCAAACTTACGCCGCAGATGAACTCCGCGCACAATACCCTTTTAGCAAACGTATTATTTACTTTTTAACTTTTAATATTAGATAATAATAATTTATTGAATGTTACAAACCAAGGTATTCTTTTTAATATCACAAAGCATTTAATATAGATATTTGTCCATAAATGAAAAAATAAAAACATGTGTTTGGACTCTTTCAGCAGCAGTAATTAAAAAGCTTGTTCGTTTTTGCTAGTTTATACCTACTGTATTCACATAAAAAGCCAATGGAAAGACTTGGAAGAGCTTATTCTTGCGTAGGTTAATGTTTTATTCGATTTTAGATAATATTTTTAAAAAGAATATCCTTTTAATAATATTTTTTAAGAAGTTAATATTTAGAAGCAAAGGTTCTTTTATTAGTAACTATTCTAACTCATGTGCCGGACGTATATTCAAAGATCATAAAGCAAAGTCTAGCAAAATTACTAAATTCATAATGAATAGGAAAACCCAATCAAACGACACGTTTCGCAGAAAACCTATAATTGGCAACATAAGCTGGCATTTGTGATACAATTACAATACCTAGTAAAAACAAACACCTGAAATACACTTTTCCCTGTTGCTGATATGTACTATCTGTATTTTGTGGTTGCATACCATAATCACAAAATACAGATAGTACAGAAGGCAATCACATGTATGTAGTGGCATCGTGTATCGTGGAAGTGGCACTCGTATCTAGTTGTTTGATTTATTGTTGAGCTTATTCTACAATATTATAAGTCAATGAAAGACATATTATTACCCGGTAAATGGTAGCTGTAGGGTATATAGAACTCACATCTGTGGTTAGACTGGAAGCCGATCCGAACATGTTTGGGAAAAGGCTAGGCAGATGATGATAAAGTTGCGGTTGTCGAATGAATAAATATTAGAGTTTATCGGGGAAATCAGAAACCAGGTAGTCCGGTACTTAGCTATCAGTTTATGTTAAGAAGTTTTGCTGTAGTTTTAATAAAGCTTTAAATTCAAAAATGCTTCCATGGTTTGAACCGAAGATAAACCTTGTTTTGGAAAAAATAAACTTAAAGCTCTACCTACATTTATATCTGTAACTTTTATAGTGAAAAATAAAGAGTAAAATATTAGAGAGTGTATTATATAAGTTCGTTCCTTCTAGTCAAGAGCTACGGTTCAATATCATGTATTTGGCGTAGATAATATAACAAGGATGCTGAACGAGACACATTGAAAACCACTTGACTCCCTTCTTTGAGTAAAGGCACGCTTAAACTGCCGGCTATTATCTAAATATCTGCCCTAATTGATATTGGAATTTATGGTCGAGAAATTGTCGAAGGATAACGTTTTACAAAATAATCTGTGGGGTTTAACAGTTTAAAGCGTTAAGAAAATCTACTGACAAACTGATTGAATTTGAGAGAAGTCGGAAGATACGATTATTTTATAGGTTGAGTTGACATTTGACGATGCTTAGATTTAATTGCAGTTATGAAAAATATGTAAAAATTATGTTGCTATGTAGAAACATAAATGTAGTGTTCGAACGTTTCCATTCTGGCATAATCAATCATAGCTATTTGTCATAAAATATTTTTTCTCGTAGACCATCTACGAGAAATATACGTTTTAATACAGTTGCTCAAAAAGTGGTGTATTGCAGGGACATATAGCGTTCGGGATGTGGGCTATTACATAATAGTGCTTTTTTTTTACCTTTCCCGAACTCGTGCGTTCTCTTTCCCAACTGTCAAAATAATGTCTATTAAAAAGAAAAACCAACCATGAAGTTTTTACTAAAGTGTTTTTGTGATTCATACAAATACGTATATTTCTAAAAAGAAACTACTAATTTATTTCAATATCAGATTTAATGATTTAATTGAATGAGTTAGGTTAGGTTTCATTTCATATCAATAAAAAAAATATACTGAAGACTAAGCTGTATGGATAGTTCCCTTTGCAAATGGGTGAAGAAAAAAAAACTCTGCTTATATTCTACGGTTGGCGCCATTTTCCAGAAAAAATTATTAGTTAGTTGAGTTTATTGTGTTTTTATTATTTTATTAAATTGCTTCATTTTTTCGCAACTGTATTAAAAATAGTCGTTCAGTACACCTGCGGAACCGTCATTGCAACTTGTTCCGACTGTCAAACCTCACCTTCGGCTACGCCTCGGCTCGGGTAGACATTTGTCGGAACTCTTTGCAATGACAGTCTTTCCGCACTTGTAATGAAATATACTATTTCAGTTGTGTCAAATCGGAAAATGGTACTCGTGATGGAAAGATAATGTAGAAGCTTATTTTGAAGGTTAAATATCAAGAACCCCCATCGCAATAAAAAACCGTATATTATTTTTTTTTACCGATTTCTTACATTATCAACGGCCTGTTACCTTAAAATTATTATTAGAAGACCTTCTCCAATTGTGAGCAAAGAATCTACAAAATAAACCCGCCAACAGCTCCTAGCTACATACAACATTCCATGTATACTCACCAAACATCACGTTCTTACATGCAAACATCTATACTGTCCGTATTGGCACAGAAAATGTCAAACAAACACAATATGTTCACTCACTTTACTCACTTTAACGTGTATTTTTTCAAGAGAAAAAAGCTTTTATCTTTATTTAAAATCACCTGCGAGTTGATGCGAACACACGGAGAGTTGTGTGTCAAGTTTATTATTTTTTATTTTCACGTGACTTACGTAAGTACGCACGCGGTGTGCCGGGCGCGCTCGGGTCGCGCGCGTGCCGGGCGTCGCGCTGAATGCCACTGAGCCTGGCCTGGCTTCCCTGCCAGCCGCGCACCGCGCATGCCTCCATCACAATAAGCCCGAGCTCACACGAACATCTAAAGAGCTTGCACATCCCGTGAAACTGATTTTTATTTAAACAACAACTCTATCGGCGGCGACTGAATCCGCAATGTTTTATGTAGCAGTTATCTTTGCTGAATTTGGAATATTGAGTTTTCCGCGAGACTCGTAGTTGAGGTTTGCGTTGTATTTTTCTGGTTCATGTGGACATTTCCTTAGAGGTTCACATTTTAACTATTCATGAACGGTTGGTCCTATGTTTGCCGCGCCGATAACCAGTCGGGTGATAGCTTCCTTATCGTATTTTTAGTGCGGCCATCGGTCCGTCAGTTGGACATTAAGTGACACCTCTCTTATATACTTTAGTAGGTCACTCTCTAATATCTCTGACGGCTGAATCAATAATGAATGACAAGTTGACAGGTGATTCAAACTTTTTTATTGAGGCAGCAAAATGCTGGATAATTTGATAAGTCTAAGGAAACTTCCCTAATAGAATGTGTTGTTCCGGTACTGCTGAGATCCGGTAACACAATATGCTAGAAATTGGAGCGTCCCCCCCCCCCGCATTATAAAGAGAGCTGCTCTTAAGGATCCACTTTAATATGTAAAATGCTTTTTATTTAGAAAGCTATCGTATGTTTTTATTACAAGATTTATTATGTCTTTACTCCGTGGGTGACAACTATTTTTAGACAGGTACCTTCATTGTCTTGAGAAAGTTTACTTTACGCGTTTAAGAAATACTCATGTATTTTATTTCTCTGCTTTGAGTGGTTTGATACTTACTAAGTGTTAAGATGACTACTCTCTTTAATTTGCCTTTTGGTGATGAATTCAACTACTTACCTACGTTTTTCAAATGTGCTACCTACCTAACCAAAATGTGTTTTTTTTTTTTATTCAAGAAAGGCAACTCTTACCTAGATTATTCATATAAAAATGTTTCTTACTATTAGGTATTCTTCACATAGAAAAACTATTAACATTGCTGCTTCATTAAGCCCAGGTACGCACGGCCGAATTTTCCCGCAGCGTTTTTTTTTCGCGCACTGGATTTTCAACGCATTTTTAAGCACCGAGAGTTGAAAATCCAGCGCGCGATAAATTCTCGCCGCGATATTTTTACGTCCGTGCGAACGTGGACTTAGGACCAACTCCATAACACACCCCAAACATGGTTGAATGATGAGCGTGTAAGCAATATTGTCATCGCGTAGTTGATGGTACATATGTATGTGTTTACAAGCTCATTGCGAGCGCACACGTGATCAGAATTAAGTGGGAGCCGTCCCGTTTTTATACGGAACCATGTCGACCCAAACATACGTGTAAACATCCAATAAATAATTCTTTTACTATTTCGTCAGTAGTGTAGCGACAAAATGAGGTAAGAAGGTTTTGATTTCCAGAATACCTACATTGGAGAAGGATATTTATATATTTGAAGACAGGTAAATAACTAAAAATAATACCTCTGACGAACCTTTCGGGGAATACAGCATCCTAACTGCGTAAAACATTATCAATCTGAATCATTTTGAAGAATATTGCTAATCCATTGCTTCATATTATGTTCGAAACATAATTATCTTCTCAACAGCGTAAATAACGCAATAAATGTTGTTGAACTGTCAAAATGAAAGCCTTTACGTAGGTATCTATTATATCATGTTGGAAAATAACTACGGAATCTGTAGAAATGTACCTTTTTAATGTCTTAGGGGTGTTTTTTGCAAAGCGAGAGGCACCTTATCCGTCGTCATCTAAGTGATTATTTTTCCATTGTAGATACATTTGCAAATAAGAATTTCAATACCATTCTTGATATTATTTGTACAAGCCTGTGAATGATTTATTTTTAACAAGTTTGACGTTCATCGTCATTTAAATTACCTGAAATGATTGATTTTCTGAATCCATACTAATATTATAAATGCAAAAGTGTGTCTGTCTGTCTGTATGTTACCTCTTCACGCTTAAACCGCTGAACCAATTTAGATGAAATTTGGTATAGATATAGTTTGAGTCCCGGGAAAGGACATAGGATAGTTTTTATCCCGATATTTCCACGGGATCGACACTTATGTGGGTGAAACTGCGGGGCGCTGCTAGTTACATATATATAAGATAACTTTTTTATTTTTGCACAGTTTTTACTGTGCCAGCAAAGTCAAAGTAAGAGCTGTGGTGGCTCAGTAGACCCGGCCGCGACATACGAGTGGTCGTAGAATCGAACCCAGACAGGCGTTTTACTTCATGAAAAGTAGTACAGCACCACTGCTCTCAAAATGATGGAAGAAAACATCGTGAGGAAACCGGCATGTCCCAGAACCAAAAATTCGGAGACATGTGACATCTACCAACACGCACTGGGCCCACGTGGTGGATTACGGCCCACTCCCTCTCACCAAGAGGAGGCCTGTGTCCCAGCAGTGAGAACATTATAGGCTGATTATGCTAAAGTCAAAGTCAAAAAATATTTGAAGAAGCCGTTAAAAGGCACTTTTGAACGTCAAAATGTACAAGAAAATAGAATTGATTCTTGGTGCGTTTTCCAAAAGGTAGTTCCGTATGGAGAAAAGCTATATTTAAGTCGTTTAGCATTGGTACCTACATTTTTAAAGCCGAAAATATAGGAAACAGAAATACAGTAAGATTGTAACACGTTTGCCACACTGGTCTTGCGGAAATCTGAATGTATCAGCCGCTTACGTTCGTGCACAAGTTGTAAAAGTCAATTGAGGGAAATATAGTCCTCCCCTCACGCGATAGGTTACCAACCTGTTACCGCTGCCTTTTTGCAGTTGTTTTATATAAAAATTATTTTGATGTAACAGTAGCTTTTTTCCGCGGCTTCGCCTGCATATAACTCGGAAATTTTCTCACGGGAACACACTACTGGCGTCCGGAATCATGGAATAAAAGTATCCTATGTGCTAATTCAGGCAATGGTCTACGTGAAAGTCAAATTTCATCGACTTCTGTTCAGCCGTCAAGGCGTCAAAAGGTAACAGACAGGCCAGTGTTACTGTAGTATTTATTATATTACTATTAAATATATTACAGTTAGTTCGGTTAGTTATAATACATTGAACGTGAGTTAGGACCGAAGTTGTAACAAAAATCTCCAAGGCCTTATTTATTTTATTGGAGTTTATTTAAATTTTATGAAAGCATTACAAGGTAACAATTTTTAAAATGTATATAGGGAAATAACCAATCCGTTTCACATAATACGATGAAGCCAATTCTCGACTAAGCCTTATCCATACTAATATTATATATTCGAAAGTAACTCTGTCTGTCTGTCTGTATGTTACCTTTTCATGCCTAAACCACTAAACGGATTTCGATAAAATTTGGCGGAGAGATGGATTGTATCCCGGGGAAGGACATAGGATAGTTTTTATCGACATACTTCGCGGGCGAAGCCGCAGGCGGAATCTAGTTCAAAATATTTTTATTAGATATTTAACTAGAAAATAATATAGCATCGTAAAAAGTATAGCGGTAAAAATATAAAGATTACGCCCTATTTTTTGTCTGAGAGTTCTTAAAAAGACCATTCGTCCGTGCCCTTAATATCGTACTATAAAGCTACGTGCCTCAGTAATCAGAGCGACGCATCTAACACCCTTGAAGACCCACCTAATGACCACGAGGACGCTCCATGAACAATTATGAACATCTAATTTGTATGACAACCTAGTTACTTAGAATCTATATATATAAAAGAAGAAACTGACTGACTGAATGAATGACTGACTGACTGACTGACTGACTGACTGACTGACATATCAACGCACAGCCGAAACTACTGGGTCTAGGAATGTGAAATTTTGCACACGGCTTCCTTTTATAATGTAGGGGAGCACTAAGAAGGGGTTTTTGGAAATTCAACCTTTAAGGGGGTGAAAAGGGGGGATTTCGTTTGTATGAAAAATCTTATTCCTTGAGTTAATAAACTTGAAACTTGGCACGAATACTAATCTAAGTAAATTATTAAGATTGGCATTTTTTGTTTTTCTTAACTACCCCCTAAAGGGAGATTGGGGGGTGTCAAAGTTTGTACGGAAGAATTTTAACGGGCTGTCCGATTAACTCGAAACTCAGTATTTATACTTAAGACCAAAAATAGAGAATAACGTGTATCAGGGTTTTTCGAAAATGTACCCCTAACGGGGTGAAAAGGGGTAGTTAATTTTACAGGGGAGGATTTTACTGCGTGGCTTGATTTACTCGAAAATTGGTATAAATAATCTTTGAGTCAAGTAATGAACACATCACAAACTATTTTTCGAAATTCCACCCCTGTGGGGGTGAAAAGCGGGGATACAGTTTATATGAAAAATCTTAGTCATTTGGTTAATAAACTTGAAACTTAGCACGAAAGTAAAGATTGGCACTTTTTGTTTTTCTAAACTACCCCCTAAAAGGGGATTGGGGGGTGTCAAAATTTTTATGGATGAATTTTAACGAGCGGTCCGATTAACTCGAAACTCGGTATTTATACTTAAGACCAAAAATAAAGAATAACACGTATCAGGGTTTTTCGAAAATCTACCCCTAATGGGGTGAAAAGGTGTAGGTTACAGGGGAGGATTTTACTGCGTGGCTTGATTAAGTCGAAAATTGGTATCAATAAATCTTCGAGTCAAGTAATAAACACATCCTTAACGATTTTTCGAAATTCCACCCCTGTGTGGGGGGGGGGCGGGAAAGCGAGGATACAGTTTATATGAAAATCTTATTTATTTGGTTAATAAACTTGAAACTTGGCAATATTTGGCTCAGTATTATCATCATCATCTTCCTGCCCTTATCCCATGTTACTTGGGGTCGGCGCAACACGTTTTCTTCGCCCATTGTGAATGATTTACTGGTACCAATAAACAACTTTTTTTTTTTTTTTTTATTCTCCCCTGTCAACCGTCACGCTATCATTCACTCCCTTCTCAGTATATAATTAATAATATCACTTTTAGTTTAAAAAAATACCCTCACAGAGGATTTAGAAGGTGACAAAGTTAATAGGTTAGAAAAATATGTAACCCGCTGTCGGATTAACTCTAAACTCGGTAAAAAAGTGGGTGTGTTTTAGGGTTTTTCAAAACTCGACTCCTACCAAGGTGGAAAAGGGTAATCAAGTTTAAGGGGTGGATTGCTGGGAAATATAGTAGGAAATGCTGTATCCACTAGCTGGAATAGCGCCACCAGTGGTTCGCAGAGCATTGGCTCCAGCGAAAGAGCCAAAATGGTCTCCGACACATGAACCTTTGCACGACAACATCCTTGTGCCACAAAGGCTGAAAAGCCGAAACAGTTTTTTAAAGTGTGTCGTCCCACTCATTGGTAAACCATGACATGAAAGACTGAAGCTGTGGCGAGACAGTCCTTCCTTACCCAAACCGTTCGTCCCACCCGCTGAAGACCTCCCACCTGGACATGAGTAACCTTGGGTAACCTGGAAGTCTTTAAACAGACTCCGGACCCAGGTTAGCTGAAGCAAGGAAAACCTGTTCAGGTGGAGATTCATAGACGAGTCCGCCTTGGAGTGTAAATGTGGTGCTGTTCCATAAACGATGGCACACTTAATAATTCGTCGACCGTAGGTTCAATTAAGGTAAGGGACATAATACGATTTTTCAGGAGAGGCCGACAAAGTTTTTTTTCGGACTAAATCGCCTATAACTTTTTTTGTTATTAACCTTTTTCGGATCTGATTTCACACATAATCTTGTATTTTAGTGCTCTATCTACCTGTGTAACATTTATTTAAATAAGTTAGCTATTTAAGAAAATAGACGTCCCTTACACCAACGTATTTTGTTAGTAATGTCCCTTACATTAAATTGATCTCTACGTTGGATCCAATTATAATGAAAAAATAGTGTAAGACCTTTACACTATTTTTTGACTAAATCGCCTATAACTTTTTTTGTTATTAACCTTTTTCGGATCTGATTTCACACATAATCTTGTATTTTAGTGCTCTATCTACCTGTGTAACATTTATTTAAATAAGTTAGCTATTTAAGAAAATAGACGTCCCTTACACCAACGTATTTTGTTAGTAATGTCCCTTACATTAAATTGATCTCTACGTTGGATCCAATTATAATGAAAAAATAGTGTAAAGGTCTTGTTGAAAAAATGTGTGAAGAATAATTCGTTGATTGGGAAGACCCTTACCTTATTTGAAGTGGATTGGCGGCGGTAATTACACCATTTCAAGTTGCTATATTGCATAGTTTTTCAGATACATTGTTATTATGGGGCTGATTCGAAATTCGAATCCAAAAATCAGTAGGGTAAGGGACATTTTCTTTAAGCTAGAATTTTTTCATATACACCATTCGAAAGAGCGCAAAATTCTGAACAAAACTGTATACTCAACTCATTTTGGGTATTTTGTCCCTTACCTTAATTGAACCTACGGTCGACGATTATGGTGTCCTGCATGTCCTGTCAGCTGCACGTTATAGGAACTGGTGGACGCTGGTAATGGCGTCAAACAAGTAGCCGTATTCTGGGCCGAGTCCATTTAGATTGCTATCGACACGCTAAGAAGAAGAAGGGTTGGATTTTACTGCTTGCTTCCATTAACTCGAAAATGAGTAGGTATCGGTCTTTGAGTCAAGTTATGGACACGTCATCCCAAACGATTTTTCAAAACTCCACCCTTGTGGGGGTGAAAAGCGGGGATCCTGTTTATTTGAAAAATCTGATTCCTTTGATCTACAAACTTAAAAATTGGCCCGAATACTTATCAATCTAAATAAATGATAAAGAACATAAACAACATTATTCGAAATTTTTAGAGGAAAGTACGAAATACACGCGGACGAAGTCGCGGGCAAAGTGCTAGTTAATGATAAAAGCTGAAATATCTAGGTTGAGTTCATCTAATAGATACAATTGACTTTATTATTTTTATTTTGTAAGCCGATTTTTTTTACTGTTGGACGAAACAAATGGTGCTATTTTTCAGGTCACGTGCTACGAAGTTGCTACGCCGTAGCCGGTGCTACGCCGTAGCAACGCATCTCTACGCCCAAATTAAATATGTATGTCTTCACCCACTACTACTTCGAATTCGTTTGAAAGGTCATGAATGTTATGATTTAGCCTATACAATGCAAATAACAATAATTTTATCATCTATCGAATTCCCAAATCTCAACTACCATTTCGTCGTTTACACCCTATTAAGTCTACAAAATTCTCAGTTCAATAAAATTAAGTGTTAAATGTAGGTGTCCCCGATTCAACAAAGTTGTTGATATAATTTTAGGGCTCGCCAACGATGTGGCAGCGGCACCGATGCTGAAAATAGCCGCAATCAATAGAAACAACTCGCATTATTTAGTACCCGACGCCCTGGCCGTATCTAAAGCGAATAATACGGTAAACTTCAGTCCATTATACACAGTCCTGTTTTTATCTTATTTGCTTTTCATTCCACAGAATAATGTTGTATAAATACGTTTTTATTAAGAGGGATGTAATCGTTTTCCTTGTTCACTTTTTGAGGACAATTCGATGTTTTTTTGGTACCGAAATTTATGATGATGATTTAGGTAGGTACATTTGTTACTTGAAACGGACCACTTTAATCTTTTAACATACGACATTCAACACACTTACTCCACACGATACTAGAGCATACATTAGTTAGTCCAAACACACAATTTACAAACCAGCACAAAACTTACACATACAATTCCAAAACTTACAGCAAACAACATTTCACTCGATACACAAATTTTAAATTCAGTGTAAAATATTCGGCGCACTCGACGACATTGTTAGAATTTATTGGGGAGCGGAGGAAGACGCCGGCGCATAGTTATGGACCGCGGGCTTTCCTGCGATGTTACTTTCCGCGGACTCGCTGCATTTCAATGAATTCCGCGTTGTCATGGAAATATTGCGAATACCTCATACAAAAGGCGAAACTTTGATGTCCTACTATATGCAGTGCAATCTTGCTCCAAGTTGTTCTCTTCAAAACCTACTAAACAGAGTTCGAGTCGGCCGTCGGCATGCATGAGCAGAAATTAGGTCAAAAGTAAGCTCATATTCTAGAATGAGCCACGTTCTAATTATGAATTCCCAACTCTGCTGAAAATGTGCGGTTTTTACACGAGCTCATCATTTTTGTAGACGGTTAGCAACTTTTTATGTTCTGCATGAAGTTTCTATCTAGTGCCTAATATGAAATATTTTACTAATCGCACAAGAATGATCGCATTTCGCGCAAACTCTTATCAGATTGACATCACTTACGCCATTATTATCCATGCTGATGGATAGGTCCATGAAATAAACCGCGGCAGCCGTTATCCTCTTTTTTGCGTGAGCTAATGCTTTAACAAGACAACTTTACGATCAGCGCTACACCGATGGCTCGATAGCGGATTGTCGCAGGCACGGCCCTGATTGCATTTGATTGGCAGCACCTAACAAGAAAAGGATCGATGGGTTCTCCCGAACTGTATGGGCACGGAAAAGGTTTTATGTGCGGCTTAATCTGTCCCAGGGGGTAGTCGCCATTAATTAGGTCGGTCAAGCGCTGCCTCGGCGGTTTTTGCGGTGACAATTGACGTATTTCTTTGTGCGATGTCGCACGGATATCACCGGTTGGGGTCATAGGTACCGCTGCGCTGCGGTTATTAGCCGCAAATACGCCAGATCAGAAATTGATTTTACGTGAGCCAATTTGGTGATGCAAATTATATTTATAAATGCCGACTATAGGTAGGTATATGTTTAGGCATTATGGGTTCTTGATATATGGCCCTTTTTGCTTAATGGGCCTTTATAATTGCTTTATAGTTACAGGTCAAATACATTCTTGAACGAGGGTTTCAATTACTACTTTTGCTAAATTTCAGTCAAGTACCTTTGACCGATACAATCTTCAAATTACCACTATGAAACACATGCTACATTACAATTTTAAATTGTAATGACGAGGAAATTGAATGGATATTCACGGCAGCCTCGGCAAAGCGATCACTATAATAGCCAGCTAACTACGTAGCTTAGTGGAAAAACTTTATGAATATTCAAATTAGCAAAGTTCCTAGATTATTGGTCGCAAGAATAATGCTGGCATCAAAATATTCGAGTGTTTATATAGGTCAAGGAGATTTGCTCATACTAATACAAAAATAATAAAATTCCAATCATAAATTCAACGGCGAATCGCAGACTCGTTGAAAAATAAACAGGTAATTGGATAATCTGATTTCAAACTTTTATTTTATTAGATTATCCCGTCTGATTAGCAGTAAACATTTTGTTTAGGTTTACATCCATTGTTTTTAAAGCAATAGTCAAAACGCATTTTGAGAAAAGCATGAATAGAGGTAAAATGAAATAAAAAAACTGACCAAGTGCGAGTCGGACTCGCACACGAAGGGTTCCGTACCACAAGGTAAAAACGCCGAAAAAAACACGTTTGTTGTATGGGAGCCCCCCTTAAATAATTGTTTTATTTTGATTTTATTATTTATTATTAAAGTAAAAATACAACTGAGT
This sequence comes from Oligia fasciuncula, assembly GCA_963082905.1. Lineage (NCBI taxonomy): Eukaryota > Metazoa > Arthropoda > Insecta > Lepidoptera > Noctuidae > Oligia > Oligia fasciuncula. Next base: position 15,606,026 of record OY720387.1, read on the forward strand.
ATTTTGTGAATATTTAAATTTATAAAATTGCGTTTGTTGTATGGGAGCCCCCCTTAAATATTTATTTTATTTTGTGTTTAGTATTTTTTGTTAGAGCGGCAACAGAAATACATAATTTGTGAAAATTTCAACTGTCTAGCTACCGCGGTTCTTGAGATACAGCCTGGTGACAGACAGACGGACGGACGGACGGTCGGACGGCCGGACGGCCAGACATCGAAGTCTTAGTAATAGGGTTCCGTTTTTACCATTTGGGTACGAAACCCTAAAAAGGTGAGATAAAGAGTAAGATTACGTGAACAAATAAAGGTTGAAGTTAAGTTTCCTTAGGCAGTATGCTGCCCATACACGGACTGCTTGTGAAGTTAAATTCAACAGCTTGAAGCTGCCATTGATACCTGCCTGCTTGCTGCTGCAGCAGTCTGTATCAACTGCTCTGCGAATTTCATTGCCGGCCTACACACGCGTCGTGGAATGAAGAGCGCGGGCGGAGGTGACTGCGCGAGAGCAGTCGACAGCTCGCGCAGTCCGTGTATTAGGGACTGCTTGACCGCACGATGAAATTTCACCGGTCCACCGACTACTCGAGCGGTTCTGTGTATGTGTGTATGTAGAAGACTGTAGTGTGCTATGCAGTCGCAACTTGAAGCAGTCGATACTGGCTGCTTCAAGCTGTCCGTGTATGGCCGGCCTTATTTTGATTTTATGAAGTACCTGCTTTTCCCCACGGCTTAGCCCGCGTGGGTGTCGGAAAATATCACTCGGTAATGTACTACCGGCATTAAAAGTACTTAAGAGGAATAATTTCGTAATACGTTGTTTCATATATATTGTAACTCTATTGTTTTTTCGCGGTGCGCGCCAGTAAACCCCCAGTCGGCATGATTTTGTCTGACATCTTCAACAATCATCATCATAGTTCAGCCAATTTACACAAAACATTAATTAATTATACACCTAAACCTTCCTCATAATTCACTCCGTTCTTAGGTGAAAACTGTATGAAAATCCGTTTGGTAGTTTTTGAGTTTATTGCGTTCAGACGGACAGACGGACAGACGCTGCGACAAAGTGTCCGGGCCACTTTGTTTTATAATATGTAGTGATAGATCAGGGTTACACGTGTTTTTCGAGGAGTATAGGTGTAAGGTCAACTCACGTTACGACACGTCACTCGGACGCCATCTTGCCAATAGACATAATATCATTTTGAGTGACACATTGCCGCCGATACTAAGTTTCCGTGTTCAATGAAGTTGTTAGGAAGAGCTATTAATTTATTTAAGTTTTATTTGATTTAGTTAGATGCAAACTGTATGAATTTTTTTATACAGTTTTTCTTGGTCATTCAAAAGGCAATCTTTCGGTCTAGTGTTAAAGGTCATATAGAAAAAAACAACGACAACAACCTCCCTTGTAACACGTTTATACCTGTTATGTAATTTAAAAAGCTAACAGTCTTAAAATCATAATAATAATTATTATGTACAAGTATATTAAAAGGAGGGGAAATAATCAAAGGGCATCAAAAAATTAGTCCATACATATTTGTGTTCGTTCGTCAATAGGAAACGTGCCCAAAAGGCTGGCTGCATTGCCCCGTTGTATGGCAATGCTGATTCTTTGGTCATGTCTCGCTCGAAATACTAAGTGGGCACTCGGACCCCATGGCGCTAGTGTTTCAACCCTTAGTGTTATGTTAGCAAGAATAAACTTAGAATCTACTTCTTTTAAACCCTACGATATTGTAGACAAAACCAATGACCTATTTCTTTATTTTTGCTTTTAATTAATTTACAACAACAAACTGCGAGTCTTAAAAATTACACTAAGTTGTTTTTTTGTGAAAACAAAAGTTCAGCTTTCCTTTTTATATTCCTTTATTCCAAAACCTACAACGGGGTACTTACTTCTATTTGTCTTTTCCCTCTGAATTACATAAGCTTTGTGGAGGTTACAAAAATAACGGTAACACTCAGTTCAGTATACACAGAATTATAATATATTTATGTAAGGATTCGGGACGGGTTCGGCCATTACGTTGTTTCCATGGGTGATTGATTCTATTTTTGCCTACAAAGGATCAAAGGATGCGGGTACCGACGTAATGTACGAACTGAAAGGTACGATTTTATCCATTAGGTATTAGCAGCGCCCCGCGGTTTCACCCGCATAAGTGTAGATCCCGTGGGAATATCGGGATAAAAACTCATGCTTGTATATTATATGTCCTTTCTCGGGACTCAAACTATCTCTATACAAAATTTCATCTGAATCGGTTCAGCGGTTTAAGCTTGAAGAGGTAACAGACATACAGACAAACTTTCGCATTTATAATATTATATAATATATAGTATGGGTTAGTATGGATATATAAATGATACCTTTATTTATTACGATTTCGAGAATAATTGTCATGAGTTGGTTTTGAAAATAATTTCTAATTTTTTAATTAATAAAATATTCTTCCTCTGAGGCCTCTGTCCCAATAATGAGAACGTTATCGGCTGATTATACTTATTGATTCTTTGGTGAATGAAAGTATTTAGTTCATATTTCAACAATAATTGTAATTCATAATAGTAGTTTGAATTTTGAAAACAACAAAAGGTCGATTAATGATTAATTAACTATAGTTAATTAATGGACTTATAATGTGAATCAATCATTATCAAAACCAAGCCATAAGATAATAAACTCAAACGCAAATCGCTGACAGCTCTTGTCTAAGTTCCCAGCAGATAGAGGGCGTGCGATGCCAACAAACTTCCCAGAGGCAAACTCCTTATTATTCATTGCAACACCGGCTAACTGATAATAAAACTTGTGAACGCTTAAATTAAACTGCCTACATTTAATCCACAGGAATGTGTTGGTTAACTAACGCTATTATCGATTTTAAAACTTCCGTATCCGTAGTTCGTTTGCGGTGTTGCATAAAAGGTTGATACCTATATCTTCCCTCCCTCCTTTCTAATAAGTTATGACGCAACATCTCTCTATTAGTTTATATTGCCATCCACAATCACGCACATAAAAACATTGTAATGATCATTAGCAAGTTAAACTTAGCTAATTTCATGCACGAATCACGAATTTACAGTATTTATAAAGTGACTAAAGATATGCATTAGGATTTCAGATCAAATATCGAAACGCTTGACTTAATTTCTGAATAGATTTAAACTTTTACAAGTATTTTATTTGCCAAAATCGTCAACAAACCACTCTAAAAAAACTGGCCAAGTGCGAGTCGGACTCGCATACGAAGGGTTTCCCTACCACAAGGCGAAAACGCCGAAAAAAACACGTTTGTTGCATGGAAGCCCCCTTAAAAAAATATTTTATTCTGTTTTTAGTATTTGTTGTAATAGCGGCAACAGAAGTACATCACCTGTGAAAATTTCAACTGTCTAGCTATCACGGCTCATGAGTTACAGCCTGGTGACAGACGGACAAACGGACAGTGGAGTCTTAGTAATAGGGTCCCGTTTTTACCCTTGGGGTACGGAACCCTAAAAACGATGTATATTTTTTCGCGTTATTTTTGCCATCGACACGCTAAGAAGAATGGGCGAATAAGGTTTCTTCGTCCATTTAGGTAAAAGCAAAACGACTAAACAGACCAATACGTGGGCCACTAACAAGTCTACATGACCCCAGGTGGTATACCGCAACGTGGTTACTAGGTACCGTCTAACTACGACCAACCCGTACTTTGAGGTTAACTGACAGCAGTAGACAGTAATAATGTTATATGATTATGATGCTCGGATGGGGGCGGAGTGACGGACGGACAGGCGACGACGACATAAATGTTATAGCTCTATTTGATGCAATAAACTGTGTAGGTATCGTTACATAGTAGCATAATATTCTTGAGTCTTTTTAAATGCAATTATGTTTGGCATGACATGAGCTACATCGTTAAACTTTAGTCTACATGAGAGAATGAGAAGATTAGATGTATGTACATAGGTACACCTGCTGAAGGGCTTGTGGCTAAGTAATAACAGCCGCACGGGTCGATCGATCAGATTAAGCTACGCTTGCCGGGTTGGTCCGTGGATGGGTGACCATCTTCACATACAAAGACCCTTCCGTGCCTCGGAAAGCACGTTAAGCCGTAGCGTTGGTCCCGGCTGTCATTCGTGGATCTTTCACAGTCGTTACGGGCCGCCAGTAGCCCGAAAGTCCGACAACCAGTCTTACCAAGGGGTATCGTATTACCTAGTAACTGGGTTGTGGAGGTCAGATAAGCAGTCGCTCCGTGTAAAATACTGGTATTCAGCTGCATCCAGTTAGACTGGAAGCCATCCCCAACATAGTTGTGAAAAGGCTAGGCAGGTGATGACATACACCTGCAAGATATTTGAAATATCTTTCAGGTGTCATAAAATCACACAACATCACGCCTGTAATCATCATATTTCGCCAGTATCAATCTTGCAGATGTCTTCTTATAAACACAGTTACAAATAATAGTAATTTCCCTCTTTTCACTTATAATATCATTGGTAATTTCATTGACGCTCTCACTTTGACGCTATTGGCAAGCAAATCAGCATGCAAAAAAACTGCGACAGTAAACTGCACTAGACACAAAGATAGAAGTTGTTACATAAGTGCTTCTAAGCTTTCAAACATAACACATCTACCCTTGGAACAAGTGCAGTTTTTACAAATACTTGGCAAGAACACACATTATTTCACACATATTATTTGGCACGACCACGAGCTTCGGACTTGTGACCTTGACCTCCAAAAGACAGAGGTCCGCCATTGCGCCTTTTGGTAAGAAAAGCTTTGCATTTCAGTTATAGTACGAAATCGTTCAAATTGCTGCCAAGTTGTTAGCTTTCTGACTATAAGAACTTTGGACGATAACCTTGGTAAAATTGGGGCACAGTTGTCACGACAAACACGGGATTGTAAATTCTATATCTACTTACATGTTATCTATATGGGCACAATAAAGTTCTGTGTGTGCACTGAAAAATAAATAACTATAATTTGAATTAAGATAAGAATTTAGGATAATTTTCAAGCTATGGAACAATATCTAAATGTCATACATATCAAAGTTCAAATTCGATTACAACCAAAAACTTGTTAGGACCTTTTTGTTACAAAATATGGTCACTCAAAAATCAACTTAGAATACATTTTAATAAGGGCTGATTTTTCAATCGACCGATAATTTTTATTCCTGGAATAAAATTGACGTCTGAAAGTTTTTGTATGGAAGAACTGGGAAGAACTGTCAAAAATTCAAAATTATTCCTCTGATAAAATTATCTGGCGTTAGAAAAATCAGCCCTAAATGGAATGTTAATTATCTGAGACTACGTAATTATCTAACACTGCTATTATAGTTAAGTACTAATTTATGGTCACAGTACCTCTTTATCATTTTTAACCAGGGTTTTCCAGTCATTACAGCTACTGCGCACCAAATATTGCTTTTCCTAATTAAAATTGTAATACCTAATTGGCATAAATACACAAACATTCCGTTTTACACATTTTTTCAAAATATTCTATTTTGACAACATTTTGTTTCGATCTATTTTTAACCGACTTCAAAAAAGGAGGAGGAGGTTCTCAATTCGACGGTAAGTTTTTTTTTTTTGTGTGTTTGTTACGCGATTACTCCGCCAATTGTGGACCGATTTTCAAAATTCTTTTTTTGTTTGAAAGGGTATGGTCTCGAGGTGGTCCCATTGTCACCAACTCGGAACCTGATGAGGGAATCTCATGGAAATCGAGGGAAACCCTCAAATTTTATAGGCACACCTATAGCGATTTGGGTATTTTTTATAGTAACTCGTGCATTTGCTTTCGAAAAGCACCATTTGGTGAAGTGGAACTGATGATGAAGACCACAGATGGCCACCGGAACTACTCAATAATAAGCATTTCACGGGTTACGATTCGATTAGGTACTTTAATGCTTTATGCTCGTCACAATGCTTATGATGAAGTGGAGCTGAGGGTGACTTCTCAACTCCAGTTGTCCTCGTTCTTACTAGGAGAACTCCTCAACAATTAACGTCCCTGCATCGGGAAAAGCAATATTTTGTAAAAGCTATTGTAAATGAGATAAATGTCAAACTGACCCACTAAAAAGTGAAAAATAAAAACTTTTTTACAAAAAAAAACAACCGACTTCCAAAAAACACTACAAAGTGAAAAATAACTTTAAATTCGGAAGTCGGTGGCAAAAACTAAAATACAGATCCAAAGACACCCGACTTCCGAAATAAAAGTTATTTTTCACTTTGTAGTGTTTTTTGGAAGTCGGTTGTTGTTTTTTTTTTTGTAAAAACGTTTTTTTTGTAATAAAAACCCCAAACGAGGGCTACTTAAATCTCTAAAGATCTAGCAAACCACTGAGTGAGTTGATTGGTTGAAGAAAAGGGGAAAAATATGGTTTTACGTGAAGAGTATGATTATCCTGTAATGGTCTTCGTTCATTGCTTCAAGTAATAAATTGCGACCACAGTTTAAATTGATACAGCCATAATTTAGTTGAGTGCGAACTTAATTAAATTACCGAATACTTTCACATGGAGTTTTCGTGACATCTGTAGTAAACTGACAGCCCATTCTGTAATAATCTCATGAGATAACTTAGATGTCTTGCCATTCAATGTCATGTCACTCATCAAATAAGTCTGATGCTAGATATTGACACTATTGACATCAAATGCCTATGGCACTGTACATTTATGCGCTTAAAGTATTAAATAAATACGTCTGCTGATCTATGATAGAGCAACGAAAAACTGGTCAGCTCTACTTGAGCAGGTATTTTTGATTTAATTGCATTCATTTGATAACTCCGTCCTGGATTGCTTTGGTCCTGTTCCACAAACAATGGGACACTCAATATTGTGTCATGTACTGTTGTCTGCTGGACGTTACAGGAAGTGATGAAAACCGAACGAAAAATTGGAAGACATGTGACATCCACCAAAACGCACAGGGCCCGCGTGGTGTATTACGGCCCACTCCCTCTCTGGCCTGTGTCCCAGGAGTGGGTGTTCCCGCTACTGGGTCACAGGCCTCCTCTATAATCCTTTCTTCGCCGTCTCCTTTATAACCTGATTATGTATGTATAAAACATTGTTTATTTATTAAATTAGTTATACCGATTGGGGGATAAAATTGTGGTTACATTACAAATCTCCGCACGCACACAGTCGCACACGTATAAGCGTCTAGCATAATAGGTACTTCGGCAATTTTGGTTTGTTTCGACTGTACAGCGGAAGTGTGACTGTAATATTTAATTACGTAGTTTAAATTATTTCTGGTATAAAAAAATACCTAAACAAAAAATGACAAAAATCGATTCAGTAATCGATTCTGAACAAACTATTTTTATGATGTGCATTAATTCAGTTACACATTGTATACACGAGCTAAACCGCTTTGTTTTCCGTACAATCCTCAAGACGGAAAAACTTTACATGGGAAAACTTCACAAAATTGTTTTAAATAGTTACACTTCTGGCCAAAGAAAGTTATCGACGGCCGGCCTGATAATCCTCTGTTAATAATACTTATAGCAGCACTTTCCAGCATATGGCGCCACCATTTTGAGTAGATAATAGGATTTTAATTGAGATGAAGCTTTACAGAATAGAAGGCTATTTCGAAGCCTATAAATTTTTATTCATAACCATTATCGCCAGTGCCTGGGGTGCGGATTTTGAACGTCGATACTTATGGTTAAATATCTATTTTAGGTCATTCGGTCGTGTTCACTGCATTTAGCGGACCGTAAAATATCTTATCGTTCGGTCAGAATTAGAGTACTTAAATGTATCGAGTGCACCTGATTAACTCTGCCACATAGAGAGGAGGCCTGTGTCCCAGCAGTGGGAACATTAAAGGCTGATTATACTTTACTCTGCCAGAGGATTTTGTTTATACAGAAATTATACAGATAACATATATTTTGTTTAAAACGACAAAGACTTCACAATCTACCGGATTAGACAAAACATAATAAAATTAACTTGCACAAAATAGAACCTAGCAGGGTAACTGCTGCACCAAAAGTCGTCATATTTCCGGCTTATACATGCCGCGCTTGCTACCATACATAGTGACGATATCTCATTCTGTCCCGCAGTGCACGGTCAACATTGCGCGGTACATACGACACTACCAACATACTCTAGGAGCTCGGCGCCAAAATTTTACACCTCCCATCACTAGCTATAAAATTCACCAGCACTAGCTATAAAATTGGAAGATCATAAAATGAAAACGTGCGATATTTTAACGGGGAGCTATTAACATGACACATTTACCGGCTCCGTGACCGCCCCTGGAATTAACGAAGCCTGCATTGGACTGTGCCAACTGGCCAGTTAACGACTATTTGCCTTTCACCCATTAAATATATTCATCCGAAGTGTAAAATGGTATTAAACCAGTGTTTTGCATGCGTTGACACTATATTCTCATAAAATTGCGGCCTCGTCTTCTGTGTAGACGCGCACTATTTCTCCACATACATCGGTATTTAATTATTTTATTTTACTTTAACTTGAACGGTCAAAGCTAATAAAATTACTCTAATTAAATAAGTTTCGTTTTGCTTTTCTTGGTAACGAGTAGGCACCATGTGACTACATGTTCTTCTAATAAATAGTTCTTCTATAAAACTCCATGGGAGTTGGGTTTTAATCAAGGAAATAGGTACGAGAAGCATCATACGGTCAAGTACTTTGACATCATACCTTTGTACATACAATATTTAATATTAATCTGTTCAGAGGTTTATGGTTCGAAATGTACTAATGTAACTTTTCAGAGAGCCCGAGTTTTGGGGATGGTGTGAAGTGTGGGATTTTTACCTGACTTAAACCACCCCAGAGTGGTCCACCCAGATGGCGATGGGACCACAAGAAAGGGGCACCGGTACCTCGATCCAAAATACCCTCTGCGCAACGCCTTTCAGGGCACATCTCTGGGGAGACTGTAAAGGGTTCTCCCCGAGACCTATCTGTGCTAGTGTGCAAGGCAGCACGTGTACCTACCTATGAGAAGAGAGATGTTAGAATAATAATTATGCTAACTTAATAATAGCTGAATTAATGCAATTACTGTTCCGCAAACTTGCCGATTACTGAATAAATATTGAGCTCCACCACACCACACTTCCCAGAATTTGGTCAGCTAACAATTATCTATAACAAAGTTTAGTTAGTAGATTGTTCAAAGAAGAGATAATTTAGCCTATTAAAGAGCGACTGAAGCTAAATACAAGTGGTATTATGCGAAGCGATTTCCTTAAATTATTTCTAAAAGCTTTCGAAATTTAAATATCCGTAGCGTTGTTGTTCTAACAAAGATTTTGCTATAGTTTCAGCTGTTACTTGATTTATTTACTTAGCTGACTTAATTGTAAAACAATAAGTTCTGTGGCAAACAGTAAAGCCCTTTTTTGTAGACGAGAAAACGTGTCTGTCAACAAGCTTCCATAGTGATCCATACAACACTGACGACCGTGCCTACACTCGGCGAATAAACCATAGTTTTTCACTCTAGCCTTATGATAATAAAAGCGATTGAATATGTTTAATGGAAGTCCCCCCATAAATTAAAATCTTTATCTTAACATAGTATAAAACAAAGTAGCTCCCGCTGTCTGTAAGCTTAGATCTTCTAAACTACGCAACGGATTTTCAGGACTAGATAGAGTGATTCAAGAGGAAGGTTTGTATGTATATTATAGTAGAGAAAAGCCGAGAAATTCAAAGATTTGTAATGTGATGTCGTAACAAACATATTTTTGTGCGCTTACATTGCAAACGCTGGCTAAACCTTACGAGATAGATCAAATTCATGTACTACGGAATAGTATATCTTAAAAAGTTCGATAAAAAAGTCCACAATGGTATATGTTTATCTCCTTAGGATAACCCACAGTAACCATTTTTATCTTTTACATATTACAAAAAAAGTATGAGTTATTTACCAAGCTATTGTAAACAATACAGTATTATTCCTTATCCAATTAAATACATTAGATACGTTGTGCATTTCATGTAGATCAAATTTCCATTTACAGCATATCATTAAAATTAATGTATAAAAAGCGGGGGCTGAGCGGCTGGCGGGGCGGTACGAAGTTCGCCGGGTCAGCTAGTATTCAAAAAAATATGCTGTATCGGCTACATTTTCATTTGTTTCTCGGATTTTATTGTACTAAATCGGTACTTAATTAGAATGCCTCCTATCGCGTTATGATTTAGAAGTGTCAATACCTGACATGTGTCATAATGTGAGAACTTGTGCACATGAATATTTGATTAATTTAGTAGCAGGTTTATCCAGTCATTCCTTATTCAGCCCAAAACATTCATATTTATCGGATTCAAAGATTCTGAAAATGGATTCAGATTGGATTTTGGCAGTTCATTGTGCTATGCATTATTCATTCAGTTAGTCCGTTAAATCAGCCGCTTGCGAGACAATAGAGAAACAATAAACTGGCGTGATAGAAAATACTTCCCCAGCCAGCTAAATTTTAATAAATATCTTTGGCATTCAGACCTTTTGACTTTAGAATTTCGTACTTTCATTAAATAGAGTGTTTTCCTAATGCCTTCCTTTGTATACGTAGGTTTATATTCTTTTTTATGGTGTACGGCATGGGTAGGTAGACGCGTCGTAATCGTTTAAAATCCAATAACGTATCATGATCAAGGACTGTTATACCATAAAAGGCACACAAGGGGGGAAAAGGACTTCATTTTCCTCAACCAGTCTTGAGATAAATGGAAACTATTTCTTACAGCTTAAAATCTTTTCCTACAAACAATAAAACTCTTCAGCGCGTCGCTTTATTTGATACAAACCAACACCAAGTAGCATTTATTTTAATTGTGAAAAATAAAGAGCAACTGTCGCAGATAGCTGCGGCACTATCATTAAACTTTTTACCGCGCAGACTGCTAAAAAGTGCCGTACTTATTCTGGCGGCGCCGCAGATAAATTCCACGATCGTATCTAGGAAGGCAATTAAGATAAGCGAACATTGTGCTGTCACTGTTGCTCAGTGTACGTTTAGCGGACGCACGCTCGATTTATGCCCTCCTGCCAGGATAACTGGCCTCACCTACTCTGCATTACGTAACTTACGAACGTCTGCTGGAGCAGTGATAAACACATCACTATGACTGATGACGAATTGTTGCTGGACCTCGTAAATCTGTTGTCTCATAACTCTCATTTTATGCACTTACGGACATTTCCTTCCTGCATGTGGAACAAGCTGAAAGTTTTTGTTTTACTTCCATAAAGGAGGAAGGTGTTTCAGACTTGTGCGTTGAAAGCAAAATTATTATGCTGAAAACTTCCATTCGCTGTAAGAGCAACAAGCGGGTAAACGCTGTTTATATGCTCTATGTTACTTGTACATCTTCTTTCACATTACATACAGAGTACGTTATAGCACCTAGGTATACCTCTATACTTAGGCAAACGAATATGAAGATAGCAAGCATGGATGCCGGTTTCTTGTATTTGTGACAAAAGAACAATCGATATATTCTGTGAAAAGCTCACCGCCGTGAAAACTTAGATGAAGTGAGTTTGAAGTAAGCTGTCAGTAGTGTCAATCCATCCATCCATCCATCAGGTGGAATGACAGCCCACTTCATCTAAATTTTCACAGTGAGATTTTTACAGAATACATCGGCTGAACTCGTGAGAATGCCATCAATGTTGAGATGTCCCTCTTGATAGTATGACTCCGCCTAACCTCACAGGTTTACGTAAAAGCTTTTGTTAAACAAACAAAGTTAAGTAATATAATATTCGTTAGGACGTATTATTTAGTTCACAATGTAAAAGTTTACACAATAGTGGCAGCCACAACACTCGAAACCTAAACTATGTTCCGGTTTGAAATTAGCGTTGATATTGTTTTACTTTAGAGGCCCATCGAGGTATGGGGAAAGTGATAAATATAAAGGAAGACTTTCTGGCCTTTGTTAACAAATTATACGTAAACGTAGACAGTCTTTGTTGGCTAGAGAATGCCCTTTACCCTCAACGCTTTTCAGCCTTAAAGAATAGTCAGTAAGATAATGATGAACGAGCCTTCTTTCTTATGTTAATATAAGAATGATAAATAACATATCCCTCACAGTACACGTTTTTTGTTCTTCATATTGATCTTTTATTAATGCATCGACGGATGTGAAAACTATTAAGGACGCAAATTATGTGAAAGTAATGTGATGGTTGCTGCCTAAAGTTTGTAATGTGATGGTTGCTGCCTAAAGTTTGTAATGTGATGGTTGCTGCCTAAAGTTTGTAATCTCTGGATGTAATCTCTTACGGACCAATAACTTTCTGTAATATTATATGGTCGTGTGGGTACCTAACATGGTTATATTTTGAAGGCTTTGTTTTTTTTACTATATCTTATTTTCGTATAATTCCGCAAGCTGTTATTGATCATTCATTTTTATATATTATAGGTACAAAAAGTGAATAATAATAAAATAGTAGCATCAGCCTATAATGTTCCCACTGCTGGGACACAGACCTCTCTGTGAGAGGGAGTGTGCCATAATCTGCCACGCGGGCCCAATGCGGGTTGGAGGGTGTCACATAATAAAATGGTTGCGAGTTCAAAACTGTATAAATATTGAATATTAAAAAAAAGTAATTGCTACGAGGCGTGAAACCGAAAATATAGTTTTTAGAATTTTTGTTTGTTTGTATGTTCGATGTTGTTTGATGGCACTCAGATAGTTTATAATCTGGATTAACACATAGGGTAGTTTTAATCCTGGTAGTACGTTCCGGTGGGATATTTTCCGAAGTCCATGCGGGCAAAAATACCGCGGGCAAAGCCTAGTATATTTTATGGTACTTAGCTGTAAGTACGTTCCCAATTGAAGCGTAAGCTTTCTATTTTCGTAAAAAGTTATTATTGAATAATTAATAAATGGTTTCCATAATAATAATTTATTTATTATTAAAACCATATAATCAAACTGCTTATTATAGTGTACACATCAATTTCTGTAATTAAATCACTAGTTCAATCTAATCAAGCTAGAGTAAATCTAACGTGGAAATGGGAAATCTCTAAAGACGGGCAATGTTATGAAGTAATAGCACAGGCGCCGTATAAAATAATAAGTAAAAATAATCTATGTTAACAATATCTTATTGCAACTTTTCAGAAGTTAGAATAAGGTTTAAAGTTGACTGTCGTTTTTGCAGTTAATAATAGCAATTATCGTAGAGTAACGCGGTATGAGACGTAGCGTGTTAATGCACAGTGTGCACGCAAGCCACGGGTGCTTGCCCGCTCGAAACGTAGAAAAAAGGAATCTAATTAAAAATGTAATCACGTTTGTTACAGGGGTACAGATTTAAACAAAAAAGTTGGGGTTGCTCCATGAACGAAACTGAATTGTAAATCGAGCATTTTAAATTCATGTCTTGAACAGGGGAATCGGTTCAATCTGCTCTCGAAATGAACAAGTTATCTCTCAAGGGCATCGCGTCAGGGTTCCAACACGAAATCACTTACATCGCTTTGTTCAGACCGCGGAGCGCTGAACGGAACGCCTGTCAAACAATGATACGCCAAGAGTATCACAAGGCGACAGTTTACATGCTAATGAATTCGCATTACACCCGATCCCGTTTACTAGGCGCTAATATGTGTACATACGTAGTTACCTAGTATACATATTATGAGAGTATTATCTAATAGACATATTTAGGTATATGATTTCGGAGAATATGGTTTCAGATTCACAATGCTGTGTAGACAATCAGACTACTAATACTCGTAGAACGTGGATTGTTATTCTGACGAAGTGAGGATGATGACTATACATCAAAACACCGAATCTTAGTTATAACAGCTGTCCACTTATTATCTAATAGGCATAACAATCAAGCAAAACTTGAGTAGCAAAAGCAATGCATGGGAGATATTAGATTTTGCATTCCATGAAAACAAAACACTACATTTCCTTAAATAAATATTCTCAAGAGACGTGTACCAAACGTGTCACGTATGGCGCAACCTTTAGACCAATAAAATAATCGATGTCTACTTGCTATGCTAGTCGACGGCGATCTGAACAGAGTGTTAGAAAGCGAGAAGTTGGTCTAAACCGAACTCGTTCGTGCCCTCGGCTCCAATCATCGAGTCCCAAGTCGGGAAACAACAACTGGGAACGAGCTCACTTCATTCGTGCCTTCACAACTTGGGGAATAACTTAGAAATTCAATTTGCAGACGGTGAGCGTTGCAGCGGCCTGTACAGTGCCGCCTATGCAATGCGAACTTAGACATTGCTAACGTCACCAAACTTGCTGAATCCAACACCGTATGAAATTCACACAGCATCATGAAGAAAAAGTTAAACAAACTAGATGTGGTGCAACGATTTAGACCAACGGTTCTTGTTAAAAGGAAATGAACGTTGAAAGTACACATAAAGTTGTTTTAACCCAGTTTACGGTGTCATTTTCGTATTTCCATTAGCACGAAAATCTTTCTGTATTTTTGAAAATTTGTTTTTACAACGGTCAAATTCTTTCTTACGTAATTGCTCATTCAAGTCTTCATTAAACAAATTTGTAAACCAATCATTGTTTAGGTACAACAGCCGAAGCATAAATCAAGAAACCAAGACCTCATTAATGAGCATTTTAATAAAACAATTCTTACAATGAAAATTATAAAATAAACAAAAGAAAGCGGGAAATAGACGGCTAATGAAGAGGTGGAAATTAATTAATAAAGACTCTACCTAATGAAAATCTGAGTAAACAAGGACAATTTGTTTATTTCTCTAACAATCATAAATAAAGTTGTCGTGGTTAGGGTGGGGCACAGATTCGGTGAAATTATGATCACGTCATTATAACGGTCAGCTAGCTTTATATACCGTCGCGGACTTACCTTCGTAGGACTATTTTACTGTGCATTATGTTCTACGTAATGTTTTTTGTAGGTGCGTGAAGAGTTTGTGGGCCGTGGTGGAGCCATAAACTATACTTACATTCGTAATTCTTGCTAAAGCTTGATATCAATGGTTATTTTAGTTTCCAATGTGCACAGGCACACATGGTAAACTACGATCCTCATACAGAATTCAAGAGTCTGCTACAGCTGTTCTAGTTTAGTTTGTTTAATTATTATTGTGTGAGAATTAAATCGTCAAAAGTATTGTTATTTGCTCTTTGATTGTTAAGTTAATTTGTTAGGCTTTCAAATGTTTTATTACATTTATTTAAAAACTAGCTGCACACCGCGATTTCACCCGCATAAGTCTCGATCCCACGCTCGATCCCGTGGGATATCGAGATAAAAAGTAACCTATGTGTTAATCCAGGTCATGGTACACCACAGAGCACTTTTATATATTGGTCTATCCATGTGCCAAATTCCATGTAAATCCGTTCAGCCGTTTTATCGTAAAAACGTAGCAAACAAACATACAAAAAAAACCGCCTGCGACTTCTTCCACGTCTTTTTTTCTTGCTCCCACAAACCACCCCGTCGTATCGCATCGCCTGCCCGCGATTTGCTGTTTTCGCTTAGCGATCTTTCTGACTTGTTTTCTTTTCGCTCGGCTCCTTAGGGTCCTAGCGTGATGTTAAATAGCCTACAGCCTTCCTCAAGAATTGGGCTATCAAATGCAAAGAGATTTTTTTTTTTAATCCGACTGATAGTTTTAGATACTAGCGTGTGCAAACAAAAAAAAACTCTTCAGCTTTATTATTAGTATAGATATATAAAATTTAGATATACCTATAAAACCTTAAAACAATTTACATATTTAAATAAAACATTAATTACGAGAATATACTTAAAAAACATATTATAGGACTTCTAAATACAAGGAGTATCACTAAAAAAATATAAAGTAATAAATATATACCCAACTATGACGAATTGGCAATATAGTGGATAGTACATATTTTGATTTAGTAACTATTTTCAGTTGCAGCCGATTCCAATAAATGGGAATTAATTTGCTTTGTCATAATTGGAAGTAGATGAGTAGTTCGATATAGTGTATTAAATGGAGAGCATTATGCTATTATGTAGGAATGCTTAGGTAATAACACATACAACAGTTACATATGCACTTACTTATTATTGTTACAGGTACCTCCTGGTAACTTCTGGTTTTGGATTAGCTAGAATGGTAGGGCAGACCTACTTAAGATTCTTATTTATAAAGGTGGCTTAAAGTTAAGAAACGATTAGGTAAACGTCAAAAATGTATGGTAAAATAGTCGCTTATCATAAATAAACTCCTTAGAGCACACTACGACGACGTTTCTATTTTTATGTCTGTAATTTATATGGTGTACACAATGATATTAAAAGTGTAAATTTACTTATAATATCATTGGGTGTACATAATAAAGAGTATTCTATTCTATTCTATTCTACGCTTTTATTCTGCATAAAGAGTATAAAGACTTATCGGTTCAAAATATAAGTAAGTTGACTTCATAAATTATTCAAAATGAACTTAGCTTGCAATTTTAAGCGAAAGTGAAAAATATCTCCCGAGAGCACATCCCTGTCACGAGACTATCGGGAGACCATCAATCCTTTTTCGATGCACCAATGTTTGTCATGCTGTATATCAAATGTTTCCTATCGTAATGTTGGTTACAAATAGTGGCGACAAGGTTTGTGAACTTGCAAGATACATAAAAAGTATGCTAACAAAATCTTCTGAGGCATATGAATAAAACCCTAACGCGATTTATGCCTAGCAACTCACAAAGGATATTGTAAGTACAACTACTTTATCTTACTCAAACCACTGTAACAGTGCCAAACCGGCACATAATACTTCACAACAACAAAAAAATGACCCACACAATACCAATTGTCCAATTCATATTCAGATAAACTGCGCAAATTCTCTTGTTAAAGGGAAAAATATTTATAAATAATATAGTTAATAAGCGTTTATTGGCGGGCATTATTCCAAGCGATCGATGAGATCCATATTAATCACCAGGGACTTCGTAAATCGTTCAATGTCGTCTGCAGGCGCAGTGAGTGCGAATCGCGCAACACTGTCATGACTATTTTGTCTCGCTTTATAAATTAATAATGTCGAAAAACAAACAGTTCAATAAAACGTTTAAAGTAAGCGAGAAAAGTGTTTTATTGCGTTCAACTTTGAAGTGCTTTCGTATAATATAAATCGTCGTTCAGATATCTACTTCGAATTGAGTTTTGAAATGAAAATAACAAGCGCGGGTGATCCTGAAGTTGAAGTTGCGATTCGATTCCTCGGCAGAGCAAAGTGTAATTGGGTTTTTCGATTCGGAACAATCTTAATTACGGCAACAGTTTGGAATTGTGTTCGGTAAATGGTGTATGCAGCCCATGCCTTCGGGGAATACAAGCTTGACGGTCGCCAAGCTTTATTTTCCTGCTCCATTTATTAAAAACTAGCTACGGCCAGCAGCTCTGATCGCGTGTCAAGTGTTTTTTTAAAGCCCCGAGTAAAAGTGTATTAATTTTTTTTTTACAAACACAAATATTTTGACGACATTTAAAACACATGCGTTTTCCAAATATCGTCAGAATCGGCTTGGTATTCTAGCCGTGAAAGAGTAATAAAGTCTCATTCCCACTTTTTATAACATCATCGTACGAATGCTATAAAAATGTCGCTTAAAATAAACTCAAGCGTTAATTCCTTCGAAAGAGGTATCCTTCGAATTTCAGAAGGGGTGAAATTTATTGGTTCACAATACAGTTATCTCGCTGCCTGCGATCGGCGGGTCCCTCGCTACTTGACAGCAATCCAGCTTACCGCACTTTTTAACCGACCCTGAGTATAAGGAGAGGCAGACCATTTTATATAAGCTATTTAAGCAGGTACAGTAAGCATATCAAGTTTTTGAAAATGTGGTATCGTTAATATTCAGAGTCAACATATAACTTTCTTGTATCTTTCCTTCCTTGTTTTCTTTGTATCTATCCTTCCTTTGGGTGAATGAAATATTTTATTTCAAATAGGCACTTTTGAACGTCTAAATTTACAATAAAATAAAATTGATTCTAGTTGCCTATGCCTATTCCAAAAGGTAGTTTCGCATGGAGAACTGGACCAGAAACTCCACATGAGTAGCAGGGTTTATATATAACTCGTGTGCCGTGTACTCATCTAAATCCGTTCAGCAGTTTTAACGTGAAAGCGTTACAAACAAACATACAAAAAAAAACAAATCTTTTATCTTTATAATATTAAGTTTTGATACATACTTTAGAATATGTATTTAAGTTCGAAATAAAAGTTCAACGTATTGGATATTAGATTTAAGTGAAAATAATAAATAACGAGACAAGAGCTTTCTTTATAATATTATTTTTCAAAAGCCCTTAATACCTACTGTTTGACAAATTAAGTTTTAAATTCGTTTGAAGCCAGTCAAGTAAATCTCACGACTCCACTAATATTATAAATGTAAAACTTATGTTTGGACATTTGTTACTCAATCGCGCAAAACGGCTGAACACATTTTGATGCACACAGATAGTTAAAACCTGGATTAACACATAGGGTACTTTTATCCCAGTAAATGACATGGTTTAACGACTTATTCACGCAGACGAAGTCGCGGACAGAACCTAGTATTTCATAAAGGTTTATTTAACGTAAACCGTGACTAACTGCGTGCGTAAGCTACATTCATCACTCAACTGGGACCACTCGGTTTGTTCCCACTTCGGTGTGTTTTTTATGAAATATTGTTTAATTTCATGCATTAGTATTATAACAATAAAGTAGTGGGTACCTATTATACAGCGTGCCGCTTTAATGGCGACATTAATTTAACACACGTGTACATATCTACGGTTTCGCGTTTTCGTACTATGAACATATTTTAATTTCATTAAACATTATTTATTTTACATTTTCTAAAATAGCATCTTGGAACAACCTGTACTTAAAGAACTGTGGCGCAGGGGTCATTTGCCGGAATCACAGATCATAACATTGCATCAATGAAATTAAAACGAATAACGCGAAAAGAATTGGTGAATTGAAGGAAAGGGAGAGCCCTATGTCAGCGGCACAGGCGGTATAGTTTTTAAATTACAAATAATTTTAGTTGGTATAGGTACTTTTTATGATTCGATACTGGCCCTACCCGTGTGACGACACGTTGTAGATCGGTTTTGTTTTTTTTATTTTTCTTTAGATTTCGAGTTATCTTTTTGTATGGACGAGTTTGTGTGACAAATAAACCAATTGTTCTTTTTTTCTTTCAAAATTATCTTGGAAAATAAGATAATATTCAGCTGATGTTGGAACATCAATAACGACGAGACACCTTGTGATCAAACGTCTTTATTTTTATACTCCTTGTAAATATCGTATTATGAAATTAAAATATCTATCAACTAATTGAAAACTCGTGCCAAACTACTGTTTTCATCTTCTCAAGAGCCGCACTATAAGCCTTTTTCCTTCAGTTGACAAGCGAGCAGCCGACAGCTTTAGTTTCTCTCAGTTTATGGATTTTTTTTTAAACTTTCAGCAAAAAATTTCTTCGGCGAATCTCGCAATTAGTGCGATGAGGGAGGGAGATATCCGTAGCCTTGCTTTTTCTTTATTCAGATTACTTTTCCCTCCTCATCAAGTCGTAAAAACTGTTGCTTGGGCTTGAATAGTAAAATTATTCTTAGCGACGCCAGTGGTCACAAAGTACTGTAGAAGAGTTCGTAGTTCAGCAATCGATACGTCTGTAGGCCGTAGAAGGTGCCGCATAACTGCCCGCTGGAGCCCAATAGGTATTTTATTAGGCTATAAGCATCAAACTCGCTAGTGTCATGTAATGAAGGCTTTCAGGAACGTAAGTGCTTTGGGGATGTGGGCACGTAGTGTGTCTGTGTGGGTAGCGTTAACATATGTAATGGGAAAACTTAGACGGTAGTAAAGGAATTGCTACTTTCTTATCCACTGTAAGACAATATCAACTAGTACGGGGTATTGCTGCTGTTGATCTGTGGATGGGTGACCATATTTACATACCGAAGCCCCTCCGTGCCTCGGAAAGCACGTTAAGCCGTTGGTCCCGGCTGTCATTCGTGGATCTTTGACAGTCGTTACGGGTAGTCACAAGCCCGAAAGTCTGACAACCAGTCTACCAAGGGGTATCGTATTACCCAGTAACTGGGTTGTGGCGGTCAGATAGGCAGTCGCTCCATGTAAAATACTGGTATTCAGCTGCATCCGGTTAGACTGGAAGCCGACCCCAATACAGTTGGGAAAAGGCTAGGCTTATGATGACGGGGGTATTGTGACTATTACTGGCGGCCTTATATATATTGTTATGTCAACAGTGTAGGTACTTAAGGTAATAAATTGTGCACAAATAAATAAATATTCTTAAGTGGCCTTCGTAGGAGCAGTGGTGGCCCAGTGGTAACGGCCGCGACTTACGAGTTGTACGTCATAGGTTCGAACCCAGACAGGTAGGCGCTTTACTTTGTGTAAATTATTTCATCACCACTGCTCTCAAAACGGTGAGGAAACCGGCATGTCCTAGAACCAAACATTCGAAGACATGTGACATCTACCAACCCGCACTGGGCCCGAGTGGTGAATTACGGCCCACTCCCTCTCACAGAGAGGAGGCCTGTGTCCCAGCTGTGGGAACATTATAGGCTGATTATACTAAGGGGCCTAAGTTGAATGAATGAGAAAGAGTGCTTAATGAGTTCGCGATAAAAAAAATACAAAAATGTAAACCAATAACGGCGAAATAATATTTATTTTTGTTTCTGTGGGATAATAATTTATTTTTTCCTTGTATATCTGAAACAGAATTTTCCAAGCCAGTTATCGAAATAGCCATGTTTTCCTCGTATTACGTAGATCAAGGTCACAAGTCGTGTAACTTTTCCATCGCATTTCTCAACGTAAATGTGTTTCCTCGTTGTTAGTTGTAAAACTGAAACAAACAAGGGAATAATGCATAAACTTGTCTAGGAAAGTGCCATAAATATTATTTTTCTCGTTTGTAATCGATATTGTCAGCGATTTGCCACGTAACTGCCCTGATGGATGTTATACCGACGTTGGCAACACCGGCCTATTTTGTCTTTCTATTTTTGACCGGTTTTGTAGTTGCGAATACGTAGGAGTCTGCATGTTCCTTTTATATCGCTTGTTCAGAACAAAATACGCTTTGTGAGCATCGAAGACTATTTGATGTGCATTCAATCGATTTCTGATGAAAATAAAGATGAAAAGATAGATAAACAGATAAATATATACATGTTTATTCTAGTTTAAACTGTCGGTTGCTCGGTATAAATATGTAGCAAATGCTTTAATTATTAAACAGTAGAATAATTAAACTGTTTAAACAATGGAAGGCTACCTAAGTCGGTAGCAGTGTTCATAAATAATAGATTGATATTTCACTATGAAAACCAAAATATAGTAGCGTTTCTAAGAAGGTTTTACATCATACAATCTTCAAAGTAGGAAAAGCTTCAAGCTCTTTATTTTCCGTTCTATCCCCATAATCCCAAAAATTTGAATAACAAACGCTTTGCATAATCCAATATTTTTACGGAACACGCATTTTCAGTCCCTTGATATATGTAGATATGTCTAAATAAACTGTCTTAATTTCCCCGGAGCCGGGCGGGTACTGAGCCAGCAATCGGCCCGGCCGTCTCATTATGAAGCTCGTTGTCTTGAGACACGGTTCCGGCCCGGATCCGACGCCTGGCGCCACATCAAATGCATAATACTGCACCAATGAGCCGAGAAGAATTTACTCATATTGTTCACGTACTTTCTACTAAGAATTCTGCCCTTGGTTTTATTAGTAATGTAACGAGCTAGGTACGTGTATGGCTGCTCCACTCTTATTATCTTGCGATAGCACCGCCGTTGCAATTAGATTCTATTGAACATGAGCAATCAACATTTATAACATTACACTGCATATAGAACGTACAGCGAGCATAAATGCGGCACTTAACTATTGAGCTCCTGCTAGTAGGTAGTACCTGCATTAGCATTAGTACAGCAAGCAAATTCCCAAACGTGTAGCACTGGCTTAATTCACGCAAGAAATCTTCGCTCGAACCGTTCCCTTGAGTGCTCTCTAAAGACTTGCTACGAAAAACTCCCAACCGCTTCGCCACTTGCACAATTTATGACGGTAGTTAGGCCAACGCAGCGCCTCTGTTACCGCAAACAGGTAGGAGCCATTGTACCGATGGACACCCCTCCCCCCGCCCAGCTCTACCAACATGGCCACCGAGGGGTCGCACAAAGGAAATAATGAGGGTCTATTTTAAGTAGTAGGTTTGCAGCCAAAGCAATATACAAGCGAGTTGAAGACGCGACGCGAATGCCTGATGAACTTTAATTACAGCGGCGGAACCAACGTGGAAGCAATTGCCTGCCTGGTGTATTAGCATAATCATTTTGTAGCCCTACCGTGGCTAATTGATGTGAAATTGCTGATTTAGGGTGCCAATTTTAGAGCAATGCATATAGGTACTTTATCTCAGTCATAATCATTTCAATATTACAGGGGTCGTTTAGCAATACGATCTCTCGGTCCTTGGGTTTTATCCGTCTATGTAAAAAATATTGATTTCGATAAAAATGGGTCAGATGAACCTTATTTTTATACGTCGTAACAGACCTCCGGATGCTTTTAAAGTATAAAACCAGAGTGTTTTTTCCGGAGTTATGGAGAAATTATGTGTGTTAAGTATAAAGGCCAAGGGCATAAATAAAAACGTTAACGGCAAGATAGTTTTCGTCGGCAACCCTAAATTTGGGAGATTTATAGCCGATTATTACTATAAGAATATTTGGTCAGTAAAGTCCTTTTATTTTACCAATATAGTCTGCTATGAAAATGTTCGTAGTGAAATTAATATTGGGAATTCATTTTGTTTCGCCGATTTTCAGTAAACCGGTAATGAGCAACGGACATTATTTTAGTAATGTAATTATTTTTGACAATACAACTTTATAAAACTAAAACCCTCTGCCTTTGTGGCAGTGCTTAAAGGTCTCTACACACAACCGGCGTGGCGTGGCGGGGCGGCGACAAAGTATCGTTACTCAGACTGGGATGCCGGTAGTGCCCAGCACCTGTAGTAACTCCTGGGCTTCCTCGTTCGTGTTGTTGGAGACGGATCCACTGGAAGTGGCTGGTATTCTAATGAGTCTTGGCTCTGAAAGTGCACCAGGTTGGGACGGTATACCGACAAAATAGCTAGCTAATTTATGTCTCAGAATGGGAATTTTCCCGAAAGATTTAATACGTTCCGTTGTCACTCCTAAGGGCGGGATAGTTAACGATATCAACAATTATCGCCCCATATCTGTGATGCCATCAGTTTAAAAAAAAATATAACAAATAATAAACAAGAGCCTAATTAACTACTTAGTGAAATACAGTATTGTTAGATGCTACTACCTGGCCTAGGAGCGCGGCGGACGTGGTCACTGAAAGGAGGCTGCCGCAGGCGGCAGACCAGGCTCTCTGGTCTTTGTTTGACGGTCTATGGTTTCTGACAGCGTTGCGTGCAGAAGCGCTATCCGTCATCCGTCAGCCGTTCGGTGTGATCTGGTTTTTCAATAATCTCTTGTTGATTTCTTTAACTTGATTTGTGATGATTTTGTTCCTCTGATTGTAATTTTGCTATGGTTGATAATTGTTTTTATAATTCATGTGATTAGCATAAAGGATATCAAATAATTCTTATATTTAATTGTGATTTCACTTCTGTCCTAACAGTATTCTATCAAACGCACAGTATGGGTTTAAAAGAGGACGTTCAACTCAAGACGCTAATACGGCTTTGACATCTGACATTGTTAATAAAGTGGATAAGGGTCATAAATGCTTAACAATGTTCTCAGATCTTAAGAAAGCTTTTGATACCGTTTCCGTCCCGATCCTTCTGTATAGGCTAGAAAGCATATAAGAGGAACGGCTCTCTTCCTTTTTGAAAGTTATCTGAAAGATAGACAGCAAATGGTTAAACTCAGTAACTTATGCAGTGCTGAAGAGGACGTCTACTACGGAATCCCACTGGGAATGTCTTGGGTCCACCGCTCTTTTTGATTTATATTAACAGCCTATGCAATATGCAGATCAATGGAGGGCAAATCTTCTCATACGCAGACGACACTGCGGTTGTTTTCTCTTACATGTTGCCATGACGTTTCTACGTCATGGCAGCATGTAAAAGTTGTCGCTGTAGAGGATCTGACTGAGACAACTGGCTGGCTAAAAGCGAACCTATTAAACCTTAATACCACTAAAACTATTTTTTTCCCCAGACCAGAGGTCACAGCCCGGGTCTGATTTTGGCATTGCGATTCATTTTTGCCAAAATAATGCTGTCCATAACCATAGTTGTGACTGTCAAACCATTCAACAAGTCAGCTCAAAATATTTGTGCACAATTGTTGATCAAAGACTGTTATGGTACCCTCACATCGAGATCCTTATGCAAAGGATCAGGAAGCTCATTTGGGTGTTTAAAACATTACGACATGTTATGTCCGCGCAACTTATAAACAAGATCTTTAAAGCTCTGGCGCAATCTGTAATAACTTACTGCAATCCGATTTGGGGTGGATTTACCAAAATTAGATTCCTCGATCTGGAAAAAGCTCAGCGATCACTTATAAAGGTGATGTACTTTAAACCATTTGGGTACCATACAAGAGACCTCTATAAAGTTTGCAACTTGCTCTCAATTATAAAACTTTATATTCTATACGTGTCATGTGAATTAATGTTTTATTTTATTTTTACTTTTCTTTTAAAACCCTTTAGTTACTTATTACTATTAGCTTCTTATTTGTTACCACGAGACAGCTCCGACACAAGTACTTTTGTTACTTAGGTACTGGGGCTGCCTCAATTTATGTATGACACAATGTTTAAGTTGAAATAAATATTTTTGTACATCCATACATATTTATATGGGACATGAACAAAGAGAACAGAAACACTTCGATAGCTTTATGATGGATAGATGCAAATTCCGAGGCCGCGGAAGAAAAATGATGAGCGTCTTATTGTTCCCTGTGAGTATTTTAAATTCAAATCAGACTGAGAAGAGTTTTTGGACGCCACCTTGGAAAATATAACAAGGAGGTGAATATATAAATTGTGATATTTTCTTCCCGTTTGTCTTGAAATAGAAGATTACAAAAAATACTTAGGTACCAGTACCAACGGTTTATACAAAATTAAGTATTACAAAAAAACGACTTACCTATTTGAGCAATAATAATATGCTAAATGCGGTAAAGCTAGTCTTTGTTAAATAAAGTTAATAATTTGCTCACTAAGAGCTTAGTAGACATAAGTATGTAAACACACTACTTACGAAGTAAAAAGAACGAAGGCTTGAAAATAACATTCTTTCATTTATTGTGTTTGGGTTTAAAGAAATTTATTCTCATAAAAGACTACAGTCACTTACATGAGAAATACAATACAATAGGGCTTATTACTAGGATTTTCGTCGTTCTTTTTGTATAACAAGCAAGTAGGTACTTCTGTAATGCATCCAGTGACATTTGGCTACTATTGGAGTATTACCAATATTTTTCGACTACATGTCGAGCAAGTTGCACTTTGAATACACTAAAGGAGTTTACATTTTTAATGGTCGACGGTAGCTTATTATAAATATCTGCGCCTGCGTAGGTAAACATTGTGTGGGTAGGTAAATGTTGTGTTTCTTTTCATTTATTGTGTTTCTAAGAAAGCAAATATTGTTTAACTCTATCTGTTTATTGATGAGATAAATAATACTGGAATGAAAATAACGGTAAGTAAAAAAAATATGAAAATAACGGTAACTAAAAAAATACGAAAATAACGGTAAGTAAAAAAAATATATTTGAGAAAAATATTCGTTACTTAGGTTCTTATACTAAAACAGTTAAGTTTTGATTTACCTACTTATCTTCTTAGCTACACTCACACAAATCTGCCTAGCCTTTTCCCAACTATGTCAGGGTCGGATTCCTGTCTAACCAAATGCAGCTGAATACCAGTATTTCACATGCAGCGATTGCCTATCTGACCTCCACAACCTAGTTACTGTCTCTTGGTAAGACAGGTTACCAGAAGGTCAATTCACGTAATTAAAAACGTTCAAAATCTAGTCTAATCTATCGTACCGGAAGACATAGCGTTGGAAGGCCTTCCACAAGGTGGACCGACGACCTTGTGAAGGCCGCAGGAACCCGTTGGATGCGAGAAGCACAGAGCCGGTCGAAGTGGAAGTGCTTGGGGGAGGCCTATGTCCAGCAGTGGACGTCTTTTGGCTGAAATGATGATGATGAAAATCTAGTCGCAATCTCATCTCTGCGAGAATCAATATCAAAAACTTGTCAAAATTTTAGGGAAATTAGAGGTAGGTATTTTTGACAGATTGAAAATGAGATCAGATTATGAACGTTCGTTGAATTACGAGAATGTCCCCTCTGACTTTTTGGGCTTCTGCTACCTGTAACGACTGTCAAAGATTTACGAATAACAGCCGGGACCAACGGCTCAACGCGTGCTTTCCGAGACACGGAGTTGACTCGATATGTACAGTCAACAAAAGAGATAAGTATGCAGGATCGTCAGATATAGTTGAAGTTTAGTAAGAAACCGATGGATGTTCTCGAATAAAATTTAATTTAATTAATAGAAAACAAACAGCTCATTTATTAAATTAAATTTCAGTCGACAACATCCATCGGTTTCTTACTAAACTTCAACTATATCCGACGATCCTGCATACTTTATCTCTTTTGTTGACTCCCCATCCATGTCACCCATCCATGAGCCGACCTCAGCAAACGTAGCTGAACCTTCGATCGACCCATGACGCTGTCATTATTTAGCCACGACCCCTACACCTACACGTTGGAGTAAAATGGTTTCAGGAATTGTCAAATCTGGGGGCACGGGAGTGCCCCCGCCAAGACGAGCCAAGCGAAGCGCAAGGGCACTACCTACCTTTTCTCGAAGCACTTCGTCGTATTTTTGAACCTTCATAACTTGAGTTTGGATTATACCAGATAACGAAATTTTCGGGATATGATGTCAGTGGTTGACTTATTAAACCTATAAAGTTTCAATTGCATAGCTCCTAAACTTTAGATTTTATTGATATCTAAAATACCCCGATTTCGTCACTGACTCACTGATTCACTGACTCACTGACTCACTGATGATCATCAATATTCTAAGGGTCTTCCTGAAGTCCTAGAAAGCTGAAATTTGGTATGTAAGCTAGTAATAGTACACAAACAACAAAAAAACTCTAAAACTTGGAACTTTTACCCTTCAACCCCTTAAAATAGGGGATGGAAGTTTGTACGAGACTTCCGCAGATTTTTATGCTAGAGTTCTGAAAATTGATATAGGGACTCCTTGTTATAAATAATAAAATACGTATTTCAGGATTTTTAGTAAATAACCCCCCAACCACCCAAAAATTTTTTTTTTTATTTCATAAGCATCAATATTCTAAGGTTCTTCCTGAAGTCCTAGAAAGCTGAAAGGACCATGGGCACTTTTGAATGAACACTGGGCCCACTTTTCAAAGTTGTGCAACAGTGATGAAACCTATGTCATATGACAGCTCTTGGCGTGTACTTTATTTCGTTCTATGGCAGCTAAGTTCAAATCCAGCGCGAAAATGGTTTTTTTATGCGTTTTTTAAAAACGTTCAACATTGTGCAACAGTGATGAAACCTATGTTATATGACAGCTCTTTGCGTGTACTTTATTTCATTCTATGGCAGCTAAGTTCAAATCCAGCGCGAAAATGGTTTTTTATGCGTTTTTTAAAAATGTTCAACATTGTTCAACAGTGATGAATTATGTGTCATATGAAAGCTCTTGAAGTGTACTTTATTTCATTCTATGGCAGCTAAATTCAAATCCAGCGCGAAAACTAAAGAAATAAAGTATACTTTAAGAGCTTTCATATGACATAGGTTTCATCACTGTTGCACAATGTTGAACTTTAAAAAACAAACGCACAAAAAACCCATTTTCGCGCTGGATTTGAACTTAGCTGCCATAGAATGAAATAAAGTACACGCCAAGAGCTTTCATATGACATATAACTCATCACTGTTGAACAATGTTGAAAAAATTAACCCAAAATGACGCATTTAAAAAACGCATATATGACCGTTTTCGCGCTGGATTTGAACTTAGCTGCCATAGAATGAAATAAAGTACACTTTAAGAGCTTTCATATGACATAGGTTTCATTACTGTTGCACAATGTTGAACATTTTTAAAAAACGTATAAAAAAACCGTTTTTGCGCTGGATTTGAACTTAGCTGCCATAGAATGAAATAACGTACACTTTAAGAGCTTTCATGTGACATATAATTTATCACTGTTGAACAATGTTGAAAAAGTGGGCCCAAAATGACGCATGGTCCTTTGGTATGTAAGCTAGTAATAGTACACAAACAATTCTAAGACTTGGAACTTTTACCCTCCAACCCCTTAAAATAGCGGATGGAAGTTTGTAAGAGACTTCCGCAAATTTTGATGCTAGAGTTCTGAAAATTGATATAGGGACTCCTTGTAATAAATAATAAAACACATATTTCAGGATTTTTAGTAAAGAAACCCCCAAAAAAAATTATTTCCTAAGCAACTTTCAAAAAGATGTGAAATCCCACCAAAAACATTTTCATGTAAAATGTTGCCAAGACGACACCACATATGGCTCAAAAAGTTATCAGATCTCATGTAGAGCCAAGCTTCTAACTCTACACGCCCTAACTTCACAAACTCTACACCTTAGTCAAAATATGAGGCTTGGCCGTTTCGCTACCATCACATGGGCGTAAGGTGAAAAATTTATTCACTGTTCATTACTTTTCTGTTATACAATAGTTTTTGTAGTAACGAAACGGCCAAGCCTCATATTTTGACTAAGGTGTAGAGTTTGTGAAGTTAGGGCGTGTAGAGTTAGAAGCTTGGCTCTACATGAGATCTGATAACTTTTTGAGCCATATGTGGTGTCGTCTTGGCAACATTTTACATGAAAATGTTTTTGGTGGGATAAATTTTACACAATCATCTCTTATTTATTCAAACGAGAGACAAATTACGCCATGACTCCCAAGCCCATTTGTAAAAAACCGGGCAAGAGCGAGTCGGACTCGCGCACTGAGGGTTCCGCACCACCATATATTTTTAAATTTTCATCGGTGAGGCCTATATTTGTCAGAGAATTATAACACAGTGCAATGCGGTGCAGAATATTGCAGTTTTATGTCAGCAGCATCTCTTGACCGATAATGGAACTAATGTAACTTTTGTTGAAGATTTCTGAAAAAGTGTGCTATTTAGAGACCTCGTTTTATTATTCCTGTAATCTTTACATACTATAATTTCATTACATAGAATAATTTCAGATTTTTCTCTTTGCAAACTTCGGAGATAAGGGGGAACAGTATTTTTTTTTACATTTTTTGTCAAAAGTCGAAAACTGTGCGGCCTAAAAAAAAAATGAAAAATGTTTGAGAATGTCCAAACTGCGTTCTTTCATATGATACCCCACATGCCCTATTAGCCCCACTTCGAATTATTCAGATCTCCTTTCAGTCCCTGTTGCAAAAAATATACACATATTTTTATTTCTTTCTTATTTGCAAAATAGTTGGGCAAACGTCATCTAAAACTATTCCAAATTTTGAGTTGATAGGATTAGTAGTTCTCGAGATATCCAGCTGTGACAGACAGACAGACTTAGTCTCACCATAAGGGGTCCGTTTTACCATTTTGGTTCGGAACCCTAAAAATGGCGGCTTATAAAACAAATTGCCCTGACATATAGCACTTGAACCCTTGACTGTATGAACTTTGTCATGGCATGGGGTACCTATTTTTCATTCAAAAGAGGTTGGTTTCATTTAAATTCGGTATAACATAATAAGGTTTAGATGGAATTAAATATGATACTAACCTACTTACAGTGTTTTTTTGTATGCTGATCTTTCACACCAGAAAATGATGCCAACTGTAAATGATTTGATTTGATTTGATTGAAATGATTTGAAATGATTTTACTTTTTTTGGAAGTAGGTTTGTACAAACACTTTTACACGTCAGTCATGTTTTTTATAACTAGATGAAGTCGGCGTTTCCTATCTGACTACTCTGAGAAGAAAGGCCGAAACAAACTCAGAGGTCACAGTCCCTTTTAAAGTCCAGACATAATCTTGGTCAGGTTATATGAAGACCATGTAGATCGATGTCTGAGGTGGTCTTTTGAGGAAAGAACCACACAGATTGAGAGGACCTGTCCAGTCAGTGCACGCATTTGTCAAAAATCGTGCAGCTCAACTCAAGACTTAAGGAGCTCAACGATTCGACGAACAATACCAAAGAAAGGACATTTGGGTAGGCCACATAAATTACTCAAACTGCCAGACCATGATAAAAAAAAACAGAACAGAGAGAATAATAAAAAAAATATATATAAGTATGTAAAATGACCCACATCGTCTTCACATTCACAATGAAAAAATAATATAATACTTTACAAAGTAAGCAAATGTCATTGTTTAAAAAAAAAAATAGTCATCAATGTCAATGTGTATATAAAAAAGAAAAAAATCATTCAAAATGCAGAAATTGGAAGCAGCTCAATCCCAAGCCTTTTTGTCCTCAATATAATCTTTAAAAAAGGCTTTCTGGCACAACCAGAGGCGTCTCTAGCCCATGTAGCGCCCGTGTGCAAACATTACCCAAGCGCCCCCTAGTAAAAAAAAAAGCGTCCCCTAGTAAGCGCGCGGTCAAAATGGAATGGATACAAAGTTCAAGTAACAGCACATCAAGTTACCACAAATTGTCAAATTTCCCCAATGGATAATAAACTATTGTTTGGAGATGAAGAAGAAATTCGTCGGTTTTTGATACCATGGAGTGCTGTTGACTGTATATTTAGAATTATACAAGGTGTTCTGGTGTTTACCCTAACAAGCCAAAACGTACTCATGTTATCATGTCTATATAGATGTTATGTTACATCATATCAATGTCCAAATTTTTAAATTTCTTCATTCTAATTACGACCTGATATCAAACAAAGTTCAATATCAATTGGGAACATTTGACTTTGGGAAGCTCACTGCGAGCGAGGGCCACTGTACACGCGGGTAAAAAGTATTTTTAGGAAGGAAAGAGTGACAAGAAAAAAACAAAGCACAAGATTATTGTTTTTGTTTTGTTTTTTCATATTTCAGACTGAAATTTGGTAGCGTAGCTAAATAATTTTTGACGAGTGCTCCGACCCCGTCGAAATTCGCAACAGTTGTGCTTGTGGCAGGCAGACTAATTCAGCTAATATCAAAATTAAATCTTACTTATTAAGTACAATCAAAAGAAAAGCCGCAAATATGAAGTAAAATTCATATTTACTCAAATATCGTCGTCGATAAAATTAAGCTTGGTTTCCCTCATTTCAATATGTGCACATTATGAAGACTCACACTGTATCAAACTTAATCCATGGCGCCAAGGCTTATTTCGCAAAATTACGTGTAGCGAGCGGTAGAACAGTGTGGCACGCGCCACGCGTACACACGCGTGGCGCGTGCCGTTTTGCCACCTTGACGTTCGTCCATGGCATGGCCATTTGGAACTTTATTGTCTATCCCAAACAGTTGAATTCGCATTATTCGCAATATGATTGATGACACTCACTACTACACTCAAAATATAATCTTTAATAATGTTTAATAAGGTTTATTTCATGTTGAAAAAAAAGTCAATATTGTAAAAGCCGCTCGCGCGCTCGTGGCGCGGCTTGCTTTGGTGTAATGTAATTCGACAAATATAAGAAGAGCTCCAGATGCTATACAAAATGTATAGTAAGTGGAGCTCTTTTTACGTTGGTCATTGAAAGTGCCGCGGCCGGCCATCCCGCGCGCCGAGTGGGGCTCCGAAGCGAGCGGCGCTCGGCGCCCCCTAGGACCGCTGCGCCCGTGTGCAACGCACACCCTGCACAATAGGTAAAGACGGCCCTGGGCACAACTTACGTTTAATGAAAGATTTGAATTTATTAAGGCTTAGATCTTGAACGTGGCTTGGTAGTTTATTGTAAAAGCGTATACATTGGCATCTGAACGAGCCACCTATTTTCTTGAGCCTGGTTGTAGGTACAACATATTTGTGTTTGTTTCTAGTATTTATATTATGGATATCACTGTATTTTTTAAACAATTTTATATTTTT
This sequence comes from Oligia fasciuncula, assembly GCA_963082905.1. Taxonomy (NCBI): domain Eukaryota; kingdom Metazoa; phylum Arthropoda; class Insecta; order Lepidoptera; family Noctuidae; genus Oligia; species Oligia fasciuncula. The sequence goes on from OY720387.1 coordinate 15,638,354, forward strand.
ATGGGCATATAAAAGATTTTCATAAATGTACTGAGAAGGCACAGTCATTACATTAATCTCTTTAAATTTGTCTCTGAGAGAGTGTCTCGGACTTAATTTATAAATTGATCGAACTGCTCGCTTCTGCAAAACAAAGATAGTCTGAATATCGGCGGCATTTCCCCACAATAGAATACCGTACGACATTACACTATGAAAATAGCTAAAGTACACTAAACGGGCAGTCTCTATATCAGTTAAATTTCGAATTTTTCTAACAGCGTATGCTGCAGAACTTAGCTTTTTTGACAATTTATCTATATGTGGACCCCACTGAAGCTTAGCATCCAAAGTTATGCCCAAGAATACTGTGTTGTCTTCAGGATTCAATTCCTCGCCCTTTATCAACACATTAGTTTTCACCTGCCTTACGTGGGGTAGCGTAAACTTAATGCATTTGGTTTTCTTCTCGTTTAGAAGCAAATTATTAACATTGAACCAGTGGACTACTTTCGAGATCGCGCTATTTACATCGTCAGTAACCAACTGCTGACGTTTAAGTTTAAACAAAAGAGAAGTGTCATCTGCAAACAACACTATATCATGATGATCCTTTATGAGGTACGGCAAGTCATTAATATAAATGAGAAACAAGAAAGGACCAAGAATTGAGCCCTGTGGGACTCCCATTGTTACTATAGATCCGGGTGATCTTTTTCCATTAACGTCAACGCTCTGAATCCTTTTACTCAAGTATGAAATAAGAAGATCCAGAGCAGTGTTTCGGATCCCGTAGTGGCGGAGTTTCCTGATTAACGTTTCGTGAAGAACGCAATCGAATGCCTTGGACAAATCACAAAAGATGCCCAAGGCATCGCATTTATCTTCCCATGCATTATAAATATGTCCTAATAGTTCAACGCCGGCATCAGTAGTTGAACGACCCCTTGTAAAACCAAACTGTTTGCTATGTAATAATTTATGTTTATTAAAAAATCTTTGCATTTGGTCTAAAATTAATTTCTCAAAAATTTTACTAAAGGTAGGTAGTACAGAAATAGGTCTATAATTTGTGGGGTCTGATGTACTACGATGATGGGGTCTGATGTAAACAATGGAATAATAATAACTTAATCATCCATCGCAGGAACCCGTTGGATGCGAGAAGCACAGAACCGGTCGAAGTGGAAGTGCTTGGGGGAGGCCTATGTCCAGCAGTGGACGTCTTTCGGCTGAAATGATGATGATGATGATGAATCATCCATTTACAATTCAGTAGACATCAACATTCAATTAAACTCCTTAAAACTTATTAAAGGGTTACAATTCCATAAAATACAAGAATAATTAGTCAACTAGCACTAGCAAGTTCTCGACGAATACATTAATATCTCAACCGCTACGACTTTAATTTTTCAGCATTAAACCCAGCTGAAGCTATGAGAAATCGTCCTCAGCAAAATTCATATATTTTATCCTTTATTTTGCATCGCAAAAACATAATTTTGCAGAAAATCTGAAACTATCACGAAACAGCACTAATATTGTGGGAGATTTATTTAATACTTTTGAAAAATGATCGTTTTGAACATTATTATTTTGTAATGTAAACTACTGTTTGTCATACTCGTACATGATTAATTACAAAGGTGAAAATGTACTGGGGAGTGATGACAGTAGGAGACGACACCTGTCACATTGAACATGGACTATTAATAGGAGTAGTGAAACGTCACAAGTAACCAACACTACATACATAATATACAGGGTGTTTGGAAGCTGAGTGCAAAGCTTTAAGGGAGTGATTTACAGCATTTTGAGCCATAGATGTCTTAGAAGAAGTATCTATATTTTTTTTTACTGCAAACTTTTATTCAAAAATAACCTAACAACTATAACTGCGAAAAAATTAAAAAAACATACTTCGTCTAACACATGCTCTAAATGGTGTCAACTATCAACCCTTAAGGCTTTGTATCCAGCTTCCAAACAACCTATATATACATCTACATACATATACTACTTACATCTTCTATACTCTATACATACAAATACTTATAGGTACAAATAAACCAATTTTAAGTGTCTGTCTGTAATGTCAAAATAACAGTTTTGTATAGTCACCACACTTAAGGATTATTGATGGAACAGATAGACGTGGAGACTGGTGATCGCTCTTCCTAAATTGTTATTAGCAGATCGAAGAACACTGCCCCCTTAACCCCCCTCCTAACAAAAGACCTTAAGCACTTTTCTGGAGGACGTGGCCTGTGTTTGAGAAACTTTGCGAAATAATGATGGAATAATGCTTAAAATTGAACGCATTTAATTTCCGCCCAATGACGGAGCAGTCATTATACGGCAAAGTAATTTATAACGCGGCTGACCTAAAAATAAGGGAGTGAAAGGAGAAGTGGGTACTATTTATCATTGTGCGGTGAAGAGCGGGGTGAAGCAATTAAAACAGTGCAGGGTGCTGGGTGCATACTGTAGGGATAAGATGTGGTTACGAGCAGGCGGGGAGCACACAATTGTCATCTGCCTCACACTTACTCTGATATTAGGTGGCACTGGTTCTTTATGTGTATTTGTAACCGGCACGGAAACGCTCCGCTGTCTATCTCATGTTAACTCTTCTTTGTACAACTACAAAATGGTGATAACAGAATGAGGCCATGGGGTCTTTACTTTATCATGGTTTCATGCGATTCAAAGCAATAAGGTGCAGCAGCCAGGCGAGAACAATTGTCACCTGCCCCAGAGTCCCAGACTACAGACTACTCTCAGATATTAGCTAGCACAGCATTCATACCGACCGACGCGACGCCGAAGCAATCCGCTGTGTATTTTATCTAAGCTCAGACACTTTTGTTTTAAAACTTTGCTATACGCAATCTCGAACTAAAAGCGGTTTCTTTGCCTGTACAGCTGAGTTTTAAAATATAAATTTTAGAATTGGCGGGGCGCCATCTTCATGGTCGCAGGTAGTCGTGCAGTTACGAAATATATGTCGTCTGCTCATTTATCAGAGTCGACCTTCCGCTAACCGCTCTTGTTTGACAATACATAAACTTGTACAGCTCTAAACGTGACAAATTAGAGAATTCGGTTAAAATGGGTCTTCATTTTTGGCTTCCCTTTAGTCGAGTAAAAGTTGAAGTATCTCCCTTGCATGGAAAGTTAGGGTGGAATTTCTCCGACACCGTGCGGAGTACCCGTTCATTGTTCGGCTTCCGTGAAATATATGAGAGCTTGTCATATGCCATTATTATATTTAGGTACATGTATCTATGACGTGCATCTTCAGTAACCGAAGTTATTGTATGTAAATAATTCACTCAGTTGGATTTGTAAAACCTTTTAAGGTTATTATAGAAGTAACCAAATGTTTCCTTGATATGGGGTAATGTTTAATTAATGTCCTCTAAAAACTTATTAAACTTCTAATGATGGACGCTTTTTAAATGAATGAACCTCTAAAAACTTTATGTCCTTCTAATGCTTGAGCCTCTTTTTTTGACCACCTCGACCACAAATGGGTAAAATTTGACAATAGACAAATAATTACTATATGTTGAGTAGCTTAATTCTATGGTTGCAAATTAAAATAATAAGTACCTAAGCAAATAATTACTAATACCTAATCACACTAATATTATAAAGGCGAATGTTTGTTAGTGTGTGTGTAGTGTGTGTGTGTGTGTGGGGGTGTGTTTATATGTTTGTTACTTCTTCACGCTTAAACGGCTGGACCAATTTTGCTAAAATTTTGTATGGAGGTAGCTGACACCCTGGATTAACATATAGGCTACTTTTTATCCCGATATTCCCACGGGATCGACATTTACGCGGGTAAAACCGCGGGGCGCAGCTAGTTCATCATCTTCCTGCCCTTATCCCATGTTTACTTGGGGTCGGCGCAACACGTTTTCTTCTTCCATTCGCCCCTGTCAACCGTCACGCTATCATTCACTCCCTTCTCTTTCATATCATTCCTCACACAATCCATCCATCTTTTCTTCGGCCTTCCTCTCCCTCTCCATCCATCAACATGTATATCCATCACTCTTTTAGTCACATGCGTTTCGTCCCTTCTCATCACATGCCCATACCAAGACAAACGATTTCCTTTCAACTTTTCTGTCACTGGCGCCACTTTCAGACTTCCTCTTATATACTCATTTCTTACTTTATCCATTCTCGTCACTCCACACATCCATCTCAACATTCTCATTTCCGCTGCATGCAATCTTTTTTCATCCGTCTTCTTCACGGCCCAGCATTCAGACCCATACAGTACGACAGGCCTTATCACGGACTTATAAATTTTCCCCTTTAACTTGAGGGGCATCCGTGGGTCGCAAGTTGTTCCTGTGACCTGTCGCCATTTCATCCATCCTGAGTTGATCCGGTGCGTTACGTCTCGGTCTACTTCGCCATCTCCTTGGACAAGCGACCCGAGGTACCGAAAGTCGGAGCAGATCGGTAAGGGCGTTCCGGCGAGAGATATGGGCACAGAACTGGAGAGACCACCTAAGTCGCAAAACAGGTATTCGGTTTTGGTCCGACTTACTCTCAGGCCAACGGTCTCGAGTCTTTCCCACCACACCTCCAATCTGCTCTGGACCTCTAGGCCGTTCTCGGCAACTAGCACAATGTCATCGGCGAACAGCATACACCAGGGAGCCTCTTCTTGGATATCCGATGTAAGAGAATCCATTATCAGCACGAAGAGGTACGGGCTGAGTGCTGAACCCTGGTGCAAGCCGACAGCCACATCGAAGCTGCCAGTAGTGCCCACTGTAGACCGGACTTGGGTACTGCATCGACTGTACATCGCTCTAATCAACTGCACATACTTCCCTGGCACACCTTTCTCCTTCAGCGCCCACCACAAAACTTCACGAGGCACTCTGTCGTATGCCTTTTCGAGGTCAACAAATACCATGTGCAAGTTTTTATGCGCACTTCTGTATTTCTCGCACAGCTGGCGGATGGCAAAGATGGCATCTGTTGTTCCTCGACCAGGCATAAAACCGAATTGGGTTTGCGAAATTTCAGTCTCTTCTCGCAGTCGCCTTTCAATAACTTTCTCCCAAGCCTTCATACTATGTGACATTAGCTTTATTCCTCTATAGTTGTTGCACTCCAGCACATCACCTTTGTTTTTAAAGATGGGCACCAGCGAACTGTTACACCATTCGTCAGGTATGGCTTCTTCCAGCAACAACTTATTGAAGAATAAAGCTAACCACGTCCATCCATCTACCCGTAATAACTTCCATACTTCAACTGGTATTCCATCCGGACCTATTGCTTTACCATTCTTCATCCCATTTACTGCTATTCTCACTTCATCCATACTAATCATTCTCACTAACCCCTCATTTACTGGTTTATTCTCAAGCACACCACTCCAGTCATTCTCCTCATTCATCAGTCTCTCGAAATAGCTCTTCCACCTATCCTTAATTTTCTCAGCATCCGAAAGAACTATTCGGGCGCAGCTAGTTAATTAATAAAAATAAAATCCTACTTAATGAATTTTTCGACGATATATTTTAGTTTCTTTATAGTTTTAGTTAAGTTATGATTTTATTATGTTATTTTTATTACTTAACTCTTAACATCTCTCATCATCTCTCTTAACATTATGATTCATAATGTGATAAATATTTAACGTAGGTGAAATTTGTATATCTACCTATATTTACTTTAACACAGTAAATTCTCTGTTTCTTCGCAAGACATACTTTGGAGAGTATCCTCGAGGATTCTCTTACAATTTGTATAGTTCAGATAATAAATGTTTGCTTTCGAGTTCAGTCTAGTACAGAAAGCGTCACTATGTCCTAACCCCTCAAGTTTTAAAATGTTACACTGCTACAACATTGAATTCCTTACGAATAATCTAAAGAATACTTTGTTAGTTTATAGGTATAAAGGAAACAATGTATGTATTCTGAAAATATTATTCTGAAAATATTCTACATTACATTTTCCACATCTTAGCATGAACTTCTGGGAGCTACAGATAATCAAAATAAAGCGCCACCAAGTGGCAACAGTTAAAACCAAATATTGTGGCCAGTGTTAAGTTTACCAATAATTCTAACACTCCCACTAAAACTTAAACACTTAAAAACAAATTAAAAGTATTTATTACAGCACTCCCACTAAAACTATAAACACTTCAAAAAAGAATAAGAGAACTACTGAAACAAAATCTGATTCCTCAGATAGTTAAAAGTTTGAGTTGGCAAAGCTTTTGTTAAAATATCAGCTAGTTGAACTTTACTTGAAACATAATTAACTTTAATTAAACCCAACTCAACCTTTTCTCTTATAAAATTAAATTTGATATCTATGTGCTTTGTTCTCTTATGATAAACAGGGTTGTTAATTAAGTTTATCGCACTCTGATTATCAACACAAAGCATAATACATTCACAACTTTCACCTAATTCTAACATTAGTTGTTGCAACCAAAGTATCTCTTTAGCAGCTTCACAAGCAGCCACAAATTCTGCTTCAGTTGTGGAGAGAGCAATAGTCTTTTGTTTTTGACTGGACCATGTGATTGGACCATTATTCATTTTAAATATATAACCTGTTGTAGACTTGCGCGTATCTATGTCGCTTGCAAAATCTGAATCTGAATAACCAATAAGATCATTACTTTCTCCATATTTTATACACAAATCTTTTGTATTAATTAGGTATCTAATAACACGTTTCACAGCATTTACATGTTGCTGACTTGGATTGTTTACATATCTGCTTAATACATTCACCGCAAAAGATATGTCAGGTCTAGAAACTGAACACAAAAATAATAAGGAACCTATAGCTTCTCTATAAGGAAAATTAACAGTATCTTCATCTATATTTTTAGTAATAATAGTATTAACATCTGCTGGAGTACTAGCAGGATTTGCACTATTCATACAAAACTTCTTAATAATTTGTTCTATGTAATCCTTTTGCTGAATACAGATACAATTATTTGTTCTTTTTATTTCCATACCCACAAAATATTTCAAATTTAATTCTTTGATTTTAAAAGCTTGTTTTAAATATTCTATTACTTCTTGAATCAGCTGTTTACTTGAAGATAATACCAGAGCATCGTCAACATAAAGTATTAAAAACACTTTTATGTTATTAAATAAGCCTGTAAATACACAATTGTCTGCTTGACATTGTACAAAACCATATTTCTTTAAAAACATAGTAAATCTTTTGTTCCAGCAACGAGAAGCCTGTTTCAGCCCATACAATGACTTATTTAATTTTAACACACAATTTTTGTGTAATGATACACCTTCAGGTGCTTCTATAAAAATATTTTCATCAAGGTACCCATTTAGAAAAGCAGTTTTCACATCAAATTGTTGAATTTCTAACTGATATTTTGCTGCAATAGAAAGAATAATTCTTATAGAGTCATACCTGGTTGTTGGAGAGAATATTTCTTCATAATCAACATTTTTAATCTGAGTAAATCCGCGCGCACATAAGCGGGCCTTATAGCATACTTGATTATTCTCATTCCTCTTGAATGCAAAAACCCACTTTGTAGTAAGAGTTCGCTGACCAGATCTTTCAACTATACTCCAAGTCTTATTTTCTTCGTGTGCAGATAATTCTTCCTTGATGGCTTCTGTCCACTCATTTTTCTGTGGACACTTTAATGCTTCAGCATACGTTTGAGGCAATGATAACTCAACTAGGTTTGCTTCAAAACGTCTATTACTTCGTGTCCTTACAGTTATGTTCCTATCTGGTGTTTGTCCTTTTTGTTGAGGCGGTTCATATGTTGGGTCATCACTGTTACAACTCAACATGCTGTCTTCAGACCCTGACATTGAAGCTTCAGTTAATGTAGTGTCTACATCCCTTACTTCTGTTTCACTATTCTGTATTACCGTCTCTTTATTATCATCATCCTCACCAATATATATTTGTGCAATATTCTGTTTTATTTCAGGACTTTTCTGTTCATTGAAAATAACATTCCTTGATATTGTAATTCTTTTTGTGATTGGATTATACATTTTGTAGTTTGAATTATCGTATCCAACTAACATCATCTTACAACTTTTACTATCAAGCTTCTTTCTCAATTGATCTGGTACATGGACATATCCTTCACATCCAAACACTCTGACATAATCTAGATTAGGTTTAACACCATTCCACAACTCCATAGGGGTAATATTTGGTGTCTGACTTGAAGATGTGCGATTTAACAAATAAACAGCACAATTTACTGCTTCTGCCCAAAGATTGAGTGGTACCTTACGGGCATAAAGCATGGATCGAGCACTTTCAACAATTGTCCTAATTTCTCGTTCTGCCCGGCCATTTTGTTCAGGAGTGTAAGGGGCAGTGAGTTCATGAGAAATACCCTCACCATCAAGATATTCTTTAAAGTCTTTGCTTATGTACTCTCCACCATTGTCAGTGTGCAATATGTGTATACTATGTGAGAACTTGTTTTTAATCATTGAATTATATTTCTTGAAACAGTTCAACACATCACATTTATTCTTTAAAAAATACACATACCTGAAACTTGTTGCAGCGTCTTTAAAAATAACAAAATATTTCATATCTTGTACAGAAGGCACACTGAATGGTCCACAGACATCACTGTATACAACATCACCTGGTTGCTGTGGTGCTCTGTTAGATTTCTTGAATGGTTGACGAGCATGCTTACCCTCACACACAAACTTGTCACATTCTGATAAGTCCACACCAGTAATCACATTGTTTTTACACATTTTCTCTATTTCTTTGACATTTAAATGTCCTAGACGTTCATGCCATGTTTTAAGGTCCAATTTTTGCACTACATTGCATACTGGATTTTGATGTGTCTTAATCTTTAACTCATATAGATTGTTGCTTTGCAAAGATGCACACAGCACTATTTTATTGTCCTTGTATATTAAAGCATCTGTATGTTTCTTTATAATGTTATAACCTTGTCTTGTCACTACTCCTTCAGAAAATAAGTTTCTTCTCAACTTTGGTACATAAAGAACATTTTTCAGGATACTTATCTCCCACTGTCCATTGACACACTTGTCTATCAATACATTTCCTTGACCAACTACTTCTACAGCTTCTTGGTTTCCAAGTTTCAGTGGAGATCCCGTATACTCATACAATTCAGCAAAATTTTCACGTTTATTACACATGTGAGCTGAGGCACCGCTGTCTAATATCCATTTTAAACCATCATCATCATTTTTCCAATCTATATTTGCTACATTGAATGCTAACATATTCTTTTCTCCTTGTTGTTTCTGTTTTTGTTTTGGGGCACGGCAATCTCTTGCATAGTGACCGCGTTTCCCACAATTGTAACATACAAAGCGATGTGATTTTTCATTTGACCCTTCATTTAATTCTTTATTTGGATACTTTAATGGAACATTTTTCTTCTTCACGTTTTGTTTTGCCACTATTAAAGCAGTTTCATTATCATCTTCAACATTCAGACTGGCCTCCTCATCTAGCAAACGAGCTGTCAGATTAATTACAGTTTGATTCTTCGGATCAAGCGACATCCAAGCCTGGCGAACAGATCTGTATTTGGGAGGTAGTGTACTCAAAACTTTGGTTATGATTGCAGTTTCACTAATAACTTCTCCACTTTCTATAAGTTGCTTAGCCAAACTTTCTACTTTTGCTATATGATGAGCTATTCTGTCTGCTGGCGACATTTTATATTGATAGAAACGCTCATGTATCATCATTTTAGTCATCTCGGATTTTTGTTCATAAATGGACTCAAGCTTGGTCATCACCTCTAGTGCTGATTCGCAATTTTCGATGAGTGCTATTTGATTTAAATTCATAGCAGACGTTATCACAAACATCGCCATGCCATCATCTTTATTCCATTGAATCGCTTTTCCATCTGGTTTTGGCGTGTTGATATCTAACCCCTTGGCGCGCAGGGCACATTTTATTTGAAATTTCCACTGTTTAAAATTCGTTCCATCGAATTTTTCTAGGTTTGTTTTTCCAAACTCCATTTTTCGCGTTTCTTTTGTCGAAACTCACTAAGAAATTTTCTGTTTTCTCTGCTCTTTGTTTAACACCAACTGATAAATTAACGTGGACCTGGGCCCATAACCTGTTAGTTTATAGGTATAAAGGAAACAATGTATGTATTCTGAAAATATTATTCTAAACTTAACACTGGCCACAATATTTGGTTTTAACTGTTGCCACTTGGTGGCGCTTTATTTTGATTATCTGTAGCTCCCAGAAGTTCATGCTAAGATGTGGAAAATGTAATGTAGAATATTTTCAGAATAATATTTTCAGAATACATACATTGTTTCCTTTATACCTATAAACTAACATACTTCAAAAAGAGTCCATTGTGTTGACTCGGATTCGAACCATCGCATCACCGAACGTCGTCATACTCATACCGGCAGTTTGACGAACTAGCCAGCGAGCCCATATGAATTGCGATGAAATTGTTATCTACTATCGGCTGAGTCATTATATCTTTAGGTCCCTGTCTAATCGAAAGATGTTATAATTTGAGGGTATCCATTAATTTTACTTACTTACGTTGTCTTTATAAAATTAATCCATACCTTCAAGTTAGAACTTTGTATACGTTCACTTAAAACGGCGAAGAGTAAACGACTACTAATTTTATCAATTATTTTTTTAAATGATTTCTGATTTTATGAGAACTAAAATAGTTGTTCTGTTTGTTGTAAAATAAGATCATAGTTTTGTTAAATAATAGCAATAATAAATATTATTAAATGATTAATAAAGTATTTTATTTTTCTTGAGTTTTTAATTCTTTATAAATAATTACTACTTAAAACAAAATAGAAATATATATCAAAATAATATAATGAACAAAAAGCACATTTCGTGCCTATATAGGATTTGAACTTCCAATCTTATGCACGGTAAGCGGTCTTGAAACCTCCAGTCTATTTAGACGATGAATAAGTTGTCGTAAATGTTAACCCTATTATTGTTGCTTGTCGTCGCAAAAGTATTGTTTTATTGAAAAAAACAATAATAAAAACAGAATTTAAAAAAAAAAAACTTACTTAAACTTCTTTATTCACTAAAACAATACATTATTTAAAATAAAATGTTTTTGCAAAATACAAAAACCAACTTGGGCCTATCACGGATTTGAACGCACATGTCTTTTGGTGGGGTAACTACTTAAAGGAGCTGTGTGTACATAGAAGAAGTCCAAGGTACAGGTAAAATTGGGATCTAAAAGCATGTTAAGTTGAATTTTGTGATCAAACTATATCTTTACGTCTTTTACTAGCGCTGTAGAGTAGAACTTTGTGTTGCCCTTAATAGCTAGCTGTCGAAATGTTAATACTTCACAAGGTAAGTAGGAAAAAGGAAAGGGCGGAAAGTAGACATTGAGAATCGCCCTCTGAGCTCTCTCGATGGTTAGTAACATTGTTTTGCCCGCTCCGCCCCATGTGGTAATACAGGAGCAAAGTAAACTTGTCTAACTATTTTTGGGTTAGCAATACAGCGAAATGAAGAACTATTGGCTAGCAATAAAATACTATATTACAATCAACAAGTGGCTATTGTCGTGGCAGTTAGTCAAAAATTAGCGGATAAAATGGCGTATTTAGTTAAAGTGAATTATAAGAACGCTCCTAAAAATCCTATTATTTTTACCATTGAAAACGTGCACCGAGAGAGGAAAATAAGCTTTTAACTTATCCGGGTAAAGTACCAACAGACAGAGGAACGAATACTGAAAAGGTAATCACGGGGACTTTCATCAGTCCTCGACAGTATCACAATACGATGGAACTGCATACTACAATTATAAAGCCGGCTGATGAAGATTTAGACGTTATGACGTCAGCGCAGTTCATAGATGCTACACAAGCAGCAATTGCACAACTTCTGAAAATACCTGAGAGTTTGTAAGAAAACGAATGTTTAAAATTTTATGAGTATTCGATTGAAAAAGACATTGATATTTTTTTAAACATGTTGTTTATTTCAGACTTATTGGGAAAACAAAAAGATGTGGTTGTAGAGTCAGCAGGCGTTGTACATGCTTTGTAGCATGTACAACGGCATTAGTTGCAAAAAAACACAACAAGCCCTGTAGAATGTCTATGTTAATGTATAGTATTACACGTGCTATTGGAAAAAGAGCAAACACTAGATTAGATTACGAGGTGTGGGAGAGAAAAACTAATTTAGGTAGCTATCAATAGTTTTTTACCGACTTCAAAAAAAAGGAGGTTATCAATTCGATACGTATGTATGTAATATTATTGGAATTGCATTATATTCACATATGACAATCTACTAAGGCTTCCAAACAAATATACAAAATTTCATAGACGTATGTATGTATGTATGTATGTATGTATGTATGTATGTATGTATGTATGTATGTTTGTCCACGCATTTCTCAGCAACTATTAATCGGATCGTGACCATTTTTTTTGTATTAGCTTACATTTACTTCAACTTAGGGAACAGTGCAAGTTTCATCAAAATCGGTTCAGTAATTTTCAAGATATGGACTAATACGTGTAAGTATGACGGCCTGGCGTATTGATACGAGCTACGGGTGTAGTGTCAAAGGGAAAACATCTCAAAACCTTGGTCAAATTCTAGTGCAAAAACTAAAAATTACGAAATAAAAAGTAATTTAAAAACATTAAACCGACTTCAAAAAGAAATCAACTCAAAATTATGAAATAACTTTAATTTCGGAAGTCGGTGGCAAAAAACTAAAATACAGATCCCAAGACACCGACTTCCGAAATTAAAGTTATTTCATAATTTTGAGTTGATTTCTTTTTGAAGTCGGTTTAATTTTTTTAAATTACTTTTTATTAATAGGTTGGGGTGGATCACAGCGATGAAATCCAATACATGGACGCAGTAATTTACGTGGATGATGGGCATTCCCGTGATGAAAACAAGAATCCTTATTCTACAGATATGATTCTTTCGGCGTCATTACAGATGCTGCATCGAACGCTTTTTGCACGGTCCCTGGTAAGTTCGGACATTTTACGAAAACTGCCACCAGCCGTAATTAGGAATTTGAACTATGCTCTCGATAGTTGCACTGAGAAATGATGAGGATATAATTCAAATTGATTTTATTTATGAAACTAGCTGCGCCCCGCGGTTTTACCCGCGTAAATGTCGATCCCGTGGGAATATCGGGATAAAAAGTTTCATCAAAATTGGTCCAGCCGTTTGACCGTGAAGAAGTAACAAACATATAAACACACCCCCACAAACTTTCGTCTTTATAATATTAGTGTGATACAAAGTGTGATTAATTACACTATTACAAGTTTGATCCAATTTGTTTTAGTTATTTTTTTATCTGTGCTAAAGTACCAGTCAATCCAATCCAAATCCAATCCCAACCTCTTTGAACCTACGTAGTGCAGCGAAAAAAAGCAAAACACGGACTGTCTTCGCCATATTTGGTTTGGTATATCGCCATATTGGTATTTTAGCACAGACAAAAAAAAATTACTGAAAAATCCTTCATCAATGGGATTTGATACGATTAACTTAACAGTTAACTGTCCATTATGATTCATAATGTTATCCTTTTATGATTCTGCCAAAGTGGCATTTTTGAGCCCCTGGTATCTAACTGTTAACCTTTACTTCAAGGCGTATAAGTTAGCTCCTGCTTTAACTGAAATACAACTTCAAATATCCTCCAGATATGAAATTACGGTCTTAAAGCTATAAAAGAATAACTTTCAGTCGTAGTTTTTCAATTAAGGAAAGAGATAAGACAGACTCTCACCTAATTATACTTTTATTTCATAGCTCAGTGTCTTTCATGAATGAAAAAGAAAATACCACATTTTCTGACATAATTATAGCGATGCAGATGTAGGTACCTATAGAGGAATTTCCGATCTTAATATGTTTGATGACAATAATTTGGTATCCCTACTATAGCTAAACAAATGGACCAGTAGTAACGAATTGAAAGAATCAATATTGTTATATATCATTCAGACCGTTAGTTGAACGGCCGCCGTTTAGTTAAAAGGCTAGGCGGTTAACTAAACGGCTAATTAAACCAGTTGGCTGCGACATATACAATGTGGAGAGACTATATTATAACAATAAATGAAAACACTGGCAATAGGTATTAACGCATAGGAGTATTTTGAAACTATCAAATAAATCCTAATATGGAAATTGAATATGTTTTTACCGACTTCAAAAAAAGGGGGTTTTCAATTCGACACGTATGTAAGTATGTAATATTAATGGAATTGCATTATATTCACATATGACAATCTGCTAAAGCTTCCAAACAAATATACCAAATTTTATAGACATATGTATGTATGTATGTTTGTTTGTCCACGCATTTCTCCGCAACTAGTAATCGGATCGTGACCATTTTTTTTTATTGGCTTACATTTACTTCAACTTAGGGACCAGTGATGTGTCATCAAAATCGATTCAGTAACGTTCAAGATATGGACTAATAAGTGTGACGGCCTAGCTTATTGATACGGGTGCAGTCAAATTGTAGTGCAAAAACTAAAAATTACGAAATAAAAAAGTAATTTAAAAAAATTAAACCGACTTCAAAAAGAAATTAACTCAAAATTATGAAATAACTTTAATTTCGGAAGTCGGTGCCAAAAAACTAAAACTATAAATAAAATACAGATCCCAAAGACACCGAAATTACTTTTTTCAAACAAACTAAGTAGAGTAATATTAGTGATGGGCCGACTATCGGTTTAGCCGATCTTTGACTATAATCTTTTCTTCTTTTCTTTGATCTTTGGCTATAGTGAGTAGTGATAACTATTAGATATATTTGGTGAATTTTTTGTATCCAGACTTGGAACATCATTAGTTCCTCCTGTTCCTTATATGGGGTGGCGCTTATGAGAGTGTCTCGTTTTAAATACCTTAGGCATATTTTGACGGAGAACCTTTTTGATGACGAGGATATAGACCACACCTTTGTACAGTTTCTATAATTATGTCTGTAATTTAT
Organism: Oligia fasciuncula; assembly: GCA_963082905.1. Classification (NCBI taxonomy): domain Eukaryota; kingdom Metazoa; phylum Arthropoda; class Insecta; order Lepidoptera; family Noctuidae; genus Oligia; species Oligia fasciuncula. The sequence goes on from OY720387.1 coordinate 15,653,394, forward strand.
ATGGTGTACATAATGAAGAGTATTCTATTCTATTCTATATAGAGAGAGCGAAGGGTAGCAATGCTTCTTTTTCAATTTAATCTTCTCAGACTAGTCAGATAGGAAACACCGACCTCATCGAGTTTTTTTAATAATATGATCGATGTGTAAAAGTGTTTGTGCAAACCTACTTACAAACCAAAAAAAACACTACAAACTGAAAAAAAAAACACTACAAACTGAAAAATAACCTTAATTTCGGAAGTCGGTGTCTTAGGGATCAGTATTTTAGTTTTTGCCACCGACTTCCGAAATTAAAGTTATTTTTCAGTTTGTAGTGTTTTTTTTTTTTCAGTTTGTAGTGTTTTTTTTGGAAGTCGGTTTTTTTTTTTGTTAAAAAGTTTTTATTTCTCGCTTTTTAGTGGGCCTATTTATAATTTATCTATTGCCTAATGTCAACTTGCCCATCGCCTTTTTATAAAATATTCCTTTTCTCGATGCAGGGACGTTAATTGTTGAGGAGTTCTCCTTTTATTAGTTTTTAGATTAGATGCTGATAATCCTGGCTGCAGCATCAGGCCAGACTTATGTCAACATTGCATTGAAGTTTATAAAAATTAGTCCTGTTTAAAATGAGCCCAAACACGACTACGGTGCTGTAATTTAAAGGTTTGTACTTTTTCTGATGCTCCTGGCTTCAGCATCAGGTCTTCGGTGTTCCTCAATAACAGTACGTTTATCCACACATCGAGCCCTTTTCAATGAGCCTAAACACGATATATCTGCTGTTAGTTGTCGAGGAGTTAGGTACTCTGCAGACTATCCTGACTGCAGCATCAGGTCATGACTTGATGATCATGAGAGCAAATGTGGCAAATGCCCTATCAAACATCAAAACAATTTACTAAAACAGTCCTTGCCTGTTCGAGTAACTTCTTACTGTTAAGGAGTTGTACCTTCCATCATCAGCCCAGCTACCTGAGATGGTGACAACCATACACAAATACACAAGATACTTCATAAAATATGCGAAAAACAATAAGTGAGCCTATAAAATTTGAGGGTTGCCCTCGATTTCTCTAAGATCCCATCATCAGATCCTAACTTGGTGACAATGGGACCACCTCAGAACTATCTACTTTCGAACAAAAAAAGAATTTTGAAAATCCGTCGACAATTGGCGGCGTATTCGATGAAAAAACATACAAAAAAAAAACATACAAACACCCGAACATAGTACCTCCTCCTTTTTGTAAAGTCGGTAAAAATAAAATATCTATCATTTATCATCATTCATAATTTATTCAGAATCCCATCACCAAATCCTGACCTGATGACAATGGAGCCACCTGGGAAGCATAGCCTTTCAAACAAAAAAATAATTTTCGAAATTGGTTCAGCCGTCTTCGATTAATCGGGAAACATAGGTACCTATAGAAATAAAAACAAAAGATTCCGACGAACTGAAAACCTCCTTTGTTTGAACTGAACCAGCCGCACACAAATGATAAAAAAATAACAGGCAGCCTATTGGTTTAAACAGGCTTCAAATACGTCCAAAACTAAGCTGCCATTTCCTTCTAATTAAGTACGTCAAACAGAGATACGTCCTTTTAGTTTCCACACAGTTTAAACAGCAGGGGGCGAAATTGTTGACAGGCTGCTGGAATGAATTATTGTTAGTCCATCATATTGTAGTCTTTGTGTTAGTCGCGGAACGTCGCCGCAGAAGACATCTGCTCGTTACTGCGCCTCGCACCTATTCCCGTCGGCAAATTTGATGAAAACGCGAGCTACACCTAGAGACAAAATATGTTTCTACGTTGTTACTATTAGTATTACCTCTTACTGGATACACTGGAAGAAGTACGAGCGCTACATGTTTTGTTACTTAGAGGCTGTGTGAACTTTACGTCTAATTACAAGTATAATCAGCCTATAACGTTCCCACTAACACTAACGGTCACAGGCCTGCTCTCGGTGAGAGGGAGTGGGCCGTAATTCACCACGCGGGCCCAGTGCGAGTTGGTAGATGTCACATCCCATGTATTTTTATTGGCTCTAGAACATGCCGGTTTCCTCGCGATGTTTTCCTTCGCCGTTTTGAGAGCAGTGATGATGACATTCAATAGGTACACAATAAAGTAGTGCCTGCCTGCTGCCTGCACGCTGATACCACTGGGCCACCAATGCTCACTCTAACTGCATAATTCCTCTGATTCAATTCATACTTATCTACAACGAGCTGCGCCCCACGGTTTCACCCGCATAAGTATCGATCCCGTGGGAATATCGAAATAAAAAGTACCCTATGTGTTAATCCTGGTTATAAAATATCTGCGTGCCAAATTTCATCCATATCCGTTCAGCCGTTTATGCGTGAAGAAGTAACAAACATACAAATACACTCACAAACTTTCGCCTTTATAATATTAGTGTGATTATTTTTCATTCTCTGATCTTCAAATGATCTGTTACTGTTAGACTCTTTTGCTGGGAAATTCTCAGCTCAAGAGAAGAATAAGGAGTCTAAAGTGTAGAAATGTATTTGAAAATGGCAATAGCCCACTTCTAACATCAGCACAGTACCTACCTTAATTTGAACGAAATGAGACTATTGTGCTAAAAATCTCACATAACAAAGGTGACACAGAACAAATTGGCAATCCAGTATATCTAGAATAAATCGCTCGCACGCACGTCCTGAACAAATGACCAACGACTAGGAAATTGTATTTATTTGTTCCACTTTATTGAGTCCATTTGTACTAATTTCCTTCGAGGCGTTAGTGACTCCGTGTAAGTAAATGAAATTGATTTTCTTGCCTGGGTTACAGGAGAAAAGCGGTTTTATTGATTTTAGTTACAAGAAGTTAATCTTAGCCTATTTCATTACAATGTGAAGGAAGTTGTACCTTCTTAAAATTAGTTTATGTGATTAATAAAGTTAAATACAAAAATAGAACGACATAAATTCTATTCCAGCTTCTGTGATTTTGTTTCAGATGAAATATTCACAGTTATTTTGACAACATGTAAATATATTGTCAAAATAACTGTGCATTTTTCTAGACAACACAAACTCCCCACACGAAAATAAATATTCCCGTCTCGCAGCCCTATCTTATATAAAGCACGTAATCGAGACTTAGCCGGTAGCCGTCGGCATTGGCTCCTCGCTATAGTGCGCAGGCTATTTTCCGCTACGCTGACTCCCCTGGTCGAACTGTCACCCCCTGGGCTTTGATGTAAAATGATACCTAACGCTACTGTCTTCAGCGTCATCTTCAATCAAACGCAACGCTATCTCTATGGGCCACGGTACACCTTTCAAGATGACTTGAGCCATCTCCATAAACTAGCAAAGTAAGTTAGGTTACAGGGTCATAATAATATTGTCAGTTTTCGCTTTGAGTTTGTGTTAGCATTTACGTAAATTGTGTGGGTTCTATATTGTTCGTGCTATCCTGTCGATAGTGCTGTAAAGTTATAAATTCGACATTATTAATGAATAAGCAATATTTTTGTAACAATATAATTTAAAAGAGTGTCGATGTAGTTGCTTGCCCGTTCTTCTCCATAGGTACCTACTGCGCTTTGGAAGGGGCAACTAGCTTCATATTTCTGACTGACCAACTTCTTGACAATTCAAATGTGCCAGGTGTAAATGTTTTAATTGAAATAAATGCTTTGAGTTTGAGCTACGATTTACTCAAAGAGCGGTGACCGACACATAACGGCAGCAGTGACTGCTGTCAGGAAAATGATGACAGCTGGGTTTGACTATGACAAAAAATAATTTGGGAAAACACACCAACTAAAGGCACACATAATTATCAACTCGGAAAGAGATAGCCACCGTATCGCCTTTCGCCTCACCGTCAAACAGGCGTCAACCTATCGTAAGCACGTAACCAAAGCGGATCAGAAGCTCCGATACGTCGACTCGGCTACGGTTAGGCGCCAACCGCTGGTTGATGGTGCATGCAGGCGAGGCGATTACATTACGATTCCGATTAGTGTGCGTTGCAGTAGGGAGTTTCATCCAAAGAATACTGAATGGCTCGAGTTGATACGGTAACGATCCCTTTCTGATTTGATACCTTTAATTTCATAAATAACGTTTCAGTGACGTCATTCGCCGGTTAATTGCACACGTTATATATCCGATTGTGGCAGCCACCGCTCATTCAGGAGACCGTAGCTCTAACATTCAATTTTGTTGTCAATTTTTGTCTAACAGCCTTATTCATGATAAAGTCGCTAACAGGAACATTCAATAAATCGACATAGGAAATAAATGAAAAATCAGAAAAACATTTTATAAATTTTGAAAGGAATTGCACTATTCACAACTATTCATGTCATAATGTTCCGGTGTGGGTGACACCTGCCGGTGGCGGCCGTTGACCCTTCCCAAACAAAGTAGCGAGATATTCTTTAATAAACGGGATGCTTAGACACTTGCATTGAAATTTTAACTTTATTTAGTTGAATGAAAAGCATATAATCCGTTGAAGGTATGATTAAATATCTGACAGCTTTCGTAGAGGGTAAAGAATTTACGCAAAATTAGAAATAAATTAAGTTAATGTACAAATTATTCCATCATGGCGACGTGTATTTTTTTTCTGATACAAAAAGCTATAAAATGTAAATAATAAAAAAGTGTGAACATAAAGGTTTGCTTTAGAGAATAAAAAGGAGGCTAGGTTAAGTAGGTAGTAAAAAAATTTCATAGCAATAAAACTCTAAATACTATGTATTTTTATTAATCACCGAAGATATCGAGAATGCAACACAAATGATAAAAAATAAAACTGCTTGGTAATAAAATCAACAAGCCCAAACTCACAAAAAATTTAATAAAGATGAAGAAATGAATAAACACGAAACAAAAATGATAGGCAAGAGGTTCCGTAGTACGGTAGTTATTTAAGTAAGCAATAAACTCGGTTATGTTCGTCCCGGCGCCGAGTCCGTCCACATAATCAAATAAACCCTAGTACAAGCAATAGATTTACGACCGACAAAGAGAATCATTCCACCTATAATAATATATAAACGCTTAGGTAGGATCAGCTGACATTATTACTTTATTATCTTTAAGTGTGATAATACTATGAAAATCGTCGTTCATGTTAACGTAATGATAGCTGACTATTTGCTAAACATTTATCTTAGAAAGACTTTCACTGCTCGACATACCGACATGGCCATCCCACCAGATTCTGCTCACACAAGAAATAGCTGCCAGCAGCTATACATGCCATATTTAGAAAATCTCTCATTATTTGTAATTTACGATCAAATCAATTAAAATTATTATATTTTAAAATTATTATTATTATTTGCAATTTAAATTAAGGCGTTACTGGCCTTCCTTGGGGAGCTGGGGTGGATCGAAGAATCGATTTTCCCACCCGTACGCAAAATACGCGCTTTGACGTGGAGTTGCGGACACCAGTACGTATTACCTATTACCTATGTCCAAAGCTTTGCCAGTAATAGTACATTATGATACATGTGTGCTATGTTGATCATTATGCACGAGGCGATATTATCGCGCGAGCCGCAGGCGAGAGCGATAAGAAAGCCGAGTGTATATTGATTAATGCACACGCGTTTCATACGACGTTTTTCAACACACTTGCGAGGAAAAAAAACAGACTTGTATTGTTAAATATTAACTTGTATGGAAAATGGCGCGCTGGTTTTGTTTTCCCGCGCGCCGTGCTAGCCAGCACTAGCTATGCGCGCGCAACATTGACTCATTTTAAATATATTAATCTATGGCACAGACAACACCGATACAGCCTATAGAAAAAATATAATAAACACAAACCTGAAAATTGCAAAAAACCTAAGAATTTCGCGGTCTACCACTGCGCATTCACCTTAAATTGTCTGTGGTCCCCTGCGAGTTCATTTTGCGACCAAGGACAATACAGACTATTTAAAAAAAATTGAAATATAGCCCGCGGATTTTTTCTTTCGGCATGAAGTCTCTTTGGGCGCTTTTCGAATTAGCTATAATCGCTCACATCACAGCGCTCACATCATCTCCATGGACGTAATATTACGTCCATGCATCATCTCACATGCGTTCCGATTTAGATATTACTATTATGACTGCTGAGAGCTGGCAACAATTCGGAACACTCGTGAACGCGCTCACATGACAGTACTTACACAATGTAAAAAAGATATTATTACAGTATTTCTTTGTATAAACACCACATTTCTTCTTCAATTTCAAAAATGCCACGTTAGTTTAATTTAAAGATGATGCAACTCAAAACAAAACACACACTGACACAACCTCATACACACACTGTAATTTTTGACAGCGCTCACGGTGATATTATTCTAGGGCATGGTCGGCATTATCGCAAGATGGCGAATGTCATGACGTCATCTATGACGATTCACGGGACATCGTTATCGTTATCGCGCTCACGCTAATTCGGTTATTTCCCAATTCGGAACACATCGATTATTTCCCAATTCGGAACGCAGGGTTTGATGAGATTAAAAAAGCGCGCGTCTCCGACTAGTAAATAGTTATCTGTGGTATTACAGAACATGTGGATTAAAGTAAAGAAAAAGCACGCGTTCGTAATACACTCCATTATGGACCTTAAAGCGGTTCAATAAGAGCCACTTTACGAGCAAGTGTGTTGAAAAAACAGTTACAATCGTAGACAGAGTAATCAATAGACTCATGGTATCCGTGTCACCGAAAGGGACAAAACATTCCGGCAATCTTCATCATAGGTACTATCATTTTTACAGCTTATTACACTGCACCTTACCATTTTCACAGTTGCGCAAATGTACTATTATTGAATAATGCACGAAAAAGATCTTATTTTCCGTTTCATCGCGGTGTAGGTTTTATTATTTCATTCATAAACGTCAAACTTGTAGTGCACATTGATGTGCTTAGCCGACACGCAGGGGACAGAAATATTCTTACTCTGTCTCTTTTCTTTGCTAGTGACGTTAATATATTTCTCTTTGTCTTGTGCGAATGAAAAAGAAGATAGGCAGCAGTCTATAGTTTACTCTGTCTACGGTTACAATGCTGCAAGGATCTTTTGGCATTCAAATAACTTTGACAGGGACAATAATTGTAAAAAACATGTAATTGTGTAATTATTTTGTGAAATGTATTGAAAAAACCAGATGACGGGCGTTAGTTTTAGTTAGTAGCGAAAATACATGACTACAAAAAAACTATTACAACCTAAAAGTGAAATATGAGCTAAATAAACCTAAAGTTTAGAAACCTTATCTTAGGGCTGATTTTTCAATAGTCAGATAACTTTTATCGGAGGAATAAATATTGTGGATTGACAGCTTATGTATAAAAAAATGTCAAACTGTCAGATTTATTCTGAAGATAAAAGTTATCTGACTATTATAAGTTATGAATTTTATCCGAGGAATAATTTTGAATTTTAGACAGTTCTTCCATACAAAATCAGTCAGACGTCAATTTTATTCCACGACTAAAAATTATCTGTCGATTGAAAAGTCAGCCCTTAGTTAAACTGACTCTAATCATTAAATAACACCAAATTGAGTGCAAAAATTTTCCGCCACAGAGGTAGTACCCGTTTCAATGCTTTACCGCTTAAATACTCTTCTTCTTAATAAAGTAGAAACTCTTCTATTCTAACATCTGCTGCTTCAACAATACTTTCAATATTAACTGGAACTTCTGTAACAATATGCATTATGATACAGATTCTTTAGATTGGGAATAAGTAACAATTAATGTCACAAATCATTTATAGTTTATTATTATGCCTTCACTGTCCCACTGCTGAGCAAAGGCCTCCTACAAATCCTATCAAGCATCCTTTTCTAGGTTCACCTCAATCCAACCCTTGCGGTACGCGTCTAGGTCGTCAAAATCATAAAGTTGGGAATTTCATCCAAGCAGCAACAACAGTATTTTTAGTAAGATCTGGGGGCTGAAAAAGGCCACTTTGCAGAATCATTAAAGGATAACATAATGCACAGATAATGTTAAGATAATCGTATCAAATTCCATTGGTGAAGAATTTTTCATTTATTAATTTTGGCTGTGCTAAAATACCAATCAATCCAATCCAAATCTCTTAGATTATACCTACGTAGTGCAGCGAAAAAAGAAAAACACGGACTGTCATAATGTTAAATGTTAGGTATCTTTTATGATTCTGCGAAAGTGGCCTTTTTAGGCCCCCTGCAAATAAAATTATGTAAATTAGCAGTTAGCACTTACTCAAACAAACATAATTTGTATCGTAGCCACTGTCTTTGCGAGAAGCTTCTATGGCACATCTCAATGACTCGACTATAACGTAAGCAAGGCAGCACGGGGGTTCACCAGCAGCTGTAAAAATATAATTTAAAATATTACAAAGGTTAAAAAGTACTATTCCAACTATGTCCAATAATTATGTTACAATAGTTTTTTACCTTTAGATCCCAAAATACCAACTGGATTCGGTCTTTTTCTTCTTAAATAAACACGGAAATCGTAAGGAATGTCTTTAGCCCCCATTATTTTGTAAGTCCACGTTCGGTCACTGTATAATTCTCCGGTAAACTCATTGTAAACTGTATCTTCCATCATCCACAAAGATGCAGCCATTATAAATGCTCCTTCAACCTAAAAGACCAAATAAACTGAATTTAACTTGTTCTTTAAGTTGTTATATTTAAAATTATAAAATTCTATACAAATAAACTCATAAAACACTTTGTTATTTAACGATCTTCATTATCATCCAAACTCAAAACATATCTCACCTGCCCCATGTCTATAGCTGGATTCAAGGTGCGACCAGCATCTTCAAATATGTCCGTCCGAACAATCCATTTACTGCCAGTCAATATATCTACCTCAACTTCGGTTACAGCTATACCAAATATCGAGTAATTCACCAATCTTGGATCATTTGGACTCGTCAAATAATTAGCTTGTAACAAAACTCCCTGACTGTCAGCTTCAAATACGATTTCTCTCCATGAAGCAGTAGGCATAGCAGCTCTAAAAGGCGCCAGTCTTGCTTTGATCTGATCACAACATCTAATCACGCAGTAGGCACAACATTCACTAGTTATACTAGAACCTGTCGCAAAAGAATTTGGGGTTGCGAAGTTAACAGAAGGAATGACTGACACAGTCTCAACAGGGACATTGAGTTCGTAAGCTGCCACTTGTGCCATTTTTGTGAAAATTCCTTGACCGATCTCAATACCACCAATATTTATGATCACACTTCCGTCACCGTGGTACACTGATACTAAAGCTCCATAATTACCGAGGTATTGCGATGGAAAAGCCATATTGTTTAGCTTGATGCCGCGTTTCTTCCATCTGTTAAGATTATTGAACTCTTTTATGCGTTCCTGTCGCTCTTTGAAGTTTATTCTCTCAAGAAATATTGGCACTAAGGTTGGTAAATCATTGTCTTCTCTACGATAGTTAGCCAAGCGAACTTCTACTGGGTCTATATTTAGTTCTTCGGCTATATGGTCCATTATGTGCTCTATTCCTGAAATTCCTTCCAAACCGCCTGAAAGAAGTATTCATATAATATAATTTACTTTATTCGAATCTTTTATCTGTAAAACTGTTTTAAAATTATCTCGCAACTTACCAGGGGCCCTCATAAAAACGTTCGATGGAGTATCTGTAATGACGCCGAAAGAATCACATTTCCATCTACTGAAATCATAACAATTTTTTAAGGATTCTGTAGAATAAGGATTCTCGTTTTCATTACGAGAAATGCCATCATTCACATAAAATACAGCGTCCATATATTGTATTTCTCCGCGGTCGTCCACCCCAACCTAAATAGAAAAACATGACAATTGATTAAAATATCAGTTAAGAAAAACCTGATCCTTGATCCAACAAAATCATATTTTGTTAGATCAGTTAGTATTCTGTCTTTCATACCTCGTAATCAAGTCTGGTGTTTGGTCTTTTTCCAATTGTTCGTGTAATGCTGTGCATAGGCATAGACATTCTACATGGCTTATTGAGTTTATTTGCAACTAATGCTGTTGCACATGCTACAAAACCATGCCGGCTGATTTTACAACCAAAACCACCTCCACACCTCCTTGTTTTTACTATTATTCTGAAATCATAAACACACTTGTAGTTTAAATGTATGCTCAAATCAAGAATGACCTAATGTCAATCAAAGTTGTTTAATGTGTATCAGTTTTCTTACAAACTCTCAGGCATTTTCAAAAGCTGTGCGATTGCTGCTTGTGTGAGGTCCATGAACTGAGTTGACGACATAACTTCTAAACCTTCATCAACGGGCTTTGTAACTGTCGTATGCAGTTCCATCATATGGTGATACTGCCGAGGACTGATGAACTTTCCTTTAATAACTTTTCTAATATTGGTTCCTCTGTCTGTTGGTACGATACCTGGATAAGGGAAAAGTCTATTTTCTTCTTTCGGTGCACGTATTGCATCTTCAATGGTAAAAACAATAGGTTTTTTTGGTAAATTCTTATAATTTACTTTAACTAAACACGCCATTTTATCTGCTAATACTTGAGTAACTGCAACAACAATAGCCACTGGCTGATTGTAATATAATATTTTATTGCTAGCCAATAGCTCTTCATTCTCAAACATGAGCAAAAAATCTGCTCGAACTATGCTGTTTACGCCTGGTATGTCCGCGGAAGTCAATACCGCCAAAACGCCATCAACTTTCTAAAATATAACAACATCATTAAACAAATTCTGTTTAATATCTCAGTAATATTTATTAGCAACCATTTGTGTACTTACCAAAACTTCAGAGCTATCAATACTTTCTATATCCGCCTTTGCTACAGTGGAGAGCACTAGTGCAGCAAAGACTTCATCTTTAATCGCCGGTGTGTCGTCACTATAGACAGCTTCGCCCGAACATTGAATCATTCCTTCTTTCTTCAACAGCGGCTGAGTTATGGGAAAGTACTTTTCGTCTGTGTCATATTCTTGATAGCTGCGACTGATCGGTGGTCTGTCATCACTTGGAGTGGTAGCCCCAGATTTGTAGATGGGATGCAATATGTCTTTTGGACAAAGTTTGATAATACACTGTAAGGAAAGTTACTATTCAATATTTTTCATGCGTTCTAATTCTTCTTTTGTCTATTTCAGTAATTTTTTTCTAAATCAATTAAACCTTAAAAATAGTTTAGTAAAAACATGAAACCGAAAATCAAGGTTTTTTTAGGGTTCCGTACCTCAAAAGGAAAAACGGAACCCTTAAAAGATCACTTCGTTGTCCGTCTGTCTTTCCATCGGTCAAGACCCTTTTTCTCAGGAACTAATATCAGAAATTAATATCAAGTACTCAAGGTTGCAATCCCTTGAAGCAGTGAAAAAATTAAACTTCTAAGAGTCAACGCAATTTAAAGATACGGGCGTTTATGTTCCGGAATCAAAACCTATAGAGTACTTCCCGTCGATCTAGAATCATGAAATTAGGCCAGAAGCAATGTCATGTAGCACAAGTAAAGGAAAAAATACTAAAACCGTAAATTAGTCATTACATTACAAAAAAATATATATCCCGTGATAAACTATTTACATATCTACCTAGAAAGACCCTCGGTGCGCGAGTCCGACTCGCATTTGTCCACTTTTTTTTTATAAGGCACATTATTACGAAAACTTGCATATTCAGGTTGGATTTTTAAGACAGGACAGTAAGGGTCTAATCGGTAAGGGGTAATCGTTATACTTACAAAAAAACCATAATATGAGACTGTGCTTATTTTTTTGAGTTTGATCCCTTTCACAAATTTTGAAAAAAAATACAGTCAGAATGAAAATGGGCCAATTTCACAAAAACTTTTAATGATGCCAATCGATCTAAAAGAGCAGGTATTTTGTAAGAAATGTTCTCACCTTATAGAAAAGACCCAGGGCCACCTTTTTCCGAGCAAATGGCGGTGGATATGGTGGTCGAACATCAGGATTAATTTCTTTCTCTAAGACGTGTAGAGCCGATTGTAAGGTATGATTGTTAAAAATATCACGCCCAATCAAAAAGTTCTCAGTGTCATAAGCGTGCGTAAATGATGGATTAATATTTCCGTACACAATGGACGCTTCTTCTACGAGATGTGTTTGAGGGTTGAATTTCAAAAGAAAGCCTGAATTTATATATGCCTGAGCGTTTTGTTCCCTCGGCGTAATCTAGAAGCAAATGTTCATGTTTAGACTTATTTATTTGTTTTATAAGCGTGTTGGCTTTAGATATAGGCAAACTCTACATTGGAAAAAAATCTTAGTAGTATTCTTGTTAGAGTTTGTAGCCACACGATGTTATTAGTATTCTATACAAGTTTTATATTTGAAACTAAGCAAGTCTGAACTATATTATTATAATACTAGTACGACTTTCCAATTATCATAAATTTGCTATTATAAAACCAAACGTGTATGTTCAAATATTAAAAATCGAGCGAAATTCAAAGACAGAATAAAACAAAATTGCCAACAAAATGTACATTTTTACCATTACATTTTACGTTGTAGATCACCACGAATGTAACAATAAAATACACTATAGCATATAAGATAAAACCCACCTTGTATGTAACTAATTCATAGTGTCGCGATAGGGGGCGTAGTTTTATTTGAGTAATTACTTTTCCTCTTAGATTCGTCGTCAAAAATTCAGGTAATTTCATCTCCATCTGCCTCATCTCACGGTCAACTAGAAGACAAATAAATATATTTTATTTTTGTATATTGTTCAAGCGATTCTTTGTTTGTACGGCAAAATCAAAATATTTATTTCACATAAACCTTCATGGGCACTTATGAAACGTCAGAACCTAGGTGCACGGTTCCAATTGGTCGTTTCCTATGGCGAAGAGCCGGCAAGAAACTCCACGGTTACTCTTTTCAAATTAATTGGCTTTTACAATATTTTCAAATTACAGTAGGTATGGGAGGACAGCGAAAGCCTGTCAACAAGTACCTGGTACTTGATAAAATAAAAAATGGTCTATAGATCTAAAGTCTACAAGGCCTATAAAGTCCATACATTTACAAAATATAAAATAATCTATCAAAAAGATAAATAAAATGTAAAAACCTATTAAAACCAAGTGATATGATTGCCATTACAACCACTCATAAAGGGTTGAAAAATTCAAATTGTCTGTATATAATTTCTAATAATAAAAAGATTATGTCAAAGAAGTATGTAAAAAATAAACGTCGTAATTTGAGAGCAGTTAATAGATATTTACGTAGTTATGCCGTTAATGAGGTGCCAGGGAAGCCACATGTGCAAAAAGGAATTATTGCCAAGCTACCTTGTCTTCAACGTAGTCTTTAATCTTCTGATAGGAAATACAAACGTACCTAGAGTAACAGTAGCTCCGACACAGTCCAATAAGAGGAATATATCTGATTGAAAACTTGGATCTGAATTTTTCAAAGCTAAATTACCAGCTAGCGTTCCGATCTGAAAACGAAAAACAGATAGAAAAACAAATAAACAGTGCGCAAAAAAATTACGTATTCCACATTGGGCACCCGCTTGAATGGCACCTGAGTGAATGCACCTGACACACAGCGGCACATTCACTCAGGTGCCATGTAAGTGGGTGCCCAATGTGGAATACGTCAAAAAAATTATGATGTAAACTGAAACAAAGATGAATGGGTAAGAGCGTACCCAAAAGTCAAGTGCGTAGGACTCGCAATCGGCGCGCGTGTGTGATCAGATGTATGAATGTAAACGAAGCAAAAGGAGGGGTCTTGGTATGTAAAGATGGTCACCCCCATCCACAGATCAACCGCGGCAAGCGTAGCTTGACCTGATAATCTCTGAGATCTGAGATCTATATAATAGTCAAAATGACATGCTATAACCAAAAATTTTTTTTGGTGGGTAATTTTGAAGGGGGCTACCAAAAAAAATTGTCCTTTAAAATAACACGTGGATAAAGGTTGAATATCGGAAACTTCGAAGGAACTTCGATAATAATTTTAAGTCACATTTTGAATTTAGCAAAATATTTAAAATCATTTGTTTACTTACATTTCTCACAGGTATATGAGCCACTCGATCCATATGGTCATACAGTATACCTAAATACCAGAAATCCTCATTTGATTCACATAATTCTTTGAATAATTGCATAGTATCAGTCAACGTTATGTTGGCTCCAAGGACCAAATTAATGTCCAAGTAATGAGTAGCCAGTTCCTTCACATCGCTTATGTCTATCAACAACTTTGGGTAAAATAGTATTGGACGGACACCTGAAATCAATCAAGGTATTAGTAGGACGGACTTAACAACTGTAATACTATAGAAATGTCATCAAATAAATTAGTCTCTTAGCATAACATAAGTCTTAAATTACCTTTGGCAGTATTACCAGCGACCAACATGTAAGAATCGTAACCAACATCGTCTAAAGCAGTAAATATTGATCTTATATCACTAACAGAGTACCACAGCCTTCCATCAGCGAGGGATATTTTCTTAGGCAAATCTGGAGCACTCATATTATCCATATTTACTAAACACCAGTCCTCATTGATCCCACAAGTGCCGCCACACGTTTTACCGGATTTAGGACATATTTGCTCGGATATATCTTCAATATCCTTTATCTTCCTCAATGTATTCGCGTCTGGGTGATCGGCAAAAGATTTGAATGCTTCTAAAATGGGACGGTAGCCGGTACACCTACATAGGTTGCTACCCAAAGAGTTTTCTATTTCTCCTTCTGTTAGATGACGGTCGCTGCCCTGTACGAGGCTGGAAATATTGGAATAATGTACTACCAATAAGATGTCGTTGTTTCAAGTCAAAAATAATTAATAAAATTGAGCTGATTTTGTTTTACTGGCGAACCATAAAAGTCTTTTACAAAAACAACCTTATGACCGAACAAGCACCGTGGTTAACCCGGTTAACCCTACGCGAATATTAATTGCAACACCGAAATTGTATTGTGGTTTCTATGAAAAACTGATGCAAAAAACACCGGATAAATACACGCGCGTCAACATAGAAACCAAATTTGATGCGGTCAAACACCGCGTCCGGCTAAGTGCATTAGGTGCCTGATCCAACAGCCAACCAACAGTTGATTTTCAGCTAATTAAATTACATACCTGTACATGCTCATCACGAATCCCGGACTACAATAACCACACTGTGATCCAAAAAAATGATTGAGTCGTTTCTGAATTATGTTGTAGCCAATCTTCCTGTTGCCGATGCCTTCAATAGTTGTTATGTCCCAGCCATCGCAGGACATGATGGCAACAAGACACTAAAAAGAAAAGTTTAATATCCTGACTTCTTGAGTTGTTAGAATATCAATAATAATGTATTAAGTAAACGTTTTGTTTTGTCAAAACAGAATACGCTTGTTTGGACTACTCTTGTATTGTAAGCAATTAGCCAACGTTAGGGCAATCGTCTAAGGGACAAGGATCAAAGTAATTGTGACTTTTAAGATGGTTTTTTTTCATGCACCGGCTAGATTGGGCCTTGGAGACGTAGCTTCAATGGCCGTCTTATACTTGAATATTATAAATTCGATAATTACTCTCTGTATCTCCACTGCACGGATTTCGATAAAATTTGGCAAGGAGATATATGGTATTCTGGGGAAGAACATAGACTAGTTTTTGTCCCGGTGAAGCCGCGGGCAGAAGCTAGTATCGATATAAGTTTTGATTATCTTAGGAGTTTCCTTACAGAATTAACAGAGAACGAGATGATCTCTTGTGTGCCAGGCGTGTGAGCTCGCACATTGACCACGCAGGCTCCGCAGCCGCCCTCACGACACATGTACTTAGTGCCGCGCAACTCCGCATACCGACGGATGTACTCGTTTAATGTCAGGTCTACTGTGAACTCGGAACCCGCTGAAAATTTCGACAAAAAAATATATTTCATTAGCAAAAAGTCAAAAAGAAATAAACGATTGTTTTTTAAAGAAACAGACTTTTGGCTATACAAAATATGTAGGTACTTTGTATGGTCAAAAGTCTAATCACAGTTTTAAAGTAGTAAAACAGGTGCAAGCAGTGAGATACAGTAAAAAAAGCCACTTTATATACCTACTAAAACGACCAAACACACTTACCGCTATACTTTCTCCCGTTTATCGTGAACTTCACCCGATCCATAGTCTCCGATTTATCCATTATTATGATATAAAACTAAATTACCATAACGTGAACAACTAAAATAATTCTGAACACTTGACTAACAGACCGGCTTGTTCCAAGTAAAGTGATTTAATTAAACACTATTCCAACTCAAATTAAATCGGTCGAATATCCGTGAACAGGAATCTATGCAATTGATAAGTGCAAGTGTTTTGAAATTTATTTTGCATTAAAATTTACACATTTGAGCATGCACTCTTTTGTATCGATAATGCAATATCGATTAGCACGTTTATCGATAAGTATGTTGCAACAATCACGAGTCCGTGACGTGTAATACTAGTGTTGATCAAAATAATTTACTGCCGGATGGCTGGAATCCACGTTGTTCTGCGATGGGCATCATTTGTCTGTCTGTTTGTTTGTAATGTCTTTACGTCAAAACTTTTTGAGCGAAATTTCTCAAAAAGGTTCAAATAGTGTGGAACTCTCTGCCAGCGTATGTGTTCGTCAGCGGGATTGTCCGAAAGGGTTACCGCTGGCCCGGAACATAAAGGGCTAAGGAAGGAACACGGGTGGGTTTTAGTCAGTAAGAGTCTGACACTCCCTTCCGCTCCACCCAGAGCGGGAGGGGTCATTTGATGACTTCCCATCCGCAAAAAAAAAAAAAGCGTATGTGTTCCATTCCACATTTAACCCGTCTGCCGTCAAAGCAAGAGGATCAGGCATCTTCTGGGCACGCTCCTTCCATCACAGACCTTATCCATCGCTTTCCATCAGAGAAAAGGTCAAAGTCACATCATTTATTTCAAGTAGGCTTAAAAAGGCACTTTAGAACGCTTTACAAGAAATTTAATTGATTCTTGTTGCGGAGGAGCAACCAGAATCAATTAAATTTCTGTTTTTCAAAACTAAACTAAACTAAACTTCTGACATGTTAGCTGGGAGCGTGAGCTTGAAACAAATATTTCAACATATTCACTGCTTTGATTTAAAAATATTTGTATTTGGCTTTGTATAGTTGTTTTGTTCGTGAACTTGCCAAGTGCTCCGTAAATCGTAATTCATACATTTATCTTATTCATAATTACCTACCTATATTTAAAAGTACAGGCATAATATAAGTAGTAATATGAATAACGCTTTAACTCAATGATCTTTGTTATAAATTATACGATTTCATAATTTTAACATTTCAGGTCAATATCCGCTACTTAAATACTTGCCGTTCCTTGTTTCCTGCTTATTAAATTACTTTTATGTAGGTATGGTATATAGAGTCTATTGATGAAATATTTTGTGAATGAGTGCATGCATAATCATCCACTTTTCCCACTGTTGGGACACAGGCCTCCTCTCTGTTAGAGGGAGTGGGCCGTAATCCACCACGTGAATGTAGTGCCGGTTAGTGGATAGTGCGGACTTGTTTATGAATACCTACGTGACCTTAGATACGAACTATACCTACTTAACGAAAATGGCCAGACATTAAGCGCCTTGTGAAATGTGGTAATAAATAAAATAGCAACGTGCAAATCTATCTATGTAGGTTTATCCGTACTTAAACATCTGATATCTGCCTTCATAAGATTTTTTGCAGAGACACTGCTCTAACTAGGTAGATATCTACCAATCGTACAACGACTAATTATATTTCCCAGGTTCTTAGGTATTCTGACATATTATCAATATCTAATATCTATACTATTTATAAATAGGATGAATTTTTCAAATAGGCGTGGATGGCCAAATTCGAAACTATGAGGAATAGCGAAAAGTACTCAAAGGAGTCTCGTGCTCGATTTTGATGAAAGAATTCTATTTTTTTTTCTCATTCCTAGTTTCGGATTTGGCCATCCACACCCACTTGAAAAATACACCCTGAATATAATATAGCTGACAAGTTTCTTTAAACGCGCTAATCTCTGAAACTGCCGCCACTGCCGGTGATGCGATGCGATGCGATGGGGTGGGTCGGGGAACAAGAAACACACGGATGCGGTCGCAAGCAGAAGCCAGTGTAAATATAATACTTAACTCTTTGTAACGTTATTAGTACCTACCTAAAGGAAAAAGTGTTTTTCGTTATAACTATAATTGAGTTCAATTAAAACTCTAATAGTCCCTGTTATCCAGAGCCAGCATAAATAAAATTGAAAGGAATAATAAAATATACCAAAGTGGACTGAGATATTTCGGCTTTACTGAGCTCTCCAATTGCGAGTCAGTTTAATTAATTCATCTGAAGTTAAGACGTATATTTTATTGTGTTCCTACCACTTAGCAACGCGAACATTGGAAATACATTTATTAATTAAAAACTGTGTTTAAAATTGTGCCAGCCGTCCTGTAAAATAAAAATGGGAGTTCGTTCACATGTTTCGTTAGGTTCCATTTTGATGCGGATCTCTAGTTAATTGCTTGTGATTTAAGTAAAAAAACCATTCGGTTTCGCGATTATGTATTATTCAAAACTCAAACTCAAAGCATTTATTTCAATTAAACCATTTACAAGCACTTTTGAATTGTTAAGAAGTCGGTCAGTCAGAAAATATGAAGCTAGTTGCCCATTCCAAAGCGTAGGTACCTATGGAGAAGAACGGGCAAGAAACTCCATGGATACTCTTACAAATTATATTTTTACAAAAATATTAGTTACGGGTAGGGTTGAATTTATAAAATTTACATGTGAGAACGATGTAAAAAACTGCCTAGTGCGAGTCGGACTCGCACACCAAAGGTTCCGTACCACAAGGCAAAAACGCCGAAAAAAACACGTTTGTTGTATGGGAGCCCCCTTTCAATATTTATTTTATTTTGTTTTTAGTATTTGTTGTTATAGCGGCAACCGAAATACATCATCTGTGAAAATTTCAACTGTCTAGCTATCACGGGTCATGAGATACAGCCTGGTGACAGACAGACGGACGGACAGCAAAGTCTTAGTAACAGGGTTCCGTTTTTACCCTTTGGGTACGGAACCCTAAAAAGACGTACGCGTTAAAAGCGTCTAGAGTAAAGCAAATAGTAAGAAAACAACAATCCAAAAATAAAATAATTAAAAATAAGCCGAGGCAGCTAAGTGTTGACCAGCCCCAACTGACGGCGCCCGTTCACGAACATGACGCATAGATCATCTCTTCTTTGTGCAGTTTCATACCTTGCTTTACCAAAATCTCTAGTGACGTGAACCAGTTCTACCTGCTAAATAATCTAGCATATCATAGACATAGTGGTATACACATACAATAGCAGCCAGATTCTAACACACATCGAATCCTCGGAGTAGCTACCGACAGTGAATATTAACAGAAGGATTATCTCGTCGGAAGTTGGCTCGGCGCGCTCACACTAATATCTCAACTACGTGTTTACACTGGGATACGCGAATTAGACGGTATTATATCCGTTACCATGGTGATTAGT
Organism: Oligia fasciuncula; assembly: GCA_963082905.1. NCBI lineage: Eukaryota > Metazoa > Arthropoda > Insecta > Lepidoptera > Noctuidae > Oligia > Oligia fasciuncula. The sequence continues at coordinate 15,672,979 of OY720387.1, forward strand.
TGGCTCACTACATCTTATGGTAAGCCTGCTTCGCCACGTATTAATAAAGTTATGGATAATTAAGTTTACATATATGTAGTACCTACAATATAGGTAATATTGTGTAGGGCTGTAATTTAAATTATAAGTACCGAGAGTGGTTTATTACAGACTCTTTCAGGCACACGTGCTGTTGAAAATAAACTGTGGGTTTATTGTGCCCTGGCTAGCATTTGTAAATAAAATGTACATTTTCTAAACAAAAACGACTGAGATAAAGTAATAAACAAGTACCTGTGTTCTTTTAGAGACAACCGCGAGTAGTCTAAAAATAACTCGCCAGTTAGGTAGCCATTTTTTTCACTCTTATCTAAAACCTTTCTGTGTTGATACACTACATCTTCTTTTCAAAATAACACTTCAACAGTAAATTCCTTTCTGTCAAGGACATGTAATATCAAAGTCATGAATGCCATAAATACATCGCTACCAGTAGTAGTGGTTGAATTCAGCAAGACACCAGAGATTTAACTAGTAATTGCTCTGTTGAATATTCAAAGCCGTATGCCTGATGATCGCCAGACGCGGTTACACAGCCTTGATTAGTACAAACACCTAAGTACTATGTTTCACACTATTCTGTTTACCTTAGGGCTGATTTTCACAAAACTTTTATACCTAGAATAAGTCTTAACCGGATTACGGCTGATTTTTCAATCATCTGATAGCTTCGAGGAATAATTTAGAAATTTTTACAGTTATTTCATACAGAAACATTTACTGTCAAACGTGAATTTTATTCCACGAATGAAAATTATCTGTCGAGTGCCGATAAAAAAATCGCGGTTAACTTAACAGTTAACTGTCCATTATGATTCATAATGTTATCCTTTTATTATTTTGCCAAAGTGGCCTTTTTTGGCCAACTCATCTAGTTTTTAAAATAATATGATTTACGTGTAAAGTGTTTGTGCAAACCTACTTACAGAAATAAAATCATTTACCAAAACGAAATTTCTATTCCTCCGATAAAAGTTATTTGAAGATTGAAAAATCAGCCTTAATTTATTAGACATTCCATTATTTTGATAGGCTCGTCTTCTTGGTCGCGTACTTCATTACTGAAGGTCGTGTCCCTGAAAGGCCTTCGTGGCTTTATGTATGATGTTTTAGGTCACACCTGAAAATTGAGGTAACCCCTAAAAAGTTTTTCGATTTGTTAGTTGCGATTTTACGATAAAAATACTAAGCCTGCTACCCAGAAAACGAACACAGGTCAGTTGCGAAAACTTTTCACAGGTTAATTGAAAACTTTTCACGTAGGTAGAGTCGTGACCTGCGGTAGTTTTTCTATAGAACTCAGTACTAGAAGTTTGTACCACTATGCGGCCATTTTTCAAGGAAATAAATCACTGAACCGACTTCGTAGAAGCTTTGACTAGGGACTTTTTTTCAATATAATTTTAAATTGTAAAATAGGTTAAACCTGTCATGCTAACTTAAATGATTTTCCTCAAGAATACTAGTCACAATATTCTTCTGCAGTTACTCGCTATAACTTTTTGTTACGACATTATACGTTTTCATCAAAACCCTGAAATTTGTTTCCTCTGTAAAAATAATTTGTACTTTCTCTCTTTAAATCTAAAAGGAGATAATTTTACTAACCAAGATACAATTTTCCGGCTTTTCAAACTTACGCGTGACGATTCATAAATAGAACAGCGTGGGCTGATCAGCTCATAAAAATAATGCCCACAACTGTTGATCTACCAAATGTCTTGAAAGAACTGAAACTATTTATAAACACTTTATTTATGTAGAAAACGTCCTTCTTTCAGTTTTTTTTTTTTTAAACATTGCCCCACACTAGGAATTTTTCCTGTATTGTGGGTGCGTTTACAAACATTTAAATTTACATACACAAACAGACAGACCCGGAACAACTACTTGTAGGTCATACAAATATTTGTTCCGTGCGGGAATCGAACCCGCGACACGCAGCGCAGCAGTCAACCGCTACGCCAACCGTGCCGTCAAGTTATAGCTGCTCCAACAGCAGAGTCTCCACTTGAGGCAATAAGTTCCCAGCTGCCTTCAGCGCTTGATTACTTGATTACTTGTAATCTTCGCCACAAAACTATCTTGATTCAGAGAATAAGTTGTAAAACTACGTGCTACAGTAACTCCGAGTCTGTGCACGTAATTAATTAGATGATGTGCCGGTATATTGTTAATACCTTCGATCTTCAGGGAGCTACGTGGTGGAGCATACCTACTTGCTTCTCAATAAACCACGTGGCTTGATTATCTGGCTGATAAACTCTAGCGTGATTGTTCAATCGTGAAGAACGTGAGCAGATAATTCGATCAAAAATTAGAATCTCGATTGTTCTGACACCTGCCTATTCTTCTTCTCCTGCCTATTAATAGGCCAGTCATTTAAAACATCGTAGGTCGCAAAAATATATAGACAGGTGACTTTTTCCGTAAATGCACCTTTTAGAAGTTATAAGTCGAAAACTGAAACAAGTCCGAAAATTTCAAGGTTTTTCGAACACCGCTCAGTTTGCACAGGTTTTTCGAAGCTGCAAACTTGGTTTTACACTATTGGTATCTAAAAAATCAGTACCTAGTGTGTAATTTTGTGCGATCTAATTTGCTTTTGGTGTCTTAATTGGTGACTGGCGTATAATTCGTTTTCACTCATCCGTATAATGCTAAGTGCATGTAATGCACTCGTAAATACCACGAGACGATGCTGGCGGCGCACTTGCGGGCCAGACATGCACGCGGACACAAATCTGCATATTACGAAAAAGGCCCTAAATATTGTCAAAGGAAACAAGCTCATGCCTATTATTGGCCTGCACTAGCTTGCCCACCTCTGCCGCGGGTGCCAGAGACTGCGGCACTTTTTTCTACTACGTAGTCTGCAAATCCATGAGTGGTCTGCATCAATTAGCGACGTAGTAGTTAATCTCCAGTGCAATTACCATCTTTTACGAAAGTACCGAGCGAAGGCAAAACATTTGTTTATCCTACCACGGCCACGATTAATAACAATAAATAAACATCAAATACAGCAGTACAACATCCTGGATACTTGTGTATTCAGATCACAGAGCCGGGCCTGGGATACGCAACGGTATTCAATTTACACAAAGTAGAGGAAATCGCAAGGATGTACTAATTACCGAACACCGTGTTTTTCCGCTCACTTACCGTAATTGCTTACCTAGATGTTACCTAATAAACATTTGTTCAAATTATAAGAAACGGTACTTTACGGTCGAATGCGTATTTCACATTTTTTGTGCTTCTACAGTTATTTTTAGAGTCATCCTTTTAAACTTTTATCACTTACATACTATTTTATTATTGCGTTGGTGGTAATAAAAGAGAACACAAAGATACTTTTTTTTTTTTATTGCTAAATGGGCCGGCTCTTGACCTCGATCACGCCAGATGGAAATGGATGGATGAGATCTATGATGGAACGAGCGTGCCCAGAAGATGCCTGTTCACTCTTGCATCTATTTCATGATTAGGAACACCAACTACATATTTATAATACATGTCCCATAGGATTTCGTTCTGTGTATTTACACAGAAGGAATCCTATGTGAAATGTATATGTATGTGTGTGTATGTGAGGTATATTTATGCCTCTAAGAGCGTTTACGCCCCGTACGGCATTTCAACCAAACTGTCAAGCCCTTCTTTTTCGAAATTAATGAACCGATTTGAATGAAACTTCACACGCATAAGCAGGATACAAAGGTTTAAAAATTTAGTCGAGAACATTTTTAGACCTTTGTATGAAGAAGAAGAAGATGCTTAATAATTTTAATTGGATTAATAATTTGCATTGAAAAATACATGGATTACATAAGTAACTTTTGAATTAAAAATTAATAGGTAAGGAATTTAATTTGATAGGTGTATTTGATTAAGGGCTGATTTTTCCAACGCCCAAAAAGGCCACTTTGGCAGAATCATAAAAGGATAAAATGGACAGTTAACTGTTAAGCTAATCGTATCAAATCCCATTGGTGAAGCACTTTTCAGTTTTTTTTTTTGTCTGTGCTAAAATACCAATCAATCCAATCCAAATCCAATCCCAATCTCATTGATTATACCTACGTAGTGCAGCGAAAAAAAGAAAAACACGCACTGTCTTCGCCATATTATAATTCATAATGTTATCCTTTTAAGATTCTCCAAAGAGGCCCTTTTAAGCCCCCAGATAGTTTTATACGAGCAATAATTTTGAATTTTTGACAGATCTTACATACAAAATCTGTCAGACGTCAATTTTATTCCACGAATAAAAATTATCTCTCGAGTGTCGATTAAAAAATCGGCCCTAAAAAAATCAGCCCTTAGGGCCGATTTGTTAAGTCGTAATAACTTTTGTCTGAACAATAAATATGGCGGTTTGACATATTTCCTATACAATAGTTATCAAACGGCAATATTTATTCCTCAGATAAAAGTTATCTGACTATTGAAAAATCAGCCCTTATTGTCCAAAAACTATCTTTCTATCTGCTATCAAGCAGGTAAATGCTTGAAGATACCTGTTCATCTTGCTTTGAAGGCAGACTGGTTAAATGTGGGAGGTTTTCAGGCACCTCTCCGGTTTTTAGAGAAAGGCGAAACAAGCGCCTCAAGACAGGAGACATCTCTGGAGCACAGCTTTTCAGGACTCTTTCGGGTATGCCGTCAGGTCCTCTGGCTTTATTCATGTCTAGACTGGTAAGGGCCTTACGGACCTCTTTGAGATGGATTGAGATCTCTGGTATTGCAGAGCCACATTGAGGTATCTTAGAGGCCGTATTAAGGCGTGAATTTTCGGCAAAGATGGAGGCAAATAGATTTGCCTTCTCTTGCGCGGTATGAGCCAGCGTTCCATCAGACTTCAGCATAGGAGGCAGCGTAGGACGGCAGAAGTTCATCCCGTTTTTGACAGTGCCCTGAACTCCTTGCTACCCGAAGGGTAGGACGCCAGTCTAGCCCCAATTCGTCCAACGGCAGATTTAGACCATGTTCCCATTCACCCGTTTGCAATCCTTGGCGGTAGCATTTTACGCTCTTTTCATTGCGCGAGCACCTTGACTGCTGCACCTGTCACTGCGGGCGGAAGGCCAGGCTTGATATGCCTGCTCTTTACCAAGGCTGAGCCTCGCAGCCAAGTGAAACGTCAGAGAATGGAATAAAATATTCCATTCCCTGTCAAAAATTGCGTCAGCGCAGTCGGAAGAGTTATGAGAAGAGAAGCAAGTCTGCCGCCCTGGGTAAGATGCAAAGAAATGCTGCATCTCATCCCAGTCTGCTGACCCGTACCTCCATACTCACCTCGTGCCTCTAGGGCTTAAATCTGGGGGAGAACAGGAAGACACGGATTTCGCCAGACAATGGTCAGACGTAGTTGAAAGCCCGAAACCCCCAAAGATGGGCCGCTGGGTCCTCCCTTCCAGTCGCCGACTGGCACGGCGAAAATTTTCAGGATTTTTCGCGAGGTGGCGGGGCAGCCTGTCACACGTGGCTGACGTGCTAGTTGGGCCCCCAATCGTGCTTCGGATCCCGCCACCCTCCAGAGTGAGTTGTCATGACGACGTTAACTCCTGGCCTGTGAGTTGCCTTAGACAACACAAGTGCCCAAATAAACAAATTCCCTAAGAAGTAGAAGTATTTTCTTATTTACAACATTTTGAAGTTCAGTAGCACTATATAGATACCTACTATCTTTAAATAACTTAAAGAGAAGTTCCCTTTTCTCCCAAACCGCTAACCAGTTGGAACTCCTTAGACACTTTTCCGTCCGTTGGCAACAGATCGTAACATTACAAGAACAATTCCATAAGTTACTTCGCCCCTTACAAACGGAAGGTTAATTCGACCACAGAATTACTCAACTGGATTAAAAACTCCAAATATTTTGCGCGGCTGTAACTTTTATGTCTTCTTCCAAAGTTACACAAGTACTACGTAGGCAGGTAATAAAGATACCTCCGTGTCACTGGATAAACTTATATTACAAGAGTGTTGGAGGCTCTTGTAAGGAATTCCTCGTTCGGTTGCCCTCCCAAGTTTGATGCTCTCAACTAAATTAGGGTACGTTATTGTTCATAACATCAATATATGAGCAATATCTGGTAGTAAGTTTTCTGGCGTAGTTTTATACAAAATTCGGAAGATATATTATGTGAAGATAGTTTCCATGTCCACCAAGAACTTCGAGTACCTAATCATTTACCTACTGTATTAATTTCTATAAAAAAAATTGACATTCAAGTAAATCCTGAAAATTAATTAACCCTATTCTGTAGTGGGTTAAAATTACGTGGTTTTTTTATTGGGCATGCTAAATAGAACCAAGGTGTTAGTTGACAATTTAATGATTAGCTTCTTAAATCTTTACTTCGCCTAATTGAAAGAGTTCGCCACAAACAAACTAAGAGCTTGATTAAATGTTTGAGGTAAGTAGTAATCTACTCCACAACAATGCCATTTATACCAAAAGGCAAATTACATAGATATGCCGTCATAAAACCCCAAGTAATTGGGTTTTTCTTTTAGATACAACCCGGGATTGCAGTAAATGGCGATTGGTTATCGACCCTCCATGGCATTAAGACTGTCCCAACGCTAATGTCCCAATATCTACTAGTGTATTATCCAACAGTATTCAAGTACCAGCTGAAAGCATACAAATGAAGTACTTTTTAGTGGTTTCCCTAATTCTGCGTAAATTATTTATGTAAAATTATACAAAACAAACAAAGCTCTTGAAAATGTGTCGAAATATACCTTTTTATTATCCACTGAAAGACACGAATACCTTCTTCGTGATAGCCATCTCATTCTAAGCAAACACAATATCAACCAGAATCTGGAATACTGTAGCTTAAAAATGGTTTGAGTACATGAAAACAAATTGTTAAAACTTAAAACTGCATGTAATTATTACGCTCATAATTACGAGCGTAATAATTACATGCAGTTTTAACAATTTTTAATTTTTTAAACCATTTTTAAGCTACTTCTTCTTTTTAACTGCCCTTTTGGTTTTCTTTTCGTCTTTTTCAATAACGGCGTCATCTATGGCGTCGAGCTTGGGCTCGTCAAACTTGAATGCTGGAAACTCAGTCATGTCAACCCCTTTGCCACCTCCATAATTCTTGTCGAGTTTCTCCAATTCTTTCGTCAGTTCGTTTAAGACTGATGGGCTGGGATCCACAAGGTCGTCATTAGGGCTCTTACTCCTGTACTCTTTTAATTTGTCGAGAAATAGCTGCTGAACAGGGTCGGTAGCCGTTCCTTTGTTCCTGGTGAAAATTGTGGAGACCAGCGGCCCCCTTAAACTGCACACAAGTTTATAAGTCAGCATATTTCTGAATTCTTGATGAAATTATAGTATTATTTAAAGTTTACATTGTTTAGAATCTTTTGACAATAATGACATGGGAGATGACAGTAGAATAGAATGTCAGTGATTTATATTCTCTTTAAAATAAAAAAAATACTCTATGAAATTATGTTGCCACCCATTGACGTAATATATAGAAGTTGCCACCAAGGCTGCATCATAGATTTGCTGATTATCACGACAGTGCAGCGTCATGTTATGAAATGGGCTTAAAATATTTTTTTTTGGACAGCTCTAATGTGTGGTTTTTCTTAAGGAAACTTATTCAGGATGACCTTACAAAAACAAAAAAAATATTAATGTCACCATTATTGAATAAATAAATATTTTTAATCCAGATATTTTTGGTGTCGTCATATTATTTTTGCACATTGAAACAAAGAAAAAATGGTTAAATATCATTTTTTAAAGCAAATTATAAACTTTATTGTTATTTAAAATATTCTAAAACAATATTAGATGGCTTAAAATAAAACCAACGAATTATCTCCTTGATTTGTATGTATGGCATTGATTAATTTGCCTCCTAATGGAATCTATGAAAACATTACCTGTGCCAGTAAGGTAGTCACACTTGTCAGTTGTCAGTATAAATTAAATTGAATTTGACACTTGATTGACGTTCACATTTCACTTGTTTACATTTTTTTTTTTTTTTTTTTTGAACCCACACTGGGTTCAAAAAAATAATAAAAATATACAAAGTATCCTTAATTTATGTACTTTCATAAAAATATAATCTCTTCCTTATTCACAGCAGCTTCGAATAAAAGCCCAGCCTCCATACAATAACCTAACATGTCCTTAGTAGCCTACGTCATATCAAAAAGTACTCTGTGGCCTACGTCACGGCTTGTACCTCACGCCCTGCCTAATTAGCCAATCAGGACACCTGACACTAATCTAGTACGCCACGCACATGGACGTAATAATTATATAGAAGTAACTAGAAGTAACAGGACCGAGCACTCGTTCCAGAAAAACGAGCAGACAGAGAGGTGACCTATGGACCCGTTTGTCCCTTTCTAATAGGGTGACCAAACATTTTTTATACACAGGAAAATTCAAGGACTGACATTCAATATATTGGTACAAAATAAATAATAAAATAATTGTTCTGTCTGACCTAGCATGAATAAATTTTAACGTTAAGTATCGATAATGTATGTAAATTTTGAATCTAAAATACAGCAGTCCTTTAACACGTTGGTGAAATTGAATGCAATATGCGCACTTTGTACGACTATCATACAGAGATAATAATAGTCCTCAGTTTAATTAAATACTATATTTCAAAGTAATATTTTCGATTCATAATTCAATTACGTGAACGATGCGTACCTTCCCGTCTTCATCAGTGCTAGGGATAATGGTGTAGGATAAAATGAGTGATTTCGAGTTACGATATCGCTAGCTAGTGTCATATGAATAGCTTACGAGAGCCGCCGGTCGATTCTGTAAAAATCTCACCGTGAAAACTTAGGTGAAGTGAGTTTGTTTTTTGCTGGGAATTGACAGCTCACTCCACGCTCACTTCACCTAAGTTTTTAATTCGGAATAGAAATTTTTGAGATTTTTAAAGAATAGCGTCGCAGCACCCTAATTTCATTAAAACCTCTGAATGACAATACCTTTCACTTTGTCAATACAACACAATCTGTGATGCTTCTTAGGATTGAAACAAAATTCGTAACAATGAGTATTGTTGAATAAGTTGTGGAGATTAGTGGTGCATCCAGGGTTTTCTCCTTCCAGCGCCCACCCTTGGGAGCAGGTGAGGCATATAAATGAAGACAAAATGGAAATAAAACCAAGTCATATAATTATAATATATTTATCTTTACATAGTATAAAACAAAGTCGCTCCCGCTGTCCGTAACCTTAGATCTTTAAAACTACGCAACGGATTTTGATGCGGTAGATGAAGTGATTCAAGAGGAAGGTTTATATGTATAATACATGCATATTATAGTAGAGAATAACCGAGAAATTCAAAGATTTGTAATGTGATGTCGTAACAAACATATACGTATATTTACGTCCTCCGAATATATCGTACACCTCTATTACTTTTACTTTCGTGCGTTTCCAATATATAAGTGCCGGACTAAAGTGAAGGCTGCAGACCGTTGAGTTTTTTGTATTTTTTTGTGACACGAGAATTTCATCCAACCATTTTTGGCTAATTTCTTCAATCTTCGGAAAGCTGTTAGAACAGAAAAATATTGCTCTTTTAATCATACGATACGAGGTACAAAATATAATTATTACATACATAATATTAGTAGATACTTTTATTCACAAATAAACGAAGCCAATAATAATGTCTTCTGTTTACAAAACGCCTGCGGCATGGTCCCTCTAGCCATGTTAGTAAACAAAATCTGTATTATTGCTTACCTGTGAAAGGATATGCCGCATCCACCATAGGATTCGCTTTTGCACGATTTAACGCAACACTTTTTGATCGTTTTCACAAAAAAATACCGTCGATTTATCTGTTCATGCGCCCATGGTTCAAAACAACAATAAGAAAAAATCGCCATGACAATGACACACATGACAATGACACATTTCAGGGTTACCACAGTAGTTTTTCGAAAATTATTTAGAGCCGTCATTCTGAAGTTGGTTAGTTATTAAATAAATAAAATTAAGAGAGTTTGCTGGTCTTATAACCAAGCATAAATATTTACAAAAGTAATTATTTTCTTAGTTGCTACCTTCATGACTTAGAAGTTAAATATTTGACTGTTCGGTCAATTAAATATTTTTTACCATATTTAACATTTTTATCTCCTGGCAATTGAGAAAAAGGGACAGACGGCTCTTTTGTGGCTCTCTCTTTCGGCACGTTTTGCCTCGGTTACGACAATGTATCTAAAATAAACCCAAGGCCCAACTAATATGGTTCATTTTTGAATGACGCGATTTATCGAGTGCTCGGTCCTGTTACTTCTATATATTACGTCCATGGCCACGCAGCATGGTTGACACTGACAGTAGACCTCCTAGATTTCCATACGGACTTCATGAATACGCCTGTCTGGCATCTTAGGACTGTTATAATATCGCGAATTGGGTCGTAGGAAATATCGGTTGAAGCTATTTAACTTAGCGCACGCGCTAATTTACTAGCACTTCAGTCTAAGTGCTTGTAAATGAGCCCTTCTTATTTTTAAACAATTATTAGCATAATCAACCTATAATGTTCCTACTGGTGGGACACCGGCCTCCTCTCAGTGGGAGTAGACCGCAATCCACCACGCAGGCCCAGTGCGGGTTGGTAGATAACAATCCAACACGCAGGCCCAGTGCGGGTGGGTAGATAACAATCCAACACGCAGGCCCAGTGCGGGTTGGTAGATAACAATCCAACACGCAGGCCCAGTGCGGGTTGGTAGATAACAATCCAACATGCAGGCCCAGTGCGGGTTGGTAGATAACAATCCAACACGCAGGCCCAGTGCGGGTTGGTAGATAACAATCCAACACGCAGGCCCAGTGCGGGTTGGTAGATAACAATCCAACACGCAGGCCCAGTGCGGGTTGGTAGATAACAATCCAACACGCAGGCCCAGTGCGGGTTGGTAGATAACAATCCAACACGCAGGCCCGGTGCGGGTTGGTAGATAACAATCCAACACGCAGGCCCAGTGCGGGTGGGTAGATAACAATCCACCACGCGGGCCCAGTGCGGGTGGGTAGATAACAATCCACCACGCAGGCCCAGTGCGGGTTGGTAGATAACAATCCACCACGCGGGCCCAGTGCGGGTTGGTAGATAACAATTATTAAGTGCAATATTCAACCTAGTGTTAGAAAGATAGTGAAACAGTCGTACCTATCTACATGACCCACTCCTTTCACAAGAAACCATCCTCTATTAAGTGCAGCACACCCTAGGCTCTAGGCATTCAGTGTTTTTTTTTTTTTTCATTGATTTTTTGTAATTTATATGGTGTACATAATAAAGAGTATTCTATTATATTCTATTCACAGAGCTCCGACACAAAAGAAGAACAGAATATTAGAGAATCTTTTTTATTCTTATTTCAAATTCTTTCACAAAAAGCCACAGTTCATAACATTAATTAAATTAAGAAGAAAAATAAAAGCTTGTAATAAGCCAAGGCGACCACCCTCATAGCCGTAGCTACTGCTACCACTATTTCCGTGAAATCCTATAAGATCTAGTGCTGCTAGATACTTATATATATACTTATGATCTAGGGCTAATTAGGTGAATTAACTGCACATGCCCGACAAAGCTTTTAACCGAACAACGCCGACCTCCTCGATACTCCCCGTGCCTTGGTTTTATGAATAAATTCAAGGAGACTTTTATGAAATAGACTGAAAGAACAATAAAGTGGCATGTATTTACTTAAACCTCTAATGATTCTCATTTTGCGCTCCTAAAACTATTATCCAACACTAATGAATGATTGCCTTTTTGAGAACTTCAAATAATTCTTATTTTGGGTTCATAAAATATTAAATGGCCAAGTAACTGCGACTAGTAGTGCGATTTTGTAACCATCTCACCGTGAAAACTTAGGTGAAGTGAGCGTGGAGTGAGCTGTCAATAGTGTCAATTCCTAACAAAAACAAACTCACATGACCTAAGTTTTCACGGTGAGATTTTTACAGAATCCACCGGCTGTAACCATCTCACCGTGAAAACTTAGTTGAAGTGAGCGTGGAGTGAGCTCTCAATAGTGTAGTGTCAATTCCTAGCAAAAACAAACTCACATCACATAAGTTTTCACGGTGAGGTTTTCACAGAATCGACCGGCAGCACCCTAACTGCGTAACATACTATATATATCAATCTACATAATTTTGAAGGATATTGCTAATATCCATTGCTTCATTTATGTTCGAATTTGTCTGCTCGACAACGTAACTAACGCAATGAATGTTGTTAAACTGTCAAAATGAAAGCCATTGCTACTGATAGAGTGTTACGCAATTACCCCGCATAAAGCATTTAGAGGTTCATTAATTTAAAAAAAAGTGTCCATTATTAGAAGGTAAATAAGTTTTCAAAGGATAAGTAAAATTTTCCCCAAAAAAAACCTTTAGTATAGTCGCGTTAAAAATAATTTGGTTGCTGTCAGTGTCAATAATGTTTAATCTCTATTAAAGGCTTGCAAGCAAAATGTATAGGTATACAGTCCTTTCACATTTATTTTACCTCTGACGGCTGCAATTCAAAAGCAACCTTATTAACAACAGTAAATAATAAATAAATTCATTTATTTTCAGGCAAGAAACACCCATTATCACACGACATGTACATTCATAGAAAAACATAATACTAAAATAAATTAAATTAAATAATTAAATAAAATACAAATTAGAGAACATCAAAGCAAATAAAATGAAATTAATATAAATCAAACTAATTTATACAAAAGAAATTACCTAACTTAAAAAAATGGTTGCCTGTAAAGTCGGTTTTACGGGCGAAGATTTTACGTGACAACGACCGATCATCCGATCATAGTTGAGTGGGAGAGAGACGCAAGGCATTCGGCGGGCCTCTCTCTCGTTCGGTGACTCATCGTAACGTTACCGAGCGTTACACTTTTTCATAAGTGACTCCCAGTCGCAACCTAATTTAAGACGTTGTCACGTCAATAAATCAAAACAACTCGAATAAAATCAAATCAAATTAAAAAGTAATAATCAAAACAATAATATAAAAATAAAATAATGTCCATTTGGTTAGTAAACACACAACTTATAAACTAGTGTTAGTACTTATATCTACCAGAAAAACAACACAAACTATTCATTAATACGCCACAGTGGCATGTAGGCGCATCCAATCTCCCAGTATGGAGCTGTCCCACCTATCAGCTATAGTTATCAGCTTTAGATAATAAGGATCACTATATTTTTGACAGAGTTGACAGTCGCAGCAAACCATTATCAACCATAATGTCACGACGTTAAAGATTACTGTAATATTGACAGCGATGCAAAATCAGAGGTAAAATAACTGTGAATGGACTGTACCATCGATGCATCGAGGTTGAAGTTTTTTTTTTTTTTTCCTTTTGGCAACTGAGCCGATGTCGACTATTCTGCCAGCGTCATATGGTGACGGTAATATAGCAAGGTGAGCCGTCGAACTGTAGATTATTGTCTTCGGGCATTAATAGGTACAGACGCTAGACGCCAGCACATCAAGCTACCCCAAACTGTCAAATTTTCCCAAGCAACTTTGAACGTTATGCTTTAGCAAAAAAGTTGAAAATCTATTAAAGAAATTTGACAGATTGTAGTAGCTTGATGTGCCTGGTGTCTGTACAACTAACCTCGCTTTTGTAATAGAAACATAAATAAACTCTCGTTGCGAAATTAAAAATGTAATCTCGAAATTCATTTATTATACTGATAAATTAAGATTCCAAAATATTTTTGATAAAAGAAAATGCTTTCTTGTGTAGGTATTAAAAATTTTCAAGAGGCTCACATAAAAGTAACAAAGTTCGTTAGTTAGCAAATAGGCAAACATATTTGTCCAAAAGCTTAGCAAAAGAATCTAATCTTGATAATTGCATAAATCTGTGAGTAACATTCCCAAAAACCATCACGTCGTTCACTTGTCCTAAGACAGACATTCTCACAAAAATATCAAGTTCCAAGCAACTTTTTGAAATATGATTTAGTAATAGAAAGACAAAAGTAATTCGGAATATATTTAATTATTCAGCAGAACGGATTGTTTCCTGCGGCGAAGACACCAGAATTGCTCCGTTTTGGACCGTAGTCCGTACCTACGCCGCCCGACGCAGAATGTACAGACGCCAGCACATCACGCTACAATTAACTGTCAAATTTTCCCAGCTACCCGTAACTGTCAAATTTTCCCAATCAACTTTGAACCTTATGCTGTAGCGATAAAGTTGAAAATCTATTAATGAAATTTGACAGATTGTAGTAGCTTGATGTGCTGGCGTCTGTACCTCGTTTACTTATTCCAAAGATAATTATTATTGTGCTACCTACTATATTTGCTACAATAGGACAATGTAAAATATTTAAAAAATCGTTTTGCTTTTTGGAAATGACATCAAACTAATAAGAATATTTCTGAATTAAGTAAGAATTTTATAAAAGCGTACGTAAAAGCCATCCAACATTTCCAAATTCATGTTTAAAATATTAATAAAGTCTGTAACAGAAAATTATTATGTAACTAGCTGCGCCCCGTGGTTTTACCCGCATAAGTTTCGATCCCGTGGGAATATCGGGATAAAAAGTATCCTATATGTTAATCCAGGGTGTCAGCTACCTCCATACAAAATTTTATCAAAAGTGGTCCAGCCGTTTGAGCGTGAAAAAGTAACTAACATATAAACACACACACATACACACACACACCCTCACACACTCACAAACTTTCGCCTTTATAATATTAGTGTGATGTGATTAGGTACGCTGAATTATATTAACATAAAAATTAGACCTACTTACAAACTTTATATTTAATTTTAAATAAAATTTTACGTATAATTAATTATCTCAGCAATTATGAATTGCGCCGTTGAATATTAAAAACTACACGACTTTACATCAATGATGGCGAAATGGGTCAGCCGTATTACGAGCAACTGAACCATACTGTAACTTCGGGCCCTGAACAGGGAAAGTCAATTCCAACTGGCAACTTTTTCAGAGAGCTTAAGCCGAGCGGCATTGAGTCGACCTTTTCTATTGATTTTTAACTCCGCCGTACCTCATTGTTTTTCTTGTGATTGTCTTGAAACGTTAAACAAAGAATTTCGAATGCACACTGCTCCACAAATGAGTGTGTGTATAGAGAGGTCATTTTTGTATTCTATCTGTGTTGCGCTGACTAGTTGGGCGCTCCACCTAAAACAAAAGATGTAATAAAGTTTAGTGAACCGCAAATTGCGCGGAAGGCAACGAAGCGCGAGATTCCCTAACAAGAGCGGCTCCACACTCGGGGAACAAAACTTTATTCTTTGACACGGGAAGTCTCTCTATTCCTATTGCCTACCTGCGGAATTTTCCAAGAAGTTGTTAAAGCCACTGACACGTAAGTCGTTATCTCATTTCTTATTAATATTCTAATTTAAGTTATTAATTAATTACATCGTGCCCCAGGAGCGCTGTAGAAAGAAAACAGATTCACATTGTTATAAATTACAATTTACATCAAATCGTAAATCTTTAGGGAGAATTTTCAGTGAACCGAATAAATGAAGTAATTTTCTACGAGTTAAGCAGTGATATGTTTGTGTGTGCCCACCTTTACTCCCGCAGGTGGCTGTGTAACGCGAAGAGTCCAATTTCTTGTTACAAAATCTATTTGATGCTTGCTCATACATGTATTACATTAAGAGGTTTTTCTTAGATACTTTTGTGCGTTCAAAATGCTCTTTACATTGTCTCAGACACTTCCACTTGAGTAAATAATGTAGATATGATGTTTAAGAGTTTGTTATGATAACCATTTACTAGTTATGTTATGTAATAAGATATTCGACACTTACAGCTTCATTTGTGTTCAAAAATACTGTTTTACATTAGATATAGCTGTTGCCCGCGACTTCATGCGCGATCCAAGATGAAAAGTAGCCTTACCCAGATCGTAATCTATCTATGTGCCAAAGGATATTATTCATTTCGGACCCAAAAATTAAGGACCGGCCAGAAGAATATTATATAGGAACGCTCATCTCTATTTTTACCATGGGGTAACAGGCAAATACTGTTCGTTTCTTTAATTGTAGATCTGTGTTGTAATAGTTGAAACATGTTCGGAATCTATTTAAATGTAGGTAAGTAATGCTTAAAACAATTGTTATAAAAATATGATTTTTGGCATTTTCAATCTCAATTATTAGCCGATAGTAAAAAATGTTCAAGATGTTATTTGCCATAAGAAAATATTCCTTTATTTTCTGGCTTAAATTTTATTAGTATTCATTGAGTGACATATTTATTTAAAATGTTTACTTAAGTACATAATTTTAAAAGCTAACGGTAGATAATTTAATTTAATTTTTGGGCTTAAATTGTTCCACACTTGAATGATGTCCTTTCAACCAAATCCGTTCAGCCGTTTTGGCGTGATAACGTAACAAACAAACAAACTCACTTTCGCGTTTATAACATTAGTATCTCTTCCTAATTAGAATATTATACTGGCTATACAAACTAAAAATAACAAAATTAAATCCTATCATAATTAAATCTATACAGAAACTAAAAAATAGCGTCTAAAAATTCATCCGCATCGCTGTCGACTAGTAATGTACGTCACGAGCAAAAGTATGTATACACTTGGCTTTATTCAAAGTGAATTTTCTCCTTTATTTTTGAATGAAATTTTATATTAGTAGGAACATTGTATTTTCGAACCTTTAAGTATATGTAAACTGTCGTACTTCAACGTTGCATTCGTTATTTCGTGAAAAAATTGCAATTTAAAGTTGCCAAGTGTTGACATATTGGTGCTCGTGACTGTACCCAAGAGACTGGCGGCATTACCACGTTGTAAGGCGATGCTTAGCCTCTGGCCAAGATAAAAACCAGCCCTTGGGTCAAGGGAAGTATCAACCAGCCGTTTCGAAATTTCTTTAAAAAGACCATGAGCACTCGGACCGAGAGTTTCAACCCCAAACGGCTCGAAAATATAGTTTCCGATGAGGTTATTATATTTTCGCCGCTTGAGGTTTTCCGCAGCCACAGCAGCAGCGCCAGCACAGCATGCCGAGTCAGGAAGATGGGATGGCGCAAGAGTATCGACACACGTAGCGTCCACACTAAAGGCCTACCCACCTTCCATGGAAATAAAGACATACCGTCCGGTCTCTTGCCATCGTCGCGTGCCAAGCCATTGGGTTCTAATACAGCTGGAACGCCGACGGTGATGTTTATAACATTACTTGGGATAAGTGCTCTTTCTGATTACCGTTCAGACAACACTGTCAATTTAGCTTGTTTATAGTTGAGTTGGAACCTGGAAGATTAATTTAATATCTTTGCCTTTTCGCTGTAAGTTCATAAAGTTCAAATAAGCACTTATATTTAATTTTGAGTCATTATTTAGCTTACTAAACTTATTATCATGCCAACAACATTTCAAGGACCTTGCTTTACAAACCCTTTTATCAGACAATGTATGCTTTGAGTTCCATATTCCCTGAAGTCCAACCAGGACACCTAATAGTTCTTTACCAGCTCTTTGTATCTTAAGACACCATATCACTGAGTATACTAAACCCCAACAGCTTAACGCTTTCATGGCAGGATCTATAAACCCCGCGATCCGCATATCCCAGCAAAATGTCCTGAATAATGAATGCTACACGGCCCGTTTTCGTTTTTAATTTTCCATTACTTTCATGAATAAATAATGGAAGGAACGCGAGACAGTATATTGCGTTTCATTGATAATTCACTGTCAAGTTATGATTCCTTTCGGTGTCTGTTTTGGGCGGTTTCCATATGTGATAGATAAATAACATTAAGAGCGTTTACGCCGAACGTCATTTCATACAAACTTTCAAGCTCTTGTTTTCCGAAATGAACGAACCGATTTTAATGAAACTTCATACGCATAAGCAGGATACAAAGGTCTAAAAAGTTAGCAGAGATCATTTTCTGTGATCCAAACACAGACGTGTAATGTAAATAAATGAATTTTCAAAGTCATTTTTGGGGGGCTAATAGAAAAATTTAAAAAAGTTTCGCAATCTGTACCGTGTGACATATCAAATCAAAGGGCTTACTGTGAGGATTTAAAATATTTTTTATTCATAATTTTAAAGTAAATTGTATTAATATTATTTAAGGAAATAGACGAAAATTTACCATTCCCCCCTTATCTCCGAAACTACTGAGCCTAAAATTTTGAAAAAAAATACATAAATTAGTTCTATACCTATAGATTACAGGAAAACCTATAAGAAGTCTGTGGTCTTAAAACAACATGGTAAATCTCTCAATATTGTGCGTACAAACTTATATTTTCAATTGGAATGTATGGGAGAACATGTTTTTCAATTATGTTTTTTTTTTAGTTACCACAAACAAATTTGGGTCAGATTTAAAAAACATGGTAGATATAATATTCACCGTACGGAACCCTCTCCACGCGAGTTCAACTCTCACTTGACCGGTTTTTTTTAAAGTAAACTATGTAGAAGAATAAATTAGTATCACTGCCTCGTTGAGCCAAACCTGATCATAGGATTCTGGATTCAGTGCCCAGATCCAGAAAATTGATATCCTGTTTACAGCAGACCAGAGTCTGGATTTTGCCCAGTACTCACCCTATTTGATGGAATTGAAATAAAACAGGCGTGATAAGACTGTACTACACATCTGCCTGCCTAGCTACCTATTTGCGGAATATGTATTGTTATGTTGAAAGCATCGCAGGAAAAATGGCTAACAAGTTAAGTACTTATATTAAAACCGGTTATGTTCTCCTAAAGGGACCGCTCTCTTTGTCGATGACTCTTCCTAGAAATGTTACGAACGATTTTTGCGTAGCCATCTAGTCAAAGAGAATTTCAACGTTTTTAACCGAAAAGGGTCATTCTAATTTTCCACAACAAAGGTTTTATATAAAACGCGGGCGAGCTAACCAAATCGAATCCTATCATAGGATTTGATTATGAGATTCGAGTATTTTGGATGTTCATGAAAATAGGGAGATAATACACCCAATAATCGAAATTTGTTAAAGAATATTTCCTCGTCTCTTAGGCAAGCTTTTTAAGTTCGGTAACAATAGAAAAAGTAATTGTGTCTCATTAGTGACAGTTGAGCTCTTAGTATGTGGTAGTTTCGATAAGATCGAATGTCAAACATAGTAAACATCTACGTAAACATCGCTTTTACGAATAAACAACAACGATTACTAAATAGATCTGTTGACGAAGAAGAAGAAGATAAAGTTAATTATAACTCCAATTACAAGCAAAAATATGAGACCAAAAATCTTTAATCCGCGACGCTATTTGCAGAATTGAAATGTGAGAGAATGGAGGAATAATGAAGGAGGCCCACCTCGGCCGGAAGCCATTCCTCCGTCGCACGTCGCTCCGGTGCGACGATATCCGGTGCAGCTCAATTTCCTGGACCGTGGAAATTCCACTGAGTTTTTATTTGCCCTCCTGATTCCTGCGTTCGTGCCGTTTTTATCCTCAAATGTTATCGCTAGCTTTGTTCCGTTCATCCGTTGATATGATTTGGGATCTCCTTTCTATATGTATATTCGCAGCTATGTCGCTGGCTGATGAGAAATACAAATGTTTTTGACATACAATTACGACAATATTGGACATTGACATCCTTTTCCAATATTTATATTATTATTAAACAGTCTTACCCTTTTGTTATCCAAGTTTAGTATTAATAATAATTGAAAAAGATGCCGTTTGGATATGAGTGCAGATCGAGGATTCTTAGACAGGTGCCGGCTAAGCCAACAGTTCGGACTCACCCGATAGCAAAAGAAATAGACTTTCCTGGTCCAGCCCATTATGACGTTCCAGAAATATGCGGTAAGGTATTCGGTCCCGTTTGGCTTCTGACAAGGAAGTTCTCGTTACCCAACTATAGATGTTGATACAAGGAGAATAAGAAGTAGTGCAGCAGCATCTTCCATCTAACACTCACAGGTACCCGCTATCAAAAATTCGCCCAAATTCTGAGTTGAGCTACACGATTACTGAAAAATGCTAGCACCCACTGGAATCTGTTTGGTTATTTCCTCAAAATACCATTTGTACACTGTCTTCGCATGAACTGATTGTCTTTACTTTAAAAGAGAATTTGACCCTTCTTTTTCTTTTTTTTTTTGGATGGGAAATTATCAAATAACTTCTCTCTCTCTGGGCGGAGCGGGAGGGCGTGTCAGACTTTATTGACTAAAACTCACCCGTGTTCCTTAGTTGCCTGTGCCAGGGGCCACGGTATCTCTTTCGAACAACCCGCAAGGGCTGATTTTTCAATCATGTGCCAGGGTTGCGGGTTGTGCCAAAACAACCCTGGCAGGCATCGGCCCTAGCGGACCCCGTCAGTTAGTGCTGGCATCTCTTTGAGGCGCGCGTGGAACACAACGCGCCGTCGTGAGGACACGGCGGTGCTCCGCCCAAGTCGGGCAGACCTCCACCGTGTCCTCCGGGCGATCCACACAATGCAATGGTGACACCCGGGCGTTTCCTCCCACCTTATAAGGAACGGGAACCTCTCGAAGCAACCGTGTACGGTGGGGACCTGCGTTAGGCGGAAAGTGAGGACGCCGTGGCGCCTCTCTAGCCACTCCTCAAAGAGGGGACTTATCGCCGCAATTGTGGCGTGCCCAAAAGAGAAATGACCCTTGAGTTTGTTTCGCCATTTCCTCTCAGGGGTAGTCAGATAAGAAACCTCGACTAATAGATCCAGCTCGGACTAAGGGGCGTCCATCGTCCAACCAGACAGGCCCGAGTTGGCGCTGCAGTGTTCCACGCGCGCCACTCGAGAGTGGATGCGGCCATTATAGGAATGGCCGCACGGGGAGGTGGGACCCTCTAGGAACAGCGGGTCGAGGCTTGTCGGGGGAACGGTGAATGCTTATGCGAATCCCGCACCCGCGGCCATAGGCAGAGGTGGAACAAAAAAAAAAGGTTATTTTATATAATATGACGTGTAAAAGGTTTTCCGATATCCTATTTACAGAATAAATAATTTTATTTCATTTCGCCTGCTGAATAGAATAGAATAGAATTTTTCTTTATTAGAGTAACTCAGACTCAAAAACAAACAATATTGTTAGTAAAACTTATGACTAGGTATGTTAGTAAGCACAGACACTAAACAAAAAATTTACGAAATAACGGTGGTCACCGTTGCGACATCCCATGAGAGACGGCACAACAGTGACCCACGTAAACACAGTCTAGGCGACTCGCAACCATGTTTAAGACACTGTTGGAGCTGCCCCACACCCTGCGCACCAGGGAAGCGCACCTTTTACGCATTGTTGCGTAAAAGCAATCTACATGCGCATCCGCGCATATCTGAGTGTAGAGATAACAATTATCAACGTTTAGACTATTCATTCATGTTATCATTGGGACGGCAACCGACATATTTAGGGCTGAGATGATGACGATGATTATAATTTTAGTCATAAATCATGATTTTAGAAATACCCCAATGTTAAAATTTTACACAAGAGGGACCTCTTGTGTATAATATTTAGTATTAGGGTATTTCAGTCACAACTACGGTGCATCTACCATGCTGGCGTAGAACCAATATAACACCATCTCAGCCATCGCTCTATCTTGTCTTCACGAATAATAAGCGTGATATTAATTAATCGCGTAACATCATAGAGAAGTTAACAACCAATTACAATAAAGTTTATCAACGCTAACCGCCCCACTCGATTCCAAGTTGTAACACCAGAAAGCTAAATCAGTTTGCTAACAATAAATCTTATCAATTACAGTTGCTGTTTAGCTTTGATGTCAACCTTCTGAGACAGAGTCTGTTGCTAAGCAATCATTACTAAGAATTATAATTATGCTCAAAAACCGATCGATGTTAAAGCTTTCTGTTGAAATCTTTGCAAAAAATTTGGGATAATTGCATAGCACAGGTGTGAGTTCTATGTGCTATAGAGCCACCATTTACCGGGTAATATGTCTTTCATTGACTTGAATGTGCCCTGGCGGCTGATAGTATGTCATGGTCTCTCAAATGTCTCGCTGACGGTGGCGTGTGTGTTGGATCATTTAGCTCCCTTCAAAATGGTTGAGCTGAATGGTGCTGAGTCATGTTCGTGAACGGGCACCGTCAGTTGGGGCTGGTCATCACTTAGCTGCCTCAGAAAAATTTTAATTATTTTATTTTTGGATTGTTTGTTTTGTAACTATTTGCTCTGGACGCTTTTAACGTGTACGTAATGTTTTACATCGTCCTCACATATATAGGTAATTCTAAATTCAACATTAATGATGTAACTGATATTTTTGTAGACATATAATTTAAAAGAGTGTCCATGGAGTTTCTTGCCCGTTCTTCTCCATAGGTAGGTACCTTCGCTTTGGAATGGGCAACTAGCTTCATATTTTCTGACTGACCGACTTCTTGACAATTTAAAAGTACCTGTAAATGGTTTAATTGAAATAAATGCTTTGAGTTTGAAATAATAACAACCGTATGTGTCGACCGAAGGCTTAGCTATGCTTTCTGCGGTCGGTTCGTGGGTGACCATCTCTTACATATCGAGTCGAGACCCCTCTATGCCTCGGAAAACGCGAGTTGTCATTCGTAGATCTTTGACAGTAGTTACGGGTAATCAGAAGTCAAAAAGCCCGACAACCAGTCTTACCCAAGGGTATAGGAGGTCAGATAGGCAGCCGCTCCATATTAAAGTCTGATATTCAGCTGCATCCTGTTAGACTGGAACCCGACTCCAACATAGTTGGGAAAAGGATAGGCAGATTTTTTTCAATAGCTGAATTTTGGTCTGCCCTGGACGAAGTCGAGGTCCAACAGTCGTATTCTTTCTAACCGCTGCTGAGAACAGGTTCCATGCTTCCCTGCTCTTATTACAGAGTGCTCAGATATTCCAATAAAATTTGAGAGCAGCAGAGACCCAGTATAACACCAATTACAAATTTACAAGGATTAAATATTAAAGGGTAAGAGTATTTTCAGACGTCCTAGAACATAATATTGAAAATGTTTAAAAAAAAAATAGTCTTAACCGATGTTTGTTGCTGTGACATTATACAGAGTGGCATCCACATAGACGTGCAACCTGCTACCATGGATTCAGTAAGTACATAATTCTGAACCCCCCCTTTTTTTGGGTGGTAAATTATCAAATAACTTCTCCAGCTCTGGGCGGAGCGGTAGGGCATGTCAGACTTTTACTGACCAAACCCACCCGTGTTCCTTCAGTTGCCTGTGCCAGGGGCCACGGTAACTCTTTCGAACAACCCTCGACACTGGCAGGCATCGGCCCTATTGAACCCCATCAGTTAGTGCTGAAATCTCTTTAAGGCGCGCGTGGAACACGACGCGCCGTCGACCCGGGCCTGGTCCTTACAGGACGGCGAGCTTTCTCAGAGATTGCTCGCCGGTACCGCAAGGTGGCCGGGAATCGGCTCTCGACTCCCGACGCCCAGGGCGTCTCGGCGTCTCGGCGCTCGTCTCGGAGCGTGAGGGCGCAAAGATTGCCTCTCCGTCACGCGTTCCGCCTCCTCCTTCGCAAGCATTACTGCTTCGCAGAAGGAGGTGCCGGCTTCCCATGCATTCTGAACCCCATACGTCTAAATTTCTTGTCAGGTTTTTAACAGGTTGTGCGCCAATGTCCCTTCCACCTATATCATCTAAACGACATAAACTTACATAAAGATGTTCGTGAAATTAGACTCTACTACATAATCAGCCTATAATGTTCCCACTGTAGGTCGCAGGCATCCTCTTTGTGACAGAGAGTAGGCTATAATCCACCAGGCGGGCCCGGCCCGGGTTGGTAGTTGCCACATGTCTTCGATTTTTTTTTGTTCTAGGACAAGCCGGTTTCCTCACGATATTTTCCTTCACCATTTTGAGAGCGGTGGTGATAAGTGGTAGTGTTGTAAGTTTTCCAAGTAACGTTTATTAGTTTATTTCTAGTCATTATTTAATTCATTACTTCCAGGAGGAAACGGGTTTTCAAAAATAAAGCGTGAACCAGCCTACACCTTTGGTCAAGTATTAAATCCCCGTTTTGCCCCTTCTGTCAAACCTAATGCGCCATTACTCGATGTTAGTGGGGTTAATGCAAAATTAGGTACTTACATAAAATACTTTTTTTTATTTCTAATAATTTATTTTGTAATCAGTAGTTACCTAGTCCTGTAAAATTTTTATTCGAAAATTACATGCATTAACATAAATGATATCTCATGGTATATGAATATTCCACAGGTGGCAAGAAAATCCCGGGAGGGTTGATGACCCCAAGCAATTGGCCCCCGGACAGTAATCTCAAAGTGCCCGGGCCTGGTACTCACGAACCGTTGCTGAGGGTACGTATTAAGCGTGCGCCAGCATACAGCTTGCGGGTTGCTGCCAAGCCTCCATACCAGCCGTATGACATGTGGACCCCGCCACCTAACATGTATTACCCGCCGATACCGCAAAAGTAAGTGAAAATAACGCAGCCATTTATTTTTTTAATTATTTTCTACTACAGATAACTTATTTCATAATTCCGATACAACCTCACCACGGCCTTTGTGACAAATATGCTACATCTAAGCAATCGACAAAAGAACGTGGAACGCAAGCAATACTCCCATAGACAAAATCTATATATATGTATAAAAGAAAGTCGTGTTAGTTACACTATTTATAACTCAAGAACGGCTGAACCGATTTGGCTGAAAATTGGTGGGGAGGTAGCTTAGAACCAGGAGACGGACATAGGACTTTTATCCGTTTTTTTTAATACTTTTTTTTACTTACCCTTAACCTAATCCTACACTACTCCTACCATACTCCTAGTAGGGTAGAAATAGTGTAGGATTAAGTTAGGAGTAGGGTAGGAGTAGGTTAGGAGTAGGGTACGAGTAGGGTAGGAGTAGGGTAGGAGTAGGTTAGGAGTAGTGTAGGAGTAGGGTAGGGGTAGGGTAGGGGTAGGGTAGGGTAAGGGGTAGGACACCACGCGAACGAAGTAGCGCCGGGCAGCTAGAAATAATTTATATGGCAAAACAACGTTTGCCGGGTCAGCTAGTTACTAATAAAAATAAAATACTGCGGGCCGGAATGCGCTCGCTGTCACCGTTTTTTTCGCTGTCACTCTCGGACGCGTGCTGCTTTTGGTGTTCTCATTCGCCTACACTTCGACACGATTGACGAAACTGACAGTCACTTATACTCCTCGTAGTGTTACAATTACATGTTCTGTGCTCCTCGTCATAGTGATCATTTTTTGAAGTGGACCATACCTGGGAAGCTTCTGGTTACGGAGATATTGAAGGTGAAAGTTCCAACCCTATTACTTTTTTTCACGAAAACAAGTTTTAAATGTTATAACTTTACTATCTTACTTACCCCCACAACCCCTGTACCGTTTCATGCACCCATGTGCATAATGATTTGCTCAATATTACTTAGTTTGATGCACAGAATCATCAAGAAACATCAAGGCTATGTCGTGGTTTTTAGAGCTCCGTACCCAAAGGGTGCCAACGGAACCCTATTACTAAGCCTCCACTGTCCGTTCGTCCATCTGTATATCTGTGTGTGTGTGTGTGTGTGTATAGGTAGCCAGTTCAAATTTTCACAGAGTATGTATTTCTATTGCCGCTATTATAATCAATTAATAAAATACTGTTAAAAATCAAAGGGGGTCTCCATACAAGAAACGTGTTTTATTCGGCGTTTTTTGCCTTGTTGTATGGAACCCTTCGTGTGCGAGTCCGACTCGCACTTAGCCGGTTTTTTTTACAACCTGTATGTGTATGTGTATAGGTACTATTGTACTTTTCAGAGACTTTAAATATTAGGCTTAAAGTATACCAAATCATTACCCGTACAGCTCTAATTAGAAGAATTCACACATTAGTAATAAGTACTAGTTTTACCTTCTAATGAATTTGTTAGGAAATTCAGCTCCATTTCAGATTAATTTGAGGATTTAAAACCTGGGCTTGCTTATAGTATGCCCTCAGTGCTCTCACGTTGTGGCTATTGCAACTTAATTATGGATCTGTTGTTGATAGTAAGCAGCTTAGCACACGAAGCAAGCAACCGTGATCAAATCGGCTTGATACTTCGTGTTTCAAACTGATTTAGAAACGACATAACTCAATATAGTTGCACCGTCTGTGAAAGATGGTGCAACTATATTGAGTTTTACAGAGTAAAGTAGGACATTCACCCTTAAAACCATTAGTTAGTCTCACTAATGGGTTTACGTCATTCAAAGGAGTACCGTACAAAACGGTCACGACCAATAACAACCAGATAAATGTCATTAGATTAGTATTCTAATATAATACAGTAACTACTTTTGCGGCTCATTTCGAATCGCTGTGTGAAAAAAGTTATGGCGATGTTTCGTAGGACTGATCTGCAGTTTCCATAATTTTTTGCCGATTCTCCTTTAATTGTGAATGTCCTACATAACGTTGAGTTCGCATCTGGCGTTGGTCCATCATGGGCGTTCGTCGAACGTATACGCACTAAGCGCAGCGTAAGCGCTGCGCAAACGTGAAGCTAAAGCAGAGGCTACGCGATGTTCTTCTCATTTAAATTAAAACCAAATAAAGCTCCAACCCAGCAATTAACTTGTCATCATTAAATCGTGTGTCGATTTCATAATCCGTCAGTCAGAAACAAGTTTAACTGTACAAATCTGAACAGTATGATTTGCTATGCTGTACCTCGAACCATTCACAGGCGGCAGGTACGCGCAGGTACTCTTTTCGCTTTGAACCCTTGCCGAACTAACTCTGGCCTGCGCTCACCTGTCCGCCGAATGGTTGACACATACAACAGTACCTTTGTAAACATAGATATCTTCAATTGCACAATAAGTAAATTTAAAAGCCTCATTCGCCATTCCCTATTAGATATCACAACAAGTGCTCCTTAATATAGTAATCTTCTATACATATAATAAATCTGTAGACGAGGCGTTTCTGTACATTGAAAATATAAAAAAAAAAAATAGTTGGGGTGTTATAGGATAACCAACAGATGCCATTTCATAAATTTTTAGAATTTTTGTCTGTTTGTCTGTTTGTCGGTTTGTCTGTTTGTCTGTTTGGATGTGACAAAATTTGATTTGAACACGTTCAACGTAAAAAGTACCAAACCAATATGGTAAATTTTTATACTCAAATATAGTGTAGAACTCGGAGTAGTAGTTAGTTTTGGTTTCATCGCAATCGCTTCACTGTATCAAAAGATATAATCAATTTAATGTATTCTACAACAACTTTCATTACGTAAGTTGGATACACGTAATGACATCTATTGGCGCTTTATAGTACTAACGAAAACATAATTATTGTGTTTATAACATTATTATGTGAATACTACCTATAAGATGACTATCACAGTCACTTCTGCCTGTGTTATTTGAAAAAGTAATGATTACATAATATAATGTTAATCGCTTTCGATTGTTGGTTGATTAGTGGCGCTAAAAGAATTTCAAATAAAAAGTGAGGATAATGTAAGATAATATTATGTGATGTGGTGTTCTGAGTGATAAAGATTGCAATGATAAATGAATTTATTTTTGTAAGTAGGTTTGTACAAACACTTTTACACGTCAATCATGTTTTTATTTTTTAAACTAGATGAAGTCGTCGTTTCCTATCTGACTACTCTGAGAAGAAAGGCCGAAACAAACACACACACACGGGCAACTTTATTTAGGAGCTCTTTCGAGGGGCAAGCAACCTTTCTAACATTGTTAACAGAGAACCATTTTCTTAGTGACATAAGGTTTTAAGATCATAATTATCATACTTTCATAGTTTTTTTGCCTTTTTTCTCGATTTTTTTTAAATTTCTTTACGATGATAACGCTTCAACACACACCTCAAGACGGGCTGTTGATTTATTGAGTATAGGTTCGGCAGGTGCACACCCTTTTTTTTTGTTTCCGGGGTGGAAAATCTTCATGGATGTCCGCCACCCTGGAACGGGCGGCGAGGTCTGTCAGGCTCTTACTGACTAAAAATCAACCCAGTGTTCCGTCTCACACCTACGTCGGGGGTTGCGGGACCGTACGATCCTTCCGCAACCCCCGACTGGTGACGTCAAAGAGGGGCGCGCGTGGAACACTACGCGCCGCCAGCTCAAGTCCTGATGTGTTGGCGGTGACAGACGTCCCCGAATTCGTCGTCCCTGGACCCGTTTAGGGGGGCTGGAAGAGGGCGTTGTACGCCCTCCGCCGACGCCCGATGCGCCTACTGCGGGCCGGGTGAGTGGATGAGATCTCCCTCTCCCTTTCCACAGCCTCCTTCTGCGAGACGACCGTTTCGCAGAAGGAAACCACCGCGTCCCAGGACTCTTCGCTGCCGTCGACTCGACTACGGCCGGCAGCGATACGTCAAGGTGCACACCCAATACAAGTAGCACTGCCATGTCGTAAAAAGGTATTGTACTAAATTTTTAGCCATTGTCTTGGTTAAAACCATATCGACCCTTTTTTTTTCGGATGGGAAATCATCAAATGACCTCTCCCGCTCTGGGTGGAGCGGAAGGGAGTGTCAGACTCTTACTGACTAAAACCCAGCTACCCATTACTCTCCGCCCGCAGGCCCGCGCCTACGGTGGCCGGGAGTCGTCACGCGGCTCCCGACGCCCGGAGCGTCTCCCACGGTGGCTGGGACGGGAGGCTCTCTCCATGAGCCATCCCGCCACCTCCTTTGCTAGCATGACTGCTTCGCAGAAGGAGGTGACTGCCTCCCACTCCCTCTCGCCCCGGACCATGGCTTGCACCAGGGCCGGACGCGAGAGGTCGCCGCCGCTGCCAATCGCCTCTACGAGGACACAGCGGTGCTCCGCACAAGCGGGGCAGACCTCCACCGTGTGCTCCACCGTGTCCTCTGAGCGATCCTAGCAATGGTGACACCCGGGCGTTTCCTCCCGCCTGATGATGTGCAGGAACCTCCCGAAACTTCCGTGTCCGGTGAGGACCTGCGTCAGGCGGTAGGTGAGGGCGCCGTGGCGCCTCTCTAGCCACTCCTTAAAGAGGGGTCTTATCGCCGCTATCGCGGCGTGCCCTGCGCTGGGTAGCGACAGTCGCTCTTTCCATGCCGCCATGAGATCGCGCCGGAGATCTGTCCGCTCCGCACCGATTTGCCGCGGAAGCGGATCTTCCCCCCGGCGTAGTGCCTCCGCGCGCCACTCATACAGGCGCGCGAGGACTATCGCCTCCAGATCCCATGGCGGCCCCGACACGTTCCAGTTTGGGGGCCAAACGTCGGAAATGCACCATATCGACCCTCAAGGTATCTTATGGTAAATGGACATAATATGGCTATTTGGTCAGACAATCAGCCTCGAGCAGGCGCTTTCATTTTTATTTATCCTCAAAAATCAAAGTGACACTTCGTCGCATTGTCATTATGAACCCTGAAGACGCAGTGACTGCAGTGACGCTGTGATGCAGTCGAAAGGGCTATGGTTGAGAACCCCAGGCAAAGAAAGCGTTACCAGACAAGATCGGAAGATTTTTCCTTTTACACCTTTCCTAAGCGACACATTATTGTGTTCCGACATCCACGCGAACGAAGTCGCGGGCACAGCTAGTATTATACAGGGTGATTGGAAGATGGGTGCAGAGCTTTAAGGCGAAGATAGTACAGGCAATTCAGAACCATTTAAGCCATGATTGTCTTAGACGAAGTCTTACCACTTTTTTTTTACCAATTTCTTAAGATTTTTTTCGAAAATTCCCAAAGTTTTAACTAAACTACTTATTTATGGCCAAATTGAATGATAAACGAATTCATTTTTATTGTATTTAATTAAAGTAATGTGTAAGCAATCTAGCAAAACATGTTTTAGGCCTCTGTGTCGTTAGACATTTTTTTTACAGACATTTAAAGTTCATAAAACATTTTAAAATTCATAAATATTTTTTGTAAACCTTATTTTAAAAAAAACGGAGCGTGCTTTTTTTGTTCAAACTTTTTTGAAAACATGCTTGATAATCGCTTTTTCTATTGAGGTAACATTTACGCGGATATCTTACAAATTATTGAAATTAGGACCTAAAAACCAATTTGAGGGAGAAATTTTAAATTTTTGGCAGACTAAATAAAACAACATTTGAATTTAATTTATTTATGTTTCATGTTCAAAATGTTGTCCGTGATTTCTAATACAAGCACGGCTCCGTCTTCTCACTTCTGTTGTTGTTATTTTCAACATCATCTTCAGCTTCATTGTTTCAAACTCTGAATTCATTCTCTCTATCAGTTCTTCTCTCGTGTTTATTTCCACATTCGTATACACTAGCTCCTTGGCCCGGCCCCACACGAAAAAGTCCAGCAGGGTCAGATCTGGTGAGCGAGCGGGCCAAGGGATGGGTCCATCTCTGCCAATCCAGCTGTCAGGAAAACAATTATTTAAGTGTTCCCTTACATTTAACATCCAATGTCAAAGTCAAAGTCATCCAATGCGTTGGACAGCCGTCTTGCTGAAAGATGACTGTACTGTCTCTTGCGAATATCGGGACACCGGTTTCCTCTATCAGCTCTGGTAAATCCACTTGTAGAAAGTGCAAATCATTTTCACCATTGAAAGTCTCCGGTAAGAAGTGGGGCCCAATCAACGTCCTGCAAATTACTCCAGCCCAAATATTGACAGAGAATTTCCTCTGAAACGACACCTGCTTCTTAAAATGTGGATGGTTGTCTTTGGCGGCCCATTCATGAAGGTTATGAAAGTTTGTAATGCCCTCCCTAGAAAATTTGAAATCAATCTTGTGGACGGATGAAAGCAAATTTTCTAGGGAGGGCATTACAAACTTTCATAACCCACACAACACATGGGGAACACTTAAATAATTGCTTTCCTGACAGCTGGATTGGCAGAGATGGACCCATCCCTTGGCCCGCTCGCTCACCAGATCTGACCCTGCTGGACTTTTTCGTGTGGGGCCGGGCCAAGGAGCTGGTGTATACGAATGTTGAAATAAACACGAGAGAAGAACTGATAGAGAGAATGAATTCAGAGTTTGAAACAATGAAGCTGGAGATATGATGTTGAAAATAACAACAACAGAAGTGAGAAGACGGAGCTGTGCTTGTATTAGGAATCACGGACAACATTTTGACCATAAAACATAAATAAATTTAATTCAAATGTTGTTTTATTTAGACTGCCTAAAATTTAAAATTTCTCCCTTAAATTGGTTTTTAGGTTCTAATTTCAATAATTTGTAAGATATCTGCGTAAATGTTACCTCAAAAGAAAGAGCGATTATCAAGCATGTTTTCAATAAGGTTTGAACAAAAAAAGCACGCTCCGTTATTTTTAAAATAAGGTTTACAAAAAGTATTTATGAATTTTAAAATTTGTTATGAACTTTAAATATCTGTAAAAAAAATGTCTAACGACACAGAGGCCTACAACATGTTTTGCTAGATTGCTTACACATTACTTTAATTAAATACAATAAAAATGAATTCGTTTATCATTCAATTTGGCCATAAATAAATAGTTTAGTTAAAACTTTAGGAATTTTTGAAAAAAATCTTAATAAATTGGTAAAAAAAAAGTAGTAAGACTTCGTCTGAGACAACCATGGCTTAAATGGTTCTAAATTATCTGTACTATCTTCGCCTTAAAGCTTTGCACCCATCTTCCAATCACCCTGTATAATTTTGATAACTTTTTACTTTAATGTTGAACAAATTATTCTTAGTTTTTTATATATTTCTTATATGTTTTCAGTCCTTATATTTTCTTATATTTTTTTATTTATAATTAAGTGTTTGCCACACGTACTGCTATTAATGTTCCTAGCGATTAGCTCTTTTTATTCTTAAACTTATATGCCTACTTGTGGACAGCGTTGTGGGTTACTTTATAACCAAATTGCTATTTTGTTAAACTAGTTGTAAGTCCTTATAATGTAACTGTTTGCTGTTCCTCTCAATAAAAATAAAAATAATGTCAATATGAAAAAGCCAACGGCGCGGCGGGCAGTCAGCGCGCTTGCAGCTACCATACAACTCTAGTTAACTCGACTCGCAGCCCGCGCGCTTCAAGCGAGCCGACCGCATGGTTACTGCACGCCGACTCCGACTCGCCAGCGAAACAACGTCAAACACACAAATGCCATATATAACAATTGTGTTCGCGGTGACAGCAAGCTTGCACCTCGCGGACTGCGAGCTTGCACCTCACGGCCAGCGCGCGGACTGCGAGCTTGCACCTCGCGGCCAGCGCGCGGACTGCGAGCTTGCACCGCGCGGCCAGCGCGCGGACTGCGAGCTTGCACCTCGCGGACTGCGAGCTTGCACCTCGCGGCCGGCAGCGCGCGGACTACGAGCTTGCACCTCGCGGCCGGCAGCGCGCGGACTGTGTCTGCAAGCTTGCACAACGCGGGCAACGCGTAGTTAGCGAGCTGGCGGCTAGCCGTAGCCTAAATTCGAGGCGACGACGCGGTGATGCCGTGCTGCAGCTGTGCAGTTGGGGTGCTGGTATAATGTGCCATGACCTTAAGACTGCTAATCCACAACGTGTTGTAGACCCCTTTGAAGTTGGCTTTACCGCAGGATTATCTTGACTTGGCGTTGCTACGTGTAACAACGGTCTTAGCCGAAGTATAATGCGATTCTGTCGGATCATTATTATATATTATCATTATTATCTGTGACCTTTAGCATTAATACAAAGGGCTGCCGATATCGAATATAGTGAGTTCGCAGTATAGCTTTTAGCCACGGAATTGTAAATTTATCGGGAATACAGAAAAAACACAATCTTTCACTCGTTTTTATGGAGGTTACAATTCGACACGTAATAGTACCTATGTATGTAATATTATTGGAATTGCATTATATTCACATAAGACTTCCATATATTAGGGCTTCCAAACAAATATACAAAATTATATAGACGTATGTATGTATGTATCTATGTATGTATGTCCACGCATTTCTCCGCAACTATTAATCGGATCGTGACCATTTTTTTTTATTGACTTACAGTTACTTCAACTTAGGGATGTGCAAGTTTCATCAAAATCGATTCAGTCATTTTCAAGATATGGACTAATACGTGTACCGAAGTGTGACGGCCTGGCTTATTGATACGAGCTACGGGTGTAGTGTCAAAGGGAAAACATCTCAAAACCTTAGTCAAATTCTAGTGCAATATTTACAACAAAACTATTACCTACTTATTACAAACACATATTCCAGTTTTTACTTAAAACTAAAAATTACGAAATAAAAAATTTATTAAAAAAATTAAACCGACTTCAAAAAGAAATGAACTCAAAATTATGAAATAACTTTAATTTCGGAAGTCGGTGGCAAAAAACTAAAACTAAAATACAGATCCCAAGACACCGACTTCCGAAATTAAAGTTATTTCCTAATTTTGAGTTCATTTCTTTTTGAAGTCGGTTTAATTTTTTTTATTACTTTTTTATTATTCTCATGTCTTCAAAGGTTTTTTTTTTGTTTGTGCAGAAAACCACCAGCATACACCTTCGGTAACCCGCGTTTCATCGTCCCCCCTTTCAACCCCCCTGGCCCAGGGGCACACGAACCAAATCCCAAGTACGTCCAGAAGACGAAGCCAGCATTCTCTTTCGGGCATACACATAGGCCGCTTCAATTGACTGAAAAAACTCCTGCGCCCAACGTCTACTGCGAACAGAAGGTACAGAATCATCAGTCAATACTAATATCGTAAATGCGAAAGTAACTCGTGTCTGTCTATCGGTCTGTCTGCCGGTCTGTCTGTCTATCGGTCTGTCTGTCGTTTTGTATGTCGGTCCGTCCGTCGGTTTGAATGTCGGTCTGTCTGTCCGTTTGTCGGTCCGTCTACTTATTGGTCTGTCTGGCCGTCTGTCTGTCTGTCTGGTATTCCTTCTGTCTTTCCGTCTATCTATCGGTCTGCCTGTTGGTATGTCTGTCGGTCTGCCTGTCGGTCTGTCTGTCGGACTGTCTGTCAGTCTGCCTGTCGGTCTGTCTATCGGTCTGACTGTCGGTCTGTCTGGCAGTCTGTCTGTCGGACTGTCTGTCAGTCTACCTGTCAGTCTGTCTATCGGTCTGTCTGTCGGTCTGTCTGGCAGTCTGCCTGTCGGTCTGTCTGTCGGACTGTCTGTCAGTCTGCCCGTCCGTCTGTCTATCGGTATGCCTGTCGTCGGTCTGTCTGGCCGTCTGTCTTCGGTCTGTCTGTTTGTCGGTCTGTCTATCGGTCGGTCTGTCTGTCGTTTTGTCGGTCCGTCGATCGGTCTGTCGGTCGGTCTGTCTGTCGGATGACATTTGGCTCACAGGTAGACCATGACCTAGGTTATTACAAATTATACTTTTATCGCGGTACGATGCGTTGCCTTGGGCTAATTTCCGATCTACTCGCGGGGGAAGCTGCGGGCTAAACCTAATCAATACGTTAATCCTGATTCACCCACTCACTGACTGACTCATCAACGCCCAACCCAAACCCTAACCAAATCAGAAATATTCAACGTACATTTTTGACTTCGTTACTATTTTATATAATTTTATTATATGTAATAGATACTGTCCGTATTGTATGTATTGGTATTGTTTACCGTTCCATCGAACTGTGAGAGTCAGGGAAGGGAGGGTGCACCTGTGTCTGCGCACATACCTACTCGTGTAATTACTTATTCGTAGATCGTATCATATCTTTTACTCGAAGTAGTGAGTATTTTGTGACCATTATTGTATATAGAGGACCCATGACAGCACGTGATATTGAAATGACACATTTTAAGACACGCTACAACTACTAAACCCTGTAAATAAAATAAAATGACGAAATAAATAAAACGTTATTGCTAAAGTATACTGTAAAAACCATTACCTAAGTATAAGATTGTATAAGATCGTTCTTTTATGTACAGTCAACAAAAGTGATAAGTATGCAGGATCGTCGGATATAGTTGAAGTTTAGTAAGAAACCGATGGACGTTGTCAACTGAAAGGACCATGCGTCATTTTGGGCCCACTTTTTCAACATTGTTCAACAGTGATAAATTATATGTCATATGAAAGCTCATAAAGTGTACGTTATTTCATTCTATGGCAGCTAAGTTCAAATCCAGCGCGAAAACGGCTTTTTCAGCCGTTTTTGACGTGACAACGTCTTAAATTAGGTTGCGACTGGGAGTCACTTATGAAAAAGTGTAACGCTCGGTAACGTTACGATGAGTCACCGAACGAGAGAGAGGCCCGCCGAATGCCTTGCGTCTCTCTCCCACTCAACTATGATCGGATGATCGGTCGTTGTCACGTAAAATCTTCGCCCGTAAAACCGACTTTTTTTAAATGTTCAACATTGTGCAACAGTAATGAAACCTATGTCATATGAAAGCTCTTAAAGTGTACTTTATTTCATTCTGTGGCAGCTAAGTTCAAATCCAGCGCGAAAACGGTTTTATATGCGTTTTATAAATGCGTCATTTTGGGTTCATTTTTTCAACATTGTTCAACAGTGATGAGTTATATGTCATATGAAAGCTCATAAAGTGTACGTTATTTCATTCTATGGCAGCTAAGTTCAAATCCAGCGCGAAAACGGCTTTTTTATGCGTTTTTTTTTAATGTTCAACATTGTGCAACAGTAATGAAACCTATGTCATATGAAAGCTCTTAAAGTGTACTTTATTTCATTCTATGGCAGCTAAGTTCAAATCCAGCGCGAAAACGGTCTTATATGCGTTTTTTAAATGCGTAATTTTGGGTTCATTTTTTCAACATTGTTCAACAGTGATGAGTTATATGTCATATGAAAGCTCTTGGCGTGTACTTTATTTCATTCTATGGCAGCTAAGTTCAAATCCAACACGAAAACGGTTTTTTTATGTTTTTTAAAAATGTTCAACATTGTGCAACAGTGATGAAACCTATGTCATATGAAAGCTCTTAAAGTGTACTTAATTTCATTCTAAGGCAGCTAAGTTCAAATCCAGCGCGAAAACGGTTTTATATGCGTTTTTTAAATGCGTCATTTTGGGTTCATTTTTTCAACATTGTTCAACAGTGATGAGTTTTATGTCATATGAAAGCTCTTGGCGTGTACTTTATTTCATTCTATGGCAGCTAAGTTCAAATCCAGCGCGAAAACGGTTTTAAATGCGTTTTTTAAATGCGTCATTTTGGGCTCACTTTTTCAACATTGTTCAACAGTGACGAGTTATATGTCATATGAAAGCTCCTAAAGTGTACTTTATTTCATTATATGGCAGCTAAGTTAAAATCCAGCGCAAAAACTTTTTTTTATGCGTTTTTTAAAATCTGTTTTGTTTTGATATTAAACTATAATTAGCTGTCAGTCAGTAGCTAGGATTATAAATAGCTCTTGTTTGACTAAAAATACACTAAAAAGATCATCATAGGCCGTATATTGCCGTATTTATTAGGGCTGATTTGAACTTAGCTGCCATAGAATGAAATAAAGTACACTTCTAGAGCTTTCATATGACATATAATTCATCACGGTTGAACAACGTTGAACATTTTTTTAAAACGCAAAAAAAAACCGTTTTCGCGCTGGATTTGAACTTAGCTGCCATAGAATGAAATAAAGTACACGCCAAGAACTTTCATATGACATATAACTCATCACTGTTGAACAATGTTGAAAAAATTAACCCAAAATGACGCATTTAAAAAACGCATTTAAAACCGTTTTCGCGCTGGATTTGAACTTAGCTGCCATAGAATGAAATAAAGTACACTTTAAGAGCTTTCATATGACATAGGTTTCATCACTGTTGAACAATGTTGAAAAAATGAACCTAAAATGACGCATTTAAAAAACGCATATAAGACCGTTTTCGCGCTGGATTTGAACTTAGCTGCCATAGAACGAAATAAAGTACACTTCAAGAGCTTTTATATGACATGTAAATCATCACTGTTGAACAATGTTGAACATTTTTAAAAATGCAAAAAAAAAACATTTTCGCGCTGGATTTGAACTTAGCTGCCATAGAATGAAATAAAGTACACGCAAAGAGCTGTCATATGACATAGGTTTGATCACTGTTGCACAATGTTGAACATTTTTAAAAAACGCATAAAAAAACCATTTTCGCACTGCATTTGAACTTGGCTGCCATAGAATAAAATAAAGTACACGCCAAGAGCTGTCATATGACATAGGTTTTATCACTGTTGCACAATGTTGAACATTTTTAAAAAACGCATAAAAAAAACCATTTTTGCGCTGGATTTGAACTTAGCTGCCATAGAATAAAATAAAGTACACTTTAAAAGCTGTCATATGACATAGGTTTCATCACTGTTGCACAATGTTGAACATTAAAAAAAAACCGTTTTCGCGCTGGATTTGAACTTAGCTGCCACAGAATGAAATAAAGTACACTTCAAGAGCTTTCATATGACATATAATTCATCACTGTTGAACAATGTTGAACATTTTTAAAAAACGCAAAAAAAATCATTTTCGCGCTGGATTTGAACTTAGCTGCCATAGAATGAAATAAAGTACACGCAAAGAGCTGTCATATGACATAGGTTTGATCACTGTTGCACAATGTTGAACATTTTTAAAAAACGCATAAAAAAACCATTTTCGCGCTGGATTTGAAATTAGCTGCCGTAGAATAAAATAAAGTATACGCCAAGAGCTGTCATATGACATAGGTTTCATCACTGTTGCACAATGTTGAACATTTTTTAAAAACGCATAAAAAAACCATTTTCGCGCTGGATTTGAACTTAGCTGCCATAGAATGAAATAAAGTACACTTCAAGAGCTTTCATATGACATAGGTTTCATCACTGTTGCACAACTTTGAAAAGTGGGCCCAGTGTTCATTCAAAAGTGCCCATGGTCCTTTAATTTGATAAATGAAGAATTTAACGACTATTTTTTGAGGTGTTTGTTTTCTATTAATTAAATTAAATTTTATTCGAGAACATCCATCGGTTTCTTACTAAACTTCAACTATATCCGACGATCTTGCATACTTATCTCTTTGGTTGACAGTAAATATATTTATTATTTACTTCAACGTTAATGGTTGTCTGATTGAAAATAAATTCGATTCTGAGACCCTTAAACTGACTGTATACTGTATAAAATCATAATCGTTTTACTAATTGTTCGCAGTTTATGGTGGGCAAGCCGTCGATTCCAGCGCTTAGTTTCGGCATCCGACACACTCCTTACTTGGGAAAGCCTGGAATACACACGAAACCTCTCGATCTTGAACAACGGATGAGTCGCGTCTGAGAAGGTACATTAAAATGATTTACTGTATTCATTTGAATACGGTTATTACTTCAAATAAGACATGTTAAATAATTTTTACAGTTACTTTGAAGGAGTAAATAAATTGGTTATTAGATACAATTGTTGAATCTCCTTGAAAAATATTCTGTAAGACCAACCGTTACTTAATGGGTTAACTTTGAAACGAATTCATAAACTAGTTGGATAAAGACGGCTTGGTTATAAATTGAGATTTAATACTTTACCACGCTAGCGCGGGTATTAAAACGCGATCAAAGTTAATTTCGCAAAGTTGCGCTGAAAGTCGGCCACTGCGCTGATTTGTATGCAATGTTTACCGGACCCGTGACGTCACTGTGTTCTCTCGCTTCTGTGTAGGCTCTTGAAACTTCACCACTTCTGACCGCGCATTTCACTTATTGTTGTGACCTTGTGGGCCCGCGATCTATGCAGCGTCAGTCAAGCCGTTTGATATGCCATCAAAACAGGTAATTCTCACGACAGTTTGGAGGGGGGAATCTTGAACCTTAATATCATAATATACATAAATTCCCGCCATCTTCCCATGGGTGTAATCAGAAACTACAGAACGCCACCTTTTGACCTTTTGCTTCGTTTACGTTCATCATACTCGTATATAAAAATATATAAATAAAATTCAAAGTCCTGACTGACTGATATATCAACGCACAGCCTAAACCGCTGGTCCTAGAGACATGACATTTGGAGGGTGTGTTCTTTGTGAAGAGTAGGTATCTACTAAGGGTTTTTTGACATTCCACCCCTAAGAGGGTGAATGGGGGGAGGGTGAAATTTCACGCTGATGAAGTCGCGGGCTAGTATCTGATAAAAGTCACTTTATTAGCAAATTCAATAAATACGTAGTACCTATCAATTTATAAAACCAATAATAAACTTACAGTATTGTCAAGAGAATTGCAATATTCTACCAGACATTGCACTCAAACAAACAGGATACATAAGAGAATTGACAAGAATCGACGACGAGAAACTATTATTGAAAAGTTCAATATTAAATTTTCGAACAAAGAAAACATATTCCTAGAAGATGGAGCGTACGAAAGCCAACATATACCTATCCTATATTCCTTTAAAATCAAGGCAGAATATTCGCCGTAGAGAGTCTCAATCACAAATGGGAGAGGGAATACAAACATAGCAAGTCAAACATATCTCAACTGGGAATGGCCGATGCTCCCATAGCAACCCCGCATAGTACCTACTATTAGTTTTCAATGATTAGGTTTACGTTGGCCAAGTGATGCCTTTCGCTTGTTCCGTATTTGACTACCGAAGTCAAATATCACTTAAGAATCGAATTATTGGCAATCGAAGACTTTGCTGTTAAGGGGCTTACAGGACCCAAACACAAAAAACGCAAGTTTTAGAAACAATAAAAGTAGGTATATGATCGACTACAGTAAACAAAATCAGAAAAATAGGTATATGATAGTCTTCAGGATATATATGCTAGGTAGATAGTGTGTTGAAAACAATTACTTTGATATGATAGAAAAAAATCATGAAGACCTCTAAAAACTTCCTTTTTACAATAAAAACAATACAATCATATACATGACAATCATTATGATTTTTTGTCAGATTATTCTACAAGCAACATACTAGTGTTTTTTTTTTTTATTCCAAATAATAGATTTTTTTAAATAGATAATTGCTTCATATTTTGCAATAAATTACCAGCGTTTGTGTCATCGCGCTTCTCTTTTTTTTCTATGCAGTCCGACAAAGCCCGCGCTTTAGGTCATGTAGTCGCCTTAATGGCTTTTAGTGCATGTTTGTAGTACTCCGAAAATGGGTGAGCGTAGGATATTCATTCCCACATGTAAGTGTTGTTTTCACCTGTTCCATTAGTACCCGTCTTCAGAAATCCACAATCATCATTCTACATTTTATTAGGTACTCTACAGTACCTAATATTGTTCAGTCACGTAAGTAAGTATCGAATTCTCTACAAGGGTCCGACTCGAGTATCGAAGCGATTACAGTCGAGTACTTGTAGTTTCCACTTGCCCGCGACGAAGTACCCAATTTTTCTGACAATATTTAACAAGGTATTACAGTAAAAAAGTACATTCGTGTATGAATTTTAAGGATTATTATTATAACCTGTGTGGAAAACACAGGCTTATAATAAGGGGATCTCCTCTCTCACTCCGGGGCAAAGGCTTCTCTGCTCTCCTTCCACTTCTCTCTGTCTGGAGCTACTAAATTCATGGCGCCCAGCTCCACCTTCTCCGTATTTTAAGCATGCGTGATCACTTTTTAATCCAGGATATCAAAAGTCTGTTGTGATATTCACGATAGTTCCATTCCATTTTTATAACATCATTACTGGGAGCTAAATAGGTGCTATTAATTGGCAGTTAAGTTCGGCGCGCCGCGGGTCGCCCTGCAAATGGCGTTAAATTGAGCCCGGGCGGCGGCGCCGGCGCCTGAGTGCATAATCACTTCCACCGCGATCGCGATAGTGATGCGAACCCACTCATGTTGGATGTCGACTGCAGGCCGCCAACCTACCAACCAATTATTGATAGGGTCGCGGGAACACCTCGCTACTGTATTAGCTTCAATAAGGTAATGAATTTTGGTGTTTCGGCTTAAAATATTGATGTTGAACGAAAATCTAGTCAGAAAAAATAATATCTGAAATAATAAAAAACACGTAAGTAACTCAAATAACAGGTAATATATTCATATTTTTCTCTTGTTGTTCTCACACAGTCTTGTCTACATTTCTTTTTCACATCCCTTTCGCAGATCTGCTGGAAAAAAATCTTAAGAAATGAGCAGTACCTTTAATAAAATAAATACAAATAACTGCGTTCTCGAGTGCTACCTAATAATTGCACCAGCGGCAGCGCAGCGGCGCGGTGTGAAAGCCACGTCCTCTTACATTTGCATTACAATTTTGTTTATTTTTAATAGGTAATAATACAGCCTGCTTATTATAACTCAAGACATATCCGGATATAGGCAGATCAGTTTCTAATATCAAATCCTTTTTTAATGAAGGCGCGTCGTGTTTACCTTCCTCGTCATAAATCACCTCTCGAACTCAAAGATATATGAGAATATTATGTAGATAATGTAGGTATCAGTAACTCGAAGTGACAATCAATGACTTCAAAAAAAATGAGAAATCAACCATTGAAATATTGTAGTGCTAACACTACAATATTTCAATGGTTGATTTCACTTTTTTAAATGGATGGTAAAAAAAAACTATCTAAATATATAAAACTCAAAGGTGACTGACTGACTGACATAGTGATCTATCAACGCACAGCCCAAACCACTGGAGGGATCAGGCTGAAATTTGGCATGCAGGTAGATGTTATGACGTAGGCATCCGCTAAGAACGGATTTTTCGAAATTCCACCCCTAAGAGGGTGAAATTTCACGCGGACGAAGTCGCGGGCGGAAGCTAGTTGTCCTATAAATCTTTATAAATAACTAGCAGCGCCCCTCGGTTTCACCCGCATAAGTATCCATCACTGGCCAAGAGCGAGTCGGACTCGCATACGAAGGGTTCCATACCACAAGGCAAAACCGCCGAAAAAAAACACGTTTGTTGTATGGGAGCCCCATTATTTTTTTTTCCTCTGTTTTTAGTATTTGTTGTTATAGCAGCAACAGAAATACATCATCTGTGAAAATTTCAACTGTCTAGCTATCACGGTTCATGAGATACAGCCTGGTGACTGACGGACAGACGGACAGCGGAGTAATAGGGTCCCGTTTTACCCTTTGGGTACGGAAGTCTAAAAAGACCTCGTTGGCTAACTAGATTTAAAGCGCGACTGTTTTACGCACTGCTAAGTTATTCCACTAAGTAATCCTCAGTAGGTAGCATAGCTTCTGGATAACCCGGATAGTGCCA
The DNA here is from genome assembly GCA_963082905.1 of Oligia fasciuncula. Classification (NCBI taxonomy): domain Eukaryota; kingdom Metazoa; phylum Arthropoda; class Insecta; order Lepidoptera; family Noctuidae; genus Oligia; species Oligia fasciuncula. Next base: position 15,715,296 of record OY720387.1, read on the forward strand.
ATTGTGTCCCCTATTTATGTGACACTAACTGACCCCTACTTCATTTATGTGACAAACTTCATACCGCCTCAGAATCAATAAATGCAAAATGTATGAGAAAATGAATTATCTTCATTTTTTTTTTTGTGAATTTTTCCCATGTTTTAATAGTTATTCTGCTATTTGAGGCGGAGACAAATCCAACCAATCAAAGATCATAAAAATCGATCCAGTCGTTCTTGAGTTATAAATGGTGTAACTAACCCGACTTTTTATTTATATTATTATAACGTAGATTTAACATAACAATGTATGTACAGACGCCAGCCCATCAAGCTACCCGAAACTGTAAAATTTTCCCAATCAAGTTTGAACCTTATGCTTTAGTGATAAAGTTGAAACTCTATTAAAGAAATTTGACAGATTATAGTAGCTTGATGTGCTGGCGTCTGTACATACTTATATAATTTACAAATACGTAAATCTTACAAGTGTCTGTACAACAAAACTCTAATACACATAATTATAACGGAAAAACCTTACAAATATGGAAATTGTAGTTACAAGTCTACAATTTACATACTTGTAATTTCTGTTAAGTACGCAATATTTTCTACAATTTAACAATTTCGTGGAATTCAAGAAATATTGTGGTATATGACCGTTGTCTACCTAAACATCGTTCAAAAGTGCCTTTAATGTGCCTATTTGAAATAAATGATTTGACTTTGACTTTGACTTTGACGTGGGTGTACCTACTCGTGCTACACGCCAAGGACAACCTCTTCGGGGCTTCAGGCGTGATTTTACGATGCCTTAAACTAGAGGGCGGGTTAGTGTGCGGTTGAACCATGTTATATAAACTAGTGTATTCCATAACTTGCGGAGGAGATGACGTCGATAGACTATTCGACACAACACTACCACAGACCACAGCGCTGCAGCGCCGCTTATCGGTTTGTGCGATACTCCCTCAAGCGAGGAATTATTGTGTTACTTAACTATAACACACATAACTTACTTTATTCACAGATAAGAACACGACTAGAACAATTACGAAACAAATCAACTTTTCAGACCCAAAAGTCTCGAAAGTTTTGGCAGTTAACACGCGTGGTAGACCTAATTTGGGCAAACTTGGCCAGTTTTTGTTTAGACTTTTCTTTTAGTTAAGATTTTATCTCAGTGATAACATCATTAGTTAATAGGATACCTACTCTTAGCAGAGTTTGTCGGCGGCAGTGTTCACCTAAAAGCTTTATTAAGCATGTGCAGTATGCACTGTGCAGTTAATTTAACTAATTAGCTCACATGTACCCACACTAGATCATAAGCAACGTGTCGCGATGTAACTAAAATGGAGGTCACTTGTAATATTGTTTCTATGTAGATATAACTCGAAGAGACATTATTATAATACTTTAATTACAGTAGTGGTTAAAACATGACCAATTTATTCATTTATACCTAATCCAGATTACCACAAAAATAAATTTAATTAAACCAACAAAGCCCAAATATCGCCCCTATTCAAAAAATACTTCACAACATTGAAAAATACTCCGGTACCGCGGACAATAGCCAAAACAATAGAGCTTACACTGCAATATGTCATTTCTGTCATCAGTAGACGTTTTCCCATTAATTTGTTTGGTAATTAATCTTTTTCGACATTAACGACAAGGGCTCGGGGATGACAAAGAAGGTGCCGACAGCAAAGGGTCATTGAAGCTTTGTTAACTCAAGGAACAAGAGAGGGTTTGATCTCTTTGTTTTGTACTGAAATATCATCCTGATCGCTAACAAGGACGCTGCGTTCCGCTCCGCTCCAAAGTCTTTGAATTTTTCGACGCAAAATAGATACTTATTATATCAAGTGGAGGATAAACTTATAATAATATTGCAATCATAAGTCAAGTTTGTATAATAAACAATTGCTTTCTTTTTCAGTTCAATGTATTATTCGCCTCTATGTTTTCCTTGATTGCTGTCCGTAAAATCAGTATCGAAAAATCGTATATACGCACGGGGTATTATATTGGCATCATTACGTTACAATGTATGGACCCGCCATCTTTGGACCCAAATTGTGACATCCGTGTATCGCTATTGAATATCGTAAAAGCGGGTAAAAAATAGTAAAGGTCGTTTCCTGGGCGGATGTTATATAGTTGTTAAACGAGGATGAAATAATATGGATCCGGTCGTCTTGTAGTAGCCATGCAGTAGATATATCTTATCTTCTTTATATATCTTTCTTCTGTACGTCCTGCATGTCACAGAGCTCCTTCTAAACCGGCGCGGCGTCACCAATTTTGATTGAATTGTTGTGTTTGAGTGAGTCCCTGGATAGTTTAAATTCACAATTGGACCTGGTAGGTGGCGCTGCGATCGTGTTCTAGAAAACAGGACAACGTCGGGCCGGTCAGCTAGTAAAATATAAAGCTCTGTAAATAAAGTAATTATTTCCAGTAACAGAGGTATTTCAATGCAAAAGTTTTGGGACCTCATTGTAATTATCAATAGTAGACATTTTCCACATATCCAGGGCCCGTTCAACCAGGTGACACTGTATAATATATATTGAATTTAAAGTTTATTTACACTTAATTTTACAAAAGAGTTTACACTTTAACCTGTATACCTCACTAGGACACTATGCACGCTACCAACAAAATGTAGGTCCACAGCTTTATCGTGGGTATTTCAACAGGCATCCGATCGGTTGCGCAACCAATCATAAAATTTTGGCAGTGCGACCATGGTTGCGCCACTGGGGTCCCAGTGAGATAGGGTATTTAGAAGCAAGGAAAAAATACCGAATAGTCATGCTTAGTAATATGAATGAGGATTCATAAACGTTGCTTAAAGTTAAGTAGTGATTAGCGACTGTTTCACATTCTTGACATTTGAACATCACAACTTTAATCATCGTTTATAAATAAACCCCATAATGATTAAAGGTGTTTTGCCATTCCTCTTTCATACAAAAGGATACTCATTGAGACATGTCAATAGCAAACATGTTGGTAAATTAATGTAAACGACCCGCAGGACGTAGGTCGGGTCGCCGTGTATTGGCACATATTTAAACGAGTTGCATTTCAATGGTAACTGTTCAGTTATTTCATACAAAGGCATTTTACTCTGAATATTATTGGTCAATAATTCATTTCCAGACTTAAAAAAAACTGAAATTCATGAAACATAACTAATTGGTAAGTTATGTTTAATTGAATTTGAGTTTAATGAAGACGTCAACTTACTTTAACTGTAATATATGTATTTTGTAAAAAATAACTTTTATTCAAACTCAAACGATTTATTTCAATTAAACCAATTACTTTTGAATTTTCAAGGAGTCTGTCAGTCACACAGATGAAGGCTACAAGCTGGGGCAAAAGTAATGCCATAATATGAATTGGCTGCCATTTGGTTGGAAATAAAAAAAAGGCTCTGTTTTCACGGAAAGTTTAAATAAATATATAAGTAAATATCTAAAATGTATGACATTGTCGAAAAAATTATATCAGTCAAACGACACCTTCTGAGTTGATGCACATTTGTGCTCGTTTTACGGCGTTTTGAATTGTTGCTCCAAAACATCCTCCAAATTTTATTGGAGATTTGTTCTTCAATGATGGCTTTCTAGACTTGCAACTTGTTTGTGGTGGTAAACTCGAGATTTCAAAAGCTCCAAAGAAAGAAGTGTGGCTCCGTCAGATCTGCCGACCCATAAAAATTTAAAAAACAGATATATCTATAGGCTGACCAGTTCAAATCGCCAGCACATAAGATCACACGGCCCCGAAGCCACCTTGTAGTTGCCCATTCCAAAGCGTAGTAGGTACCTACCTATATGGAGAAGAACGAAGTCTGACCTTTCATCTTTTTTACTCCACCGAATATATTTTTCAGACACCTAATTTCTAATCCTAATCGACAGTAAGTTGACATCGCTAATATCAGAACATTTTTTCTCGTACATCTATATTATAGGTACCTATTATATAGCTATAGTAGGTACTCCCGAGTTCATTTCGATTTCCGCTCGTTATTCTGACATTTTCGATAGCGGGACGTAACCTTTTCATACGGCAGGAAATTGAATGTTGACGAAATATTGTGTCCAAACTGTGAACGTGGCATATTTCATTTTTAAAATTCTTTCGTCGGGGCAATAAAATGTATAGCGCCAGTTTATTAATGTATTATTATTTATTCTCCGCGTGAGGCGCAATCGTAACACAATACTATTTGTCAGGCGTTCATAGGCTTATTCTGCGAGGCGCTGAGCTCAACAACCTATTTGCATTTCTCATTTTCACCCCCTCTTCTTACACTCCCTCGTGTACAATTTTCACTGTACGCCACACGAGTGTGTCTTAGGGTACCGTGAAAAACGAAAACCTTATTATTATTACAACGTTGGCTCTCCGGCCATCCCTAATTCATTGTTTAAAATTGGAACAGAAAGCTTGATACTTCCAAGGTATAATGCGCCAAAACTTTTTAAGCTTCAGAAGAAAACAAAAGTGTTATAAATTTTTTGGCGGAACCCAGACGACAAGAACAAGGCAACCACTGCAGATAATATTGCCTAATTTCAGTTTCAACACATACATAGCTTCACATAAGAATGAGTAAACAGAAATCCTTGAAAGTGTAATCTTATTGTGAAGGTTATTAAATTACAAAACAGAGTAGAAAATTATGAAAGCGTGACTCGTCAAAAGTAGTCAAGTTAGTTTTATTCTAGGAAGTTTTGAAATGAATTAATTTTAAAAGTTGGATTATTTTTGTTCATAAAACTAGGTACTTCTAAAACTATGATTATGTTTACAAAGAAACCTTTAATACTAAACTGAAGAAGCAGATCTTGTTTACAAACTTAATATTTAGCTTAAACCTTATCATCTATCTAAATAAATAAAACAAATTCGGGTTAGTTACACCACTTATAACTCAAGAATGGCTGGGCCGATTTTTATGATATTTGATTTGTTGGATTTTTCTTCGCCCCTAATAGCAGAATAACTATTAAAACATGAGAAAAATTTAAAGGCGGTACGAAGTTCGCCGGATCAGCTAGTAAAATCATAATATAGTAAATAATCCTGCAGGGCTATTAATTAGTTATTCAATTTGATAGGATAATCAGATTCAATGACGTCATCGGCTTGTAAAACAATAAAAACACCAAAGTTTAATTTAGCCTGTTTTGTTTAACATACCTACCGAAGGAAATAACTTGACATGAAAAAAAAATGTGGAACGACGCTTACAAAATGTTCAAGGAATACTTTAGCTTACGTTAACGTTAATAATGGAGTAATGTAGGGGTAATATGTTGAATACGTGTTATCTAATCTCAACCCGATACACAATATCGAACATCGCCGGACGAAGAAAAGCAATAAAACGCCTATTTATTTGAAAGCCAACAAGCCTCGCAGTAATGAAATTCCTCGCGAAATATTAACGCATTTTTTTTCCAACAAAGTGGTGATGTATTATCAGGATGAGACCCAGCGTGGGCGCTCTACTTTGTACTATCCAAACCTATTGTATCGGAAACTTTCTTGTATCAAGCCCACGAACATACATTTATGTAGCAAATAAGTTTATTACAATAATTTCAGTTGAATAATTGTTCGTAATATCCGAATTTATTCTAAGAGGGAAAGTAGACGAAACGTTTTATAAATTTAAGCCCATTTATTCATCGGAATCCCTACAAATTACATGGGCTGTAACTGGCATGGAAACAATCACAGCCGATGATCCGGGGCGTGTTATGTAAATCTGGGCTTTGCGTCTAACAATAGACAGCGGCACATCTGACGGCTCAATACACGCTAAAGGATGATTTCCACCAAAAGGCTCGCATCGGATCGGAACGGGTTTTACAATCTATGAACGATATTAAATCGTGTACACAGGATTTAAAGTCTTATTACCAAGCCACGCACAGCAGCTTGACCCTATGACCGAGGGCGTCTTCCGCGACACGCGATCGTAGCCGAAAGTATGCTGCAACGCGTGATCGGCTCCGTTCGCCTGTCGTCGTATCCGATCGAATCCATTCGGCTGTCTTCCAAATTTTTCTTTTCCTCTTCTGTGTTTTATGATTATATTCTTCTTCTAATGCAATAGCCAACAATACTACGTCAACTTCAACCATTTTAAAAAATTAGAACACGTCAACACGGTAAGAATGAAACTATTTGACTAGGCGCAGAAACACGTATACGTTTGCAAGCGACGGTACGGAGCCGATCGTATGCGTCGACATCCTGCCGGACGCGATCGGCTGTTGCCGCATCCGCTCGTATCCTTTCCGATCCGCTGCGATGCGAGCCGTTTGGTGGAAATCATCCATAACATTGCTAGTTACGCTTTTGTATTATTCACGATTGTTTTTGCTGATCTTTCGAGCTTCAGAATATATTACAGGAACAAACACTTTGACCGTTAAATTAAAACGCTAATCCCTTAGAGGAGATATTATAATAAAATGAAGTCTGGATATTTTATTATTCCATTTATTAGTCCTGTAAGCGATTTGCCTTCGGATAGGCACTATAAATTTCCGATTACTTAAAGCTCGGAAACCATAAAGTTACGGCTCTCTCATCTCTTCCCGAATAATCTCCTTCGTCGGAGGTAAAAAAAAGCCGGGGATTTGGTCGGGTAGACGTTTATTGTCTGCGGATACTTGTACACATGTGTAGTGTGGGTATAAGTTGGTACACGGTGCGAGTTAACAATAGGGTGTGTTGGAGTGTCGTCGGCGACGGAGCCGCGGGGCGCGCAATGAGAGCCTGTCACTCTGCCACAAATCACGAGACTACATTTACATACAGCGCTATTCACCGCGTCTCGAGGGGACGCTCCTAAGAATACTACAAATGTACATCCTTCAACACTAACTTTATCAATGTACAGGTTTCAAAAATATTGTCGAGTTATCTATCTATATATATAAAAGGAGAAACTGACTGACTGACTGACTGACTGACTGACATATCAACGCACAGCCGAAACTACTGGGTCTACGAATGTGAAATTTTGCACACGGCTTCCTTTTATAATGTAGGGGAGCACTAAGAAGGGGTTTTTGGAAATTCAACCTTTAAGGGGGTGAAAAGGGGGGATTTCGTTTGTATGAAAAATCTTATTCCTTGAGTTAATAAACTTGAAACTTGGCACAAATACTTATCTAAGTAAATTATTAAGTTTGGCATTTTTGGTTTTTCTTAACTACCCCCTAAAAGGGGATTGGGGGGTGTCAAAGTTTGTATGGAAGAATTTTAACGGGCTGTCCGAATATCTCGAAACTCAGTATTTATACTTAAGACCAAAAATAGAGAAAAACGTGTATCATGGTTTTCCAAAAATGTACCCCTAACGGGGTGAAAAGGGGTAGTTAATTTTACAGGGAAGGATTTTACTGCGTGGCTTGATTAACTCGAAAATTGGTACAAATAATCTTTGAGTCAAGTAATGAGCACACCCCAAAGGATTTTTCGAAATTCCACCCCTGTGGGGGTGAAAAGCGGGGATACAGTTTATATAAAAAATCTTATTCATTTGGTTAATAAACTTGAAACTTGGCACGAATACTTATCTAAGTAAATTATGAAGATTGGCACTTTTTGTTTTTCTAAACTACCCCCTAGAAGGGGATTGGGGGGTGTTAAAATTTGTATGGAAGAATTTTAACGCGCGGTCCGATTAACTCGAAACTCAGTATTTTGACTTGAAAGGGTGGAAAGGGCGATAAAATATATTATTTTTTTGCATCGTAATAATTATTTATTTATTTATTTATATATACTTTATTGTACACCAGAAAATACATAACAAAAAAAATACGGTTAATACAAAACATACAATGGGCGGCCTTATCGCTTTCTGCGATCTCTTCCAGGCAACCTTGGAATGGACAGTGATTGCGTGGATATAAAAAATGGGGTTGTCAGTGGTGCCAAAATAATATACTATAATAGATACATAGATATATACATGTATAATGCTGTATAATAGATACATAAATAAATACATACTAAAAACCTATACATATAAGCTACGAAAATAAATGACGACTTTAGATTATTGCAGCTACGAAAACAAGATCACAACAACAAGTAATGTTCCTTCACGAGTCTCTTAAATACAGCTAACGATTGCGCGCGTTTTATTTGAACTGGCAATGCATTCCATAAACGAGCGGCCTGAACAGAAAAGGATTTGTCGAAAAACGTTGTAGAATGCATTGGCATTTTAAGCTTTAAATTATCCGATGATCTCAAAAACTTCGTGTGGGAGTCGCAAAGATACTGAAAACGTTTTTTAAGATAGAGAGGGGTGGAAGGGGAAAAGAGCACATTATACAATAGGGACAGAATATGAGCATTCCGGCGAAGGCGAATTGGTAACCACTTGAGCTTCACACGAAATTCGGAAACATGGTCATATTTGCGCAAACCGAATATGAACCTTATACAGACATTTTGAAGCCGCTCAAGTTTATCGAGTTGGTCTTGGGTAAGGTCAAGATAGCTGGCATCAGCATAATCAAGAATGGGTAGAAGAAGTGATTGTGCAAGCGCAATCTTGGTGGCAGTTGGTATAAAATTATTAATCTTTAAGTCATACGGAAACGTACCAAACACTTTTTAAAAACAAGCCCTGTCGTGGTGAAAAGAGACGACACAGTTTATTTGAAAACTCTTATTACTTTGACCTATACCTAAACTTAAAAATTGGCCCGAATACTTATTTATCTAAATAAATGATAAAGATCGTAAACATGCATTTTCGAAATTTTTAGAGGAAAGTACGAAATACGCGCGGACGAAGTCGCGGGCAAAGTGCTAGTTAGGTATATAGTACGATATCTAATTGGAGACGCTAAAGTGACCTTAGCAGAGCAGATCGATAGGCTTAGATAAAGCGAAAAATTTAATTATCTTTCTTTTACTTGTATTATTTTATGAATTATACCTAAGTAGCTCCTGAATAGTTTTTCAAATTATCCACTGTAAAAGAAAAACAAATTGGTATTCAGAAGACAATATTCCAGATGCCCAAAAAACAGCTTAAATAAGTTGAAATAAACTTGTTGTTGCAATCATGAACATTGCACAGACGTTCTCAAATAGGTACCCGATGCTTGTAACATCCGTTTCTGCATGCAAGTCCCAAGAGTCCACAATTTACACTACCGAAGGTCGAATGATGTGATGCACTTTCACGTCACCCGGATTGTCCTGATGTATTCATGAGCATTGGCGCAATCACTTCACCGGCGTCATACAAACTAAACCTTAAACTGGCATGCTAGAGTTTAAATTCATTTACCAACTTTGGTCTCGGAACAGTTGTCCGGGCAAGTTTAGATGTTGATACTCCTCTGGTTGTCATTAATAGTTTGAATGTTCACAGTAGGTACTGAAACAGTTGAGAGTACTCGCTTTCGTAATAAAAAACGATGACAATGTATTGTGCAGCATTTTGTCAAGCGTCCTGTTATAATGCGCCTCAGGAGACTCATGAGTTATTGGTCTGAACCGATGTTAGCCACAAACTTTAGCTAGAACCCCCACGTTTTACGACGGGCGAATAAATCGAAATAACGTATAAGATTTCAAGATAACGCTTAGTGAATCCTTTCGCCTTAAGTTTTAGCCAATCGACTGTAAACTCCTGAACGTGACCTGCAACCAAACCCAACATAATGTTTAGTAAGCCAGATTAATACGCTTTAATGTCTCGAGCAACAAGTTACGAATTAAACGTGTACATTTCAAGTCTGAATGTCTCAATTTAAACCATTTGTAAGCCTAATAAAATGCCATAACGGCCCTTATCGTATCGATAATTACTCAATAATGACTTTCTAAAACATTTGACATGGAACAAAAAAGCTCGGGACTAACTTCAAACATTAGACCCTCATCACAGTACAAGTGCCATTTTATTTGGCGTCCTTTGTAAATAAACGATCGTTTTGGCGACTAACGAACTAGTGTAAGCAGGGAAAAATCGTCTCCGAAGCTTAGGCAGCGTGTTTACGTAAACAGGTGTAAAATAGATCGTTATGCGGCCAAATTACCATAATGTTTGTTGTCGAAATATTCGCTCGCTGAAACGGAATACGTAATGAGCGGGCCGAGTCAGCCCGGCAGATTTTACACGTATATACGGCTTGATGTTCGTTAAAGGTACACCAGTAATTTTATGCAGTCATAAATTTAATTCATACTTTGTTTTCGGAGTCAGCCTTGCGTACGAAATAAAAAATGTTTACGTATCACTCGTAAAGCGTTTTGCCCTGTGCTCCGAGATGCTCGGTCATTTTTCTCTCGAATAGTCGACCATTTTAGACGATTTAGAGCCCTTGGAGACACTGCGAAGATTCCATTTCTGCGACGAGGAGTTGCAGATTGAAATTCAGCAAGAAGTTACAGCAGTTACTTAAACCATTAACCTAGAAACAACGGATATAATCTTAGGTTAACGAGCATAATATTTTGAAACGGTATACTTTTTAATTAACTGAAATCTCCTTTTTCGCTGTAAAACAATAAACTAATTAACTGTACGTACGATAATCTCTAATACAAGATTATGAACTCGCTCGAAGAACATAAACAACCCGGAACAGGTAAACATCAATCAATTACAAAAGCAAACAGATTTAATCCTGAATTAATTAATTCGAAAATCAGCATTTACTAAAAGTGATGTAACGACTGAACTACATAAGTAGTTGTACTTACTGCCCACGACGTCGCAGCGCAATTTTTGTTTTGCGCTTTGGAAGCCGAGATAAACGTCTTAAGTTAATCCTAAGAGCGAGTCATAATGAAGACAAACAGCAGTATCCTTGCAACAAGACGTGTATCTCTCTGGCATGGCTCCAGCATGGAGCACGCCCCACTAGCCTCATCGGCTCGTGCCGCGCTAATATTTGCCCTCCATTAACAACCAACGCAAATTTATTGTTAATTTACAAACGTATTAAGCATTATCTTGGCACCGCACTCGAATTTAAACAAGCGTTATGTATCTTATAGTTATTGCTCGATTTGTGCATAACATAATTTGAGAACCGAACCAGCGCGCAGCGTTGTTCACGAGACCTAGCCAGAAACTGCTGGCCGTTTCTTATACGAGTATTTAGAATAAAATGTCTGACCAGCACCGTGGGCCCTGATAACAAATTTTACGTCTTTTCATCCGCTTAGAGGCCTCTAAAGAACCCGTTCTTAAAACGCTTATGTCAGGAGAGGTATGTAGTACTTACTACAAGCGCGCGCTATGTTAAAGTTGAACCGAGAACGGTTAAATGGACTGGAAAAAATTCTGATACTTGTAAAAGATTTCATTCTGACTGGGGAAGTATGTAGTGTGCGATCGCAAGCTTTGAAATAAAATGAGCAATAGTTTTCCTTAATTTTCTTATACGAGTATTTAGAATAAAATGTCTGACCAGCACCGTGGGCCCTGATAACAAATTTTACGTCTTTTCATCCGCTTAGAGGCCTCTAAAGAACCCGTTCTTAAAACGCTTATGTCAGGAGAGGTATGTAGTACTTACTACAAGCGCGCGCTATGTTAAAGTTGAACCGAGTACGGTTAAATGGACTGGAAAAAATTCTGATACTTGTAAAAGATTTCATTCTGACTGGGGAAGTATGTAGTGTGCGATCGCAAGCTTGGAAATAAAATGAGCAATAGTTTTCCTTAATTTTCGTATGTTAGCAATCTAATCTTCTCCCTTGGGTGTCTTAAGAAACCATATTATATGATATTCACCTGAGCTCTAATAACATCATGTTACGAAATCTTGATTTCCCCGGGGCTGGGGAGGTCAGCCGCCAGTCGCTCTGCATACAGCCAGCAGCTAACCTTGGCATGATTGCAGCTGGAACTGAAAATTCAAGTTTATCATAACGAAATAAAAGCCCAGTTTGAAGCACCAGATTTGATTAGTATTCTAGGTTGATTTGTTTAGTACCCTGAATTTGTCTCTTCATAACTTTACATACGTAAAATCTAAGGTAAACCTATACATAATAACGAATTTTATGATTTTAATTATTATTGTTTCTTTGGTTAACATTCAAACCTTAAAAAAAATAAAATTTGTCTGTTTCTCCATCGACACCAAAATAATAATAAGTACCTACTAGCCACGTTCCTACATTAAATCCCAGAAAAGTAAAAGTAACTACTTAGTTAATATCAAGTTGATAAAGCAATACTTCAACTTTCAAGTACCTCGGTCCTACCTTACTATGTGTCTATTATCTAACGGCTTAGGACTGAAAGGATAAGCCGGCTCCGCCTTCCATGCGTGCCCTTCAGGTAAGTTCTAGTACGAGCTCGTTCTAACAATAGGTCAACTGGGCAGGGTCTGACTCGAGACCTCTTGTCAGACGACACCTTCGTAGTTTGTTAGAACATCTTTGCTTGTTCAGAAAAATATGTAGCGAATATAAACAACAAATGTGAATGTGTGTGTGTGTTGTTGTTGTTTTCTGAAATTATGTTCAAATCGTTGATAAGTTAATCAGCAATCTGGTCCCATAAGGCCGTGTTCAAACCAGATGTGCGGATATATAGTCGAGAATCATAGATGAGAAGTTTTTGGTACAAGAATCGGACAAACTATGTCAGGTGGGGTGGAACTCTGTCTGATATGTATGGGTTGAAGTGCGAGGGGCCGAGGGGTAACCTCACCTCCTCTCTTTAACCTTTACATAAATCAGCTGATTGTTGAACTCAGCACCTGTATAGGCTGTCACATTGACGGAGTTTGCGTTAACAATATAAGTTACGCTGACGACATGGTGCTGCTGAATCCATCAATAAGCGCACTCAAGCGTCTTGTTAAGAATTAAATTTAAGTTTAGAAAAAAATTTAAGTTGAATTATTGGTATTCAAGGCGGGCACCAAATGTTACACTAACATGCCAGATGTAACCATAAATAATAATCCGTTATCTAGAGTAACAAAATGTAAGTACCTATGTCACCGGGTCACTCATGACCTGAGTAATGACCTGGACATAGAAAGGGAAGGCAGGGCGATGGCTGTCCGAGGTAGTATGCTGATCCGCAGATTTGCACGTTTGTACGACGCAAGTCAATATAACCCTTTTCAGAGCATACTGCCAGTCTTTTTACACGTGCAGTCTGTGGGTCACGTATACGCTGAGGGCATACAACGCCCCGTGTCCCAATGTATTCAGTATGCTGTTGAGTCTACCAAGCCTTTGTAGCGATTCCGGAATGTTCACCGAGGCCAGTGTTGATGGTTTTCATGCCATTATACGGAAACGGTGCGCTTCTATTCTCGGTAGAATACGTGCTAGCTCCCACAGCATCCTGAGCGTATTGTGTGATAGGTGGGACAGCCCCCATGCTGACTCACCGGATACGGTTGCACACTGAGATGTCAGTCGTTTCAACTTTGTATATAGAGTGTGGTTTTTACTAACATTAGGTTGTGACTTAACAACTTAAGGATCTTGTAATTTGATCTGAAATAAAATCAAATATTTATTATAGTCGGTCGCCAATTGTAAGCCGGCTCACTGTGACCCCAGTGTGCACATGAAGTCATAATAGCGTATTTTCGGTTCGATGTGAACAAACAGTCAAATGTATGGAAATGCAGTAAGCTGCGTACCGCTCGGCGGCTAAAATTACGTTTGGTGTGCACGGCCTACTTGTTTTAATTTTGGTCAATCAATCATAACTTTCGTTACCAAGTAGACCTCATTTTATTAAGTTTGTGATTCAACAGAAACAAATTTACAGGAAACCTCTAGTAATCTCATATTCTCCTTTAATTAAAGTCAGAACACTGTGTACGGTGTTATAGACCTGTAGGTCTCAACATTTAATTTAACTTCATCGAGAACTGTAATTAAGCCTTTCTCCTGCGATCTTTGCGGAACTTCCTCAGATATTGTTCATAGTATAAGCTCCGAGGATCAACTGTTAACACCAGTTACTGGCCAAATAGATTGCTTCTACCCAATGAGAAGGAAAATGAGATCAACAAGTGAGGAAGTCGTAGTTACTTTTGTAGTTACGAGTTTCTTGACAATCAATTGGTAACAGCACTTTATTCATTAAAGAATGGCTTCGAATTGTTTATAAAGTGCGGGACGAAATGTTTCGGTATTCTTGTTTCTTGAATTTTCTTTTTTGTTTTGTTCAGCTTTTCATTGAGCTTTAAAGGTCGAACAAAAGACGCGAAAGGCAGTTTTAATTGCGAATTTTAATGAAAATCAGCCTTTTCATTTAAACATTGTTTTTCATTTTATATGGTTTTTCGACGTTAACGAACAAAAAGCAGGTCCCAACCTGGTGATCGTGGATTCGGACATCATCCATTTCATAATTGACATAAATTGACTTTTATTACAAGCTTATTTAGCCCAATAAGGTACACAGCTACACAGAACCCAATTTTTTGCAAAAAAAATGTTAGCTAGTACAGGTACCAAGAAAAATGTTGCCGAAAAATTCAATATTGAATTTTTCGTCTACATTTTTTTTTGCTTGGCTTTTTTCCTTTATAATATGAAACGGTTTTTTCGGAAGTTTATTTTTAACTTTCATCTGAATTTCCAATTCGGATGATATTTTTAAGTTCTTGTTGAAATTCGATTCAATCTACTCGATTACTGAATTCCTTGAATTAGGTAGTTGTTGAAATTGACTAACTTGACAAAAGACAGATGGGGAAATAAAAAACCGAGTCTAAAAAGTTGTGACGCGCACAACGCCGCGGTTTCATCTAGATTTTTCAATTACTTTTCCTGACTCCGTAAAAGAAAATTGGTTTAAAAACAAAGAAAGAAAGGAGAGCAATTTTAAAGATTCCTTAACAAAATATAAACATTAAACTTCCTAATTCAACTCTAATTGCCGGCTGTAGGGTAGATTCCTTTCGGGCTCTTACGAGGAAAATAGATTAGACCCCAATAGGCTTACTGAAATACCAAGTAATTAAGCCCTTAGCTTTTAGTCTATTGTAGATTTCACGGTTCCGACAACTTTTAAACCGTGTCCTATTTAAATTCAATGTTTTAGATTTACAAATGAACCGATTTTGTTTTTATTTTCATAAATAGAAAAAGCGCAAGTTCCACTGCTGAGCCTGATGATGGGGGCCTGGGTTCGCTTTCCACGTCAGGCAAAGTGTTATTAGATTTTTTAATCTGGAATTTCTCATTAGCAGCCCGGAGCATGGAATTGTGCCCGGTTGATGGCAATAGGCTGGCCTCCTATTACATGGGACTTAAACATAACTGGAGAATTGAGGGTTTACTATAGGTATACCTCTGCCCAACCCTTCAGGGAAACAAGGCGTGATGTTATGCAAATCAATCGGAAAGCTGAAACATATTTATGCATGAACTTGAAATACTTTACGCGTTAGAATCGAAAATTGAATGCATAAAAGAATCAAACTTTCTAGAACAAAATAGTTTGTAAGTGTTTTTCAACTGATGTTTACAGAACACTGGGATATGGTGACATGGAAAATTTCCGGCACGGATGTCGGATAGAGCTAAGTGGATGAGAAAGATAAGGGAAGCGGTACCACCCTTAGTATTGGGAGGAACGTGTTTACAAAAATCTTTGTTCCTGAGGTCTTCTAGCTGTTTAATTTCACACAATAGTATGGTGTATGTTGTCGAGAGATTAACACCCGGTTTCTGCAACGAAAATTATCAACGTGTAAAAAATTAAACGCAAGTGATCCAATTGGTTGTTGATAAAGCGTGGTAATTTGTTCTTACCTGCTGGAGGATTTGTTACAGCCGCACTCTTGGTCTGAAATATTGCAATGACGCGAACAGAGTTGAAATCCCCGCTGGAGGCTTGTGATTACAGTTTTACATACAGACACGAAAGTTCAAAATAGCTATGAAATGTATTTCACTTTATTTTCGTTCTTCACATGAGAAATGAAAATGCTTTTGGTGATACAACAACATTTATCGACGAAGTAATTACATTTTAATTTTAATAAAAATGTTACATTTTAATGAAAATGTTTATGCGGATAGTTTTTGAGAATATAGGTACTTTTGGTCATCACTCATGTTGCTTTTATTATCTAATTTCAATCGTTCTTCGACTTTTTAATGCAAGTTCAGATAAAATAAAAGTTTTTAGATCTTGTGTGTGTGTGATCTTGTGTGTCTTGTGTGTTAACGAATTATAGTTTAATATAGTTTCTTTTTATTTTTATACATATAGTGTGGCATGACATCGAGGCGTAAACTGAAACCATGAATTCAGCACATGATTTTTTTTTTAAAACCTCCGAGCCATTTCTACGCTGGGGGTATGGTTCGGATATTCCTGTCACCCTGTATAAAACCAATCACAGCCGATGTATTCTGTAAAATTCTCACCGTGAATACTTAGGTGAAGTGAGCTTCTAGTGAAATGTCATCCCATCCGGTGTTATGGATTGATACAATTGACGGCTCACTTCACCTAAGTTTTCATGGTGAGATGTTTTACAGGGGTTCATTCTATCTGGCAGACTATTGATACTCCGAAATTTATTTGGCATAACACACTTGGCATAATCCTCTTTAAACGAATATTTTTAAAGCATAAAAAATATTTAACATAATTATTGTTTGGCCGAATGTATAAATGTCCCAATTTACAATGGCAGAATTTAAGATGGCAGGATTTTATTTGGCGTAATTTCACTTGGCATACTATAAAGATGGCAGAGTTTTATTTGGCATAATGTCACTTGGCATACTATAAAGATGGCACAGTTTTATTTGGCATAATTTCACTGGGTATACTATAAAGATGGCAGAGTTTTATTTGGCATAATTTCACTTGGCATACTATAAAGATGGCAGAGTTTTATTTGGCATAATTTCACTTGGCATGCTATGAAGATAAAAGTAGAATTAGTTTTTAACGAATATTGTTTGTTCGGTGTATTTTGCCATGGTATTTGAATGAACTAAGTATAAAAATAATGGTTTCTTTATGCGATCTCGGGACTTGGGACACCCCGACTTGAAATGAAATGATGATGAAATGATTTTATTTTTTTTGTATGTAGGTTTGTACAAACCTTGGGTTTGGTTAGGTTTATTTAAACCCTGTAGACAGATGAACGAAGCGGGTCTCCGTCGACTATCAATCAATCAAATCAATCAATCTTCAATTCAGATTTTGAAGGAAAAACCTAATCCATTGCTTCATATGTTTTAAAAATTCGTCTACTCACAACGTAAATAACGCAATGAATATTGTTAAATTGTCCAAATGAAAGGCATTACAATACAATTGTAACCCTCTTACTAATTACACGTATTATACCAGATTAACAGCGCCCCGCGGTTTCACCCGCATAAGTGTCGATCCCGTGGGAATATCGGGATAAAAACTACCCTATGTCCTTCCCCGGGCATGCAATCTATCTCTCTGCCAAAATTTTATCGAAATCCGTCTAGTGGTTGGTTTAGACGTGAAAAGGTAACATACAGACGGACAAACAGAGTTACTTTCGAATATGTATGGATGAATAGTTACACACCGATTTCTCTCTTTCAGTCGTCAGTAATTTGACATTCGAAAGAAGAAGACAAAGCGTTGTGTAGCTATACAGACGCTATACAACGTTTATTAGCAAGGGGGTTGGTGTATTACGCAATTAGGCTACAGTTTCCTTGTGCGAGTTTCTGGTAGGTAACTGAGAAAGCATGTTTTTCTGCATGATGCTATCAGGGTAAGGGTTCCCTACCCGATATATCCATAATCTTTTAAGTGCTTCACACGGGAAACTTAGGGGTGGTCGCCCTATCTATTAAGCTTAGAATAGATTGTTAGCTAAGGCTCACACTAGATATCTACACCCATACATCTATAGGTACCTCACCTAGTTTACTATGGATTTACATGCCAAACTTAACTATTACTTAAATTTGTTAGTCCCCACATAAATAAGTCAAACAAAACTGTCAAGCCTCCAAACAAAAGTTCCAGAATACACACAACAAGTTTCGACATAATGCGTATCAGCTGAGAGGTGTCAATATTGTTCAAACACACCCGACGCTCGAAAAGTAAAATCTCTTTAGAAAAAATGTGTAAAGGTATTGGTCAGTTTTCCTTAGTGAAAATACCTGCGTCACGGTAACTGGCGTCATAAATCTACTCGACTTCCCCGGCTTCCGAGGAGATTTCTCGTTGGGGCGACTTCTCTTAGAAAGTTTTAGTACGCGTGCTCAAGACAGCCTTCCAGCATTTTCAAGTACTCCTAAGTATTTTTGCCAAATTATGGGCGAGACCTTTTTACCCCTCGGTCTTGATGTGGACTGATGTTGCCGTAAAGTGAGTTATGTGAGGTACCTACCTGAATTGGCTACTGTATGTACATATAGATCTAAAAGATATCTGGAAAGAAATAAACCAACGATTATTTACCCTAACTCGGGGGTTTTCGACTTGTATAAATATTCTTCATGTTTGTCTAGCCGGACTACACTTTTTTTTACAATAAAAATCATGTTGTTTTAGATGGATTTGTATTTCTCAAAGCCTTTTGATAACGCCTAAACCAATGAACTGAAACAAAACACTCTTGAGAAATGTTTCCTTTGTAACCTTTTTACAGACTTCAAAAAAAGGAGGTTATCAATTCGACACGTATGTACTCGTATGTAATATTATTGGAACTGCATTGTATTCACATATGACAATCTATTAGGGCTTCCAAACAACTATACAAAATTGTATAGATGTATGTATGTCCACTCATTTCTCCGCAACTATTCATCGGATCGTGGGCATTTTTTTTTAATTGGCTTAAATTTTTTTCAACTATTAAAATCGATTCAGTAATTTTCAAGATATGGACTAAAACATGTAAGTGTGACGGCCTGGCTTATTGATACGAGCTACGGGTGTAGTGTCAAAGGGAAAACATCTCAAAACCTTGGTCAAATTCTAGTGCAATATTTACAACAAAACTATTACCTACTTATTGCAAACTAATAGGTACCTATTCCAGTTTTTACTTAAAACTAAAAATTTCATAATTTTGAGTTATTTTCTTTTTGAAGTCGATATTTTTTTTTATTACTTTTTATTATTTCTATAAAATATTTCATTTTTATTAACAACTAGAAAATACATTTATTTATCAAACTACAAACTATTTACACTAGATACTAAATTAAATGACTAACTAACTTACTATATAAATAAATGCAAAAACAAAGGACACTAAATAAAAAAAATAAAAATCAATGTTTGTATGTTTGTCCTCTATGCGTTCCGAAACCATTGGTCAGATTGTGATGTAACTTTGGTAGGGTGTTCTGGGGACGCCCGTGAGGGTTCCTAATTATTAAAACATGGGAAAAAATAACAAAAAAATCTGAGGCGGTACGAAGTTCGCTGGGTTAGCTTCGGGATTTGTAGATTCTTTGATTGAATCCGAATACAATGGTACAAAGAAATGGTGTAAAACATCTTTACCCCGAGCCTTTGTTTCCGTAATTCAGCGATTCATAATAAAGCCTTAGTAATCTGGGGAATGGCCGGCCATTGTTTTGCGCCGTTCCATATTTTTCTTCGGCGTACCTACTTTATACACGCCCCAATATTATGCAAATACTGGGATATAATCTTTAATTGCACCCGCGCCGCCATACCCGCGAATACGCCAGTAAAAATAAAATCTTATAACATTAAAAAGTTTCCTTGGTGTTTCTATATTTACCGTGCTTAAAAGCCTTTTTGTTTGAGTAAGAAATAAAATATGCGAAAACAATTTGCACCCGCCTTCGCTGAAAATGTTGAGCTCCAAAACGTAGTCAGAAAACAACAAAATAAAGTTATTTAGACATCCTAAGTTCAGGAACGTTCAAGTTTCTGAAATAAATGTTAGTAAGTATAATGTTTGTGCAGAGAAAACTAAACAACCGCACTACTATCTAAACCTCCATCAAGCTTAGTAAAATAAATCATAACTAAAGGCACTAAAGCGTCAGCTAAAAATACGTGACGTCAGTTGGTCCACTAAATTATGAATGTGATGTGCATCGTCCGGAGAGTTTATATTTTCGTAATAGAAAACTACCCGTCTGGACTCTGGACGCTGTCACCTGTTATATTGAACGTCACATAAGGCTGAAAATATTAATAAGCACTCAGGCGCTTCACCTTTTCACCCGTGTAGGTAAAAATACGGCACGGTTTAAAAGGCTACAAAATTGTAGTGTTTTACATAAGTTCCTGGACGTTTTCAACGGATAACGGAACATTTAACGCCGTGCCGCTTAAACTTCGATAGCGTTCTGTATTCAGCGAAGAAAATTATTTCAGGACCATTACCTCTCACAGCTGCCACACACAACTTTTATGTGTTTGCATCACGAACGAACACGAAATGTAGGCACTGTATTACAGGCTCGCATGAGCCAGCTCTTTTCATAGTGTTGCGTTTTATAATACTCTGAAAGCACACCTTTTAGTGCCCCTGTATATTTTATTGAACTATCGTAATCATGCTTCGTTGCCAGGATTTTTCCATCAAATATTAAAGTACCTAGTATATACTATGTTACGTTCAGAATTTACGAATGGAATTGATAAAAATCTGGGTTCTGATATTTTTTATATCAAAAAGTCCGGAGTTTTTCGTTCGTCTGAATAAAATTGTTGTTCAAATAATGCTTGCGGCAAACACGGCCACAGAAGCAACTCGTAAAGTTTTATCTATTACATATTTTCAAATAGGTACACTTCACTAAACTTCTGAATTAAGTATACATTTATGAATGTATGTATTTCATAGAATCTGACCTCATTTAAGGAAAATATTGTGGATTGTTATACTGGTTGGTCCCTCAGGGATTCTTCTATGAAGATTATATTAAAATAAATTATCTGTTTACCTTATATCATACTTTCCACGTAAATACGTTGGTATACTGCACACATATGAACTCCCCAGCATTTTCCTTATCACGGTGAGTGTGGGTTAAGTATGCGGGATCCCTCGCGGAGTTTATTAGAGCAGCTTGAAGCCACGTGTAGCGATAACGAGAAAAGTCAATAGCCCATCTCCCACCACCATATCCGCCCTTTGCCGCCCAAATGTCCTGTCTTTGGTATTGTTCGTCGAATCGTTGAGCTCCTTAAGTTCTGAGTTGAGCTGCACGGTTACTGACAAATGCGTGCACTGACTGGACAGGTCCGCTCAATCTGTGTGGTTCTTTCCTCAAAAGACCATTTCAGACACTAATCTACATGGTCCTCAAAGATTATGGCGGATTTTTTATATACACATTGACATTGATGAATTTTATTTAGACAATGACATGAATATTTACTTTGTAAGTAATTTTTATTATTATTTTTTATTTAATTATTGTGAATGTGAGGACTATGTGGGTCATTTCTTTTTTCCTTCTTAGTTTTAATCATGATCTGGCAGTTTGAGTAGTTTATGCGGCCTACCCAAATGTCCTGTCTTTGGTATTGTTCGTCGAATCGTTGAGCTCCTCAAGTTCTGAGTTGAGCTGCACGATTTTTGACAAATGCGTGCACTGATTGGACAGGTCCGCTCAATCTGTGTGGTTCTTTCCTCAAAAGACCATTTCAGACACCAATCTACATGGTCTTCACACGATCTGACCAAGATTTTGTCTGGACTTTAAAAGAGACTGTGACTTCTGAGTTTGTTTCGGCCTTTCTTCTCAGAATAGTCAGTTAGGAAACGCCGACCTCATCTAGTTTAAAAAAAAATATGATTGACGTGTAAAAGTGTTTGTACAAACCTACTTACAGAAATAAAAATCATTTATCATCATTTATCATTCCCGCCGTCTTTCAAAACTTCGGCGAGAAAATTGTTGCGATACATTTTGGCAGCAAAACATAAACTGAAGAATGGGCAGGGTCCGTCGCAACTATTTGGGACTACTCCAATGGGGTAACAGTCACGCACAATCCAATCATAGTTATTTATTTCGTAATTAAGTGCAGTTAGGCATAGTTAATGACTCATTTATTAACTAACTAGCTTTTGCCCGCGGCCTCGCTCGAACGGGATCAAAAATATTCTATATGTTAACCTACGCAAAATACGCGCATTGACGTGGAGTTGCGGAAACCAGCCCGTATTACCTATTACCTATTAATCAAGGTTATACAATACCTGCGTGCCAAATTTCATTCAAATCAGTTCAGCCGTTTTTGCGTGATTGAATCCAAACATCTAGTCATCCAAACATTCACATTTATAATAATACTAGCAGCGCCACGCGGTTTCACCCGCGTAAGTTTCGATCCCGTGGGAATATCGGGATAAAAAGTATCCTATGTGTTAATCCAGGAAATTGTTTATCTATGTGTGTATTTTCATCCAAATCTGTTCAACGGTTTACGCGTGAATGAGTAACAAAAATCCAAACATCTTCACAAACTTTCACATTTATAATATTAGTAGGAAGTAGGATTGGTAGGATAACATTATAATGCTTACAGGCATACCAAGACGGGGTGTACAAAATACAACCACGCTCTTCCAGTTCAACAGCGAGATCTATGTGACAAAGCCAGAGCTTCTTACGGAACTAATCGAGCGCACATTTCCTTGAGCACTGTAATTCCTTCATCCACACATGCCAAGATTCGCGAACGCGGTCAGACATCCGAAACTGAAATCAGGTTATTCCAGTGTTATGTAATCTGTGTAACAGTGGATATTCCTCATCCATTAAAATAGTTTGGGCCGGGAACAACACGGCTTTGTCCGGACTGACGTAATTGTGATTCGTTTCATATTCTGCTGTCACTTAAACGAAATCACTGTCGTATTGAGAAACTGGAGCACATAATAAAATATCGACATTATACAAATGCCTACTGCTCTGTTTAAAATACATTTAAAAAAAATATCTCGTAGACAAATGCTATTATACCATAGCAGAATTTTTAAATGACCGCAACTAATTAAATAGATTCCTATAATTACGATATTTTCACAATTTGACCCCCAAATCTGTAATAATAATATTTTATTTTTAATTAGCATTTGGATTAAGTTATTAAAATTTCATAGTTTGCTGTGTAGACTCAAATTTTTAATTTTTTTATGGTTTACTCTAAGCCAAAAATATGTTGTTTTGTACGCCATAAATGGCAAAACATGCAGATCTACCTGTTATTTTAAGACCTTGCGCATATTATTTGACGTATACTCATGTTTTACATTAAAAATATATTCTAGTCTAAGTATTCTATTGATTTTAATAGTATAAAGTGGAATAAATTCCACCTTCGTTGTTAGTGGCTGCGGTGCAGGAGCCGGTCGGCTTCGACCAATTTAGTGCAGTCTCGGTCTAATAGCGGAATATTCGTTCATATGTAATGAACCCTAGTCTAGTGGTGCTAATTTACAGACCAACAATAGAATTTGAGAGAATCGTGTGCAACTACTGTTTTAATGAACGTGTATTCCGTTTTGAGAGAGGAATAAAATTAATTATGTGGTTTTTACAAAAGTAAATAAATTGAATGCAGGATTATGTTTCCCGGTGTTATTAATATGATCCCAATGTTAAAATCTTTCGTGCACTGAAACACAGAAGGGTGTTTAAAACTTAGAAAAACAGATAAAGTTTTCTTGTTATTTTAATTTTAACGTGTTTTTATGTGTACCTTATGGATCAATGGTCTGAAAATAAAGATTTATTATTATTATTATTAAAGAAGAATAAGCCTGCAATGCAATCGTGAAGGCATTCTAAAAACGACTTCGGAAGTCGTTTTTTAAGAAAATCTGAAAAACTTTTCGGTAATGGGAAAATAAGAGCATAATCAGCTATATTGTTACGATTATTGCCGGAATAATTCTTACGTATAGCCATTTTATTTCCCATCATACTGAAAAATTACTTATTGGATATACTTAAGAGCGAATGCTACTTATTAAAAGTGGCTTTACCTACTTAGCTTTAGCTTTATAGTAAGTTTAAGTTATCATAAACTTCTATACTAATAATAAAGCTGAACAGTTTGTTTGTTTAAACGCGCTTTTTTGATAGCCCAATTCTTGAGGAAGGCTATAGGCTATTTACCATCACGCTATGACTCCGACCGAAACGAAAAAAACAGAAAGAACGCTATGCGGAAACGAAACAATAGCATCCCGATGTGATGCGGCGGGGTGGATCGGGAGAACAAGAAAGGAGATTGTTCGCCGTCCATACATCGTTTGCCTAAGAACCGGCAGTAACGTGAATATACTTTCTGTGTTCTAAATAATGCATATATTCGATTGAAACTAAATTAAAATCACGGACACTTCTGAGAATTGTAAAAAAGCCAAAATACTTTCGGATTTTGAGGTTATAATTAACGTTCATTCATTACATTCCAATGCCAAGTCGTCGTTCTTAGGCCGCATTCCGAATTAGCTATAATAAACGTGTTACATGCTCTGTGGATATAATCGCTCACAGCACTCACAGCATCTCATAAGCGTTAGAATAGAATAGAATACTTAGTTCTTTATTTGCACAGAAAGTAGGTACAAGTTACAGATGTTAAGTTTAATAAAATGATCCTGTACTAACTACCTTAACTAAGGCATGCAAATAAATAGTTTTAGCTACTTATATTACTTTGTCTTACTTCTTTCCGATTTAGATATTACCACTTAGAATAAGAAAGCTATAGAGCATCGGGTAGCGTGGCCACACATGAGACAAAAAACTAACTTAACTAACATTGGCTACTTATGTAGCTGCCTTGAAAAAACTGGCACGCACTGAGAGACGGAAATAGTATAGCTTTATCCTTTTCTGTTACTTATAATAACTCAATACTATATTCTTTTCTTGTGGAAATGAAATGGAGCTACCCGCCGTCTATACTTTTCTTTGTCTAAGTATTACGATTATGACAGCTGAGAGCTATTCAAGAATTCGGAACGCTCGTGAACGCGCTCACAGTGCTTACTTAATGTCAAAACGATATTATTACAGTATTTCTTTGTGTAAACACCACATTTCTTCTTCTTTTGGTTAGATGGCGACTGTCAGTCAGAAGCACAATTTCGAAAATGCCACGTTAGTTTAATTTAAAGATATGATGCAACTCAAAACAAAACACACTGACACATCTACACACACACACTCTGTCAATTTTGACAGCGCTCACGGTGATATTATTAAAAGGCATGGTCGGCGTCGCAAGATGGCGCATGTCGTGACGTCATCGATGACGATTCACGGGACATCGTTATCGCGCTCACGCTAATTCGGTACGGGTTTAAGCACGCTCAAATCGATTATTTCCCAACTCGGAACGCAGAGACCGACTGTCATTACTATCAATTGTCAAAGTGTCATCTATCAAATCATCGACTGTCAGTGTCGATGTAGCTCGTTTTACACACTGCTTTCAAGTTCTTTATTCTGTTTTTAACTCAAAAGATTATTCATAGATCAAGCGCTGAGGGTGTTGAGTTTTGTAATTACACTCCGCTGCGCGCAAAGACTTGGCTGAATGAGCTAAAATACCCTTGCCTGTTCAAAACGTCAAATTGATACAAAAAATAATGACGCCGGGGAATAAGACCCAACTGAATTACTTTTTAAAATGTTTTCTTAATTATGAAGTGTCCGTTATATTGTAATAATTGTAATGTAAATTATAATAAAAACTAGTAATTATTTTAAAGGTTTCATACGTGCCGATTCATAGGCCATTTTTTACAATGTCCTTTCACGCGGACGAAGTCGCGGGCAGAAGCTAGTAAGCTAAAACAGTCTAGTTTGGAACAAAGGCGGCTTGTTCACGTTGATAACTTCCTCAAGAAATTAATATTAATTTTCTAGCAATTGTTCGGAGAAGTGGTGGCCCAGGTAACGGCCGCGGCTTACAAGTTGTAGGTCGTGGGTTCGAACCTAGACAGGCGCTTTACATTATTCCATTACCACTGCTCTCAAAAACGGTAAAGGAAAACATTGTGAGGAAACCGGCATGTCCTAGAACCAAAGTTCGTAGACAAGTGACAACTACCAACCCGCACTGGGCCCGCATGGTGGATTACGGCCCATTTCCTCTCGCAGAGAAGAGGCCTGTGTCCCAGCAGTGGGATCGTTATAGGCTGATCATCCATTGGTAAAAATTTTGTATGAACAAAGGGATTCAATAAAGAATTTACATACAATTAACGTACACAAAAAATAAAAACAAAGGTTACTTTTTCATCTCCACAGGTCAAGAGAGCTCTTGACGGATAAATTGGTGAACAGTTTTGACGGAAAACGAGTAGTAAGGGCCGTTGTACACGGCACTGTTTCTTTACGGTAAGTGTGATACGATTTTTCGGCGCGGTTAACACACCGTTTGTTAACCGCGCCGAAAAATCGTGTCACATGTATTTGTCCATACGGCGACTGCGCCGAGCCTTAATGACACCATGTCTGTCAACAAGTTTCCATAGTGATCTATACAACACTGATGACTGTGCCTACACACGGCGAATCAACCCTAGTTTTTCATGGAAAAACCGTAGTTTTCACACGTACCAAACCGGAAAGGGATCGGCACCGTATCAACTCGAGCCTTTCAGTATTCTTTGTATGAAACTCTCTAACTGCAACACAATCGTAACGTAATCGCCTCGCCTCGGGACAACGTTACGGCTCAACGTCCCCGCGCTTACGGCTCGTCGTCCCCGCGCTTACGTCTCGTCATCCCCACGCTTACGTCTCTCCGTACCCACGTCTCTTCGTCCACCCTTGCACCTCTCACCCCTCCGGCCTGCCTGATGCACCATCAACCAGCGCTCGGCGAGCCGTAAGCGCGGCGTCGCCTAGCCATAGCCGAGTCGACGTATCGGAGCTTCTGATCCGCTTTGGTTACGTGCTTACTTTAGGTTGACGCCCGTTTGACGACAAGGTTAAAGGCGATACGGTGCCAATCCCTTTCCGATTTGATCCGTGTGCACGTGCGTTGCGTGTTACACGGCAAGAAAAACGTGTACACGGTATGGTTTCTTTACGGTATGGCGTATAAACCGCGCCGTAGAAAAAACGTTTTTGTCAACAAGCTTCCATAGTGATCCATATAACACTGACGACCATGCCAACACACGGCGAATAAACCATAGTTTTACGGCAAGAAAACCGTGTTTCTACAACGGGCCTCACACTGTTCTTTTTATCCTCTGTCATCCCTGAGGGCCCGCTGCTGTCACAGTACCTTCTTTTGTAACAGCCAGGTAACGTGAGCCTCGACTGGCGACGAGACTAACCAGTTTCGCTAGCTGGCTAATCTTATCAACGCAACGTGAGCTTTGAGCTATTTTCGTAACAACACAGGGTGGCTGAGCTATTTTCGTAACAATACAGGGTGGCATCAACGCCCAAACTGTAGCCATGAATTTATTCAGCTCATGATTTTAGACCCCCTAGCATAGAATGTTTTCGTCGGCTATCAAAAAAAAAGTCAGCTGTCTCATAGAAAAGTGCAATACCTACGTGGTCAAAATGTATGGAACAGCTAATCTTATTGAAGTGAAAACTTCTTTAGACGCGTTGGGCATTTTTTGAGATGGAAAAATACCATTGAACTCGCGACACTGTTACCGTAACCGACACCGCGCTACATTCGGATGTGTTCGGCTGTCCTCAGGATGTACTCGGTTTTAATGTATATCCAACATGTCAGTGAGTGATGGCAAAGTACTCTGTTTGTGTTTTGTTTATAAGACGATTAAAAAAATACACGTATAAATTGTTCAAGTTTTTACTTCTTTCGGCACTCCCGGAGTGCCACTGTTTATTTTTTTTTTTTGTTGGTGTCCCTGCCACTGTGTAGTGAGTTTTCTCAACTGAGGACGTTGGGTCCCGAGGCCGAGACGGCCTGCCTTTAATTACAAGCCTTGCTTCGTTTATGTTTCCGGTAACACAATTTGTGAAAGGGAGTGGCGTGATGGCCATGTTTTTAAGGCCTCACCTCTCTTGCACTTGTAGGTTCAAATCTGGGCAAGTAACTACTACACAAATGACTCTCAATAATCATTTATTTTACATCGGTGAATAAAAAACATCGTAAGGAAACCTGCGGTGCCATTCTTTAAAAATCTCACCGTGAAAACTTAGGTGAAGTGATCGTGGAGTGAGCTGTCAATAGTGTCAATTCCTAGCAAAAACAAGCTCACTTCACCTAAGTTTTCACGGTGAGATTTTTACAGAATCGACCGGTTCGATTTATCCTTACTAATTTCTATTATAAATGCTAAAGTGTGTCTGTCTGTTACCTCTTCTCGCTAAAACGCTGAACCGATTTAGATGGATATAGAGATAGTTTGAGTCCCGGGATAGGACATATGATATTTTTATCCCGATATTCCCACGGGATCGACACTTGGGCGAGTAAAACCGCGGGGCGCTGCTAGTAATTAATATAAGTCCGAAATGACCAATCCGCCTTGAGCAAGCGGGGTGATCTATGCTCATGCCTTAACCATCATCATCTGCCTAGCCTTATCCCAACTATGTTGGGGTCGGCTTTCGGTCTAACCGGATGCAGCTGAATACCAGTATTTTACATGGAGCGAATGCCTATCTGACCTCCACAACCCAGTTACTGGGTACCCCTTGGTAAGATTGGTTGTCAGACTTTCAGGCTTCTGACTACCCGTAACGATTGTCAAAGATCTACGAATGACAACCGGGACCAGCAGCGTGTTTTTCGAGGCACGGAGGGGTTTCGGTATGTACCTAAAGATGGTCACACATCCACAGACCAACAGCGGCAAGCGTAGCTTAACCTGATCGATCGACCTGTGCTGCTGTTATCATTTAGCCACGGGCCCCTCAAAGTAGTTTAGCTGTATTTTTTTTTTAAGTAGTTAAACCCACACTGAAAATACAACAATATTAAAAGGTTAACATCGAAATGCACTCAATCTACCTACACGAGCGACCCGGTTCCATTCGTCGGATGAAGAGCTTTTAATGCAAATCACAGGTGAGTCGTCTGTTTTAGCTGTATTATTTTTAAATGGGATTGGCCTATATGCCTCGACCAAAGTGTCCATTATGAAATGCGATGTCCATTTGTTGATAGTGAATTTTCGATGTTATATTGTGTTCTATTATTGATTAGCTTTCGGTTTGTGATTCTGCTAACGTATTCCCAGGAGGGTACGATGAAAATAATATTTCGTATCAAGTTATTTCTCACAGCGCGCATTCAAACACCTTTTTCTTGACTGCTGGATAACAGAATGATGTCTTTATGCTCACCAATGAAAAAAGCGAAAGAAAAAAATTACAAAAAATTGCCAATGAATTAAAACGTTCGTATATTGGGAGACAGAAAAAAAGTATTCATATTACATTCAAGAAAACATAAGTGAAGTATTATAAAGCTAAGCGCACAGTACAGCCGCGGGAGGCGGGACATTAGGAACCGCGGTGGGTCGCACCAACGCAGTAATTGTTTTAGACAACTTGAAAATTTCGGATTTGAATTTGAACTGTTTTCACTCCAGTACAATGACGCTCACGAAAAAATCCTAGATCACTTTCGTACATTTCTAGGGTTCCATACCTC
Organism: Oligia fasciuncula; assembly: GCA_963082905.1. Taxonomy (NCBI): domain Eukaryota; kingdom Metazoa; phylum Arthropoda; class Insecta; order Lepidoptera; family Noctuidae; genus Oligia; species Oligia fasciuncula. Next base: position 15,744,939 of record OY720387.1, read on the forward strand.
AAAAGAAAAAAACGGAACCCTTATTCGATCGCTTTGTTGTCGTCTGTCTGTCTGTCAAGACCCTTTATCTCGGGAAAGCGTTGTGGTATCAAGTTGAAATTAAAACCATATACTCAGGTCTGCGGTCCCTTGAAGCTATGAAAAAAAATCAAACTTCTAAGTTAACGTAAAAAAAAGATACGGCTGTTTATGCCGCAAAAAACTTATATTTCGACACTCTCAAGGGAATCAACATGTACTTCCGTTGACCTAGAACCATGAAATTTGGCAAGAAGCAATTTAAGGTCAAGTAGCACAAGTAAAGGAAAAAATCCGAAAACCATAAATTTGTACTTAGTTACATTTTTTTTTAACCCGTGATAAACTATTTACATACCTACAAATTTGTACGGAACCCTCCGGTGCGCGAGTCCGACTCGCTCTTGACTGGTTTTTTTATGAACCAACGCACACTATAGGCGGGCCGCATCGCAACGCAAAACAGTAGCCGCAAAAATACGCCTGGCGAGTGCGTTGCAAGCCCGCTCAAATGTGCACGAGCCTTTACTACCCTTCTTCCAAATTCGGAACACTTCGCTCTATGATAACAATACACACCCAGATTAATAGCGAAACTTGCACTTCAGTAATAGTCCAACCTTCATAAATGCTAGACGGGACTCAGTTCAAACGGCTGGCGTTTTGACAGGAGCTATAATAACGGCTTACCGTGAATAACAACGTCTTCAAAGTAGAACACCTTCTGGTGAATGCATTTAGATTATTCTGACGGCCGAATATACAGAGCTTCTTTGACTGATGTTTATTGGAAGTTGATGTTGATGGCTTCTGATGGAACTCTCATCTATTCATCGTTTTAAAAGCGCCTATCTTGAGTAAACCGACAGTTTTATTTTAGTAATTGGTACCAACCCGCACTGGGCCCGCGTGGTGGATTATGGCCCTAGCACAGAGAGGAGGCCTGTGTCCCAGCAGTGAGGACGTTTTAGGCTGATTATGCTTATGTTTATACTAATTGGTACCTGTGGCTTGTTTCTACTAGTATTTGGGTAAATACTAGTAGAAACAAGTGGGAACATTAAAGTCTGATTATGCTATGTGCCGTAAGAGGGTTCTTACGGCACATACCATAATCAGACTTTAATGTTCCCACTGCTGGAGAGAAGTCTATTCTTCGTGAGAGGGAGAGGCCGTAATCCACAACGCGGGCACTGTGCTGGTTGGTGGCTGTATTCACCAGTCCGCTAATTTTTGGTTCTGGGACATGCCGGTTTCTTCACGATATTTTCCTCTACAGTGATGAACCTCGCACATATATTTTTTTTGTATTAAACATTCCTTTCCTGAAAAATAACCTCTTATATACAAAGGGAATACAAATTCCATCCTGTTCTAACCAAATGCCAGAATTCGCGAGTATATTACTTTATAACCAACGAGACGAACATAATTAACACAAATTACTTTAAATATATTCCGGAACATCATAGAAAAATGGCTGTTTACAATCATTTTGTAGCGGAAAATGGAGGCTGCATTCAAAATTACTTTCAAGGCGAGTATAATTCAATTACCTAACAAGCATTACATATTCATTAAGTTGATGCTAATTAGGTCTCGTCGCCCCACCGAGCTACCTCGCGTCCCTACCGATGTACCGAGGTACCTACCTACAGATACAGGGTGCTATTTATATTAATAGACGGATTGACAGTAGGAACGATTGTTATGTTATAAAAAAAGTAAAAGAATGGATTTCTTTTGAAAAAAAACAATGATTGTTTCTTAAAAAAAGAGTCGAGCGTTCAGCATGCAAGCAAAAGAAAAGTTCTTGACTGCATATTATCCGATGAAATGCAAATGCAGTCGCTTCAAATATCCGCCTAATAACCACTTTTTTTCAGTTACATGAACGCAAAGCATGGCTCTTTTATTCTTATATTATTTTTTTTGCAAAAAAATATACGATACATATGAGGACGAAATATGTCGTTCAAAAGCACCCTGTATAGCGAGCTTCTATCTAAATAAGTAAAATGACGCGCTGAATCTTTTTGATGTATGTATGGTCACATCACTTCCTGTATGAGGTATAGTTAATTATTATTATAAACTGGCAAAATTCAAGAACTTTATCCACGTACCCCACACTGACAGTATATGAAACTACATTATATAATAGGTTGTTTACCTTGATAACGATAAACTATGTATCTAAAGGTTAATTTAACAAAGTCCGTTTACTATGTTTAAATGTAAATGAACAAGTTTCCGAAGAGTTTCCTCACCTTTGTTTTGGAAAATTTCGAGTTCAACGAATTGTTGATAGTTGATAACACCTGTATAAACTTTTCAACAATAATTTATTATGTAACTATGTAAGTACACATTGTGTTTATCTGTGTTATCATCAAACGTTACAATTACATGGAAATGAGGGAGAGGTTCATGGCTACGTAGGCAATGGAATAATATGTAATTAGAATTAACTTTACCACAGCCTAACACAAAGATAACCACCCCTCCAAACTATAATCAGTTAGCCACGTAATGTACGTATTTATCTCCAAATTCAACAATACCTATACAAACTCTGAGCGTAACGAGACAGCTTTGTTTCCATAAACATGAAAAGCCCTAACTCCAAAGCCAATCAGTGGCGAATGATTGGCTTATTACCAATCACGCGACGAACAGCATCGTAATCCTAATACTATTGACGCGACCGTCTCTAACGAGATACCCCCAGTCGAAGATAAGGCGACTGATACGAGTACCTACGGGCTACAACTCGACAATTCATCGCAATCGCCGGCACCCAGTCGCTACGAGGTGCTACGAGCAAATGTCGTAGACTCCCCAGTCTACGGTGTAGACTGGGGTGTCTACGACATTTTCCAAATTGACATTTACGAAATTTGACCCATAAATTATACCATTGCCATTACTGAAGGACGGGACTAAATGAATGTTTTAATATGAAAGGATTTTTTTAAGCTCGAGTTATACATGTTTCTATATTAGTATCGCTTCTGATGCCTACAAGAAAAATAAAACGAAAATAAAAGACGAGTCGGGTTGTCTTTCTAGATGACCTTTGAAATGTTAGCTAGGGATCACAAAAAACTAAGATAAAGCTGGCGGAATAAACTAGACACCTTTTTCTCAACGATCAAACAAGTCACTAAATTGGGGAACCTGAATTTCTTCTCCAGAAACTTTTATAATCAGAGGAACAATTGTGATTTTCAACGTGTTTCTTTTTGTAAAAAATGAGTCCCGCTTTGGACCTTAATCTCGGCTCGTGTTTCAACAAAAGGGTTTGACCGATGATCAAGTGTAATCTCAAATTTTGTATACCTACTGTCATTATTATCGAATCCTCGTAGTTGACTTAGTTCCCACGGTATATCAGCCGGCAAGCATATATATGTGTGTAATTAAAAAGCTACTCGTTAGGTGCAGCACACCGCGGCGGGCGGGGACGGGCACATTCATAGTCACAAATGTAATTCATCCCCTCCTGTCCCTTTTTCCCAGGTGGATGGAACTCAATTAGCAACAATTATTCCGACGACGCGACGCCAACCCAAAAGTTTTCTCGACTATTTCGTAATTAATTTTGTTTCTACGACCTCGGGCCGAACTCGCCCTGACTCGGCTCACCCTTAACATTTATTTAGCACTAAATTATCTTAAAAGTTTATGGACTGCTAGTTTCCAAAAAGGAAATAGCTATTGTAGAAGAATTATATCAAATGAAGCGATAAGGGAAACTTTCCAATGGTTTTCACGCCCGCGCCTTCGTAGTGGTCCATAACGACCATATAAGGCCGATTGCTTTCTTAAACTTATCCCATTTGTAGCCCCAGTGTGAAGGAATTGGAACTTCTTTATTGTGCCAAAGTTGCGAATGAGGGCGCCTATTTCCATTTCTATCGAGCTAGTGAGCCGAAACTAATAAATTATAATAACATAACTATAATGCATAGTAACGTAAACATCATAGTTGTGAGTGATAAATGGGAGCGCCACCTTCTCGCTGAAACTTGCCGCGTCGTAAACTGACGCCAACTTGGACATACGAAAATTAAATAAATTACGAATAGCGAAACCGACCTCATCACTTAGTGGAACCAGCTTATGCTGCGGAGAACGGGTAGATTAAAATAAATTCATTACACTGTCTGCCGCTCCGCTGTAAATTTTGTTTCGGAACTTGTATCAGAGCAGTATCAATAGAGCTGCTTTTTTCGCTTTTTATTTTAAAAGTTCTGTCGTAGTGAAAAAGTATAAAAGTCGGAGCGCTACCTACTCACGCTAGCTGTAGAAAGAATCGTCTACCGTAAGTAATATAAACTTAGTTAAATTACCTGAAGATTCTTTAACTATTCCAACACCAAAAAGGTGTAATTAACAGCAATATACATATACGAGTTTAAGAAAGTAAATTATTAGGTTTTTTGTACCTCCGCGTTTCAATCAACTTATAAGGCCTGAGTAATCTTTTTACAGAGTCCTAAGTAACAGTAACCATCAAGTAATGAGTCAGCATAATCAAGGGCTATTCATAACATAAACGGTTATACCGCAATACCCTGCATATTGCTGGAACAACGCGTGAATTGGTCCGCTCGGTGTAAACTCCCATATTAACATAGTAAGAACCCATTTCCATTATCATCCCCAATTTCGTGCTTGGGAGGCACTTAAGCACTTAATGGATCTCGGCTCCCCGTAATTTACCGGGACGTTGGATTGAATAAAATCGTAAATCTTAACACCAACCGAGCGAAGGTGTTATTACGAAGAATGATTCGCACTCTTGTTTGAATGAAAGGATCATCGCTAGAGACAAATTACCTCCATCAAGATAGCTACGGCCTAATAAAACAATGTGCCTAGGTACAAATTACTTTCGTATAATAAGGTTATGAATTCGACTTTATTACATATTCATGTTTATAACGTACGAAAATAAAATAACGATCTACCGTCAACAGCAACGTCTTTGTTATGACTGTTCCTAAACTAGCAACTGCCTCTCAGACTTTATTTTAACGCAACAAAGAACGGAGTTCTCAGTAGAAATATCCAGTTTTTCCATTAAATAATTTAGCAAAGTTTTCGTTGGATACACTAGCATTTTAGAGCGGCTAGACATAATCTTTATTTAGCCGATTGGCTGGATGGTATGGGGCGACAGGCGGGAAGCATAGCGGATGGCGGACTGCAGCAGTCCACAAATAAACGGAATCAATACCATTACGGCGCGAGCTCACACCGCGGCGACCTCAGATATATACGAGTGGCCTGATTGTTATCACATTATTAGGAGAGACATTGTTGTCCAAAGCAATCCGATTGTATATATTTTGCACTGGGTTTGTTATTTAATGGGAACTTCTGGACTAAGTTATGCGTTCTCGACTTGTATAGCCATATGTTTTCGGTAAGTTTGACCCCGCGTCCTAACCAAAAGCGATCGTCGCGCAAATTTCATATATCGATTAGGACGCGGCCTGACGCCGCTGGAGGCAGTTAATATAACAATAATTACCATCGAACTACAACTCAAGAATATTGTTCGTAGTTTTATCAAACCAGAATTTCGTTTACTACTTAAATTAACTATGTATACGTATTTAAAAAGTTTTCAGATCACCGGTTTTGCAGAACAAACGCAAAATCCTCGCCAGTTAAGCCGCAGGTAAATTTAAAGTGAAACCAAACAATAAAGGCTTTTTATTTGGTTTTGGGGTCACGCGGTCTCCTCAGTGAGCCGTAGAATTGCGACCAGCTGATCAATTATGCTCCATGACTTCGCTACAGGACCGTTCTGAAACTATACTTCACGTTAAACCAAGTTATTGGTCTCGAGAACGAAGCGTGGGCTGATGGTAACTAATGTTAGGAAAACAATTAATAACTTATACATAAGTAGTTAAACGAAGTACGAATTCTGTTTTACAAAACATTTAGGTGTTGAAGTACTTGTTTGTTGTTTGTAATTATGATTATGATGTAGCCTTTATTCCTAGAATTCACTCCAGTTTAAGTTACGCTACCTTATTATTCAAATACTAATTAATGTAATTCGTTTGTAATTAAGTCTTTGTTAAAATTATTTTCATGGCTTATACTTTCTCTGTTCATTAAAATTCTTAATGCCTGCTTCATTTAAACCACAAAATTCATCATCTGTGCTATGTTAAGACCTATTTGAAGAACCCAAAACAATTCTAAGTTACGTTACTTCAAAGTTTACGAGGAGAGAACTATGCAGACGTATTTCAATTAATTTCAACCACGGTGGTATTAGACACAATTGCCTAACTTTATGGCAGCACATCTGAGCCTTAAGTTACGGTTCCCTAGAAGTGCGGTGACCGCCACATGCGGCCGTAATGTCCAAATATAGAGCGTTTTTTGACACCTTAACGTCATTTTCATGACGTCCGATATACATAAACATGAAGGAAACGCGCTTCCAGGAGACCATAGCCTTACATTGACACCTCCACGAGACAGGTACATTTGACGGAACATGCAATTCCAAATACATTTTCAGAAGGCCTTTGGGAAATACCAACTCTAATACATTCGGGCAATAAAACATTGTTCTGCGTGTTCCCATGTAAATCCCATAACTACGTTTGAGCCACGAATCCCGGGTGACTTGTAGTTCCAGCCTGAGCTTTAGGCTTCTGTTACATTCCATTGGATGAGCCTCTGTTCGATTGACTGTGCAGCCGTCGTTTGCTAAGCGAGTGTCTACGTAGGGCAAATAAACAGAATATGTATGACTGAAATTTTCCGGACGTGCGTAACGCGTGGATTTGTTGGAAACATTGGTTAGCATCATACCCGATATCTTTAAAGGCTACAAGGGCGTAAATAAAAGGCTTATTTAGTATAGTGAGTATTAATAATTCCGATCCAGCCTGTCCATTTCTGCCCTCCCCCAGAGACGCCCTAAGCCCCCCCCGCACATGGCCCTTAGCGTGTAGTCGCTGAAATTTTAACTTTTTACAGTCCTGGCAGGAGGTCTTTATTTATTAAGACACCCACAGGCAAACTCGGTTAAGCAGCTGACAACCCTCTAGGTTGACTTGCGAGACGCCAATTATAAAAAAATAAAAGTTTAGTAGGTATTACTTTCGTAATTATTCCTAATTACGCTGCTCTCCAAGTTGAGTTTCAATTCTATCCCAATCTTCTTTAAACTAAATAGTGTTTATCTAATTTATTCATGCCATCAACTTATAAAATATTCGCGAAAGTCGAAGGACAGCTGTTCTATCCTCAGGGTTTATTAAGCCGTTAAGCGATACTATTGCTATTATCATCATAGTTCCGAAAATAAATCAAAACCAATAATAAAAGATGTAGGAACCAAACACAAGGAAACTTAACAGAAAAAGCCTGTTCTTATATTTCAGTAACACCCAACATAACTCGTAACATAGAGTTGACATGCTGACCGCTCTTAGTATACTGCCCCAGTGCGATTGTATAAACTTTAAACTCGCAGTATCTGTGCCAAATGTGGTTTTAATTAGTACTCTGGCACTAATTGAAGCTCCACTTAACTCTTTAGGCGCCTTTGATCTTGGTATACTTTTTGTTAATTGTAAGTATCGAGCTAGTTGTTCTAAGCTGTTGTTTATCTTTTCTCATTCTCTTATTGGCACACGCTGTGCGAATGAAGTGTTTGCCATAGCTGATGAAAATGGTAGCCAGTTAGCAAGGTTACGTGGTTGGTCAGCGGGATTGTCCGAAAGGGTTACCGATGGCCCGGAACATAGAGGGCTAAGGAAGGAGCACGGGTGGGTTTTAGTCAGTAAGAGTCTGACACTCCCTTCCGCTCCACCCAGAGCGGGGGGGAGTCATTTGTTGATTTAATCCGCAAAAAAAAAAGGTTACTTGGTTACGGGGCTAGTAATCAACGTAATGTATATGACCTCTCCAAACTCCGCTAATGAGACACAATTAATTTTCTATTGTATCGTGCTACATAGGGTACCTACGCGCGGAGCTTGACCGGTTAAGTAATCTCAGTCGTCATTCACGATAAGCCGACATTAAAAAATATCTCGAATATTAATCATAACTGCCTCGTTGGTCGCAAACGCTACTTCTTAGCTTGAAGACCTGGGTTCGAGTTCCAGCGGTGCTATTCTGTAAAAATCTCACCGTGAAAACTTAGGTGAAGTGAGTGTGGACTGAGCTGTCAATTGTGTCAATTCCTAGCAAACACAAACTCACTTCACCTAAGTTTTCACGGTAAGATTTTTACAGAATCGACCGGCTGGTCGTGGTCAGGCACAGTATCATTGGGTCTTCCCATCAGGAATTTCTTAGTAGCAGCATGGAGTTTAAGTTTTTTTGCCCGGTTGATGGCAATAGCTGGCCCCCTATTACGCCAAATGTGGGTTTACTATAGGTACACCTCTGCCGTACCCCTCGGGAATTACAGGTGACATGTAATGTCTAAACTTTAGAGCTGAAAACAAACTGGAAATAACTTCGTTCCATTTTGGTGAGGGTGAATATGAAAGCTGCCACTGAATTTACAAAAATTAAGAAGTTGTTTTATTATAATGATATCTATAAAGATAATAGTAAGAATATACGGCTTTTGAAACCTAAAACGTAGAATATATCACTCACGAAAGTTGCTAAATTCACGACATCAATTATATTGTAGTTACAAACTTAACTTTACAAGCATTACAAATTGCCCGCTTTCCTTTGTTATTCACTCTCAACCAATTATTTATACATGCAATAACTTTTGATGTTCGTGAAACATTATTCTCTGAAGTTAAATTTAAGAATAGAAGTATTATTGCTTTAAAGTTTACAAAGAAAATAATCGTCGACTTCCACAAAGGACTGAAAAGACCCGCGATATAACAGTATAAAGTTTATAATAAACAACAGTTAACACAAGATAAACCGCTGAAAAATCTACAAAATCTTTTAAACAAAATAAATTTTGAAAGCCGATATTACGTTATATACGCTAACCGAATTTACCGATTAGCACACGGCCCACGGTAGCGGACTTGCGAATTTTACCGATGACTGTACCTAGTGGCGCGATGGCGCCCTATGTAGGTAATACGCTCAACGCAAATTACATAACGAACTTCGGGCACACGTCGAAGAGCCCGGGTTAAAACGCTAATTGAGTTTTGATACTGACTGTACTAATTGAAAATCTTGTTACATGAACAAACTTTTCAAAAAATCCTGATTAAATCTTATATAACTGAGCTCGTTATAAAGCTGCGAAGTTTTTTTTTGTAATAAAGTTATCCTGATTATACGGTCCTTGGTACGTACCTACAAAACAAAACAAAATTGTCTAACAAGCAGGGGTATTTAGGTATTAAAGTTCGTATTGTATTCATTAGACAGCTAAGTTCAACCGAAATCATTTGAATACTTAGCTCTTTGTAGGTTACTTTAACCGAGGGACTCTACCTCTCTGCTTCACTGTGTATGTCACTATAAACAAGGGACTCTACCTCTCTGCTTCACTGTGTAGGTCACTATAACCAAGGGACTCTACCTCTCTGCTTCACTGTGTATGTCACTATAACCAAGGGACTCTACCTCTCTGCTTCACTGTGTATGTCACTATAAACAAGGGACTCTACCTCTCTGCTTCACTGTGTAGGTCACTATAACCAAGGGACTCTACCTCTCTGCTTCACTGTGTATGTCACTATAACCAAGGAACTCTACCTCTCTGCTTCACTGTGTAGGTCACTATAACCAAGGGACTCTACCTCTCTGCTTCACTGTGTATGTCACTATAACCAAGGGACTCTACCTCTCTGCTTCACTGTGTATGTCACTATAAACAAGGGACTCTACCTCTCTGCTTCACTGTGTACTCACTATAACCAAGTTACTCTACCTGTCTGCTTCACTGTGTATGTCACTATAACCAAGGGACTCTATCTCTCTGCTTCACTGTGTATGTCACTATAACCAAGGAACTCTACCTCTCTGCTTCACTGTGTAGGTCACTATAACCAAGGGACTCTACCTCTCTGCTTCACTGTGTATGTCACTATAACCAAGGGACTCTACCTCTCTGCTTCACTGTGTATGTCACTATAACCAAGGGACTCTACCTCTCTGCTTCATTGTGTATTATACAGTGTTCAATTAAATTAGCTAGCGAAACTCTGCAGATGACATTTTTATTTTGTCGTGTTTGGATATAAAGCCATCACGGTATACAGGGTGGAATTTTCGAAGCGTACCTGGAGAGAAAGTACTCTAAATACTGAAGACAACGAATTTTACTCAAAGGAAACATTCCTTTATTTTTAAAAAGAAACAAAACTGCTTATAAAGATTTTTTTAAATACGCTTGCCACACCCGGGAATCGAACCGACTAAAATCCGAAAAAATAGCTTCCTTTGCTTTTCTGGCAACAATCGATAGGGTTAATCATAAGGATCAAATCTCTCTAGCAGGCCAGTGTTTAGAGTAGTTTTCCTCCAGGTACGCTTCGAAAATTCCACCCTGTATACCGTGATGGCTTTATATTATAACACGACAAAATAAACAAGATTTGACAAAAAAAAATTGGAGGTCAACGACGTGTAACGAGTATGAGTTAAGAAAATCTGTTTCGTTTTTGGTTTAGATATCGATACCACTTATGTCAGTAAAATTTACAAAAAAAAACTGATTTTTATACTGATTTTTCAAGTGACTACACTATAGGCGGGTTGTTTCACATCCACTTGACGCACGCGTATACGTAATAAAAAATGGCGCTAACTATCGTCCAAAAAAAGCGTTGTTTCAAATTACAATTAAAATTATGGCGTTACGTTAACCAACCATTTGAAACAAACGGCTCTAATTGCGGATAGAAACCCCAAAAAAAGTCATCAAATTAGTTTATTTTTTGTTTTATCATGTTTAGATATCTGTGCCCATCACGACAGCGGAGTTTCCCTAGCTAATTTAATTTGAACCTGTACAATTTCCGTTATCGGTATATTCCTAATTCCTAAAAAGAACCATTCGTTATACGAAACGGACCATTTAAGGGGCTTACAGGACCTAAACACAAAAAACGCAAGTTTTAGAAACAATAAAAGTATGTGATCGACTACAGTAAACAAAATCAGAAAAATATATGATATTCTTCAGTATATATGCTAGGTAGATAGTGTGTTGAAAACATAATGCAACTAATTTGATTTGATAGAAAAAAAATCATGAAGATACCTCTAAAAAATTATATTATACATACAATCATTCTGATTTTTTGTCAGATTATTCTACAAGCAATATACTAGAATACTAGTGTTTTAATTTTTTAGTCCAAACAATAGATTTTTGTAATTAAATAATTGCTTCATATTTTGCAATAAATTACCAGCGTTGTGTCGTAGCGCTTCTCTTTCTGTTCTATGCAGTCCGACAGTGACCGCGCTTTAGGTCATGTAAGCCCCTTAAGATAATATATCAGGACTGAAATATGCCCGCTCTTCAGACAATACTTTAAGCCGACCTTGTCCCTCGGGTCGACGGGTTCCGCTTAACGTCTTCTCTAAATCCCAACTTTTTCCAGCGATCATTCATTACAGACTTGTTCTAGGTAACCAATATACAAGTTCTAGAGAAGCGCTTTGAATTACATTTCAGTTGCAATTAGTTGGTTTATTCAAATAGTAGATGACATTAAAGCAAGGTAACTTTGTTAGTTATTTATTTCCTTATTACATTAATTTTAGTTTACCCTAAACTTCTCATGGTCCCATAGTAAAATAAAGATAAAACTAAAAATCTTTATTGCAGACCACATGAACCATAAAAACACACAAAAACAATGTAGGTAGGTTATTTTATAAAAATACAATATAAATGCGTACATACACAGACATAAACTAACGCCTTTCGTCTTTTGCACATTAAAAATACAAGATGTTCATATTGATATGTAAGTACCTACAATTAGGGTAAACAAAAAGTAAGCATGTAGGTACACTTACTACAACCCCAAATGTTCATAATCATAATCATTTATTTGCAATATGAGTACAGCGTTGGTCTTAAATTTTATATAAGTTTCCTAATACATTGTCAGACATTTCACATCCAAAATTTTACAATATATGAGTATATTTACGTCCAGTGGCAATTGGCTTTAAATACTAGTTTCTAACAATTATTACTTTTTACAATACATTCAATATTCATTATCCTTACATTACATAATTTAAAACACATTATTTATAAATTAATTTATAGACTAAAATCGTTTTTTCAGCAGCCATGATTTTAACTTATTATAAAATTATTATTTTTTGGTATTTTTACTATAGATAAGTCCACTCATATGATAACAGCTATTTTTATACCGAGAAGTCCTTGGTGCCATAGGCAGAACTATTCTATCTAGATCTCTTACTTGTGGAGGGCAACGGCCTTGAGCCTTCTTAAACTAGTCAAAATGCTGTCGGACAAATTTATCACATTCTAAAATATACATACCGGGTAATGTGAGGAGTTTTAACTTAAGAAACAGCGGTTTACAGGATTCCCATGGTGGAATGCCACAAATGGCTCAAATGCATTTTTTCTGTACCCTAAAAGCTTTTTCCGCGTCTTTTGAGTTACCCCACGTTCGAAGCGAAAGTCTACAGTTGTCGAGACATAAATATCTTGTGAAAATGGTCCGATAAAGGGTAGTATCGAAACGACCCACTAACAAACTGTCGTATTAATTCGCAGCAACAGCGTGCGATAGCGACACGCGGCGCTGATGGTCAAACAGGCACTGGCTAATTGAATTTCCTCGAGGGCCCCAAGTTCTATGAAATATTTCACCGAGACTGCATAATCCTACTATGCGATTTTTGCGTGTTCCGTTCTCTATGAACTAAATGATTTAATATACCGTGATTTGCATATATACTGATCTTCATTATTCCGAACAAACTGTTACTTATTATTGTATGTTAAACTTTTAGTATAATCGAGTTCATCTATCCTTAACAACATTTGCATGAATGAGGTCCTCACAACATCTGAGTTGGAAACTTTTGTAACACCATCACGTGCGCCAAGCTATCTCAACATTTATTGATTTATAACTTTCCGACTGCGCCGAAATATCATAAAACACACGCATGTTTTAGTCCACAATACTGCACTGAAACTGCGCTAGTTCGGAAAATATAGCCGATAGGAATAAACACAGTGCACGGGTTCCTGACGAATAGTATACATTCGTCAAGTTTACTTACCGCGACCACCCCGGTCGTGTGAATACCAACGTAATTTATTCCAGTGCAACTTTGGAACATTTTGATGAAATTCAGTGCAGGTAAAGGATATTAGCTATACATCAAGGTGTCGGTGGGTCGTGGGGCCGGGGGCAGCTCAAACACCGAGGCACAGGTTCGCGCACAGCTGCCCATCGCCCGTAATCCGATTACCGGCACTGCACTGTGTCGCTTCCTGTTCGTACCATCAACAAGGTACGCGGCAAATAGTGTCTGATGCTTGTTTGATACATTACCATAACAGCTTTACTTCTACATACACTTGTATCACTCTGAATAGTCACAAAGAAGCGCTTCCGCAACATCAATGGCAACTTTTAAATAGGTGGCAATACTTTGACATCCACAGTAGTTTACCTTATACATCATTTCGCAACTAATGCACTTAAGAGAGCTCGTTCAAAATAATTACATTACGAGAATATTATATTTCATAAAGAAACTTTCATTTAGATACAGAGTGAGTTAAAGTAGCAAGTGCATTCAACAATTCCGAAACTGTGTTCACACATAAAGTAGTTGACAAAACTGACGTTCGCTGAGTCTACCCCTATCAGCCTCCCCTTTGTCCCGAACTTAGTAAACAACTTTGGTAAAATAATGTAAAAGGTGTTCTGCAATTCTAATTTTATTCATGCGTCAGCGCTAGGCTTATTTTTGCTCCAAGAGTACTTACTTACTTAATGATCGGAACATCATTCTTGATTGATTAACCAAAGACGACGATAGGGGCGGTACAGAATAGCATCTATTTTTAGAATAATCGATCTAAATGCGATGACTTGCAAGGAAGTTTTATATTAGGCACACTTAAACGATGTCTAGACTGTCGAGTGTAGACACTTAGAATAACTTCTTTCTACTTTGCCATGCTTTTGAAAAGCTCTTTCAGATGCGAAACAGGCAAAATGAAGTGTCAAGAATTTAATAACATGAAAATAAGTATTCACCATGGAATAAAAGAAATGAGAGGAAACGAATTCATTTCCATTCTTCCTCTAATTACACTTTTTGCCTCACAGTAACGCCTGGCGCGGTTTAAACCGGCAAAAGTTTATGAAAAACTTCACTTGCATACAAACTAGTTCCATTTGCGAGTGTTTTGAAACAAGCGCCGTTTTACCCGTAAGGTTTTCGATGTGGTTTCGACATGCGCCAGTACAATTAGAATTTGCAATCGAAATTTGCTCCGGCAGCGTAGGGCAGCGTCGTTCAGCGTCGAGCAGTGTTGGGTAGCGGGCGATGGCCTGCACACTCGGTGTTGTTATTTTCTACGCCTATATCAACTTACATCGCAGTTCAAACTCTGTCTGTACGGGTTCATTTGTTTAATGAAGGTGAGCTTCTTTATGCTATCTTTATGAGTACTTAGGTATTCTTGCAATAATTTAATATACAGCATGGGACATCAACGCGCAACCTATAACCATGGGTTCAGTAGATGATTCTGAATCCCTTCTTTTAAATTAAAAAAAAAATTTAACTTCCATACATTTTGACCGCGTAGCACTTTGTTACGAAACAGCAGATTTTTTTTGATAACCCGCGATATATTTCGCTACGCTTGCCGCGGTTGGTCTGTGGATGGGTGACCATCTTTACATACCGTGACACCTCCATGCCTCGGAAAGCACGTTAAGCCGTTTGTCCCGGCTGTCATTCGTGGATCTTTGACAGTCATTACGGGTATTCAGAAGCCTGAAAGTCTGACAACCAGTCTTACGAAGGGGTATCGTATTACCCAGTAACTAGATAGTGAAGGTCAGATAGGCAGTCGCTCCATGTATGATCAACCTAGCTGCAGAGTATTCCTGTACTTCCAGTTCCGCGCGGCGTTGGCTGCTGAACTTCGTGACCGACCGACCACCATTCGCCTGTGTCCAGGAAACTACGAATACCTTTTTTCTCTTTTTAACACCTAAAATCCTGACCTTTTTTATCTCAGGACAATTAACTTAGCTAATGGCTAATGTATTTTATAATTAATTATTTTTTAAATCTATTCTAACGAGCCTAAAAGCCTATTGCAATCAGGTAAAAATTTGTAAAATTCGTTATAAAATTTTATCCTGAATTTGATAAACTCTCTTAGTTCTTCGTTTTATTCCTAATATTTTTACACCAAAAATAATTGTCAAGTAACAAACCTCCGTGTTTTATTTATATTTAGATTTATTTTATACATTTTATATTTGAATTTGATTTACAAAAAAAAAAAAACAATGTAGTGATTCTTTTTATTTTCGCTACAGTACCTATGTACTCGTAGATCAGCAACATTCTGGTAGATAAAAACATTTTTACAAAAAAAAAAAAACATCTACTTCCAAAAAAACGCCAATGTTTTTATTTTTCACTTTTTTGTTGTACCTACCCCACACAAATTCGTATAACACTACGGTCGTGCTATGTAAATGTCAGTGGCAGGAAGTCATTATAATATCCATCTATATACACTTCGTGGAAAAAATACGTATTATTGAAGCTAACTAAAAACTACCCAAGCAAAGTTTATAAAATTTATATGGGACCACCCTGTGGCATTAAAAAAATATTTTTTGAAATCGATCCACAATTTGAAGTCGGTTAAGATACGGCACTTATATAGCCACAATGCATCCCATGACAATTCCACTAAGACACCACTGAAAAGTCATAGAAAAGCAATTTCGTTTACTTGAATTTTTAGCAGTAATTTTGGTTCAAAACCAAACTACCTAACCGATTTTGATGATTTTTTTATGGGGCCAATATAAAAGTATATCCTTTCAAACAGAAAAAGAATTTTACAAATCGGCTTATAAATAAACGGAGTTCTAAAGTAACAAACAAAAAAAAAACAACCGAATTGAGAAGCTCCTTTTTTTGAAGTCGGTTAAAAATACCTTTCACGCCTTTATTTCCTTGTCTGACATTGGAATTTACTGCAGCCTTGACTTTGTTGATTTTCTTTTGCGTCACACAATTTTATTTGTCTATTTTACAAGCAGATTTATTTTAAACGCTTCTCGGAGTAAATTACCCCAACGGCTTTATCGTATCAAATAAAACCTTCACACGGACTGAATGTGCTCGCGAAAACAGCCTGTGTATTTTAATTTATATTCAGTACACGGCTATTTGAGAATACGTCGTATCTTCACGAACTGACAAAACATGCAGCAGCCCGCATTGAATCAGTACAAAGTTATCTGCCATCGTGGACTTTAGATGGAAAACAAAGAGCTTTACTGCAGCACTCTTCAACTTGTCGTACTCAAGTCATTAGCACGTGTCTATAGCCAAAACAAATGAATGATAGACTACGCTGTAATCGTCACGAAATTCATGTTCATGTTTGAAGTTGTTTCGTGAAATGCTAAAGGAATAATGTCCTTAACCTCTTGTAGCTTTGTAAGCTTTGAATTACTTACACGAGGTTTTGGGGAACAATACAAATGTTTGTAATTAAATTGTTGGGCATTGAAATAGGGCGACACAAATACTTTGGATAAGGTAGGCTTGATGTACCTGTAGGTGATTTGTCTCACTTTGTAACCTTAGAGGTTCAATAAAATAATTATAAAATGTTCTGCAGACGTACTATGTGTTCTGCCTAATGCGGCAATCTCTTTGAGTGGTCATAAACTGCTAAAAACTCTAACTATTAAAAGTTAGGGTTCTAGAGACCTCGCTCCATATTCAATATAGAAGCAACCATATAGTACGTACATCCAATTAATGCATGTTGAATATCCAAATATTAACTAAATATCAGTCACATATCAGATACCTTATTATGTAGCAAATGAACAGTCTAGCTAAATCCTGCATGTCGACTATATGCCTACTAACAAGATTGCTGTCCAATACCCATCGGACTAACAAACACTAATTAACCAAATTCCGACAATCATACAACTCGACACATGCGTAGAGATGACGCTAAACATGTATGATGTAGGTACAGACGGCAACAGTACCAGTTCTCCCCTTGAAACACGGCACACTATTATAATCCCTATTAAGCCCCACATAGCGTGCCAAATTCCATCAAAATCAAATGTATCGAATACGGAATGTTTCAGGTACCGATGTAGGTATTAGTGCACTATAAAATGTATGAAGTTTAGGTTAAACATTATAGGGGTACTACATCAATGTTACAGAATCATTACAAACCCAACTATGCAAAAAAGCAACTGATTTTGTCTAACTTTAAGAGGGTATTTTTAATACATACTACATCAAAGAATAATGGAAACACAGCGAGACAAAAAACCAAGTGTTTAGGTAAAGATTTCAACAATTTAAGAGCCCATTTTGCTCAATAAAGTCCACAATTTACGAAAAGAAAAAGAAACCTCGCATAATCGGCGAGTGGACGCGTTATTATGAGCACCCCATTAAACTTGTCGCAAGTTGTGTATCGCGGATGTGTAGCGGGACCTGGGACGGCCAAAATATTCAATTGGCGTATCCTACATTGGCCACCGGCCAGGCGCCCCTGCATATTGATGTGCCAACTTTTACCGCCGACTCAGCTCATCGACGCAAACTTCACCCGCTAACCTGCCAAACTGTAGCCTATGTGCTGAACGCTGATCGCATGAGTTTAATGACGTGACTTCAGGCTAACAAAATGTCCATTACGATACGCGCTGACGAGTCGCTCCCCATGAAGCGCATGTTATTAGAAATTCCGTTGATATTGAAATATCGGGACGCTGTAAAAGTGCTTTTAACCATCCCATGTTAAAATTTATCACTATTCCAAACGAATTTTTCGTAATACATTTTGTTATTGGAGGAAAACTTGTGGGGCATAATTGGAAACGGTGCCAGTTGATAAACCGAAAGACTTTTTATATTTTCCTTCCCTCTCTCTCTTTTTCTGATTAAGTTCGTTATGAATTCTACTACAATTTAGCATCATCCAAATATTCTGAACCTTGTCTCAGTTGTTTTCATCAATACCCACGACGAGTCTTAATTTGGAAACTAAGCGAACGAAATCAGTAGACAGTTCAAGGTTTTAAGACCCAGCCAATTATATATTTAACACATCAATAAATAATATCGTCTTACTAATTGAACCACCTAAATTGAGACAACACAATATTGCTTTAAATGATAAATGATAAATGATTTTTATTTCTGTAAGTAGGTTTGTACAAACACTTTTACACGTCAATCATATTTTTTTTTAAACTAGATGAGGTCGGCGTTTCCTAACTGACTATTCTGAGAAGAAAGGCCGAAACAAACTCAGAAGTCACAGTCTCTTTTAAAGTCCAGACAAAATCTTGGTCAGATCGTGTGAAGACCATGTAGATTGGTGTCTGAAATGGTCTTTTGAGGAAAGAACCACACAGATTGAGCGGACCTGTCCAATCAGTGCACGCATTTGTCAAAAATCGTGCAGCTCAACTCAGAACTTGAGGAGCTCAACGATTCGACGAACAATACCAAAGACAGGACATTTGGGTAGGCCGCATAAACTACTCAAACTGCCAGATCATGATTAAAACTAAGAAGGAAAAAAGAAATGACCCACATAGTCCTCACATTCACAATAATTAAATAAAAAATAATAATAAAAATTACTTACAAAGTAAATATTCATGTCATTGTCTAAATAAAATTCATCAATGTCAATGTGTATATAAAAAATCCGCCATAATCTTTGAGGACCATGTAGATTAGTGTCTGAAATGGTCTTTTGAGGAAAGAACCACACAGATTGAGCGGACCTGTCCAGTCAGTGCACGCATTTGTCAGTAACCGTGCAGCTCAACTCAGAACTTAAGGAGCTCAACGATTCGACGAACAATACCAAAGACAGGACATTTGGGTAGGCCGCATAAACTACTCAAACTGCCAGATCATGATTAAAACGAAGAGAGAAAAAACAAAAAATTACCCACATAGTCCTCACATTCACAATAATTAAAATCATATAATACTTTATACAGTAAATGTACATGTCATTATTTAAGTAAATAGATACTTAAAAAAAATAAAAAATATTAAAGTGTAAAATAGCAAAAATAAAAACAACATTCTAAACCTATTGGAGCAGCTCAATCCCAAGCCTGTTTGTCCTCAATATAGTCTTTTACAGTATAATAGGCTTTCTGACATAGTTTTCGCTTTATAAAAGATTTGAATTTATTGAGGCTTAGTTCTTGAATGTGGCTAGGAAGTTTATTATAAAAACGTATACATTGGCATCTAAACGAGCCACCTATTTTTTTGAGCCTTGTTGTAGGAACAACAAATTTGTGTTTGTTCCTAGTATTTATGTTATGGATATCACTGTATTTTTTAAACAGATTAATATTTTTATGTGCATACAAAAGATTATCATAAATGTACTGAGAAGGCACAGTCATTATATTAATCTCTTTAAATTTGTCTCTGAGGGAGTGTCTGGGACTTAATTTATAAATGGAACGAATTGCCCTTTTTTGTAAAATAAAAATTGTCTGAATATCGGCGGCATTTCCCCACAACAGAATACCGTACGACATCACACTATGAAAATAACTAAAGTATACTAAACGGGCTGTCTCTAAATCAGTTAAATCACGAATTTTCCTAACGGCATATGCTGCAGAGCTAAGCTTTTTTGACAATTTATCTATATGGGGGCCCCATTGAAGCTTGGCATCCAACGTTATGCCTAGGAATACTGTGCTATCTTCAGGTTTCAACTCTTCATCCTTAATGAGAACACTAGTTTCTACTTGTCTAACGTGGGGTATGGTAAACTTAATACATTTCGTTTTTTTTCCGTTAAGAAGTAGGTTATTGACATTAAACCAGTTAACTACTTTTGCAAGGGCGTTATTTACATTGTCAGTAACCAGCTGCTGACGTTTGAGTTTAAATAAAAGTGAAGTGTCATCTGCAAACAACACTATATCATGTTCATCCCTTATGAGGTAAGGCAAGTCATTTATATAAATAATAAATAAAAATGGGCCGAGAATTGAGCCCTGGGGGACCCCCATTCTTACTACAGATCCGGGTGACCTTTTTCCGTTAACATCAACTCTCTGAATCCTATCACTCAAGTAAGAAGTAAGAAGATCCAGAGAGGCGTCCCGGATTCCGTAGTGGTGCAGTTTCCTGATTAATGTTTCATGAAGAACACAATCGAATGCCTTGGACAAATCGCAAAAGATGCCCAAAGCATCGCATTTGTCCTCCCATGCATTATAAATATGTTCTAAAAGTTCAACTCCTGCATCGGTAGTCGAACGACCCCTTGTAAATCCGAACTGTTTGTCATGTAGTAATTTATTTTTATTAAAAAATCTTTGCAATTGATTTAAAATAAGTTTTTCAAAAATTTTACTAAAGGTAGGTAGTACTGAAATAGGTCTATAATTAGTAGGGTCTGATGTACTACCCGATTTAAACAACGGTATTATTTTACTGTTTTTCATAAGATCAGGAAACTCACCACGGTCAATACAATTATTAAATATAACAGCTAAAGTAGGTGCTACAATGTCTATAATCGACTTAGCAACATCCACAGAATTACCCCATAGATCTGCGGTCTTTTTAACATTTAACGTGTGAAAAGTTTTAATTATATCTTTACATGTTACATATTGGAAGTGAAATTCAGAATCGCAAACTGGAACGTTTTCTTTAAGTAAAGACTCTGCAGCAATGGGTGATGAGTTAAGAGATTTAGTAGTTGATACGGGAATCTCTGCAAAGAAATTTTCAAAGGCCGCGGCGACTTGACAATCTGATTTAATTATATTGTCATCAATAACAAGGCTGTAGTCACTACTTCGGGTGCATGACCTTCCCGTTTCGCTATTAATGACATTCCAAGTCGTTTTAATAATGTTACTACTATTTTTAATTTTTGAACTCAAATAACGTGACTTGGCAATACTACAAACTTTTTTAAATATTTTAGAATAATTCTTAACATATAAATTAAATTCAGCAGTGTTTATACAAATCCGTTCTTCATATAATTCATAAAGTCGTTTTCTACTTTTATGTATACCAATGGTGGCCCAGTCACTGAAGGAAGCAATACTACTAACCGATAATGTTTTTGGAATAAATGTGTTATCAAATTGTGTGCAATACATATTAAAAAAATCATTATATTGTTGATTAGGGTCATCATTAGTGAACAAAAGTGGTAATTTACCCATGAGTTTAGTTTTAAATGTTTCCAAGCGATTAGTTGTTTTTGGATTAACAGTGATATCTTTTTTAGTAACTTTTTTGTTTTTATTTGGAATAGTGATTAATTGTCCACAATGATCTGAGTCTATTAGGTTAATAATGTCTTTGTGGGTTGGTATAACATCTGTATAAATGTTATCTAGGCATGTGGCACTAGTAGGAGTTATTCTAGTGGGCTCCAAAAATTGGTTTGCAAGATTGTATGACTGAAACAAACTTATAATTTTAGTACTTAACCCAGAATTTTCTAACAAATTAACATTAAAATCACCACAAATGATGATGGACTTGTTTGTATTACAGATTTTGTGCAACACTTCATCCATAACTTTTTCAAAACAATCATACAATCCTGAAGGAGGTCTGTACACACTTAATATAATGAACTGCTCCAATTCTATACAGGCTATTTCAATTGTCCGTTCAACAGAGAGGCTCACAACATCCTTTCGGTCTTTAAACTTAAGCTGGTTATTTATTAAAATTAATGAGCCACCATGTATAGCATTTACTCTGCTGAATGAACTACCAACCTGGTGATTACTAAAATTGAACATGAACTGGTGACTTTTAAGCCAATGTTCTGTCACACAAAGAATATCTATATTGTAACAATTCAGGAATAATTCTACTTCTAAGTCTTTGTTTGAAAAACCTTGAATATTTTGATGCACCAGATTGATACTATTTAATTTTTTTACACTTTCATTTGACTTATTTACATTTTTGCAAGAGGTTGCCTCTGTTGTCTTAATTTCTAATTTAAATGATTAATGTCAATAATTTTAACCAAATTATTACCAGAGTAATTTAAAAAGTCATTGCATTGCTCAATAGGAGCAATTTGTTTAGCCAAATGTTTGGCTGAAATAGAAAAAAAATATGATAGCGACACAGCTATCTGTCTTTTTTGATAGTTAGAAAGATAGTACATAACAATATTATATCTATCTTTTGTCAAATATAAATTATTACCAACATAATAGTTAGTATCAATTAACTGGAATAAGTTATCATTATATGTCAAATTGTGCAATGTCATGTTTATATCAAATCTTAAGTTATTTTCTTCCTGTGGCAAACTGTTACTGTAAGGTAATGTAAACAAAACAATTTTTCTTAAGCTCAGGTTGCACAATGTTCTATGATATTGGAGCAATTCTCCTTTATTTAAATTACCCCTATTTCCCATAAATATTAATAAAGTTGTTTCCTGTTTAAAGTTACATTTAACAATTGTTTTCATAATATCAAATAAAGAACAACCAGGCATACAGTAATTTATTATTGAGTGTCCCGGATATTCATCTGTCAACAAGTGACCCAACTCCTTTCCAATCTCATCACAAAATAATATAATATCATGATTTACAATTTCTTTAGATGGCATAATGGTACTATCAACAGAGGGAATTGCCAAATCAACACAAGGCTGCGGTAATGTGGTATTGCATGCCGATAATGAATGGTCTGGTGTAGGTACATTGGATGGTGTTTGACAGCGCTCACAGCTGTTCGTTTGTGAGTTCACCAGCTCATTCATTGCCAACACATATTCCCTCATTAGATCTTCAGAGGTATTATATTTGTTAGTCATTGATCTTAGTTTCTCCTGCAGCTGGTCAAGTTGAGATTGCAAGTCCTGTGTGTCAATGTTGTATTTCCTAGTACTTTGCTCTAGATTAAAAGAATCTTTATCCGCCAACCTTCTCTGGGGACGGCAAAAAGCCGTCGATTCTTCATAAAGTTTTCCAATATGACAGAGATTATTATGGCGGCACGAAAAGCAAACTATCGGTTTTCATAAATCGAACAAAGATCAACTTTGATTTGATGGATGACTCGGCTGCGTTTGCGTTCCGAGAGGCTCTCGCGATCCGAACCACGGGAAACGAAATGGGTCACGACTAGAATTAATGTCGTTTAAAATACTTGTTGATTTATGTGCTGCGCTGTTTGTTTAAAACTAGGATTTGAATCCAATCAAGTGAAGGTAAAACAATCTAAAAGAAAACGTAATTAAGAGCTACTACTCGTCTAGTATTGATCTCACAGATGTAGGTACGTTTTGTTCAGCACTTCAACTTTCTAAGTACCTACTCTCTTTATTATTAAATAAAATACAGAGGGTTTATTGTTATCGTCCCTTGCACTCAAACAGTTAGGTACTATAACGAACGAGTTCGCTTCTTTAACAAAAAGATGGAAATATTGAGAACAAAGAAACGATTCAAGTTTAAAAATAAAGCTCCGTTGACGCTTGCCGACGATTACAATATCAAAAGAATCGACTTTCTTACTGCGCGCGTTTCTTACTTTTATATAGGTATACCTATCTAGGTACTTACCTAATATTCTTCCCCGAGCTACCTTTCTTCAGATCCATTAACATTATATCTCAAATATCTGATTATCTCTTTCTTTTGACATTAAAACTAATATTTGCCAATAATATAGTAAACATGTAGGTAAATTGCTATAAGAAAACACAGGGTAAAAACCACTTTTCCTTTACGTAAGCAATTTTTACCGTTTATAGAATTATATTATTTTAATTATTGTGAATGTGAAGACTATGTGGGTCATTGTTTCCGTTTTAATCATGATCTGGCAGTTAGAGTAATTTACGCGGCCTACCCAAATGTCCTTTCTTTGGTACCTATTGTTCGCTGAATCGTTGAGCTCCTCAAGTTCTGAGTTGAGCTGCACGATTTTTGACAAATGCGTGCACTGACTGGACAGGTCCGCTCAATCTGTGTAGTTCTTTCCTCAAAAGACCATTTCAGACACCAATCTACATGGTCTTCACATGATCTGACCAAGATTTTGTCTGGACTTTAAAAGAGACGTGACCTCTGAGTTTGTTTCGACCTTTCTTCTCAGAATAGACAGATACGAAACGCCGACCTCATATAGTTTGAAAAAATATGATTGAAGTGTAAATGTTTTTGTACAAACCTACTTACAGAAAATAAATCATTTACTCAAAAGGTGTTCAGGTTTTCACCCAATAGTCCCAATACCTATCTTAATAATTCTTCGTTTCTTATTTTTTGCTATTTGTTATGGAATGGGGATAAAACTTAGGTACAACCATACGAGTACAAATTAGGGCAACGTAATTTCGTATGTAACAATAATATACGTACGATAAGCTACAGCAAATCTCCGAGGAGACACTTAAGCATAGTGAATTAACAATGATCCAAGTCATTACAAAGTGATATAATAATTTACTCCAGAACCTAATAAGCGTTGGATAAATTTGCATTTACTACTTCAAGTTAATGAGGAATTTTGTTAGAAATTACGGCAGCTCACCGGACCGCGCTCAAGTTCGCTACGTTCGTCGTACTTCGGGTACTTCGCGGGCTCGCGGTACTTGGAAAGAGCGGAAACCTGAAAGTTTCGCTGGCTCAACTCGTTTTACGGGCGCCGCTATCACACCCTAGAGGCCTCACCTCTTTCTTACTACCCTAAAGTCCTTACTTTTGTGAATAACTATAACGTCTGGAATGTGTTTTTAAGTAATTGGTGACGTGGTACTTAAGAGTGTTTACGCCCTACAAAGGTACAAAGCAGGATACAAAGGTCTAAAAAAAGTTACTTAAGTACATTTTCGAAAAATAGTGTTACAGCCAAATTAGACCGATTTTAAATTTTTAAGAGAAACAGAGATTTCCAGTTATCCTTTTTAAATAAGACCTGCTTATGCGTATGAAGTTTCATTAAAATCGGTTCATTCATTTCGAAAAACAAGGGCTTGAAAGTTTGTATGATATGCCGTACGGCGTAAACGCTCATAAGTAATGATTATGGTAGAAGTTTTTCGCAAGATGTGCAGGTAAATGTTTTACTAATAACACACCTGGGAATACTTTTTACTTTCGTGGCCCATCACTTTTATGTATTTATTGCTCTTTTAATTTGTGCATGTATTATACAGGGTGTTTTGAAGCTGAGTGTAAAACTTTAGGAGGAGTGATAGTTTACACCATTTACAGCATTTTGAGCCATACATGTCTTAGACGAATATCTTTTGTTTTTTTAACTGCAACTGTTTAAAAGAGACTGTGACCGCTGAGTTTCTTTCGGTCTTTCTTCTCAGAGTAGACGGGTAGGAAACACTGAACTCATCTAGTATTAAAACATATTTTATTTTTGACGTGTAAAAGTGTTTGTACAGACGCCAGCACATCAAGCTACCCGAAACTGTAAAATTTTCCCAATCAACCTTGAACCTTATACATAATCAGCCTATAATGTTCCCACTGCTGGGACACAGGCCTCCTCTCGATGAGAGGGAGTGGGCCGTAATCCACTACGCGGGCCCAGTGCGGATTGGCAGATGTCACATGTCTTCGAATTTTTGGTTCTAGGACATGCCGGTTTCCTCACGATGTTTTCCTTCACCGTTTTGAGAGCAGTAGTGATGAAATAATTTACACCTGAACCTTATACTGTAGCGATAAAGTTGAAAATCTATTAAAGAAATTTGACATATTGTAGTAACTTTATGTGCTGGATTGCGTCTGTACAAACCGGATATCTATGGTACAAACATACTTACAGAAATAAAATCTTAAAACATCTATAGAGGTACCTATCTTCTGATTGCGTAATGTTGACCTCATTACTGACATTCAAATAAATAACTGTTTTGCTATTTCATGAAATTATGACTGATACGATTATACGAATACCAAAAAGCTGATTAATTTTGTTTTAATTTAAAACCTATACTCATTAAGATTATACGAAATTCAATAAGCTGATTAATTTTGTTTTAAAACCAATACTCATTAATTACATAGAACATATTAATTACATTTTCAGTTCATTAAATTGAAATCATTGATGATATACATTACATAGGTAAATAAATAGGTACTATAGTGGGTACCTGCTACTAATTCTATCTTTGTCCATTGTATCCAATAGTTCTGTGGTCTCTATAGGATTGTGGAATTGCGTCCCATTGCTTTCGATTAACATAGATCGTCCCCCGCCTGACTAGAACTTACGGGTTCACGTGAATTACGAGAGTAATTTACGCGTTGTAGGCGTAGATACAATACGTGGGTCTTGTCCTTCCGCTTGATTTTTATTAAAGTGAAAAACAAACAATATTAACGATATAAAGCAAATCGACAATTGATAAATTCCTACGTACCTTACCCATACGTATTTTGTGCCGGTGCCCTAAGTAATACATAATTAAAAGCCTTCGTTATTTATTGGTCTATTCTGTAAATATGTCTCCGTGATTTTTCAGAGATTTTTCAAGAGAGCAGTGGTGGCCAAGTGGTAACGGCCGCGACTTACGAGTTGTAGGTCGTAGGTTCGAACCCAGACAGGCGCTTTACTTTGTGTAAATTATTTCATCACCACTGCTCTCAAAACTGTGAAGGAAAACATTCGTGAGGAAACCGGCATGTCCTAGAACCAAAAATTCGAAGACATGTGGCATCTGCCAACCCGCACTGGGCCCGCGTGGTGGATCTCGGCCCACTCCGTCTCACCGAGAGGAGGCCTGTGTCCCAGCAGTGGGAACATTATAGGCTGATTCTGATGATTTTCTCTGATGATTTTCTCTGATGATTTTTCAGAGAAAAAGTCGGCAAAATCGCCAATGCATCCATCGAAATATTAATTTCAGTAGTAAGTTTTTATTGTAAAAATAATGTTTTTAGAGGTATCTTCATGATATTTTTCTATCGTATCAAATTAGTTGTATTATGTTTTCAACACACTACCTAGCATATATCCTGAAAAATATCATATATTTTTCTGACTATGTTTACGGTAGTCGATCATTTAGGTAGGTACGTACTTTTATTGTTTCTAAAACTTGCGTTTTTTGTGTTTAGGTCCTCTATGCCACTTGATCTTCGCTTCGATTCACAACCAGTCCAAAACAAATACGCAGTAAGTCTTCATACCTACTTCCTGTTCGGCCGTCATTCTTTAAAGTTATCAAATATAATATATCAGGAATAGTGCTGGAAGTAATGCGGCGCGGGAGTATGAAATAGTCATAAAGTGTGTCATGCGCAGCGAGAGCGCACATCTCATGATGATGTGACACTTTTACACTTTACGACGGCATTAGCAGAACAAAACTAAAATGGTTTTATTTAACCGCGGTAAACTTAGCGTGTATTAGAAATGTGTGGTATACTCGTGTAAGGCTGTGTTAGAAACCATTAAACTGAATAACTTTCGAATGGAACTACATATAATCGCGAAAAAAAAATCAGCTGTCCCATACATTTGGGTCGAGTAGGTATTGGAGTTTTGTATGGGAGGTATTGTAGGTAATCATTCTGATTTGCTTACACAGTCCCACAAACTATCACAAGAAATTCATTACAAAATATAAATATGTATGTATGTATGTTATTAAAACTTCCAAGCCTATTAAACGACGATTGGCCCACCGAAACTAATATTAAATCACCTCCTATAAACACAAACTTCGCACAAATTGCTCGTGTAGTGAATTTGCTTTCATTAAAATAGTAGGAGTGGCTTAATGACTTGCCCATACTATGAATATTCAACGGAGCTCATATTGCCAGATGAAGCTTCAAAGGGTTTATCTGGGCGATAAATGCTTTAATTCGTTGAAGCATATAGTTATTAATAAGCCCCACGATGCATTGAAAATTATGTTCTGCGCAGTTAACTATGTAGATACAATTTATTACAGTTTTATTGTCTAAAAAAAATGTCCAACTTTACAAAGGCACATTGCATGATAAAATATAGTTTAAAAATAAGTAATTTAAAGTTTTAATGTATTTTATAGTAGTTTTTCTTAAGATATTGAGACCGTCTTAAGAAGTTAGATATAATATAAAAGTTTTTACAACATGTAGGTATCAAAGTTCTTCTTATGAACAAAATGATCACCCACTAACTTTTCTATACAAAGAATATTTTAAAATATATTTGCCGCAAAAGAAACTTATTCAACCAAGAAGATAGATGAGGTTCCAAAAACATATAAAGCCTAACTAGATTCTCTGAATCCCAATAAAATAGTTGAAACCACAAATTACTAAAGGAAACAGGACAAAGTCGGATTTCAACAAAGAAAAGGGCGGATAAAGCAACAAAGTGCGTAAACAAGGGGTCTCATCGGTTTTATTTGAAAAGTTTCGATGATCGCGGTTTACTACCGCCACTCCGCCCCACTTCCACGAACAACGTCTTCATTAGATAACATCAGCCCCGAAAATTTACATTATCTTTGGTAACGGAATTCTCTTGTGTTGACGTGACGAAATGTTGCACAAAAGTTACCAGAAAACAGCAGATTGTGATTGAAATCACACCCAAATGTATCACTAAACACAGCCAAAACTTCGCTAATGTCATAATTCATTAGGCATCGACACTTACGCTCACAAAAATATTGGCAAAGTTCCTACACCCTAAATCATAATACTGCATAATAAATAACCCTTCGCTGACTGGAGATGTAGAAACTATTGTTGTCATATTTCGCGATCACAATGGCAAACAAAACTGCTTGTATTTCAATAGTGGTTCAGATGACGAAGCGCTTAGCGCAAACGGCTCTCATAATCTATTCCATCAATGGCGTCAGATAAGATTGTTCCGTCATTATTGGGATGTAATTAATCCTTGTCATTGTTACCTTCGTCTGCAGATCTGCTTCTCACAGATACAGACTCTCTCTTTGTTACACTCCATTACGTATTTTCCTTTATGACGTTCGCAGTGATACGCGAAATATCTTCACTGAATTAAGTTTTCCCATAATAATTATTTCTTTTTCTTTCGATGTTCGTAATGGAAATGTTAGATAAGCTTTCTAATTATCTTCATAAAACAGCTTAGTAAAATCGTTATACCAATATTTATACAGGCCCGACTTTCAATTCTCAATTCTTTATTGCGTAGATACCAATAATGAATACCTATAGGTGATAGTAAAGATCCTAACAATTATAGACCTGTGTCAATTCTACCAGTTCTCAGTAAGGTGTTTGAAAAGTTGATGCTCAATCAAATGTTACGTCACTTTAATAAAAATTCCATCTTTCATGAACACCAGTACGGTTTCACCAAAGGGCGTTGCACTACTGACGCCGGTGTTACCCTAATAAAGAACATTTTTAACGCCTGGGAAGAAGCACAAGATGCCATTGGAATCTTTTGCGACCTCTCTAAGGCGTTCGATTGCGTAAACCACGAGACACTTCTGATGAAACTGGAGCACTATGGAATTAGAAAAGCAGCACTTGACTTGCTAAGATCATACCTGAAAGATAGAAAGGTTAAAGTTCAAGTAAACGGCGTAAACTCATTAGGGTCTGAAATGACAATGGGTGTTCCTCAAGGTTCGATATTGGGTCCATTCCTCTTTTTAGTTTACATTAATGATTTACCCCAATTACTTCAAAATCAACCGAAGATGGTGTTATTTGCAGATGACACATCGTTAATCTTTAAAATAGACCGACGGTCACAAAATCTTGACGACGTGAATAACTCTATTCTTCAGGTCCAAGATTGGTTTACGGTAAATAATTTAGTACTTAATGAAAAAAAAACCAAATGCATTAGATTTAAATTACCGAATGTTAGAAGTAGCGAATGTGAAATCATATTGAATGGCCAAAAACTAGAATTTATTGATCAGACAGTTTTCCTAGGAATCACGCTAGACGAGAAATTACAATGGGGACCTCATATAATATCTATTGCGGGGCGGCTAAGCTCCGCCGCTTATGCTGTTAGAAAGATAAGACAGTTAACAGATGTAGAAACCGCGCGTTTGGTCTATTTTAGTTACTTCCACAGTATTATGTCATATGGCATTTTACTATGGGGTCGGGCTGCTGACATTGAATCCATTTTTATTTTACAAAAGAGAGCTGTCAGAGCCATTTACAATCTACGTCGTCGCGAATCTCTTAGGGAACTATTTAAAAAGGTTAATATCATGACGGTACCTTGCCAATTCATTTATGAAAATATTATGTATGTAAGAAAAAATCAACATCTTTTTAATAAAATAAGTGATAGGCATAATTTTAATACTAGAAATAAAGATAAATTAGATCAACCTTTTTTTAGATTATCTAAAGTACATACATCTTTTATGGGGTACTGTGTTAAATGCTACAACAAAATACCTTGTGACATATTGCAATTAAATGAAAGAAAATTTAAAACTCATATTAAAAGTACACTTTGTAAACAAGGATATTACAAATTAGAGGATTATATCCAAGATAAGAATGTTTGGAAACATGCTGGTCCTGCTCCATAGGACAATCTAAAAGTCTAGACAAAATCAAACTTGTTCCTAATTTAATTTATATATATATTTTTGATTATGACATCTTATTCTAATTCATTTTTACAATCTGCGACTACAGTGGCTCACACACTTGTTAAAGTTCAACTACTTTTGCATTTTTTTTTTAAAATAACTTGTAAATATGTGAGCACCATGTATCTATCACTTATTTGATTTACCTGTCATTGCTTAATTTTTAATTATTTTTACCTTTTGTGGTAGACTAATTTTATTATGGGTGCATCGTGTTCACATATAATTTTTATTATGTATACAAGACCTTGTAAAACATTTTTAAAAGAGTAACGGTGGAGTTTCTTGCCCATTCTTCTCCATACGAAAACTACCTTTTCGAATGGGCGACTAGAATCATTTCTATTTAGTTTTTTTTTGACGTTCAAAAGTGCCTTTAATGTGCCTATTTGAAATAAATGATTTGACTTTGACTTTGACTTTGATATGGAAATAATTATATTACTTTATTTGAATAATAACAATTCCACAAAGAAATCATGACACCATTTTTTTTCTTTTTAAAAAAAACGTTGCCCCTCACTAGGAATTTATCCTGTACCTATTGTGGGTGCGCTTACAAACATTTAAACTCATAAACAGCCAGACCCGGAACAACTACTTGTAGGTCATACAAATATTTGTTCCGTGCAGGAATCGAACCCGCGACACGCAGCGCAGCAGTCAATCGCTTAGCCACTGCG
Source organism: Oligia fasciuncula (assembly GCA_963082905.1). Lineage (NCBI taxonomy): Eukaryota > Metazoa > Arthropoda > Insecta > Lepidoptera > Noctuidae > Oligia > Oligia fasciuncula. The sequence goes on from OY720387.1 coordinate 15,776,526, forward strand.
CCAACCGTGCCGTCATTATTTTTATCTTGCAAACCAAAGTAGATTGAACATATTTCCATAAAATGAGATTATTAGAATAATCTCATTTTACGGAAATATGTTCAATCTGTGTCTGTGTCTTGAGGTAAATTAAACAAGCGGCTATATTCCATCTTTCTGTATTCAAACAAAAGCACATTTACAAATCGGATTACCGCAACAAAGCCTCCTATGAAGGTAATGTAAAATGAACAGAAGAGAACAATGTAAAGCACGGTTATCGGAAGCACGGCTCACTCGTATATCTCTTTTGTAGGTGAGATTAAAGAGGCGATGGCGTGGGCCGATGCCATCCATCTACGTTAATGCTGTATCGACGGCTCCATCCAACGGCTGTGAGCAGCGGCGTGATGCACGGCCGCATCAAGTGCGATGATATTTATTGGGAACTAGCTTTTGGCCACTGCCTCCCACGCTTGAGTTGTGGTAGTACGTGGATGCTTTATGTTCTAGCTAGAGCCTCCCTCGATAAACGACAGTGCTTTCGTCCGTTTTGTCTATTGGCGCAAGGACTGAGGGATTGTCTATGCTCTTCGGGGCGCCGGGTTCGATTGCCGCATGAAACAAAGGTATTTACTTATAACTGTTGTCTCAACATATTTGTTAAGTTTAGGCTTTGTATGATTTATATCTGAAAACGCTGCCACGACACCTATATGAGCAATACGTAGAGTGTTGTAAAACTTTATTCGCAGAACAATCAGTTTTAATATTTCTTCAGAAGTTAAGGTATACAATACGCGTTGTGTCGAGAATATCCACTCTTCTTTAGTTGTTTATTAGAAATTCTTGTATTGATTGAACTGCTGCAAATATCTGGCACGGCAAAGGAATTCTAGTTTAAGGCAACTCGTATGCATGACTCGCCCCAGACACATTCAAATATCCATTTAGCAAATGCACATTTTAACGACATTCGGCATTTGCCAAGAGCTGTTTTTTCACGGATATTTGAGAACGCTAACCACGTTACACATTTTACACAAATGTTGGAAAATAGTAGGTACGTAGCTTTGCAAATATCAAGTTTTAGATTGTGCCCGATAATCAGATTTTAAATATTATGATCATATCCAGGGTTGAAATTTGAGAGTGATTTCAAAAGTTACAATAATTTTACACTGGTTCAATATAAATATATACATATTTTTTACAAACAATACACAACCGCCTTCGGTTGTTTTTTTTTATAAACTTATTGTTTATTTTTTACACATTAGCTATGGTACCTAGCTAATTTAATTTGATCCCGTATACATATACACAGACGAATTAAGAACCTCCTCCTTTTTTGAAGTCGGTTAAAAACTTATAAAAGAACATTCACTTTGGTAAAAGAATACCTACACTCGGGGAAAAACTAAGAAAACTGTAACACCCAACGGTAGGTATACGAAGTGTTCAAAAGAAATAAAATATTCACAACTTCATCAGAACAGTAAATACAATAAATAAACAGAAACCAAAAGATAATTTGTATGTTTTTTTTATTGTTTTCGTACAAATACACTCCATTCATAATCACGTACACTTAAATAACCATATTATTGCACAATGGTTGGCTAGTCAGTCGGTTGGTTCAGCACCAGGGGTCTTCTACAATGTACACTCTCCTGGAACAAGAAACATCATGTATTAGAGAGATGTTCAAAGAAACATTGTCTATAGGATGCAAAAGAGTGCTGTTGTAGTTTAATCGTGTGTAAGAAATTATAACCAACACCAAAGTACTGTAATAATCTCTAATGCCGGGGTATAGCGGGGTAATTTATTGTGTAACACACTAACAGTAGCAATGGCTAAAAACATTCATTGCGTTATTTACGTTGTTACGCAAACACATTTTTCGAACTTAAAAAGCAAGGGATTAGCAATATTCTTTAAAATTATTCAGACTGTGAATGAAAGTGTGTAACGCAATTAGGGTTTAGATTGGTGAAACATAACATTAATTGTAACACTAGGCGAATTTGTTTCCACGTGTGTGCTACATTATAATTAATATTACGTCTCACCAATCTGCAGCTGGGAACAAGGAACAAAAGACTGTCAATGACATTGATGAACATTGTGGTCGATGATGTCATAAACTGAGAGTGCAGGGTGCTACATCCTTCCTAGAAATTATCCCAGGTGCGTTTGTAAAGGCTTTTTCACTTCAGTAGCTCAAACATGTAGGTTTTGCTACCTGAAATCAGTGAGCAAAATGCGATTTTGCTCACTGAGTGAGACAAAGTAACTTTTTAATTATTTTTTTCTGAAAGCCGCGAATATCTTATTCAGCCTTGGGTTAATCATACAATTCGAAACATTCACACTCTATCTCTTTCCCGCCATTAGAAATAGAGAGAGACAAAGACCAGCCCTTTCGAAGTTCCGATTTTGAATTCGACCTCAAAGACAAACACGTTCGGAATTTCGTACTAACTAAAGAAATTTTTGCAAAAAGATAATTATGTCTTTTAATGTAATTTATTGAATTTTTAACTTATTGTTGTATTTAAACGAAAATAAGTATTTACTGCAAATAAAACTGATATTTAACCTGTAAATATTTATTTCTAGTTTCAATAATGTTACGTAATATATTTTGAATAATAAAATATCATGGGTGTTATTTCCGAACGCGCCTTACAAAGTGTTCTCGCTGCTGAAGTGAAAAGTTATGTGTGTTACACGAGAGCAAAGTTTTTTGCATCTCGTGCCTTTGAATCCCTCGCCACACTCAGGATTCAACTTTAGAAAGCCTCGCTACGCTCGTGATTCAATTTTTGAATCCTTCGCTTGCTCAGGATTCAAAATCAGCACTCACAGCAAAATACGATTTTGCTCTCTTGTTGCACAAATAACTATTGAATAATAAAATATCATGGATGCTATTTCCGAACACGCCTTACAAAGTGCTCTCGCCGCTGAAGTGAAAAGTTATGTGTGTGTTACACGAGAGCAAAGTTTTTTGCATCTCGTGCCTTTGAATCCCTCGCCACACTCAGGATTCAAAATCAGCACTCGCAGCAAAAAACGACTTTGCTCTCTTGTTGCACAAATAACTATTGTGGATAATACCTAAGTGTCTATACTGGTCAATCAAGGTATAGTTTAACCGAGAACCCAATAGTGATGAATAAGAATAATTTTTGTTCAAGATAAATACCTTATTAACTATGATAGAACCTCGTTACGCTGTCCAGGTACATCATATGGATTGATTTGAGTATATTATGATAAGAACAATATGAAGAGAATTTAGTATGCTATGATTACAGTGTTTTGTAACTGAATACTGCAGTATATTATTTAATTTGTGAATTATTTTTTGTGTGTAATGAAATTAAGTTTCTTATTGTGCATAATTGAATTGTTTTGCTAAAAGTTAACCATAATAGTGCCTGAAATAAAAAAATACCTTTTATGTAAACAAATATATAGATTCTTAACATTATTATTCGGATGATCGGTAATAATTAAGGTCTCATTTAATTTTATTTGAGTAGATATATAAACTTGAATAATGGTGAGACGACCTGGAGAAAACAAACGATCAGTGGTCCACTTTAGCCCTGGATCGAAAGAGCTGGAAGTCATGGTGAGGAACTTTTGCCCAGCAGTGGGATAAGGCAGGCTAACAGTAATAGTAACAGATAATAACCTTTAGTAACCAACGTAGAGGGAATGATTATTCAAAAGGTAGAAAGTATTTTTACTTTTTTCAATATGACATGATCCATAAGTACATACCTATAACCACCACCATGTCCGTATCCTCCGTAGCCGCCACCGTAGTATCCACCATAGCCGCCGCCGTAACCGCCTCCGTAACCACCGTAGCCACCTCCGTAACCATAGCTCCTGCCGTGCGAGAGGGCTTTTCCAGCGATGGCACCGCCGATGAAGCCGGCCTTAGCTCCGACCAGACCGGCACCGACCAGACCAGCACCCAAACCCAGAGCACCGACGCCGAGGGCACCAGCGCCGAGAAGACCAGCACCTGGTCAATGAAAAACAATACGTAAGACTAACAAGTAAGAGATTTGACTATCATATCATTGTAGCATAACATTATCATAACATTATACGTCCTATACATCAAACTAATATTATAAAGGCGAAAGTTTGTGAATGTGTGTGTGTGTGGGGGTGTGTTTGTTTTAAGTACCATCCGAGGACGTGCGTATGAATACACAAGGCACGACCGAGGACCTTTTCAAAGCGAGGACCTTTTCGAGGGTCCTCGGTTTGACTTGACCAAAGATTCGTATTCTGCAAGCGATTTTGAGTCTTTCTATATACGTAATACGAAAAAGTTGTCCGAACCTCGGTTTGATCAAGATTATTCATAATCTTACACAAACATTGTGTATCCACCAGATGGAGCCACGGTCGCCTCATACACAGACTTTTTACACTCATTTCACGTTTGTTGTATTATCCGAGGACCTATGTGTTAACTTTAACACAAAAGACCTCGGTTAGGTAGCTTTTCCAGACAATGTGTATTTAAGACCTCGGTTTGCTAGATTTTCCGAACAGTGTGTATTCTAGTCCTCGTTTCGACAGTTTTCCTCGTGTGTAGAAGACAAATTATAAGCTATCATTTAAATAAAATTATGAAGGAGAAAATCGAAGGTAGACTGGACTCCTTAAACAAATCGTTAGTAGCTACTAGGTACACGAGGAATAATCAGGCTTCTTCTGCAGTATGTGTTAAGTACCTAAGCCCGCTTATATTATTCAACATTATGATTTGCACCATAAAATATTGTATTGTCTGGAGGTAGGAGCTGAATACGTGTGCTTTTGATAAAGAATCTAAAGTAAATGCCTTCCTAGGTGAAATGTCTGCAGCAAGATTTGAAGCAAATATAAAGTACAAAGAAATACAGAACATGAACGTACTAAAGAAAACCACGTCATAAACTTTACTGAAATAAAAGTGTGGTTATTTTAAAATGAAACAAATTATTTAACAAAGTTTTAACAACGATCTACCTATAGAAATAATCATCAAGTTGCAGTAACATCTTTGAGAAGAATGATTAGAAAACTTAAATAACACTTAATAGAAAACGACTCAAACATAAAGACTTATAGAAACCATAATTAAAAGAAATCGACATAATTTGGGCTAAAAACTTAACATAAAATTACATAACACAATGCTTAGTTTCAGTGATTTAAATCGCGATTAAAATCAAGTGATTTTTTTTTTAAATCAATGATTTAAATCAATACTTTTTTACTGCGACCAAATCAGCCAAAATGTGTCAAGGGACTTCCCCCGACATAACCTACAGCGCGCACACACGTGTCCAATGCTGTTTATACAGGGTTATTGGTAAAACATTAACAACCTCTGAGGTCATTGTACTCATCACTATGAACAACTTTTACTATGGGACCAAAACTGAAATCGCGAAAAAAAAACAGCTGTTCCCTACATTTTGACGAGTTATACGAACATAAATGTAGGGAACAGCTGATTTTTTTTTTCGCAATTTCAGGTTTGGTCCCGTTATAAAAGTTGTTCATAATGATGAGTACAATGACCTCTTAATAGGTAGTTAATGTTTTACCAATAACCCTGTATAAGTAGTGTTATTATTTAATTAATAACTGACTTCCAAATTAAGAAAGATCAGAATGCAAAAAAAAACCGATTTAAATCAAATAAATCCGATTTTTTTGTTGCAATTTTCGGGCTATTCAACCCACGCAGTAAAATCCTTGCCTGTATAATTATCTACCCCTTTTCACCCCGATAGGGGTAGATTTTCGAAAAACTCTGATACACGTTATTCTTTATTTTTTTTGGTCTTAAGTATAAATACTGAGTTTCGAGTTAATCGGACCGCGAGTTAAACATCTTCCATACAAATTTTGACACCCCTTTAGGGGTTAGTTTAGAAAAACTCAAAATGCCAAACTTCATAATTTACTTAGATAATAGTATTTGTGCCAAGTTTCAAGTTTATTAACTCAAGGAATAAGATTTTTCATACAAACGAAATCCCCCCTTTTTACCTCCTTAAAGGTTGAATTTCCAAAAATCCCTTCTTAGTGCTCCCCTACATTATAAAAGGAAGCCGTGTGCAAAATTTCACAATCTCAAACTCAAAGCATTTATTTCAATTAAACCAATTACAGGCACTTTTGAATTGAAGGGGTCGGTCAGTCAGAAAGATGAAGATACTCGTAGTTGCCCATTCCAAAGCATAGGTACCTATGGAGAAGAACGGGCAAGAAACTCCATGGACACTCTTTAAATCAAACTAATATGGTTACAAAGTCTTGTTTACATCATTCATGTAAAAACTTATGCATGTGAGAACGATGCAGAACGTCAAAAGCGTCCGTAATGTCTAAAATCACATTCCTAGACCCAGTAGTTTCGGCTGTGCGTTGATATGTCAGTCAGTTATTTTTAATACCTACTGTTTACGTTAGAAGCAACAATCACGAGTGTTTAACAAAATAAAGCCGTTACTTTCGGCTCTCTTTGATAAATAATCCTTTGAGAAGCGCTGACAGACGTAAAGACATTGACTCGTCCTCGCTTGGTACTTCATTTTAGAAAAAGTGTTTAAGAAATAAATCGGAACATTGATTATTATCTTACACGTAAAATGTTTTAGGTAGGTAGGTAGGTATTTTCCAGGTCCTCGGTTTGTACAAGTTCTACGCGAAAAACTGTCCTCGGTTTAGTGATATAAAGTCTAACACAACGTCCGCACTTTGTACAAGCTATAAGAAATATTGTGTAAAAATACGTCCTCGGAAGGACGTCGCAGGGCTTACGTAAGAGGTCCTCGGTTGGCTTACACAAAGTCCTCGTATGTGCATCGCTGGTCACATTTAGCTGTGTATTTCAGGTCCTCAGTATGATAGCCGAAATTCATACAGAAAAATGTTGAGATAGCATTATCCCAATAAGCTCATCGCTATAGATTTACTCACCTGTCTCTTTCTATCTTATTCTAAAAGGCCAACGAGGTATTTAAACCAGTTTTTTGGAGGGTCCTCGGTTCGTTCTAGGACTAACAACGTCCTCGTAAGGGTGTCTGTACAAACAGGGGTGTGTTTATATGTTTGTTCCTTCTTCACGCTCAAACGGCTGGACCAATTTTGATAAAAAAAAAATATGGAGGTAGCTGACACCCTGGATTAACATATAGGCTACTTTTTATCCCGATATTCCCACGGGGTCGACACTTACGCGGGTGAAACCGCGGGGCGCAGCTAGTTGCTAATACGAATAAATCGAATAGTCTCAACTTTGTTATGGAGACGTAAGAAAGATTTTCATTTAAAATTAAAATACTTAAACCTGCAGAACTGGTCGAGAGAATGTATCTGATAGACAACAATATCTTTAACATAAAATACTAATTTACATCAAGCAAATCTTTGCTTGATGTAAAATAGGTTATTTTATCGTCGGTCGAGACAGGATTAGTTTCGTATTATATTTTATTTGTGTAGTTAAAACTTTACTGCATTATTGCCAAGGATACAACTTCTATAAAAAATAATAAATATTCTCATAAAAACTATATTGCGAGCGAAAGTTTCTTAATAATCTTACTAGCCAACCATAAAAAAATGAATAAAATCCGAGGGAAAATATTAAACAAACGCGCGAAGTGACACGTAAACCAGAATTTAGGTGAAAAATAGACAACGTACCTAATTGTTCATAAAAATAAATCTTCGTACAGATTTGCATTTACGACTGGTACGGTGTGGTACCCCAGGTCCGACCCCACACATTTTTATGACGGCTTTAATTCCTTTATTTACTCTGATTTTATTATTTACTAGCAGCGCCCCGCGGTTTCACCCGCATAAGTGTTGATCCCGTTCGAAAGACACGTGGTGCCATCTATTATCATAATAACGTTATTGTTATTTTCCTCGGGAACAGCACTTTTTTCGGGATGAAGGCACCCCTATGTCCGTTTCTGTACACCTGACAACGTATATGCAAAATTCCAGGATGATCGGTTCAGTGGTTTAGGCGTGAAAGGTAACAAACAAACAAACTTACTTTCGCATTTATAATATTAGTTAGGATGGCTTTAGGAATTTATATTTAACAAAAATTATAACACTGACGGTTAAAGTTCAAGGTCTTAATGTGAAGAAACTGTGTTGTTGTTAACACCGGTCCTCTTATTCAATATTAGCATTACAGCTTTATGGATAGCCGCCTCCATAATGATCCGTCTATACATCTCCGTTACGTTATATGACGTCATCAATCTCTACCTCTAGGGCTAGAAAGTGAGGTCTTAAGGGATCGACATGACGTATTTGTTACGCAGTATCCATTTCTCATCAGCCTTAGCCATGAATGCGCAACACGTAACAATGTTCCATGGGGGATTCCATAACATGACTGATTATTGGCTGCTCAAACAAAGTACCTATATTCCAACTACTAGTATTTAAACAGTATAAAATTTATTGTTTTCGCATAAATGAATGAACCACAATTTTGCTTGGTCGGGATGATTGGACAAAATCAGTTGTCATAGAAATTAATAAGTAAGATTACTGTTAAAACGAATTTCATTTCTTGTTGGTGCTAGTTAAAATGAATAGAAGATCTTTTCAATCAAGTTACTAAAAATCTTCTCTTACTTTTCATAAAAAATGCGTTCTAGTGTATTCGTATGAAACTTTATTAATTAATAATGAGTACATTTTAAAAGCAAAAGGACGACGGCCGGTCATCAGCAGACCTTAAAAATAGCAAAGTTATAATATCCCTAATGCATTTCGCATTGACTATGTTTTATTCATGGATTTGTTTATTCATATTGAAACAGTACTTTGACACTTATAATTCAATATAAATATTTATGAATCATAACGAAAAATGATATGAAGATAAACTTCGTACCTAATCCCTTTTTAGAGCTTTGTGCTTTACTGTACATACCATATTTTCTGCTATTTTAGCATATAAACGAGCAATCTCTTACGTGTGTACGTGTGTATAAAAGTTCGGTCATAACGAAAAGGTAATGCGTAAACTGTGGGACTGAAACACGTAGGTTTTGTTTCACTTTCAGTTTGTGGGTAGGTGATTACTGCTACATACCGCGGAGTTTCAGATAAAAAGGACAATACATGCCTAACTTGCAGCATTACTAGTATAGCATAATTATCGACCTCTGGGCTCAAAGGGCGTATAGCACATTTTGCTAAATGTGCTATACGGCCTTTGATTTGAGCCCAGAAGTATCGATATGTACAGATGCCAGCACATCAAGCTACCCAAAACTGTCAAATTTTCCCAATCCACTTTGAACCTTATACTTTAGCAATAAAGTTGAAAATCTATTAAAGAAATTTGACAGATTGTAGTAGCTTGATGTGCTGGCGTCTGTACAAGGTGGCAGGGACATCGAAGCGCAACCTGATACCTTGGACTCAGTAGATGATTCTGAACACTAAAAAAAAATCTGTTCCATACATTTTGACCGCGTAGGTATTGCACTTTTCTATGAAACAGCTGACTTTTTTTTGATAGATACCTAGCCAACGAAAAATTTCTACCCTAGAATCATGTGCTGAATTCATGGTTACAGTTTGCGCGTCTAAGGCTGAGGCTACATTAGGCCGCGACGCGACATGCGACACATTAGTGATTAAAACAAGTAAATGAAAGCTCACGTATATGGCTACACCGTACATCAAATATTACTAGCGATCTTTGATTTCTTTATGCGATAGGAACAACATTACTGTAATCACGGCATCGGCTACATCAGCATCAGCGAAATTGAAGCGAATTTATTAGAATATACGCCGGAATTTCGCTTGTAATGTAGCCATACCATGTTTTTCTCGTTTCGCTCTTCCAGTCGCATCGCAAATCGCTGCCTACTGTAGCCTCAGCCTTAGTCCCTACCACCCTGATTTATAAAAATAAAATGGAACTATATTATTGGAATTCTTTATTTATTACACAAGATCTAAAACCTTTTGCTTTATCTGAGCTTGCATTAAATAGTCGAAAAACGATTGAAATTAGCTACCTACTATCACCATGACCAAAAGTAGGTATATTCTCAAAAACTTACCACATAAACATGTTTATTTAAAATGTTTATGTGGATTCTTCGTCGACAAATGTTGTTGTCGCACCAAAATCATTTTCATTACTCATGCGAAGAACGAAAATAAAGTGAAATACAATTCATAGCTATTTTGAACTTTCGTGTCTGTATGTAAAACTGTAATCACAACCCTCCAGCGGGGATTTAAACTCTGTTCTCATCATTGCAATATTTCAGACCAAGAGTGCGGCTGTAACAAATCCTCCAGGAGGTAAGAAAAGTGTGAGATATACAAACTATGGCTAGTGGTGAACACTTGGGTCGCCACTATATCATCGTTACTCCACAATTTCTACATAAGCGGACCGTTTGCTCTGTAAGCTTTTCATCAAATGGATGTTACAATTCAAACTTTCATTGGTTTAATAAAAATGCCTGTATATAAAATGATACGAACTATTCTGTGTATGATGGAATATGCAACAATCACAGTCAAGATACTTAGTCCGTTTTCAGTTTTATTTGGTAATGTTTGCTGTTCAGCACCATTACTCCGATACTATCACGTTGACAATTTATGTATTCTACTTTTATGTTTTATACCGACTTTTAGTATCTAAAACCAGTTCCACTTTTACATTGAAAATTTATAATAATAAACTGACCAAGTGCGAGTCGACGGGTTCCGTACCTACCACAAGGCAAAAAACACGTTTCCTGTATGTCAACTTTATTTTATTTTTATTATTTGTTGTTATAGCGGCAATATATAGGTACAGGGTCCCATTAAAATAGATGGACAAATTTTAACACAGCGCTCATGTTCGTCTAACCAAAGATATCCAAGCAAAAAACAAACACTGATTAAAATGATTTTATTTTGACCTAAAATAATAAATTGTTTTCGTTAGCAGATTATTTTTCTCGTAAGTATCTATGCGTTATTCTTATTATTACTTTTTTACCATCGTCCTTATTTTGATGGTCTGAATGATTTCTAAAAGTTTGTCCATCTATTTTAATGGGACCTATATACACACTCTGCGAAAATTTCTCCTGTTACGGTTCATGAGATGCAGCCCGCTGACAGACAGACGCCTCCGCTGTCCGTCCATCCGAGACGGACGGATGGACGGACAGCAGAGGCTTAGTAATAGGCTTCCGTTGGCATCCTTTGAGTACGGAACCCTAAAAATGAGACAAAAATTAAAGTTGCATCAAAATAACTATGATAATATTATAACAAAATAAATGCAAATGGCCGTTTACTCATACCTAGCCTAGACCTCTCAAACTAAACAAACAGCTGATGCGTAAGTACATTATGTAAATTGGTACTTCAGATCATCGAAATAAGGGCAAGCAATACACGCATGTATTGCGTGATACTACTTGTTGCCTTGAATTGTGCACTTGCTTGCATAATCATGACGCATGGATCAATCCCGAAAATGATATAATTACATCATTATAATTAAGTATCGACAGGATATAAAGTAATTAAGTAGAAATCGTGTCCTTGAACTAAACACTAAAATTACCTCGCGTGGAGATAAGTATGTGTATCATTACATGTTCTAAACCCTCCAAACTTTACGCACGCAAAGGGGGTTGGTGATGAAAATGTTTGTGTGATGAGCATGATCATTTGTTCTGTGTCTGGGTGTAATTTATCTATATATGTATGTATTTAGAAATATATAAGTATGTTTATCAGTTGTCTAGTACTCATAACACAAGCTCTGCTTAGCTTGAGACTAGACGGCGTTGTGTGATAGTTGTGGAATATTATTATTATTATTATTTCAAATCTGTTACAACTTTGTCTCAACTAAGATTCTTCTATCGGGATTTCAAATAGTTTTATTTAAAGGTCTTGAAAAGAAGAAGAAGGCTCATATAACAAGTTATCGATTTGATTTATCTTTTGATAAAATTGATCTAAATTTATTGAAGTTCGTTAAAAAAATAATTAAAAGATTTGTATTCATTGGCGTTAGGCGAAGTCGTGAAGACGCGACTCGAGTCGCAGGACATAAAAATATTTATGTCCTGCGACTCGAGCCGCGTCTTCACGCACTCTGGGCCAAAGACTACAATATGATCTCTGGGCAATAGCTCAGAGTGTGTGATGGGTTGCATGACACATCAATGTTCGTGGCATGACAAGTCAATAATTATAATTAGTCATTCGATAGGTAATCTATTACTTTCCACAACATTTAAGGAAAAAAGTGGTCTACTTTAATTTCGGATCTGCAGTGTGATTCTGTAACCATCTCACCGTGAAAACAAGTGTGGAGTGAGCTGTCAATAGTGTCAATTCCTAGCAAAAACAAACTCACATCACGTTATCACGGGGAGTTTTTTACAGAATCGACCGGCTGTCACGCGAACCGTGGTGAAATTAACAGACCTAAATACGACGTCTGCACGAATCTGTAGGTAACCATCTCTACTGTTACTGGCAATAGCTACAGTGCTACAAGAATCTTTTGGCACTTAAATGACAGTGACAGGCGGGCGGTGTTGGTAAACATTTCTAAAATGGTTTCGTGAAATTGTATCGAAAAACAAGATGGCGGCGTTAGTTTGGATTTTGGCCGCGCGCCAATAAATCCTTGTAGGTACAACCATAGTCACCTAGCAACTGCTTTTACTTACCAAGAAGCAGACCCCTCTTCTCCCTTTTGCCCTGTGCGTCTACCAGCATGACTTCCTGGAGCTCGGGCTGTTCCACAGGCTGCAGCGCGGTCATCAGGGGACCGTTCTCAGCCGCGAGGCTTGCCACACACGCCACCAACACTACGAAGACTAATGTGCACACTCTCATCTTGTTTTGATCTGCGAGTAAACGAATTACTTTATTAAAGTCACTTTAGTAAGACTATACCTAAATACCTGTATAAAAATTCTACTGTCTTTTGATTATTTTATTTTAGCACCGGACAACAAGACGTACTGCAGCGTACCATCCGCACTTGGTTGATATCCCCACGAGTCATACTCAGCGCTTCTCCTCCACTTTTATTATGCGCACAGCCAAAGTGTGGAACTCTCTGCCGGCATCTGTTTAACCCGTCTGCCTTCAAAGCAAGAGTGAACAGGCATCTTCTGGGCACGCTCGTTCCATCATAGACCTCAACTATCGCTTACCATCAGGCGTGATCGGGGTCAAGAGCGGGCCCATTTAGTAATAATAAAAAAATGATTTTGTACAATACCTATGTTTCGTATTTTTAGTAGGTATCTAATATTCATTTTTTTAATTTTTTTTTTTTTTTTTTGTATTTTCCGTTTTGGTATTGTAAGGGGGATGCGCTAAGGAAGCCCGCGAAATTCAAATTTTCTTACGTTTTTTGCAATTTGCAGGTCAGTGTCAGGCTTGTATGTCGATTAAAATAAGATTCGCGACCGTGACAAATATGGTTTTACAAAATAATAAATCATTAGAATCAACAATACAACTCCTTGCGTGAGAATTGGCTTCAAATGTCATGATTTCAAGAATAGGGTAATATGAACTGAGAGAGTTGTATTGATGATTTTTTTACTATTATATTTCTATAAAGAAATATTAGTTAGGGCCGCGAAACATTTAGATCAACGTAACCGATCAACGTAAACGTGACCTTATAGTTTATTTATATTCAATTAAATGGTTCTTCTGTTTATATAATCTTTTCACGTGACATTTAGCAAAAAATTTAAAAAAGGAGGGAATTTTATTATTAAAAAAAATGCAAAATAATGCCCATAAAAACACTGAACTTTTGAAATTGGCTAATCCTTTAAATAAAAGATTTGTTACAAAGCTATTTGACAGTTGCAAATACTTGCCATAGCTGAATGAAATGAAATTATCATTCGGACAGAGTTTATTGCTAAGTTATGTTTAGTTTTCTTTTTTAAATATTATGCAAGAAAATTCACTTCATCGATCAAGAATCAGGGTCAAGAGCGGGCCCATTTAGTAACAAAAAAAACAAAATAAATCAACACTAAAAATTAATCGAAAGCCGTTAAAATGTTTAACTGAATCACAAATATAAAAAAAACTGGTGTCACTAGAAGAATCAAACGCAAAATTAAATTATTATTGTTTCATTATTAATTTTACCTGTTTTAAAATATCACCGTCCAGCACAAACACTGATCACTGATCTACTGGACGATGATGTCCTGCCTATGACTTTTATAGGTCGGCGAGTCGAACACACACGCTAACAAATAATGTATAATCCGTTGCCTTTAATGAGGTATGTTGTCGCCCCACCTATAAGATATACTACCATATCCACGCAACAGGCTCAATAGTTTCAGATATTCAATATTCATTAGACGTAATTACAAACATGAAATAGTTACCTGCGAACTCAACATTATTGGCCCTCCAGAAATTCCTTAGGTATTAATCAAAAGCTATGGTTACGCGAACCTGAGGATTACATTGTGCCTGTAACACGCTGTAACATCATCTCGTTTGTTACAATAATAGGTCGAGTAAACTCAAGTGTTATACATGTACTTTTCCTATGCAGAGGGAAATTGTGATAATTGAATGTGTAATCGGTAACGTCGATGCTGCCTTTTGGACCGTGTGGATGTACCCGCGTTGACTGTAAGATGTCCTCGTGTGTACTTAGGTACAGGTACTTAGTCGATTGTTATATTGTAATAGGTACTACTCCCTAGTATTGCTATAGCTAGAGTAGGGCGCTAGAACATCAATCTTTATCGACGCTAGCCTTGATGTAGGTAACTATAGTCCGCGCGGAACTAGTTGGCCGCGCCTTAGGTGGGGACGGGGGTGAGGGCGGCGGGGTTGCCTAGTGTTCGCAATGCACGTACTGAGTAATGACAAAGCGCCCCCGCCCCTCCGTCCCATCGCTCACATATACTTTAGGCACGGCCAACTAGTTCCGCGCGGACTATAATCATTCTTACAAAGGACAACGGATGTACAAAGTTCGGGCGTTCGCCATTGTCCTTTATTGCATAATGCAATTTTGAGTGCCAAACTGTTTTTTACAAAAAAATATTTGCATTATCATTCATCTGATGACCCACTATGTCACATATAAATACTTATGTTTTCAAGCAAAAATGTCAACAGTCCTTTGGGCAAATTAACGTCAAAGCAAACTCAAATGGAACATTGGTCACCAATGCTCATAACTTCTAAATAGTTGTTTGACATCAAACAATTCACGCCTAGAGTGAATGACCCCAACAGGATAACGTCAATTTTTTTTCACACTTTACATAATAACATTATAGTTTTGTATGCCAAATTGAATCATCCAATTTTGGTATGCAAATCTCGAGGTGCCCCGGTAAATTGCGAACATACGTAGCACCTGTTTTATGCTGTTTAGCTCATAAACCGCCCAGAATATTTTGAGGAAAGGCGCCGGGGCACTTCACAACGAAATATATTTGAATACATTATTACTCTTTTCCATGGCTATCGAATAATACACATTTTTAAACCGACACTCGATAGTGATCCAATCAAATAAAGTTTATTCCACATCGGCGACTCGTCCAATGATAAATCAGTAACGAATACAGTGGAAATTGTTTTCGTAAAGTAATTTGTTAATACAGGTGCTTAAATCTGTTCATGATTTAACAGTTATTAAAAAAAGAGGTTTGTTTATTTTCTATGATGCGACCACTTAAAGAAAACATTTTAACAAACTTAGGTGACAGTTTTCATAATATGAGTATTTTTACATTTAAAGAACAACAATCTTTAAAATAATTTTATTCCGAGTGCGCTTCCATAAACATGAGACGTAACGTTGGATTATCTTGATAAAAAATAAACAATATGTAAGCTTCCCCTCGCAATATATGAGCCCATAACAATTGCTGCAAAGAACACAATCCAACGCTAACAGTATCTTGGTACTGAAAAATTGTGAAGTCGGATCATATTTTGTAGAAGAACGAACATTTTCGTGCGGATGCAAGATGGAAGAAAAACATACTATGTATGCGTTGCGGATCCAATTCGCGTAAATCGACCGAAGAATTTGGGCAGCCATGACTTGGCATTCCCCTAATAACATCCAATATTCTGAAACTGTGTCTATACCTACTCCATTTACACTATTCTTAGAAAGAACATAAAAAAAGTAGTTTTTAAGGCACACTTTGTAATAAAAGTACAATAAACTTGTCACAATTAAGATTGATGCCGAATTTATTACAATTAATTTATATACCAGCTGTATGATTTGCTAAAAACACAATTTGCGAAAAAAAATCTTTAAAGTAGTTAATTTATTTAAACTTCACCTTAAAGGTACAAAGGCCATAAGTAAGTAAGTTAAGGTAAGTAAGTTTCATGAATGAATTGCATGAAACAAGTCACAGCATGAGATGCGAATTTATTTCTCAATGCTTGTTGCTAACGCCTGGCACCTTTCGGCCAAAGTCGAACCAAGTTCAAGTTCAAGACGAATAAATGTAATAATTTATAACGGTACCGCAGTAAGCCACCGTCGGCGTTCGTCCGCGTGTGACCCCATATAAATCATCATAAAAAAACTACAAAGCCCTAAACACCCCTAAGTAAGATTAATAGCTTTTTTAATTACTGACGTAGCGACGCATTTCTAATATTAAAGGTAGATTTTTGGATAATAATAAACAGGGGTTTTATTAAAAGGGCTTTGACCATAAGACGCTCAATGAGACTACAGTCTAAACTATAGTGTTATAAAGAGAAAAGATTTTATTTTTTGTATGTTTGTTTGTTACGCTTTCACGCTAAAATGGCTGAACAAATTTGAGTGAAATTTGGCACATGGGTAGACAATGACCTGGATTAGGACATATAATACTTTTTATCTCGATATTCCGACGGGATCGAGACTTATGCGGGGTGCAGCTAGTATATAATATATCCAGTTTTCTAGTGACCAATTAAATGACATCATTAAAAGTCGTGGGTTTTACCGCGGGTTGCCTAGATTTTTATGTAATAATATCAGACACTGTCTCTGCTTGGTTTATTTTTGGTAACAACTGGCTTCTTCTAATGTCAACGACATTCAAAAGAAGAAAGATATCATCTGAAAGTGACCTTGCTTGCATCAATAGCTCCGTAAACAATATTAAAAATAGGAGATAGACAAAGCTATTTCATTTCATTTCATTATGTAAATTCATGGTCAGATTACTACGGATATCTATGGATTACTACATTTTAAGTATTTTCAAAACCTTATTACCCGACTGCGGCGAAGCCCAAAAGGAGGGTTATTACCCGACTGCGGCGAAGCCCAAAAGGAGGGTTATGTGTTTGACCTGTATGTATGTATGTATGTATGTATGTATGTATGTATGTCCGATTCTTTGTTCCCTCGTAACTTCTAAACGAATGAACGGATTTGAATAAATTATACGTCTTTAGATTTGTCTTGGTAGCGCGAGTGTCACTGGCTACATTAAAATCAAAAACAAAGTAAAATGGCGGATTTAGGGTGCCATATTGTGGAGTTCGATTTTTTTTTTTCTTCTAATACCATCGAGTGAAATATCAAAATTAAGGGTTTTAAAAGGTGATTACAAAAATATACACAACTTATATGGTTAAAAGTAATTCGAAGTGACAAATCGTAAAAAACACGTTAAATAAAATAATTATTTCTTGTTCCCTGTTGAGTGACTTTACGGGTCAGCTATTAATTAATACATAAGTAAATCGTGTGCGAAATCTTTCAAATTTGTAAACTAAAAAGCTGGAAATAAAAAACAAGTAATTAAAAAAACTAAAAAACCCGACAGCGGTAAAAAAAATTAGTTAAAAAAAACTGAAAAGCTAAAAACAAGGCCATTTTTAATTAAATAAAAGTTGGAAGCAGGCTATATTTTCAAACTCAAATGGGTCCCCCATTTGAGTTTGAAAATATAATAAAAAAATGGTATGGGTCCCGCCTGCTTCCAACTTTTATTTAATTAAAAATGGCCTTGTTTTTAGCTTTTCAGTTTTTTTTTAACTAATTTTTTTTACCGCTGTCGGGTTTTTTTAATTACTTGTTTTTTTTTTGTTTCATTTCCTAATTACAGCACAAAATAATATAAAAATTGCATGAACCATGTAAAAATTGCATGCTAGAGGGAATTTTGCGGTTGTATTTTATTGTAAAATCGGTAATATTTTTGTGTGTTTACGGTAAATGCTTTGAAGAATTTGTCATTTAGGTATGCTGAGAACTCGAGCTTCGTTTGCATCGATACCATTGGACAGTGGCACTTTACTGGCCTTACAAACGGAGTGTACTTGCTCTATACCGTGTTAGTTATTACAAGTGTTGACTAAATTTACTAGCCAAACATTTTGTATTGAAGTATGTTCTAGGCTAGTGACTCTTCTGTATACAGTGTGGCAGGGACGTCGTAGCGCAACTGTTACCATGAATTGAGCACATGATTCTAGATCCAATAGCGTACAAATTTTTTGTACTAAGGTTATCAAAAAAAAAATCTGCTGTTTCATAGAAACATACACGTTGTTCAGTTGTTTTACATAACGGAGTTGTTTTGTGAAACAATTAAGGGGTTTGTAAAACAGCGGATTTTACAATCCATTTGCGACATATCTACAACATGATTCTTATGTTTTGTCCTACTAATCCTACTGATATTATAAACGCGAAAGTTTTTGAGGATGGATGGATGTTTGTTACTCTTTCACGCAAATACGGATTTTGATGAAACTTTACAGTAATATAATAGGATACATTTTTATCCCGATATTCCCACGGGATCAACACTTATGCGGGTGAAGCCGCGGAAAATATACTTACTATGTTTTTTTATTTGGTGGTTGAAAATCAAAGTTACAAGCTGTAGTGCAGACCGTAGTCCGAGACGTGTTGTGGCCTTAGTATCGATGATGCACTTTATTCCATTTTTTTTTTTTTTTTTATAATATTCCACAACTATCACACAACGCCGTCTAGTCTCAAGCTAAGCAGAGCTTGTGTTATGAGTACTAGACAACTGATAAACATACTTATATATTTCTAAATACATACATATATAGATAAATTACACCCAGACACAGAACAAATGATCATGCTCATCACACAAACATTTGTCCTGGGTGGGAATCGAACCCACGACCTCCGGCATAGCAGTCATAGTCACTCACCACTAGACCAACAGGCCAGCCAGCATTAGGTACTTAATTTCTTAATAATTACATTACTTAAGTGTTAAATGTGTATGTTTCTCGAAAAACAATAGGCCCTAAACAGGTAGCTTCAAGGTACCGCTACATAACTTAAATATTTTATTTATAGGTACATCAACAGAATGTGCAGCAACGCCTTTCCGTCTGCTAATAGCAACATACCTAGTGCATACTTGCTGCGCTTACAAATTCCTGCGCTGCAAAAGGTGAGGCATAAATTAAAGGAGCTAATAATTAGATTATTTATTTCCTAGCTAACTTCGTACCGCCTCAGAATTTTTTTTTTGTTCAGACAAATCCAATAAATCAAACATCATAAAAATCGGTTCAGCCATTTTTGAGTTATAAATAGTGTAACTAATCCGACTTTGTTTTATTTATATAGATAAATATAGATTTCGACACTGCACCATATTTTAATAAGATTATAATTTAAAATAAAATGACTGGCCATAGATGGTCGAAATAATTAAGAAATGCCATTATTTTCTTTTCTTTTTTTTGTATTTTATTAAGGTTGTCTAATATTTTTTCCTTTAAATCAGACAGTATTCTCTGTATTTTTAGATGGAACCTCATTAGTTACTAAAATGTAAATTATTAATGGATGTTTTTTTTTTTTAATACACTTACTGCAGGCACATCGTTTAGTGTCTAGTTTTCTAGTAAGAAAATAGGGTGAATGACCTTTCTAGAATATCAGTTTTAATTTGTAGTTTCTTATTAATCAACTGCCACAGAAAATGTAATAAATTTACATGTTTAACTAATTTATCAATAAGGAATTTACCACGAGGATAGGTAACGGTTCTCAAGTAGATAAAGGATTTTTAATCTAGGTACTGAGAATTTTTGTAGAAAAAAACCATTAAATTGTGTAAGCTGGTTTTACGGTGACAATGATAAGTTAATAGAAGATGTCTTTAAATTTAATTTTATTGAAATCCGATAGGACAGGTGCTTTTATGTAGCATCTGGTAAAAAACCATAATAGAACCTTTCTACATTTTTTTTAACATTCCTCATAACTTACCTACCTCATCGGAGTTCTATTTTATAACGACAACACAATAAGCTCATTTTAAGGGTTCCGTGCCAAAATGGTAAAAAGGAACCCTTATGGTGAGACTCAGTCTGTCTGTCTGGCACAGCTGGATATATCAAGAACTACTAATGCTATCAACTTGAAATTTGGAATAGATTTAGATGATGTTTACCCAACTATTTTGCAACAGGGACTGAAAGATGTCTGAAAAATTCGAAGTGGGGCTACTAGGGCATGTGGGTTATCATATGAAAGAGCGCAGTTTGCACATTTTCAAACATTTTTGCTTTTTTTTAGACCGCATAGTTTTCGAGTTTTCATGCAAAATGTAAAAAAAAACCGTTACCCCAATCTGAAATAATTCTGTATGATAGAAAGGTACGTAAATATTACAGGGAAAATAAAACGATGTCTCTAAATAGCACACTTTTTCAGAAATCATCAACAAAAGTTACATTAGTTCCACTATCGGTCAAGAGATGGCGCTGACCTAAAACTGCAATAATGCAGCACCGCAGTGCGCAGTGTTAAAATTCTCTGACGAATATAGGCCTCGCCGATTAAAATTTAAAAACATATTATTATGGTACGGAACCCTCGGCGCGCGAGTTCAACTCGCTCTTGACCGGTTTTTTTTTTAATGTATATAAATACAGATCTAATGATTTTCGTTGGTAAGCGCATCACTTGAGAACGACTGGATCGATTTGACTAATTTTGATTTCAAAATGTTTCTATTAGTTCTAAAAAAACCTAATAGTTTTTATGGAAAGATAATTTGGAAAAGATCCCCGGAAAATTTTTTAATTCGGGAAAAACTGAACGTACTTTTTTCTATGGGTATTTTGTATGAACTATTAAAATTTGGTCAGGAATACGTCTGTCGGATCAGCTAGTACCTATTAAATAAAAACAGGATAAACCAAACAAAATAAAAAACAAATATCATCATTACATTCATTTATTATTCGTAACGAAACGGTAAAAAATGATAATCACTTCGGCACTTAATGTTATAAATATTATAACAAACATCGCATCGCCTCAAAAGCAATTTCACAGAATATTTTTGACAATACGCTCTAGTTTACAACAGCAAATTCAGGTGCAATTTGATGTTAATTTACAGCTTGACTACAATTTTATGAACATTATCGGTCCCCAAATACCTTGTATCCAACAGTGAACTGGGATATACTGAAATTATTGATTGATAAAATTGTAACAACAGTGTATCAAGGCCTTATGCGAACCATTATGTACTAGCGTGTTGTAGAGCCTTTTCGAAGTGCAAATACATTTATGTACACGAAATCGAAATTCAATTTTGTATCTTTAAAATGTCTACAATATTTCCTGCAAAATGAAACGTAATTTCCAAAAGTGTGTTTAATATTCAAAGAGTTTAATGCAATGTGGGAAATATGCAGCCTACTAAATTATCTACTATGGCATTCCTTCAGACGTTGACTTATTATTAAATCTTAGGTTTATGTAACAGGCCATTTACATATAATGCAAGTCTACGTGGCGTTGCTGACATATCAAATATTGAACCCGATGCGCCGGTCATACGTAGGTATGCACTTCTGCTTACTGATTTGGAATACATCATTGCTAGGGATATTAACAATTGGAACAAAATATTTCGATAGTGACATGAAAATTATACATAATCATAAACTTTTAAAACCGGCAGAGTTAAATATTTGATTAAAATTGATTTAAAAGTAAAATATGATTTTAAAAAGCAACCGTGCACACGGATTGTTTTCATTTCAATCTGGTTCTTTATAATGAAGTTGTGTTTCCGGATATAATTAACATGGCAGGTCACATTTGCGTTTCGCCTCTAGGGTTTTATGTCACTTGCATACGAGCTACCATTTCATCAAAGCTATTTATGCTACTCGCATAATTAAACATACAAGTTGTAGTGTAGTTAGGTAATACTAATGTTTGTTTCAATTATATACATAACAAATTACAGTTTAATGGACCAGTATCACGACTTCTACTTTAAAATAACCCATATACAAGCGACTGGTTCAATATTTTGTCGCCAAGCGTCACGACTGTCTATACAATACCTTATACGAATGATCCTTTTATTCTATATACCCATCACATAGAAGCCTCTCTTAGATTAAAACGAAATCCTAGCAGTTAATACTATTTTACACGCCATCCTGGTTTCTCTTAGAACGTAGACACATTCGATGCGTTGTAAGAAAATCCCAAGTGCTCACAATCACCAACTGAAATATGAAAAAAAAATTAATCATAATAATACCACAGATAATACTATCTGCTTCGCGAGAACTATGGACATTTCAATTTGTGGTATTATGTAAGTTTATCTCTTTATGGTTTCCTTATGGTAATATGAAGTACTTTGCCATCGAAACATGGGCGTGTTTATACCCATTTCGGCAGCCTACAGCGACATTTTTGGATGTTGTCACCAATAAAGTTTGGAGTTTCTCAGATTTTATGGATATGTAGTGCAACTTTTAACGCCACATATATGCCGTAACATACTTAAATATTACAATTATATAAGTAAGTTAAGGAATACAGGGTGACATACATCGACCCACAAATTGTAACCCTGAATTCAGCACATGATTCTAAACCCCCTAGCATAGAAATGTTTCGTCGGTTATCAAAAAAAAAATCTGCTGTTTCATAGAAAAATGAAATACCTACGCGGTAAAAATGTATCTATAGCACAGCATTTTTTTTGATAAACCGACGAATTGTCCAAGTAGGGTTCCAGAATTTTGTAGTGCATTCATGATAACAGGTTGCGCGTCGATGTCCCTATCACCCCGTATACGTAAGTGGCGTTTAAGAG
This sequence comes from Oligia fasciuncula, assembly GCA_963082905.1. Taxonomy (NCBI): domain Eukaryota; kingdom Metazoa; phylum Arthropoda; class Insecta; order Lepidoptera; family Noctuidae; genus Oligia; species Oligia fasciuncula. The sequence goes on from OY720387.1 coordinate 15,799,742, forward strand.
CGTTTACGCCGTACGGCATTTCATACAAACTTTCAAGCCCTTGTTTTTCGAAACGAATGAACCGATTTTAATGAAACTTCAAGTACAAGAACAAACAATGTTGAAGTAACTCGTTCGTCTTTATATTAACACAATGGATGAAGGTTGAAGTGTTTCAAAATTAAAACAGATCTAGGGAATGATCTAAAATTAAAATAAAGTTATTCAACTAACTACAAAATAAAACAACTCTAACGTGATATTATGTGACTACTATAAAGTGCTAAATCAGTGCAAATATGCAAACTACTCCATTAAAACAGAACAGATGCGTGACGTGTAGGAAAGATTAAAGAAACATAAAATAGTTAAATATCGTCGTGCCAAATAATAATAATATGTGCTAAGAATATATGTTACGTATATGGGTGAACGATTTCTTTATTTCTAATCTTTTATCATCTTCAAATCCGCATTCCATTCAAGTAGGTATATTTATGGTTAAACCAATCGTATCAGCCAATGATTCGTCGTCGGATATAGGTACCCACCAAATATTCATAGATCACATACCATGGTGTAATATGGAGAATACCGGTTTATATTGTTTACGTAATTAATAAAACTATATCTACTAATTAAGAAGACGTGACTGTCATTTCACATGTCATTAATATACCAAATTCACAATCACGCAAAAGGTTCGAGGGTAAAGAATCTCTTTGAGCGTTGTTCAATTACTTCATTTGGGGAAAACCGCTAATGTGCGAACTCTTTAGACAAGTATGAAAAACAGAAAATTCTCATTCATACTTTTTTTTACTAAAACGATGTGCGATACTTAAATCATGTCAGTCGCAACCAATTTGGGAATTATTCTTAAAATATGTAGTTTGATTAAGAATTTACTTGTGGGCGTCGGGTCCCATCTCACTCATTAAAGTTTCCAAAAGGTTTTAAGCCTTTCCATAGTACCTTGACCCTAAGTGCCCAGTTCGACCTTCAGATTTAGTAAGAAAAGATTCATTCATCATCGCATTGTTGTCAGTTAAATGAACTATTGAATCTTTTAAAATTGCCATTTGTTGCTCAACTGATTTACGTATTTCACAATGAGACAATCAAACCTTTGGAATGTGTTGAAGCATGACAGTACATTTAAAGTTGTTTGTTTAACTTCGCTACATTGGAGGCTGTTCGGTACTTGCGTTTAGAAGTAAAGGCAGTACTATTAGTTATTCTGTGGTAAAGGTCATATTTGAACTTTATTACACACATTCAAAGTACACACAAAGTGCACGAAACATAGACAAACTTGAATCACGATTTTTTCTAGAAAAACTTAAAAAAAACTATGAGCGGTTTTTTTTAAAGGAGGTTCTGCCAGATCTCCCAAAATCTTGATGTAGATTATAGGCTAACTAAACCAGTTGCTAATATAGTAATTTTTTTCATAAAATAATATAGGTTAAGATTTCATTGGAATTTAGTTTTTCTGTTTTAAACGTATTGGTCAATGAAATTGCGTTTAATGATGTGTGACACTTTCCTTGTCTGTTTAGAAAATATTTCTTAATTATTGCAATGTGGAAATCCCTGTGGCAGATATAAAAACATTAGATAAAAGCCAAATCTACGTTGCCGGTGTTTTTTAAACTTACAATGGAGGATGGAGAGGTGTTTCTATCATCATGCTTAGTTGCAACTAAATTACTACACGTGCTAAAGTAAAAAAATAAATACTGACATGAAACTTCTCTGCTACTCAACGCATAGACTATTTATGAGCTAGGAGAAATTGTCGACTCAGTACCTGATTACCAGCGGTAGGTCCCTGCACAACATAAATATTATTAGGTAGTTGTCATTTGAGTATTCCGGAGAAACCAGTAAACTTACCGGTGGGGTTCTGCAGAAAGATGTGAGATATGTAGTCGTGGTAAGTATTAATAAGGATCAAGGATTTCCTTAATGACGATTAGGTTCAAGTGAGAATCTACGAATCGTCGAATACGAAAACAGCAATAATTGCAAAGAAATGCTGGGTTTTCAAAGAAACAATATTATTCAAAAATATTGAGTTAGGTTATCACTGTATTTAATTGCATTATGCCTATACGAAAATTACAGTACACTGAACCTCATCCATTAATCGATTCCATAAATAGAATGGTTCTCCATTCAAATGTGTTTATCGCACACTTACGCCGAATGATTCCCAATCGCACCACTATCCGAAATACATTCAGATAACAATGCACGTTTTAGAAATTGCAGTAACAGGTGTTACTAGGTTGAGCGCTCAAATGGACACTAGTGATGCGAATGACGGGAGCTGGTAAGCGCTTTGTGGTTCCGTACAGAAATAAAATATTCAAAAATCGAAAGGAAAAAATGTAAAACGGTTTGAAAATTATAGTTGCTCATGTCTTTTTCAGTGCGTTTTCCACTTTTTTTCTTTTCTCCAGTTATCTATCTCGGCATTGATGTATAGAAGCAGAATGATTGCCTATGTAAACCGATTTTCTGGAAGTAGTCTTCCAGAAAATCGGTTTATACCGAAGTATACCATTTCTCAGTAAAACCTGGATGTAATCAAACAGTAACTATGTATGTATACATACCTTACCTACCTAGGTAGGATTTCTATGAACCTTAGAAAGTATATAACAATAAGACTATAATCCGCAAAACAATCACTGTTTGATAAATATTTCAATACGATTCATATACCGGCAAGAATCCTTTCTTCACAGATATTGATTTTATTTACGTGGATTTAATACATGAGTTTAGAGGTTAATATCTAAATAACCTACATTAGATAGATACACAGTATTAAGATTGAATGAATTACATAAAAATAATACAATAAAAACTAACGAAATGCGTGTGGTGACTAGACGAGGCCCATGATCAGCATGACCACGCATAAATAAAAAATATTATTCATAAGATGTCATCACGAAGCAAGAAGCGTTAATATCAGTTTTAGAAAGAGTCGCACATAAACTTTTTTTTTTAGATACAACCAGAATACTAAAATTTAAAATATGCTGTCCCAAAGCTCTGAAAGGAATTCAGGGAATAACATTTCAGTTAGGTACAGACCAAGAAACAGTAATATTTGCAGGTTTTTAAGAAATACCGCTCTAGAACTACTGGGAATAATCTTTTTGAATAATTAAAGCTGGAATGAGATATTCATATTTCGGCGCCTGGACTTGACTGAATTATAATGGCTTCTTCTGTAAAGCGTAACCCTAAAAAGATGTAAATTATTATGGTACTTTTTTTCAAAAACTCAATTCACACTAAATTAATATATGTAGATTGAATTCGGACTCATTTCGACTAGCTTGTAATGACTTACACTTAAATATCGCTTGTTCCTCGACTCTATAAAAACTTAGAACAGAATTCTTGCCAGTATACCCTCATCTATTATGTATACTTTTTTGCTGATAAGAGAAAACTATAGTTATATAAAGACATTTACCCGTGGTGGTAATATGTGTGTGACACAGCCTTAGGTTTGGACTTCGCCTTCAGAGCCAAAGCACCCACTACTCCGGCTCCAACAGCACCAACCTTCGCTGCTTTCAGACCCAGAGCACCTGGTAGAGGAAAAATAAAGTTAAATATTATTTATAACAGCCACAAACAATGCAGCTCACATATAAAACACTTAGGGTCAATTCACACCGAGACGCGACGCGACGCGCACTTTTCAAGATAGAAATACAATTACAGACCTTATCTACTACACAAAAAGGTACACGATTCAGTGAGCTACGCCGCGCGGCGGCGGCGCCGCGCTGCGTATCTCGACGTAGCTAGTAGACACTGAATTGTGTACCTTTTAGTGTAGTAGATAAGGTCTGTAATTGTATTTCTATCTTGAAAACTGCGCGTTGCGTCGCGTCTCGGTGTGAACTGACCCTTACAGAACAGTTTATGTTGTAAAATAATTATTAAATCCAACTAAGTAACTAATTTGAAAAGTAAATTGCACAATATTATTTAGTGGGACGAATGGCACTAATCCAAGAACATATTCCCATTCGTCCCTCTAAAATCCCGAGTGGGACGATCGGGAACAAATTTAATATTATTTATGTAAATTCCCGTTCGTCCCACCAGGGGGACGAAGTTGGTGGGACGAACGGGAATACACGAATCAAATCAAAAGTAATTTCTTCAAACTAGGCTGAGAATCAGCACTTATTGACCGTCAAAATACATGAGACAGTCCCCCAAAACACCCGCCCTTCACCACTTCCAAGTGCTTTAGCTGGGAAGAAGAAGTGGCGCAATAAACTCCCCAGCAGCACAGCTGTCTGTTCAGTTAGAAGTGACGTTTACAAAAAACGAAAATGAAACACTATACAATTCCATTCAAATTGACCGGCTGGTAAACAAAATATTATTATTTCTAACTCGCTATTCAATTATTTTTTTGTTGCGAAAATTTTCATAATATTACGAAAGTTCACACAATGTGTGTGTGAACTTGGTCATATTTTGATAATGTTTAGACGACATCCTCTCATACATCAAAGGTGTTGCAAATCAATAAAAGTCTGACTAGTTTAGAAATCTATTTTTATTTGTTATCAGTAGTTTATCAAAAAAAAACAGTACTCCTACCAGAAAATAACACTTGCATTCAGAATCGCTGCAACATTGCTCTACAAAAACATACATTCTAAACTACATACCCACACGTACAACTAGAAACAATTCTCGTACAATATTTCAGCATCGGATGTTAGAGCACGCCTATCAGGCGTATCCTGCCTTGGAGTGCTGTTACATCCATCAGCGGATTAGCGCCGCCTAACGACCGGGATAATGATTTGCGTACCAAAACATGTTTACATATACGCAGACGATGCAAATTTGGATTTTACATCGTCTTTTAGAGAATACATTCTAGTAAGAAGCTTAGTTTATTCCTTTCAAAATAGTTTACGCTCGTAGCACTGCGCTACGAGGTGCTACGATTCCCTTTTTCGTAGCACAAGCCTACGCGACCGTAGGGAATTTTGTCTAGTTACTGAAAAATAAATCTATACATGGTTATAAAAATATGAATAGAATATAGTGAATGCCGATGATTCATACTGCCTATTTAGTATTATTATTAAATCTGTAAGTTATCCTAAAAATTCCAAAATGACGTAGGTACAGTCACCAAAAGAGATAAGTTACCAGGGTCGTCTGGTATTATAGTTTAAGTTTAGTAAGAAACCGATGGGTGTTTTCGAATGAAAAATTTGATAAATGAACTGATCATTTTCTATTAATTTGATTCGAAAGCATCTGTAGCGGTACCTACAAAATGCCACAAGCGAACTACGTGTCACACTGACGTCACAGAAAATCCTGCATCTCGCATATACAACGGCCCAACATGAATCATCGGGCAGTTGCCCGCCAGACACAACACTTTTCTATGGAGGATGAGTGAACTTTACACCCTGTTCCTTATACCTCTATACATCCATCGCATCAGTTTTTTACTAAACTTCAACTATATCTGACGACCCTGGTTACTTATCTCCTTTGGTGACTGTACCTATATTCAAATGTATGTTTATCTACTTTTGCAGTAACTTCATCATTTCAGCCGAAAGACGTCCACTGCTGGACATAGGCCAGGCAAGCACCTCCACTTCGACCGGTTCTGTGCTTCTCGCATCCAACGGGCTCCTGCGGCCCTCACAAGGTCGTCGGTCCACCTTGTGGGAGGCTTTCCAACGCTACGTCTTCCGGTACACGGTCGCCACTCCAGAACCTTTTGGCCCCATCGGCCATCTGTTTTGCGAGCAATGTGCCCTGCCCACTGCCACTTAAATTTGGCAATTCTTCGGGCTATGTTGCAGTAACTTAGACTTGTGCAATGTGTTTATTGGAAAATAAACCAGTAGGTATTTGTGTGCGATCCTGACGTTTAGCAAATATCTGAAACCGGTCCGCAGAGTATAAATATTTAGTCTGTTACGGAAATCTAAACCGCAACACTTAGCTTACAAGGACTTTTTCCTACTATAGATACCGCAATATTTGAATATTTTGAAATATTAAAAACGAGATGTGACTTTATGAGTTTCTTTTGGGTTTTTCTAAGCAAAGGACCTTCTCGTTAGGTAAACAATTTTCAACCAGTAAGTTATGTCATATATTCCTAACTATAATGTTAACTTATTAAATATTCAATAGAGAAAAGTAGACCTTCGATTATAGGTTAAAAAGGATGTTGAAATTCTATACAAACACCAAATATAAATAAAACATTCGAATTCTTGCTCACTCAAGGCTTGAACGGAGGCACTTATATACTTAATTGATAGAAAATTGAGAAGTCAAGGACGAAAGTATCATAAAAAAGAAGTATTACGAGATTTATGAGATTAAGGGTCAATATTGAATTTTTATCATCATTTGTCTCTCAAGCAATATCAAGTAATCCTTGGTAAATGTTGACATCACTGTTTACAAACTTGGGAACAAATATAATTAAGTGATATTTCATTCACAATGGATTCTGCAGAAAGTGAAGTACAGTGTCTTATTGTGAGAAGAAATCCTTAAATAAACTCTCATCATAATATGCTATAACGGAGACAAAACATATTTACACGTATAATAATCAATAATCAATTTATAAACATCACCTCACCTTAATTGCCAAGTAAATGCAATTATTATAAACCAGGCAGTCATTATCAATTATTATTTTCCCAATCAATTTTATGCAACGTTATCTAGCTTCGTTAATGGCAGACAATGGGTTCCCACACCAAACCTCAATATTTCGTATTCCAAGTGTACCTCAAGAGCCGGTACAGTATATAGGATGCGAGTTAAATTGTTTCTAAAACGTATTACGGCTTGCATCGCAATGACACTGGGATCTGCGATATTTGTGTAGGAATTTGAAGGCCAAATTATGCGGACCACATCACCCGGTTGGAGATACCATTTTGAAAAGTCCTGACAAAAAGCCGGACATTTACAAAAAAAGTCCGGACATTTTAGTTTTTACTCTTACGTTTTATAGTAGGATTCATTATTTGTTTTTTTATTTTCTAAAAGAATCTCCTTAATTCTAAAAGTATGAACAAGTGACAAGGCCGGACAAAGTCGTAACGGGGGACGAGAAAGATGTACATGAATAATGGTAACCTTACACGGTTACACCCGGTGATGACTAGAAACATCTAGTAGGCATGATACAGCTGACAAGGTCATGACCCGATTAGTTAAATCATTATCACTGCTACCTTGATGTTATGTTCTAATCAAATGTTTACGCGCGAGGTGTATTTGATTTTTTAGCAATACTTGTAGCACTTAATTTTAACATGAACCTTGAGTGAAATTTATACCTTTGTCCAAGTACGTCGTACATAATTTAGCTATCGTTTTTTCAGAAAAAGTAATAGATTCTAGAGCTTAAATCGAGTCAGACAGGCGCATTAATGGATGTCTAAAGCGATACTATTAATGAAAAGAGACTAAACGAAATTCATTCAATGTCACCAAAAGATTTATCTTTTATAATGGACATTATTATTTCAATACAGCTTCAAATGCTATCATAACATCCAAAAGTTAAGGAAATTCCAATAGAAATTTTAATGAAGAAACTATACTTGTCATGATGACTTTACACTTTATAGTCCTTGAACTCTCTCAACGTAACTGAGATACTATATTCTTTGGAATGGTCATCCGATGTTGCTTATTCAAATCAATTATCATCTCATTAGCATTTTTATTTCATATTTTTTTTAACTTTATGCTAATTTGTCTTTGGTGTAGGTCAAAGTAGGTCTAATAAATCAACAGGACATGTAATACTGACATAATAGGGTGATATATTGAAAAAAATGTGGTTTTTCTATTTCGTGTAACTTGTTAAGTATGTGAAATAGGGATTTAACATTTTGGTATATGTTTTTTGACTCTTTAGTCTAGTATGATGTAAAAGGAATATACGATTCAATGAATTTTTCCCGATACAAAAAAAATGCAAAGATATATCTATTTTTTTACTTTTTTCGACATCATGGCGTAACGCTTAAGAGTTATTCAATGGAATTTACTTTAAAACATAGAGAATTATCATATCAAAGTTAACTCAAAATAGTTTAAAATTTAATTCATTTGTTTTGTTAAAAAAGGAGAAAATTCGTTTTGGCACATACGGCGTTTTATTCCGAGCGCACGCACATTATAGCCATTTCTCTTCTTTTGCGTTTCAAAAGTAATTGCATCACTTTCGCTCGCTTAGTAGATCAGTCGCTAAGATTTATTTTCGAGGTAGCGCCTTAACACAACATATACTTTGCAAAAACTTGTTCCAAGTTAGTAAGTAACGTCACACTTACTATTTGTTGGAATGGTATTCGAACCTACAACTTATCATTTTACTTCTTTGGAATAGGTAGTTAAACTTCGTTCATTTCCTGTAACAGCTTTTCTTAGCCACTACTGCACGTCTGCGAGGTTAGTGTAGTGTCAATATGTTGGAAAAATCCAAGCTGCTACTGCGTTACCTTATTCATCCCATGAATGAATTCAAAGAGCAAATAAATGTCAGTTATAGCTTTACCTACCCCTATAAACAGGCTCTTCAGTTACTCTCAAAACGAAACGAAATACTAACCAAGAATCAATTTCTTCTTCAGCAGCAGCAGCCCTCTCTTGTTCCTGGGACTCCTATCGTGCGCAGGAGTGTCGAGAAGGGACTCCTGCGCAGCGTCCACGGGTGAAGGTTCCTGCTGCGCCCGCGCTACCACCACGGCGATCAGGCACATCAGTACTACGATGGTTGAGGTCTGCATGCTTGAAGTTTCTGTGGGTGTTAAAAGGATCCCTGGTCAATAAAATTGTCATACATAAAATTATTTTTTGTTTATTTTTGTTCGCATGATATAATAAAAAAAAAACACTAAACAAACTAATAGTGGATAGAACAGGAGGCACTCTGACGAGGACTTATTCAAAAATGAAAAAACTAAATGTGGATAGGACAACAGTTGTTATGGTACTGAAATAGACTTGTAAAATCTGGATGCCACGAAACAACTTTCAATCAGGAACTTGAAACACTGCACATAACAATTTATTTTGTTTTTTTATTGGTTTCATACCTCGTTCTATTTTAATATCACCTAACTGAACCACATTCGATATTTTACTCGCTACGAATGAAGCCTTGATACCTGCATCACAATATTATAAGAATAGCAACTAATTATATAAAAAGTCGGAACAAAAGGATAGTTACAACAACAATATCTGATGGGTTCACATAGGGTCACACATGACTATTTACAATGCCATCGTCAACTTAAACATAATTATTGATTCCGGTATTCGATTAAATATCTTTGCCTTATAGGGCAGCCTGTATCGATGACACAGGCTGCCAAATTACTGAGCTTTTTAATCGTCGGCATCGCCATTATTTTAATCGTCTCTTTATGTTTTATGCTTTACCGTAGATAGGTACTACCTGCAATTACTTCTACTACTTACTACCAAGCTTATATTTTGCGGAAGCCTTTTTTAGGGTTCCGTACCCAAAGGGCAAAAACGGGACCTTATTACTACGACTCCACTGTCCGTCTGTCTGTCACCAGGCTGTATCAGCAATATCTGATGGGTTCACACAGGGACACACGTTTTCTTTAACATGATTATTTACAATGCCATCGTCAACTTAAACATAATTATTGATTCCAGTATTGATTCCTATGTATTCCATTAAATATCTTTGCCTTATAGGGCAGCCTGTATCGATGACACAGGCTGCCAAATTACTGAGTTTTTTTATTATTTATCGTCGGTATCGCCATCATTTTAATCATCTTTCTTTATGTTTTATGCTTTACCGTAGATAGGTACTACCTGCAAGTACTGCTACTACCTACTTACTACCAAACTTATATTCTGCGGAAGCCTTTTTTAGGGTTCCGTACCCAAAGGGTAAAAACGGGACCCTATTACTAAGACTCCACTCTCCGTCTGTGTTTTTTTTTTTTAATTGTTTCCCCCACACTAGGAATTTTTCCTGTATTGTGGGTGCGTTTACAAACATTTAAACTCACATACACAAACAGCCAGACCCGGAACAACTACTTGTAGGTCATACAAATATTTGTTCCGTGCGGGAATCGAACCCGCGACACGCAGCGCAGCAGTCAATCGCTTAACCACTGCGCCAACCGTGCCGTCACTGCGCCAACCGTGCCGTCGCGTCGTTTGTCACCAGGCTGTATCTCATGAACCGTGATATCTAGACAGTTGAAATTTTCACAGATATGTATTTCTGTTGTCACTATAACAACAAATAATAAAAATAAAATAAAGTTAAAATTTAAAGGGGTATAAAAGAAACGATTTTCTCGGCGCTTTATGCCTTGTGGTACGGAACCCTTCGTGTGCGGGTCCGACTCGCACTTGGCCGGTTTTTTATTATTCTAGGAGATTTACGCGGCATTCATACTGTATTTTTTTTTACATGAAATCTGTATCAGCTAAGTAGCAGTTTCGAGGAAATTTCTTACTTAGGCACCTATACTATTCACAAAATGTTAATATTATTTTACTCTGGCCTAAGAATCGAAGCCATGGTCCCCAGTTATACAACCTCAGTGACACACTGCTGCTACTAACATAAGGCGTCTATGTTAATAAACAGTAAGTAGACATTTTAGAGCAGTGGTGGCCAAGTGGTAACGGCCGCGACTTACGAGTTGTAGGTCGTAGGTTCAAACCCAGACAGGCGCTTTACTTTGTGTAAATTATTTCATCACCACTGCTCTCAAAACGGTGAAGGAAAACATCGTGAGGAAACCGGCATATCCTAAAACCAAAAATTCGAAGACATGTGACATCTGCCAATCCGCACTGGGCCCGCGTGGTGGATTACGGCCCACTCCCTCTCACCGAGAGGAGGCCAGTGGCCCAGTAGTGGGAACATTATAGGCTGATTATGGTTATGGTTAGACATTTTAGTCTTACCGTTTTAGTCGCTGGTGCCTTTTCCTCCTAAGACATTGTAATTGATCGCGGATTATCTTAAAAACAAACTCAAGCGTATTTGTTTATCGACTGTTCTTAATCTATGTTAATTAACAGACAGTCAGCTGAGATAATTGGGATTAAAGAGACACGTCGTTTGAATTCGTCTTAGTCCGTGCTAACATTACGAAAAGAGAAAGACGTTTTAGTGAGGTAGGTACTTACCTACTTCACTAAATATTTGTTTAAAAACAAACCCAATTCGAAGCTAAGTTACTTGATATTTATATTAAAAATTATGAAATCTACACGAATATTATTTTGTCATTCGTTTTAAATTGATATAAACGAAACATATTCCGGTACAATTTTTTGCTGAAAAAGAAATGTTGCAATTCCGCTAAGAAGCGTTCCCACGGAAATTGAGACATTTCTATTTGGTTTTCGTTCAACATTTCCTAGCCATCTCCTTGGCGATCCGGTTGCGGCTGCGGACGAGAAAACATTTTCTTCGGTACTATCGACTGATGCACGCCAAAATACTAAAAATATAACGAAGAAACTGCCCGAATGTGAACTAGCAGCCATTCAATTTGGAATTATGAAAACGAGCCATATTTCAGGAACGCGAAACCTATTCAAATAAATACTGATATTTCAGGAACGACCAGTTGTACCTATTCAAATAAATATTGAAATAATTATGTCAAACCCGACATTAAATAATAGATAAGTGTAATGCATAATTCATTTGTGGAATCATATTATACTGGCTGACACGTGGGCTTTAGGTGTGTCAAATATCGAATGCAAATGAGCCATCAATATCCCTGGGCTTTAATTGTCCCATCATTATGGTAGTAAATAACACCAGTATTGTAAAAATATACACGAAGTGACTCAGCCATTACGTGATAAGTTATGCTAATAACGTCCTCCTTTAGAGATGCTGTCTACCTATATCTGAATAAACAACCTTATATGGATTATTTTTTTATGGTCGTTACGGGATCATTAAAAAAATTTTGATCGCCATATGTCTATCTAGTTTCCACTTTCTCCCTGCACCTACGCACTTTAAAAGAAAAACCTGCCTAAACACTGATGCGTACAAAAAAATAATTACGATAGTACCTTGGGGATATGTTAACGTACACACAACACAACACTGCAGCAGCCACTGACACACGATGACAATGAGCTGGTGTCCAATTCTTTTATAGATTGCACTACGATGCTCTGGGGGAGGGCGACCGGCCGCCTCGCATTTCATAGGGTTCAAGGAAAACGCACGCACAAGTACTTACGCGTGTCCATTAGACGTCCCTTTTGTTCGCTTTGTACCGGATTATAATTAATATACAAGGTTTCCTTGTCTTCTTCAGTCATTTAGCAACTTTTCGATAATTTTATGATACATTTTTGGGATTTTTGTAATAATTTTTTGGCAATGTTTTCAAATGGAAAAAGTGGAAAATCCTTAAAACTTCGTTTCATAGTTAGTTATTTAGTGATCAGTGATGTTTTAATTTCTTTATGTGCATTAATTTAGGTATTTTATTATGGAAATTGCACTAAAGGACCTATTTGAAAGTTAGCTACTCTATTTAAAAACAGGTTGAATAAATTGTTTGTAAAAGGTACGTATTTACTATTTACATGCAGTTCCACTTGATCTTTACAAAAAGAACCATACAAAATTGAAAGTAGGAACCTCAGTTTGCAGACAAAACAAAATACAGATATAAGTAGTGAAGGCGTAGTTCTAAGTTGACTTAAGATCTTCAAAGTTCATGAGCAGCTCCTCATGTGTCAATGACTGGTACTTAACATACCATACATTGCTGCTTTAGTGGAAACCCCATGTTTTGGTAACGTATTAACACCCAGAAAATTGCCGCTTCATGTAGTTATTATAAATATTAAATCAAGGTCACTGTCAATGCATTCGAAACAGTAGTTAAAGTCAAGGATGACATTATTTCTGCAATACATTCTACGATCTTACGTAGGTATATCGAGAAAAATCTTTATTTTACGAGTGAACGAGTTTTTTTGTTTAAAAAAACGTAGAGTTTAAGTTTTAGCACCGAGGGAAGATAAATAATATAATGTTATGTTATTTTCATTATTTGGGATGTATGTATGGTATTTATTTTGTTGTTTTAATAACATAACTTTATGTTTCATTGTAACATAACTGTTTTTTAATCGTCAATGGCAAAGGCGTCATTCGTGATGGCCTCAGACCTACCTACCTAATAGAAATAGAAGCATGTATGTAGGTATGTAGGTACTAATCAAGTTACAGACTTCATTATTTTTTAATCTGGTGACTTAATAGGTATCTCATGTACCTATTAATGAGGAACTTATTACGGATTGCTGCAAAACTGCAAATAACCTGTTTTTTTTACGCGCAGTTGAACTCACGTAAACGCGTAAGTTCTGACAAAATGATAAATTTCAACGTTGCAATGAACTGAAATAACTTGTATTTTAGCTTCGAGACTGAGTACATCATTCTTCCTAATTAGATTCCTTGCAAAATTACCTACTTGATGAAAAGATGAATTGACCTACATGTTTGACTTTGAAGAGTCGCAGCGAGCGTCTTACGTGGGCGCTAAAATCGAAAAAGGAATAACGTAAATCCAAAGACGTAACTTCATCTTTTTATAAATTATCTCATTAGTTTATGAGTGACTGGTGGTATTAATAATAAAAAAACATCAACCCAACGCGGCCTCAAATACCTACATTTAAGTAAATTCTTTTCAGCTTGTGCCTTTCAGGATAATTAACTTTTCAGTAAACGAACAAAGAATGTTTGTACCAAAAAGGTTATGCCATTATTTAATCATCAACTTATTTTATGTCAATATTTCACCATAACTCTTTATAAAATACTAACGAAACGTAAAATTGAGATAATTATTTACTTGTGTAAGTATTCTGTTTTGCTAGGCAATAAAAACCATTTCCCTAAGTACCCATTTATTTGTCGTCCATGAGGCATTCATTTGGCATTTCGCAAAATCCTTCGTAACATGTTAAGACAGTGATAGGTAACTCGTGGGTAAGCACATGAAGTGTCATCCTAGTAGGTACAGTAGGTACAGTGTACATACTAATTCCATGGTACAGACGCCAGCACATCAAGCTACTACAATCTGTCAAATTTCTTTAATAGATTTTCAACTTTATTGCTAAAGTATAAGGTTCAAAGTTGATTGAGAAAATTTGACAGCTTCGGGTAGCTTGATGTGCTAGCGTACATTGACAATAATTACAGGTTTGTCGATCGCCATAATTCCGTAACATTATCTTGACATATATATCTCTGCGTACTACGGCGGCGGCGTAGCACTTACTTATACACAGAAAAATGTTATTATTATACTTCTTTCTTCTGTCTTTCGATTTATTCTAGGTTGGTGGATTGATGTTTAACATTTGATGAGAAGTGATTGTAAAAGCCCACGGACACCAACAACTACGTTGTGACTGCTGAAGCCCATACATAGAGAGAGAGGTAGTCGAAAAGACTCACGGTTTGGAATCGGTTCAGAATAAGCTGCTTGGTGGCAGAAATACATCTGCGGGTAGATAGTATTTCCCTTGAGGAACATTGGTTTTACATGACATGTGCTGTACGGTATTTTATTGTAAATACTCACCTAAAGTCCCCGTCACGAGAAGCTATAAATTTTGTAAACACACATTCAAGGGTTGTTGATGTTCCATGAGTCAGACGCGTTCCGGTACCATAAAACATTAGACGACAGCGCTTTACATCGCTAAAATACAACCCGACCAATTGAAATTGCTCATTATTTATTTATTTAATACTCCAAGCACATAAATGTACAGAGGTGGCTCATTAATTGCGTATTACACGTATGTTACTTTGAATTGATTGAATTTGGGATTATTTGTTGTTGATTGAATTGTCGCTACGTAACTTAGTAGAAGTTCTTTATTTACAAAATGTATAGCTTCTCGTGACGGGGACAGTACTTATATATATTGAAAGCTAGGTAATGCACAAATTTATAGCAACATTATTATTGTTTTAAAGCAGGAATATTATGTGCAAACGTAATTATTTAATTCTTGATTCTGCAATAAATAGCGCCTGATAAAACTATAACTCCGGGTTTAATAAACTATGTTATATTTGAGTAATATAACAGTAAATAGTTTATAGGTACTTATACAAATAATATTTATGTAGGTAGGTACTTAATTACATAAATAATATTTAACGATCCAGCAAGGTGTATAAGGAAAGTTCCCAACTAAACAAAACAGTTTTCCAAAACATAGTTTTTTTTCGAGATTATATTTTTCCTATGGTGTGAGGACCATCATTGTTTTTTATACAACAACTAGCTGAACCGACGGATGTTGTCTTCTTTTAATAATTCATACAAAAATCCCATAGAATAAAAACTTTTTTACAAAAAAAAACAACCGACTTCCAAAAAACACTACAAACTGAAAAATAACTTTAATTTCGGAAGTCGGTGTCTTAGGGATCAGTATTTTAGTTTTTGCCACCGACTTCAACCAACCATACCACCAACCAACCATACCACACCACCAACCATATTAAAGTAATCGAGTCGCAACCCGTGAAATATTTGTCATTGAGTAGTTCCGATGGCCATCTATGGTCTTCATCATCAGCTCCACTTTACCAAATGATGGTTTCCGAGAGCAAATGCTCAAGTTACTTTAAAAAATACCCAAATCGCTATAGCTTTGCCTATAAAATTTGAGGGTTTCCCTCGATTTAAATGGGATCCTCTCATCAGATTCCAACTTGATGAAAATGGGACCACCTCGAGAGTATACCCTTTCGAACAAAAAAGAATTTTGAAAATCGGTCCTCAATTGGCGGAGTAATCGCGTAACAAACACTCAAAAAAAAAAAAACATACGGTCGAATTGAGAACCTCCTCCTTTTTTGAAGTCGGTTAAAAAGGACGTTCAGTGTTTCACAAATATTAACACTCCAATCGGGAAACTTTCCAATTTTTCTTTCCACAAAAACCTACTTAATTTGGCCCATTTTTTAAGCCTATTATTCGGTCTGACAGCTGGGCAAAGGCCTCTCCCAAGTAAGGACTTGGGAAAGGCCTTTGCCCAGCCAGGTTGCCAGGTTGGTTCGAGATGGCGTGGGAAAAGGGTTCTTGGAAGGCCAAGAACTCTTTTCCCACACCACCTTGAACCAACCCTCGCGGTACGTGTCCAGGACATCTCGCCATCGAACATTCGGACCATTACGGACATTAAAAATCCAAATTTCCAAATCGGTCCAGCCGTTCTCAAGTGATGCGGTTAACAACAAACTACTTACATTTCATTTATAGTTATCACACTAATATTATAAAGGCGAAAGTTTGTGTGTGTGCGTGTGTGTGTGTAGGCTATTTTTTATCGCGATATTCCCACGGGATCGACATTTACGCGGGTGAAACCGCGGGGCGCAGCTTGTATAGAATTTAAAAAAAAATAGAATAGTCTGAGTCTGTTAGTCTAGAATAGTCTGACTTAGAAGAATCTGGACTAGGTTTGCGCAGTTGCAGTCCTACTAGGTAATTACTTAATGAAGAATGTTCAAAAAACAATTTCAATAAAGCATGTGGCAGTTGTTAGTAGGTATTTATAAGTAAATCACACTACATAGTACGATATTTCAATAAAATGCCTAGTATTTAGCATAGACGTGTAGGTACGACCTTCTTGGTGTTTGTTCAATGATCGCACTGGCCGCAAGACGCGCCTGATGTCGCAATTTGAAATGAGAAGACGCACCTCTATATAATGCTCTTAAAAACCGCAAACGTTTAGTTTTATGTTCGTGAACCCTGCAGATTTACACGGTGCGATTTAATTTCCTGTGGCATACGAAGTTGAAGCAACAATGTAAGGCTGCGGTGGCGATGCAGCGCGTCTGGTATGATTGCTGTAGCGCGTACGGATGCTTTCAAGCCATCGGATCATGCGCAAGAAAACAAACTCCTTGCTGCACCGTCTATGAAGAAGTAGCACCAGTACCCTAATTGCTATTGCTGCCCGTTTTGACTGTCCTTTCCAAAATCAGTGGATAAAGACAGCCTCTAAGTGGATAGGCATCAGTTAGGTATAAAATGTTAGTAACTAAATTATGTTAATTTTAGGTACAATTTGTTACAAACATACTAACATTTTATGTTTTTGTGATACGTATTATGATTATGTACCTAAATCATATATATGAAATACGTAAAAAAATTTCACTGTCTAAACTATTTTTAGACGATGCAAGTCTTTTATTGCTACAGGCGAGAAACTTGCATCATGTAAATGGGACTTTACACAGAATTTAAATGGTTTACGTAACGTTACCTATGCGTTAAGCTTATGACTTATGATATTGACATCGGAAAGCGTGATACTTTTACATCAAGGTCCTTCCACGGAGTTGTCGGTGGCAGACTGGCAGCGCAGAGGTCACTTTGACTGCATGTTTCGGGACACAGAGGGCAGGATAGGAGGTGGAGCATGGTTTGTGATACTATGATACTAGCTTCCGACCGCGGCTTCGCCTGCGAGGTATGTCGATAAAAACTACGCTAAGGCGTTCCCCGAAATGCAATCTATCTCTCTGCCAAATTTTATCGAAATCCGTTCAGTGGTTTAGGCGTGAAAAGGATATACAGACAGACAGAGTTACTTTCGAACTTATAATATTAGTATGGAAGTATGGACAGCTCCACAATCATACCCTGCTTCCAACGCCGTGGAAGTGGCAAAGTTTTGGGAAAACAAGATTCAAAATACAGTCGTGACAACGACACAAAGAAGAAGATCAAGGTCGTTTATTACCCGACTGCGGCGAAGCCCAAAAGGAGGGTTACTGTAAAAACATCAATATGTAGGTACGATAGCTATACCTACATCTAAAAGAAGTATAGGTAGGTACTCATTTTAAATTATAACATTACTTATATCGGGACTAGCTTCCGCCCGCGGCTTCGCCCGCGAGGTATGTCGATAAAAACTATCCTATGTGCTTCCCCGGGATGCAATCTATCTCTCTGCCAAATATCGAAATCCGTTCAGTGGTTTAGGCGTGAAAAGGTAACATACAGACAGACAGACAGACAGAGTTCGAAGTTTTCGAGAAGAGTTCGAGTTTCGAATTTGTAATATAGTATGGATAACCTGCGGTGCTATTCTGTAAAATCTCACCGTGAAAACTTAGGTGAAGTGAGCGTAGAGTGAGCTGTCAATAGTGTCAATTCCTAGCAAAAACAAACTCACTTCACTTGAGTCGTCAGCCGGTCGAGGCTATTATTAAATCTTAGCACATCTAAGTTTTAAAATTAGAAAAAAAACCTACCAATATGGGGTTTTAGCGTGATTGAAATCAGCGGGGTAATTGCGTAACACACTATCAGCAGCAATGGGTTTCATTTTGACAGTACAACACCATTCATTGCGTTATCTACGTTGTTGAGCAAATTTATTTTCGAACATATGAAGCAATAGATTAGCAATGTCCTTCAAAATTATTCAGATTGATAGTGTGTTATGCAAAGGGTACTGGTTGGGTAAGTTATTGTTTACGCCTTAGATCAAGAATATACGCATAAAGGTAGGTTATTTAATATTCATGTAAGTAAGTAACGAAACTAAATTAGGTAAAGAAAGAGATACAAAATATTATATTAGCACATTATTTTATATATTGTTTCTGGAGGCCTAACCACCGGTAGCTTGAACCCTTTTTCTCAACACTGGAGGACCATTATATATATTTTTTTTATAAGTATTCTTATTCAAGGTAATTTTTAAAACACTAACAACCTCGCAGGACTATATAGTAACATCATAAACAACAACTTTTGCTCTATGAATTTTTACAAAACTTAATAAGTTTACCAAAAATAATGTCAAGTTTTTGTTATAACACTTTTTAGATCTGTATTTTGTAGTAAATACCGCCCCTGCATTTGCAACGCACTTTTTGTTTAGTTATCTAGTGCTTTAATTTGGTACCGCGTGGAGTTTTTCACATTTAGAGCGATCAATTTAAATATGTTTAATTATATATAGGTATTATGAAAAAATATATATAAATAATTAAAAGTCATAAAACAAAAGTTGTTATTTATGATGTGAGTATTATAGTCTTGCGAGGTTGTTAGTGTTTTAGTGTTTTTTTTTTTTTTTAATAACCCTGTATAATGTAATATAATATTAAAAACGTAATTTGTGTGCTACTACTACCAGAATAAAGAAAATAAATAATTGCTATTCCCTCTCATACACTGACCTCTATCATACAAGTGTATAATACAGGTCAGTGCTCTCATATTTTCCTTCTATTTTTATGAAAAGTCTAAGACATGGTAAAAAAAACCTCTTTCGCTGTATTTTTATAAATAAGACAAAACATCCTCATACAGGGCTATACCAAAGTCAATCACTTGCGAATTTATAACTATTTTTTAAATATCGGTATATAAATAACAGGTAGGTATCATGTATCAGAAATTAATATGCGAATCTAAAATTAGATCAAGATAATGTTGTAAGTAATGGAAAATTATATTCTAATAATAAATAAGGCTAGGAGCAAACGAGCCACCAGCGACAGCGGCTAAAATATAAAAAGCATATTATGCTTTTTATACTTTTTGGATGGATTCGTCGCACAGGAGTGGCCGATGGCCGGCCACCCGCCACAGCAGTACTCAACACCGCAGCAAGAGGCGACAGCCGCCGGTGGTAGCTTATCCTAACACATAACGTAGAAGGTAGGACAGCTTTTCCACGGCTACGAAGTAGGACGGCTATTCCACGGCTACGAGGTAGGACGGCTATTCTATTCCACGGCTACGAGGTAGGACGACTATTTCATTCCACGGCTACGAGATAGGACGGCTATTCTATTCCACGGCTACGAGGTAGGACGGCTATTCCACGGCTACGCTGCTACGCTGCTACTTACGAGTTTAACAGCCAAATTGAATAAATATCTATTGCGAAGTGTTCCAACTTCGTATACGGACCTATTAAATAGATTTATTATTTAAGCTACTTTTAGCTTAGACCTACTCATATTTGTACGAATTTTATAACACAACGAAAGCATATTAGGTATTATTAATGTCTTAAAACTAAAATGTTTTCCAAAAATGTCAATACATGTCAGTATGGCCTATGTGTTATATATAACATGAAGTCTCATTTAGGGTTTATTTTTCAATAGTCAGGATAACTTTTCTCTGATTATAAATATTGTGGGTTGACAGCTTTTGTATGGAAAATGTGTCAAGCTGTCGTATTTATTCCTCAGATAAAAGTTACCACCATCTACCTAGCCTTTTCCCAACTATGTTGGGGTCCGCGTCCAGTCTAACCGGATGCAGCTGAATACCAGTATTTTACATGGATCGACTGCCTTTTTTTTTTTTTTTCTTCGGAGAAATGACGTTACGCATCTCCGCTCGTCGGGGGAAGAGACGAAGTATGTGGGACTCCCTGCCAGGGTGGCAGTATACCCACTAAAACTCAGCGGTGTTCCCTCATCGCCTTGATGGGGAGGTCATGGGAATCCGGCTCAGCCTTTGCATCCACAACCCCCCCGGCGCATGCCCGTCGAGCTGGCGGGCCCCGCATGTCCCCCCGTCTGGGGGGCTACGGGAATGGCCGGGAACACCTGGCCATTCCCGTCCGGCACTGGTGGAAGCCTGTGCAATACAGGCGAGGGTGCCCCCGCACCCGTCGCCTGCTGACTTCCACCTGGGAGGAGTCGGAGATGACTGTCATACTGACGTCTTCTTCGACCCCTCCTCCGCCTTCGGAGCGGCGCCGCGAGAGGGTCTTCCTCCCGCACGCGCTCCTCCGCCTCCTTCTGGGACATGACGTGTTCGCAGAAGGAGGCGACTGCCGCCCAGGACCCCTCATCCCCTAGCATGGCGTTGACCAAGCCGGGGAGCGAGAGGTCCGTTCCGATCGCCGCGGTGAGACTGCGGCGCGACCCGGACCACGACGGGCACACCTCGAGAGTGTGCTGCGCCGTGTCCTCCGCCGCGCCACAGTCGTGACACGACGGCGTCTCCTCCCGCCCGATACGGTGCAGGTACGATCCGAAGCAACCGTGTCCGGACAGCACCTGCACCAGACGGAAGGAGAGGAACCCGTGCGACCGCTCGAGCCAGTCTCGCAGGACCGGCCCAATCGCGTCGAGGGTTCGGCGGCCGAAGACTGCGGCGGCGAGGTCCCGCGTCCAGTGGACGACTCCTCAAGATAGAGTTGCCGGCATCTCGCGCTGGGCCCCCCATGGATCGACTGCCTATCTGACCTCCACAACCCAGTTACTGGGTAACACGATACACCTTAGTAAGACTGGTTGTCAGACTTTCGAGCTTCTGACTACCCGTAACGACTGTCAAAGATCCACGAATGACAGTCGGGACCAACGGCTGAACGTGCTTTCCGAGGCACGGAGGGGTCCCGGTATGTAAAGATCCACACCCATCCACAGACCAACCGCGGCGTAGCTTAACCTGATCGATCGACCTGTGCGGCTGTTATTATTTAGCCACGGGCCTCTTTCAGATAAAAGTTACCGGACTATTGAAAAATCAGCCCTTAGTAAAACAGAGAATTGGATTTAAAAAAACCAAGCACATTATTGCTATCATTACTTCTGAAGGCGCGTAGGTACATTATTCGGATAGGATTCTGGTTACCGAAGCCATCTATCATCAGCAAACGACCCGTGTATGGTATAAAACATATATAAAATTACACAATAGTTTCGGCTGGATGATTATCATGTTTGAGTAACGGTCGGGCGCTTCCTTGTCGGTAGTTTCGCGTGGTGGTGCGCCTGCTCATGTAATTCGTAATTACGTCAACTAGCGTGGCCAAAATGATATAAGGCTGTTACATTTAGCGGTATAACGAATGCAGCACGTGGACCGCCCGAGCAGACTGCTAATAGCTCTAAAGAACACATTTGCCTTACAAATAACGCCGTATGTCGGGCTTAAACACTAAATAAAGGCCCGTACGTAATTTTTGCTCATTAATCTTTACAAGCGAACAACGTGCACGCTAAACGTTCTATGGCTACTTGCGTAGAGTGAGTATTTTTATACGGTGCACGATTTAACTTTGTGCAATTATGTGGAAATGGGTATAGAAGTAGTTACCAGGCTATTTTTCGATACAGCAAAGTGTAATTAACTTCTTTAGCCGTGTGTTTTAGTATTTTTAGGGTTCCGTACCTCAAAAGGAAAAACGGAACCCTTTTGTCCGTCTGTCTGTCCGTCAGTGAGATAAGTTAATATCAAATAAGTACAGATCTGCAATCCCTTGAAGCAGTGACCAAAATAAAACCATATGGTACTTCCCGGTGACTTAGAATCATGAAATTTGGCAAGAAGCAATGTTATGTAGCACAAGTAAAGGAAAAAATCCGAAAACCGTAGTAGTTACATTACAAAAAAAAACATTTTAGAACTTTAAGTAGTAGAGTCAACAAAAGAGATAAGTATGATGATGGCTGATGCCGATGGCTGTTGTCAACTGAAATTTGATTTAATAAATGAGCTGTTTGTTTTCTATGAATAAAATTAAATTTTATTCGAGAACATTCATCGGTTTCTTACGAAACTTCAACTATATCCAACGATCCTGCATACTTAACTCTTTTGTTGATGTACCTACCTACCTACAATTTTTTTTACCGGGTCCATCAATTTGTAGTTACCTATTCACCGAAGTAATAATAAATCGAGGCAGAGATTTATTATTAAGTACTGAACTTAGGAAAGGGACCACAACCCCAATTCCTATTTAACTAGGACGAACTATCGCATTAGATAGAGTTATCCTACTTAACACACTAGCTAGATACTTAATATTATTTATAAAGGCGAAAGTTTGTTGAAGATGTTTGGATGTTTGCTACTCAATCACGCGTAAACCGTTGAACAGATTTGGATGAAAATGGGCACATAGATAAACAATTTCCTGGATTAACACATAGGATACTTTTTATCCCGATATTCCCACGGGACCGAAACTTACACGGGTGAATTCGCGGGGCGCTGCTAGTTATTTACATTTCTAATCCAATTATGATTGCTCTATCCAAATAGTATGGAAATAGACAGACTACCTACAAAAACCAATGATCCTATCCCTTTTTCAATATTTATTTTCAAAACTTGATAACCAAGCGTGGTGATCAATTTCTTGGACATGTTGGTACATGTCCCACAAGGCAACAAGGCAACAACTGAGAGAAGGAAGTAGTTATCCACTTGCGCTTTTTTATTTATCAATGTTTTACAATCTTGTTACACTTTTTACTAGTAAGAAGTCGGAGATCTCTATCAGATCTTTCATTTGCTTTTTAATAGTAAGTAGTCGGAGATCTCTATCAGATCTTTTTATTCTTATTCAAATAAATTTTGAACTGTTTATCACTAACTATAAGTAGGAAGTATGTACCTAGTTATGTAGATGTCCATGTAAGTAGATCATAATCATAATTATTATTAAGAACATTGCCTATTGTACCATTTTGAATGCGAATAAAAATATTCTATTCAATACCCACGTCCAATACTTCAACCCACATACTTACCTAATTATTTTACATAGAAGCCTACCAATGTAATAATTAGTAGTCAGATCAGTGTACCACTTGACTTGACCAACGATAGCCATTGTGTACAGAAGCAACCCCACATGCTTACATACATACTTAGCTGGAATATTCTAAACTTGTACTCGTAGATAGGGATCTATGTAGACCAGCGGGGTAATTGCGTAACACACTATCAATAGCAATAGCTTTCATTTTGACAGTTCAACAATATTCATTGCGTTATTTACGTTGCTGAGCAGACAAATTTTTCGAACTTAAGAAGCAATAGATTAGCAATATCCTTTAAAATTATTCAGAGATTGATAGTGTGGTGTGAAATAACATGTGTCGTGGTTGGTCCGCCATCAAATTAGAATTCAGTTGAAAATATAATTTAATAAATTAATTTATTCGTTCATTTATAATTTGACGCCACCTTTCCTCAAGGGTATCGATGGCAAAAGTTTACCTATATGATACGTTTGCCCCAAAATTCAGTTACGCGAACTGCCGGCTGATCCTGTAAAAATCTCACCGTGAAAGCTTAGGGGACTGGGGAAGTGAGTTTTTCTAGGATTTGACACTATTGACAGCTCACTCCACCAGAATAGCACCGCTGCACCGAGTGACACAGTCATACGCTCATCAAGTGTAGGTACCTATAGGTAACAGGGCATGCGGCGCACGATAGACGGTGCGCCATTTTATATGGGGAGATGCAGCATATACGCACTTGAGAACAGAACCGTCCATGCACCCCCCATCTGTGGAGATTCTCTTTTCTCCAGCTGACTTGTTTTTTTTTTGTTATTCTTAGGGCCAAACCGACTATTGACAAAACCAGCCTTGTGTATGTTCTCTGCCGTCTCTGCGGATAAAGCAGAAATTCTATTCAAATGTTTTATACATTCAAGAGATTCGAGATTCCACCCCGGACCTGGTAGGCAGAGGTGAATATGAATACTCGTCTACATTCCTTCCCACATTTCTAAAATTATGTTCTGAGTCTCATGTAATTCCCCAGCAATTAAACCAATTGCCAACAAGATCTAAGTACTATTATTTATTCTGTGACAAGACCCAAATCTCTGACCCAAGACTCTGGGCTGCTAGTGAGAATTTGCTGGTAGAGGACCTATCAAGCCCATTCCTCGACTCGGGCATCGTACTCAGGCCGTCACGCTCAGCAGTTACGACTAATACATTACAACCTACCTATTCTTCTGAATACAACTTAGGTAGGCATATTATTTTGAGCATAAAAAGCAGCTAGCAATGTGAAGTTGCGATTTTTTAGAATTCCGGAAAGTACCTACCTACTATTTTTAAAACAGTAAAAGCATTGGTCGACTTTAGAAAAGCCTCCCATAAACACCAGTTAAACATGATTGGAATATTAACTATTCTGTCTACAACCAAATATCCGTCCGTGTCCTTACCAGAGAGCCACCTGTCCCTTTCTTAGTGAACTACTTACCTGCCCACCACAGAGTACTTTTTACGCACACCCTACTCGGCGTACACCCTAGGTACTAACATTCTCAGTGACACAACGATACTCACATTTACAAACGCGCGTTGTGTCTATGGCAGCACTGGATAACTCGTCGCAAGTACCGTCGAACATGCATTGGATGGCGCTACGTGAGATGCATATCGATTCATGACTAACTGTCGGCTGTGTCATGAAACTCATGAATAAACGAACGAAGGAAAACGTATAAATAGAAATTGTATTAATTTATCAGTTATTATTATCTACATCATTTGAACTGATCATAGGTGATCCGTTTATAATAAGCAGGTGAATAGCTTTATTCAGCTTAAATACATACATGAACTTCAAATCAATACTAACAAAAATGGTGAGTATACCTTTTCGCCATGGATTGGTTCTGCTCACTGGTGATTAGTTCCACCAAATAGAAGTCTTTGGTTCCACCTTTCATTGTATGCTATGAAAATAACTCCATCTATGTTGTGATTTGTATTTTCATGCATATCTACAAGTGGCCTCTTGGTCTAGGGGTATGATTCCTGCTTTGGGTGCAGGAGGTCCCGGGTTCAAATCCCGGAGGGGCCCTGTTTTGCACTTATCATTTAAAGTATCTTACGTTTTTTTTATCTTTTAGGTGATCAAGAAAAATTGAAAATCCAGATTTATTTCATAATTCTTTTAAGTAAAGTGTTTTATCACTGTCGTTAAATAACAACAAATGACTCAAAATATCTTTTTTTTTTTAATAATCAAATATGTTTATTCTCCAAGCATTGCAAATCAGCTCGAAAATAAATGAAACAAATCATTTTTTTTAAAGTGACATCTGTTTTCATAGCTTCATATCACTTCTACTACTGAATGAAGTCTAAAAGCGACATCTATTGGTATTGCTGTGAAACTATTTTGTAAGTCAAAATATTTAATGTAGATGTCAGTGAGATCGTTAAACAGCTGTTTTTATGATGATGTTTTGCTTTTCAATTGCTGCCAACTTCATGTCACGCCAACCAGCCAACATATTCAGCCAGTGAGAATTCGTGTTCGATTTCGTGAGTTGCGTTAATACGTCGATTTAATTTGGAGTACAATTATTTTGTTAGTAATTTTTATTGACGAGTGCAACCGATATTGTTTTTCTTACCTGTTATTGTGTGATTATTGTACTACACCCTGATCTAAAAATAGTGCTAAAGAAAATATTGTGCGTTCGACGGACTCCTTTCACAAAGGATAAACGGGAGACTTCGTGTTTTACCCGTGCGCATTTCACCAAAACGACAACTACACATTGCGGAACGTAAGTAGAATTATTGAGATGGTATATAATGCTAGTCTATTAGTATTTTTCTAGCACGCTATGATAGATAGAGTTTTTTTCGATTTGCTTTCCGATACATTTTGATGCTAATATTAGTGATCTAGGTGGCAGTAGCCAGTAGCTGTACTGTTAAAATGCACGGTGATAATTATTAAAAGGTTACATGCTCTGTGATAATTATGAAACGACTGAATTTCTACCTACATACCCGTGTTAGCCATGAAAAGTATCGATTTATTTATTTTTCTAATGCGCGTGTAGACATTAGACGTAGACAGCTGAGTTGACAACTGTTGTGAGGTTTTGTCATTTCTTGCCGATTTTTTTTTAGCTTCGTAAGTTTAATTTGTAGTGAAGGAACTCGGAGTATGTGTTTGAAATAACACATGTCATGTTTGTAAATTACTACTTTACTTTCATATTAACTTTATCAGCAAAATAACATTTAACAAAAATGTTATGTAGGTTTACCAGACCGTACCCTAGCTCAACCTGATACACACACAGGTATGCAACTGGAGCATTCAGATGCACATTATTGATATAATTTTCCTCAACATACTGATGTACCTAGAACCTAATCTTTTTATGTACATCTATTGCCACTATTGCCAGTGTGGTATTGCCATTTTGACAAGCATAGATGTACCTACCTATCATGAAAAATAAACATACATAAAATATAAAAACATATCATAGATTATGAGTTTGCTTGAAAATGCTTGGAATACCTACTGGGCCCTTAAAGAACACATGAAAGGTAGTCTTCCTATATCACTAAAAAGGAAACTCATCGACATGTGCATCCTGCCCATCCTAACCTACGGTGCACAAAGTTGGTCAGTTACTGAACAACAGAAGTCCAAACTCAAGATTTACCAACGGGCAATGGAGCACAGCATGTTAGGTGTTAAGCGTACAGATCGAGTTAGAAACACCACGCTGCACTCTATAACTCAAGTAGCGGATGTTGGAGATAAAACAGCCAGGCTGAAGTGGGACTGGGCCGGACACGTCTCACGAATGCACCCGGAGAGATGGGCAAAGATCGTCACTCAATGGACGCCTGAGGCAGCACATCGCCGTCGAGGTAGACCAAGGCGAAGGTGGCGTGACGATCTAATAACATTTGCAGGGCCAACATGGCCAGAGATCACACAAAACAGGAAGCTTTGGAAGGAAAAAGGGGAGGCCTTTGCCCAGCTATCGGACACAAAATAGGCTAATAAAAAAAAAAATTGTGAGTTTATGACGGAAGATTCTGCACAAAAATAATCTTATTAAGCAGTCAAACACAAATTGCTTTGAAATGAGTAGGTATCTATTACAGTCATTCGCATTCACACCGACAGGTAGAGTATCTATAATATGGGCTCCCACACACATGCCTGTAGCTTGCACAAAAGTATGCAAGTAGCTGGCATGCCAGTATGGTATTCACCAATCAGAAGTTGTTATGGCACACGGCATGCAAGCTGATTGGTGAATGCCATGATGACATGCAGGCTACTTGCATACTTTTGTGCCAGCTACTAGCATGTGATCCTTAGCATATTTGTCCAAGCTACCTGTTTTGAGAACAATCCTTTTTTTTTATTATTTAATTTTTTTATTGCAGCTCATATCATACTAAAACAAAATTTATCATGGTTAGTGTAACACTGAATAAATCTAAGGATAATGGCTTGATGTTATTTATTTGATGATGTGATAGATGTTTGTGTGTGCGTGTTTATATGTTTGTTACTTCTTCACGCTCAAACGGCTGGACCAATTTTGATAAAATTTGGTATGGAGGTAGCTGGATTAACATTTAAGCTACTTTTTTCCCGATATTCCCACGGGATCGACATTTACGCGGGTGAAACCGCGGCGCGCAGCTAGTGGAAAAATAATTTGAAATCCTACACAATAAAGTTCAGTTTATGCTACAACTTCAAAAAGGTTTATAACATTTTCAGTAGTGCTAGTCTCTCTGAAATCAACTTAATTACCATTAAAATAAAGTTGATATTTGTTTAACTTGAAATAATATTAATTTGAAACAGTTTGAATAGACACACAGTAGGTAAAGCTACTGTGTTCACATGCACACACATTACGTAAACTCACACCTTGGCAGAAACTACAGAACACCACCTGCTACAATCCTTACATAGGTGCTCCAGTTTATTTGTGCTTCTACTGTGTTCATTTATGATAATTCATATCACTTTTATCAAATTCACCTTTAGCATAATATCACAGCATTTTGCAGCCAAGCAAGATCACCATTAATTAACCCATAAAAAAAACTAACAAACTTAAGTTATGCCACAATACTATGTGAATGTAGAGTACCAAATTCTTGTGAATGCTTCTTGTGACAAAACTTTTTCCTTTACTTTTACAGTTTTACTTATTAAGCATTGTGTATCATAGCAATAATTAGGTATAATATCAACCGAGTAGGTATATTAAGTTGGGTATTCTGTTAAGGTCTTGTGGTACTCGAACAAAGCTTATCATTATTTAGAGAACTGACATCATGACAGCTTACACAAGGTACAGTCACTTATGTAAATGAAAAGTCAATTAGGTAACAATTCAGTTTTTAATGTTATAATTTATTCACACCACTACATTTAAAAAACTTAAACAGGTAAAAAATAAAAAGTACTTAGGTAGGTACATGAAATTCAAAACATTAAAGTATCAAAATTTTTATGGCACTAAAGATGATAATAATATAGATACAAAAGCAATGATTTCGCTAGTAATAAATAAGTCAATGTACAAAAGCAAAATATTAGTCACTCCCAGATTATTATGTGATCAAAATAAGAATTTACTGATGTGTCAGCACAAAAGTAGGTCAGGGATTCATCTGAAACTTTTAAGTAAATTAGCTAGAAAATAAAGGACTCACACACGAAGGGTTCCGTACCACAAGGCAAAAACGCCAAAAAAAACACGTTTGTGGTATGGGAGCCCCCCTTAAATATTTATTTTATTCTGGTTTTAGTATTTGTTGTTAAAGCGGCAACAGAAATACATCATCTGTGAAAATTTCAACTGTCTAGCTATCATGGTTCATGAGATACAGCCTGGTGACAGACGGACAGTGGAGTATTAGGGTCCCGTTTTTACCCTTTGGGTACGGAACCCTAAATATTACATAATTTTGTGTAATCAGATACTTAATAGTAATTTTGCTCATAAATAGGTAAGTGTTACAACTTCCAGTTACCTGAGCTTAGCCAATTTGTTGACTCATTTTTAACACGCTTTTATTAGGTCGGCCTGTATGTAGTAACTAACTACATATGTAATGGAATGTAAGGTAACTAATTTAACCATCTTCCAAGGGTCGTAGCGTAATGAAAATTGGCAGCTGTATGTAGTTCTGATGACAATACAATAATATGGTACTGTCGAACTGATCTGACGATGGAGCCGGAAGATATGAACTGGAACTTCGTGATGGAAAATCGTATCATAGCTGTTTTGGATTTCTTAGAAAAGTCTTGTAATGAACTTTGACCACGATTAGGTTTCAAGGTCTGATGATGAAGCCGGAATATAGGCACTGTCATTCCATAATAGAATATCGTATCATAGTCGTG
Source organism: Oligia fasciuncula (assembly GCA_963082905.1). Classification (NCBI taxonomy): domain Eukaryota; kingdom Metazoa; phylum Arthropoda; class Insecta; order Lepidoptera; family Noctuidae; genus Oligia; species Oligia fasciuncula. The sequence continues at coordinate 15,829,849 of OY720387.1, forward strand.
TTTGCACTTGTGATTTTTTGTTTTTACGTGCATTTATAAAAGCGTGTTTTTCTAGTGTTTTTTAAACTATTCATTTTTGTGCCATGGTGTTTGTTCCAATCTTTATTCCAAAATATTGTATCAGTGTGTAGCCACAAAACATAATTATTACACATTGGGTAGGTACTTAATTGTAGCTACACATTGATAGGTACATACAATATTATTTAACACAGATTGTAGACAATCAAATTAATTCTTGTTGATGTATAAATCTTTTTGAGGCTGACTACAGTCTGTTTTTTAGGGTTCCGTACCCAAAGAGTAAAAACGGGACCCTATTACTAAGACTTCGCTGTCTGTCTGTCACCAGGCTGTATCTCAATAACGCGATAGCTAGACAGTTGAAATTTTCACAATTATGTACCTACCTATACATTTCTGTTGCCGCTATAACAACAAATACTAAAAACAAAATAAAATAAATATTTAAGGGGGCTCCCATACAACAAACGTGTTTTTTTTTTCGGTGTTTTTGTCTTGTGGTACGGAACCCTTCGTGCGCGAGTCCGACTCGCACTTGGCCAGTTTTTTTGTATAGTTCTGTCTACACAATAATCAATATTATGTGTTACAATTTTGGGATGTACAATAAACTAACTATTCTGCCCAGGCCATGTAACGATAAGTACCTAGCACTTACAGACTTCCCAAACAAACTATCATCCCCTATTTTACCCCTGTTGGGGTAGAATTTTCGAAAATCCTGAAACATGTGTAATTATCTGAATCTCAAAATTGCCATTGAATTCATATATTTTAATATACTTACATAAATATTAAATAACAAAATGTCATACTTACATCTCCTATTTTACCCTATTAAAGGCAGAATGCCAAAAAATCCTGAAACACGTGTTTCATAGTTTTTTTTTATTAAATGGAAAGTTCAAATAACAATTTTACTTGAAAAAAAAAACGAATTTTGCTTCAGCGGTTTAGGCTCTTCGTTAATGTATCAATCAGTCAGTACATCTCCTTTTTAGTGGATAGATCTATAAATACCTAGTATGAATGATGTTGACGGCCAAGCGCATTTGCGCGTATTCTCGAGAGGCTTTAAAACTACCCAATTTACTTTGATGCTGTTTCCACCACCATTCAGATCATTATTCAAGGAAGATTTCTCTTCTTTCCCAGCTAATGTCAAACTGGGGCTAGCCGCTACATAAAGTTTAAGACATAAATTAAATGGAGGCCACTATTGTTTTATACAAGAGTAACAAGACTTACAGGCCACACAAAGAACGACACAATATCCGCGCCCTTCCGCCTGCAATCACATTCGCTCAGCAAAACTAATATCCGTCATTACGTAGCGTAGCTGGGTAGCTCTTTGTTTCTGACATAAGTGCCAAGCCACTTACATTATTATGTGTTCAGTTCAAATAAGCGTTGACATTGCAATCTTTTTTGCGATCTACGTCGTTGCCACACCTAGTCTCACGTTTACTTAGCAGAACATTCACCTTCACAATATTCTTAGACTACGGTCTACATGTGCACTCCTGTGGATCTGTGACGCATGCAAATCGGCCATTTGGAATTTTAATCTCAAACCTCGATTCAATTGTGGGGTGTTTAACGATACATTTGCATTGCAAGCCAAGGAGAGAAGTATACTAGGTCAGTATGCGCTTCCGTATCGAGGCGTCGTCGTCGGCGCGGGCGCAGAAATGTGCACCACTTGCCAAACGACTCGCCACTATTTAAATATTCTTTTACATTTATGCAATAGGCCTATTAGCAAGATGCTGATATTAAAACAAACGATTACGGAGCCAGCCAAACCATAATCAACCCAAGAGCGTAAAAATTAAGATTATTGACCGATAAAGTACAATAATTATTGCATTGCTGGCCACAAGAAATTAAGTAAGCATTGACGAATAGTTCTAACCACAAGATAGATTTTTTTAATAGTTGTATATATTTTTTAATAATGTGTTCTGTTCATGAATTGTTTACTCGCACATGCTGATATTAGCACGCACTGTTAATCTTGACCCAGATGATGGAGCTAATTCGTGTTAATTCACTAATTCAGTTAGCCGCGCATCATCACGTTGTTATTGTCAGCAGGGTCGGATGTGCGATGTATTCATTGTAACTGCTGACCCTAAGCGACTTCTTCATTTTAACTAAATGCGTCATCTTAGCACTTGTTTATTTGTAGCTAATACAAAGTAATGTTTTGTGTACACAAACTAAACGAACATCTTTTTTTTCTTTCTATTTCATTAAGAAAAGGTCAGAAGATAATTATATTAGTTTAGTCCTGTCAAATTAGTCAGCGCCTGACGTAAATTGACGTATTTTTAGTAGCCAACTTTTTAATCTCGTCTAAATTGTCTATGGAGTATCTTAATTTGACAGGACTAAACTAATATTTATCTTCTGTCCTTTTCTTAATGAAATAGAAAGAAAAAGATGCATGAACATAAATCTAGTTTAGTTTGTGAACAACAGAATCGGCGCCACTGCCAAATTATTTGAATTAAGTATTGCCGTCACGGCCAAGCTAAACACTCTTCTTACCTATTTCGATTTTATACCAAAGCCCATCGGATCTGCCAAAAGTGAAACCTTAGCTATAGCTGTTCAATCACAGATTCTACAGTAAGTAGGTACCGTTTCTAAGTTCGCAGTAACAGGGCCCCGAGCCCCGCAGCCGGAGCGGTGCCCTGACGCAATCGAGTTGCGCAAGCGCAGCCGCAACGTCGCCACTAATATAGGTACATTTGTTTGTACTTAGTATTTTTCGTCCTTTCTAGATCTTACATTTTGTAAAACATTTTATTGATATTTGGCAGATTGGCACGCGTAGCATGCTTCTGCCAGCATAGAAACGGGTTTGGTCTCTAATCGTCTATAGAAAGCGTAGACAGAGTAATCTATAGACTCATGGTATCCGTGTCACCGAAGGGGACAAAAAATTCCGGCAATCTTCATCATACTATCATTTTTACTGCACCTTCTTCACCTTCTATCTGTGTTTTGTGACCTTACCATTTTCACAGGTGAACAATATGCACGAAAAAGATCTTATTTTCCGTTTAATCGCGGTGTAGTTTTTAATATTTCATTCATAAACGTCAAACTTGTTGTGCACATTGATGTGCTTAGCCGACACGCAGTAAGGGACAGAAATATTCTTACTCTCTTTTCTTTGCTAATGACGTTAATATATTTCTCTTTTTCTTGTGCGAATGAAAAAGAAGATATGCAGTGCCAGTCTATAGGTTACTCTGTCTACGATAGAAATACAGATTGTAAACAGATTTTTAAAGAAATTTATTCGTATTCTAAAGAAATGTCATTTTGTCTATTCTTCCGTCAACAAAACCCGTTTCGATGGTCATGCTACACGTGATGAAGCGCTACTGCTGTCGTAACCATCTACGAGCTTAAGGAACTAAACATTGCTTCAATTTATTTAGCCAAATGCACTTTATACATATATGACTAAAAAATACCACTTAGGTAGGTATTAGGTACATTATAAAAAGACTAATGTCGTAATACTGTGACATTTTAAACAAGGCCCAACTATTCACATGTATTCGCTGCGCAGGAAAGTTAAATTTAACAAGGTCGACTGAACACAGACCAAATCGTGAACTGCATAATCACACCAAAGAGTACCATTGTTAGAAACGTCTAGTACTGAACTTTAGAGATCTAGATTCAATTGTGAAATATCGCTCTAACCTAAAGCATTGCATCTCATATCTGACACCTATTTACTTAGACTTCAGATAATTCTTTATATAGAACCACGCAGGTACTTCCTTACATATACGCAGGAAGGTAAAAGTATCGTGAGTATAAAATTATATAAATGATGTAAGTAATTGATTTAACCGCTCGCTCTTGTCTTTCCGTGATGTAAATGTCAATAGGGAAAATTAGTTTTGTCAGGCTGTAGGTAGTGCCTATAATAACCACTTTAACCACAGATAAATAAATAATATTATTGTGATTTATCATTTCTCGAAAGATATTCAGGAGTACTCATTAAATAGGCTCCAATGTCAGATTATCATCATGATAATTGGAAAACTCTATAGGTATTCTTGTGCTTGCGATAAACGCAAAATAATACCAACTTGTGTTAAATCATTGCCCAAACGAGCTGTGACGTTACAGGTAGTAATTGCATGTGCATAAATATTTGCTCAGTTGTCGTTCCCACACGTCTAACTATGTGCAACCTCCAAACATTTTGTCTACACATTCGCTGCTGTTAATTGCTTCGCTTGTTAGCTGCCATGTCCCTAGCTTCTTCAAAGTAAAGGCAAAAATAATCTTTCCCATGTATATATGATTTTATACTTATGTTACATAAATAATACTGAGTGCGTAGACTCAGTATAAAATCTCAGGCAATACAGAAAGTGCATTCAATTACCTTCAATAAGATAAACGTTTGCAAGTGTTAACGAAGATAAAATACACTTTATGAGTGATTTATTTCAATGACTGTGTCCACTGCATTATGCTGTTTCTATACAGCTCTAACGATCGAACGACGATTAAATCCGCAGTGGGTGATCCATTGTATGAGTGCACAAAAAACACCCGAAATCGGAGTAGGTGGCGAGAAATCGTGAGGCGAATCACATCAGCCCCTAAACAAGAAACTACATGAGGACCACGACCGCTCTGACAAGAGTGCTACGAAGAAGAAAAAGAAGATACAGCTTAAGTCACACTAATCATGTGATCTATAAACTACAAATACACATTTTCAAGAATAATGCAACGTTTCTATCAGATTATTCTTGACCTTTGTCGATTATTATCATTGTAAATGAAAGCGTACATATATCTAGAAGTAACACGAATTGAAAAATTGTACTATTATCATTAGAAACGAGCAACTAGACTTGAAGCCATTCATATGAACAATTGCAAACACAATAGGTGGAACAAGGACAGACCCCGCTACTAGCTACTATCAGACGTTGTGTTAACTTCATTGTCCTCTACACACCATTGTTTTACTAAATGATACTGACAGACGTCAACAACATAAAAATCAATAAACCGTAATCTTGGGACCTACATTAGTAATCACTAATCACTGAAGGTCGATCGACAGTTGAGGCATATACGGGCGTGCGCTTCATAAAAAAACTGATTTCTTTGCAAAAGAAATCTACTACACATTGAAGAAAAGCCAGTTATGTATTGCAAAATACAAGAGCAATTATAATTTCAACTTTCGATAAGGTACCCATATAATCTGTTATATGACTTGTTTGTTTTAAGCTGCGCCATAACCTACGTCATACTTATAACCACTTAATAATTCTTAATTATGAATAGAGCAATTAATAATAAGATGGTTCTTCCGCGAAGTATTTGATTGAATGAATTTAAAATTATTTAAATACTTCATAAAATGTAGGTATCTTGTGGTATCCTATTTAGACTGTCATGACGTAATCATGCCCCATACATAACAATCAATACCAATGTAGTTCACGGAATATAGTCAAGTTATTTTTTTTTAACTAATTGGCCGGCCTGCTCCATGTAGGTATACTTGGCAGGTATCACAACAAAGTCTGCATATGACAAGCCTGGCTATTACTTCAAACTGTTTTTATTTCAGTCTCTTTTATTTTTTATTTCAATCTTATATGTATAATTTAAATTAAATACCCTGCCACAAGTGATACGCATAAAATTACAGAGGTGAATATCGACCTCGTCCTCAAAAAGAAATGGTTGTATAGCCACGTTTTGTTGGACAAATTAATACAGCTCGGCACACGTTGTGGCTTAGCCTGTCACAAGCTAACAACGTCCAACTTGCTTTTAAGTTTTGGCAAGCTTGCAAAGAAAACGACAAATAAAATGTTCTTTCGTGTATGCCATTTAGGAACATAATATTCAGGTATACGTGCATTAATTACGTACATGTGTAAAGGGTCTAATAGGCAACGCCTGTGCCCTCGTATCGAATATCTAATTAAAAAGCCAAATAAAAAGACGTCGAATCGAAAATCGATTGAGAACATAATAAAAATATTATAAGTGGCAGTCGTAGATGAAATCCCATAATTGAATTAGGTGCAGTTCTTACCAATTTATTTAATAAGTATAGGTAGGTGGGTAATGTAATTTGCATATTATATGGATTCATTTCATCACCTCGCAGTTATTAAGTTGACCTTGTGCATTGAATTACTTACTGTGAACTTATTTCAATTGTGATCTTGTTTCATATTCTCAACTCAATATTATTGTTTCTATTGGTGGTTTTCATTCAACCGATAGCGTCAACGTCAACCAATGCGTGATTAATTTATTAAGCTGCAGAAGTTAATAAAGCTTCACCCACACTCAGGGTTACCAGACGAAAAATTTAAATTTCCGGAGAAAAAGCCTGATTTCCCTCAAAAAAATCCTGAGAATTTGTCGCAATTTAAAATTTTTGTTTCTCAAATGTAATGCATATTTTAAAAAGATTATTAATAATTTTGTTTGTATGTACACTGAGGATTCTCGGGGGTCATGCTCACACGTGTTGGCGCGGGTAGCAGCGGGGAGCGAATACACTTCACCCCTTCCGTAAGGTATCATCACAAAACAAATTCGAAAAACTGATTATGTAGTTGAACGTTTCATACATAAATAAATAAGTGTTGCATTTATTCGTGCAATTAACATGACCAAAGTAGATTTTTTTGTTAGTCTCTTTTTAAATATAAAGAAATTTATTTTCTGTTTTGTACCTTTTTATTGAAAATCCTGAGAATTACAAAATCCGGCCGTAATCCTGAAGAGAGTCTAAAAATCCTGAGTTCTCAGGGAAAAGCCTGAGATATGGTAACCCTACCCACACTTGGAATGGTCTAAGTAACATAATGTACGATCATAAAGACATAAAAAATCGCAAGCTTCATAATAAAATTAAGTGAAACGATCACGAAACTGCTGTCAGGTTAGTGGAGGGTGGGTGAGTAACGTGACGACCTTGCAAGGTCGATGGCGCTGCTATGCCGTACGCGAGGGTGGACGCAACGCATCGGCAACACCACAGCCACACCCGCAGGGCCGCATTGAAAAACAACCACTTCATAAGTTTTAGGTGAAAGTTCTGAAAGCATAAGGTTGCTGCAATACCTATACATTAAGAATTGGATACGAGCCAAGGACGGCACCATTATTGCTCACTTTAGCTTCACAGTTCTATAGACTGCTTGCTACTGATATTTCATGAATAACACAGATGACGTAAACCTATGTACTTAAGTAAATATCATAACGAAGAGTAATACACCAGGAATCGATAAAAGATACATTATACTTCTCGTTTCATTTAAATTCTTTAGAAAATAAATAGGAAAATAATTGTAACGCACTATTTTACAGGTTGTAAACAAGTACGGTCTACGGGTGTGTCGGTGTGAATTTGGCGAGTTGTTGGCCTTGCAGGTTTTTAGCTTATCGATTTCCGTGTGCTTAACAATACCATGTCTACGATAAATAATAATAAAAAACAGGGTCTTTCCAAATTAATTTCCTATAAAACGCTTGAACGTAGGATTATAGGATAATGGCTACATTAACCTAACTAAAACTGAAATATTTTTAGACATTTTATTGTTTAACTGAGCGAGAACCCGCAAGAGATGCCCGAATGAATCTCCTTATCCTTATACATGTTATGGAGGAGGCTATATTTATTATACCAACCTACTTTGTCGATGATCCAATGTAGCTTTACGAAATTGCAATAGATACTTTTTAGAAAATAGAAAAACATTTAGACACAACAGTTTATGTCTCAGGCATTTGCCAAGAAACTTTACAGCACAAGCTCCCAAACTATTGAAATCAACCCTAGCAGTAAGTACCTACGGCACAGCTGCGCATTGCGACGATATGGCGAGGTCATTCTCACAAACGGCACTGATAAACGAGAGTTCAGATTACACTGGCCTCAAATGGACTGCTAAATTATTAATGTGTAATTGCCCTTTGAACTACATTCAAATATTATTAAGAAACCACATGTTTTTAGTACTTTCTGTCTTCTATGAATTTTGCCTTTGTATTTTTTTGGATCGTAGTTGCGAGGTAATTGCGTAACACACTACTGATAGTGTGTTCAATGGCTTTATTTGACAATTTAACAACATTCATTGTGTTATTAACGTTATTGAGCAGACACATTTTTCGAACATTTATGAAGTAACTAGCTTCTGCCCGCGACTTCGTCCGCGTGAAATTTCACCCTCCCCTCATGCACCCTCTTAGGGGTGGAATTTCGAAAAACCCTTTCTTATTGGATACCTACTCTTCACAAATTACACACCCTCCAAATTTCATGTCTCTAGGACCCGCGGCTGTGCGTTGATTACTCAGTCAGTCAGGACTTTGAATTATATATACGTATATGTATAGATAGATACTTTTCCGGGATAAAAAGTACCCAGTGTGGTGCCCAGGATATTAAAGAATAAATATACCAAGTTTCATCGTAATCGAACCGGTAGTTTTTGCGTGATGCCTGAACAAACAGACAGACAAAAATTTTTTTAATCACATTTTTGGTTTCGGTGTCGGTCTAGTAACACCCCCTGCCATTTATTTTTTTGATATTTTAAATGTACATTCTGTACTCACAGATTTATTATAAGTATAGATGGATCAGCAATATCCTTCAAAATGATTCAGATTGTGATTGAAAGTTTGTTCCGCAATTAGGGTGCTGGAGAGACTAATCGTAGCACAATGAATTGCGCATCACACTTGCACTGCCTTCCAATTTCAAAGCTTTTTGGAGCATCAAATATTTCTTCCCCAAGCCCTTCATTCTTCTGTCGGTCGCACACACCATTGTCGTCATTCTCCTGCCCTTATCCCTTATCCGCAACTCCGATATTTATTGCCAATCCGCACTGGGCCCGCGTGGTGGATTACGGCCCACTCCCTCTCACCGAGAGGAGGCCTGTGTCCCAGCAGTGGGAACATTATAGGCTGATTATGGTATCCCTTATTGTATTGGCAAAAAACTATTATTTATGTATATATATATTCTCTATGACACTACACCAGAGTCTAGTCATCCTTCGTTTGACTCGACTTTATGCTACTACAGAGCGTATTGAATCTTATTGGTGAGAGGCAAGAACCATTTTTGAAAGCAGTCCAGTTTTCTATTGTTCGATGTAGAAAGTGCACCACGAACTGGGATCACGACGAGCATTCTAATTGCGGTTATTCTACGAAAGGACCACTTTGGATTGAAGCTAAATTTTTTTGGATGTTAACTCGTGCTTCCATTTAACGTTTTGTTTTATTCTTTCGGTCCTAATTTCCTAAACGTGCAGGTGGTGTTTATTTTTTGTTGGAATTTAAAATGTTGCTCGGTTTCAATAACTAGCGGTTTTAAAGCTATCTCTACTATATTGCAGCCAGATAACCCAGCATACATAAGTTTCTGAAATGGAGAAGATTGCACTACATTCTGTTTTATAATTAGAATAACCTTATAGCTCACACTAACGCACGGTTAACTCTTACTAATTAGGACGGGGACGGAAAACAGGCATCGTGTTCTGTTTTTAAGCCAGCATGACACATAAAACAGATTTGTCTGCATGGATCAGCCATTGGTAAATCTACCTACTGGTAATGTGCAAACTCATTCTTTATTCAGATTACTCGTGACAGTCGGTCACCATTAGGGTCGTCGTCAAATAACAATGGTCACACAATTTTGTCCGTTCTCAGAAAAATTGTGTTTGTTACGTAAGAATCACTTTCCCCTGAATATAAAAGCAGCCCCTGCGATTTCTAATCGATTTCATGCTTTTTAACTTGTTGATTTGCAGATTTTCAATCAGTGTAGTTTATTAACATTATTTAACGAGGTCATTAATGATAATAAAAATCCAAGTTAATTAAGCTAAGTAATGTGAACTTATTACGCCATCGCCATGGCGATTGTACTCGTAAGGCATTGCGTCACTTAATCATTGAAACGGTTAATGTAGGGAGTATTGTCTACAGAAGTCAGCTCGTTACATAGTTAAGTAGGTAACGTTCGTAACACACTACACTGCCCATACTATTGTTTTGCATTTAGAAACTTGTTTAAAGTAGCATTGAACTTAATATAGCAATAAGAATAATATTTGTTTAGGTCCTTGCCGTTGATCTGAAAAACTATGCAGTATCAGATATTCCGTGTCTCACACAAAGATTGAATACAGCACTCACACAATACTCTACAGTATTATGAGATAAAAGCTGAAACACCGGGGTAATTGCGAACACACTCGGCAGCAATGGCTTTCGTTTTGACAGTTCAACAACATTCATTGCGTTATTTACGATGTTGAGCAGACAACTTTTTCGAATATATGAAGCAATGGATTAGCAATATCCTTCAAAATTATTCAGAATGGGATTGAAAGTTTGTTACGCCCGCCGCGCAGTTAGGGTGCTAGAGAGACTAATCGTAGCACAATGAATTGCGCATCACACTTGCACTGCCTTCCAATTTCAAAGCTTTTTGGAGCATCAAAGATTTCTGCCCCAAGCCCTTCGTTGTACAGTTGGAGTTGCACACACCATTAGTAGGCTAAAAACTACTTTTATCAGTTTATGTAAGTATATGTTACCGGCCAAATCCGTTTTTAGGATGAACTAGTTTCGCCTAGGCCAAACCAGTTCTCCCTACACGTTTTGCATGGTTGCGGTCGGTCGATAGGCGACGTAGGATGCAAAAGCGAGGAGGGGAAGGAAGGGCACCTCGAGGTTAGGTTTGGTTAGGTTACTTTAAACTCTACACATAAATAGGAGCCCATAATATTCAGAAGTTTTCGGCTGTCTGTATTCTGTCTATTATAATTGTCCAATTCATGAAATGAAAAAGTAAAGTACCGTTTCCTCTTCTCTTCGTGCAGTCAATGGACCGCATTTTTTACGACAAAAATATTATTATCGAATGAAATAAATTTGGCTGAGTTTAATCATTTTGAACATTCGCATGAAGGTCAAACTGTTACGGAACGGTTTTGGAACCTATTTGTATGATTAAAAACTTAATAAATGAAAGTCCTAGTCATTGGAATAATGGTACTACGCCTACCTCCTACGCAAGTAATGGAATAGGGCTATTAAAAAAGCTGAAATGATGCCATGGACGCGGCTAAAATAAATGGAATAGGAACTTTTTAGTCTTAAAATGTTTTAGTTTTTAAACCACATACAATTCTCAAGCATACGGTCTTCTACAAGGTACGTAACCAAAAAGTAAAAACCATCTTAAAACAGATTTGTTTAGCAGTAGACTACAGCATCCTCCATTTCAGTGAGTTTATTGACCAGACTGTCACCTTGAAATATACAACTGCAAAGATTGCCTCCTTCCAATCTATAGGTAAACCGATTCACTTTAGATTAGCTACAGATGTGGAAGTAGGTATTACATGTATAAGTAGCATTTAGCATATTGCGCAACAGAAGATGAATCAGTGCGGGCGAGGCAGGAGGCGTGCGCGACGTTGACCCACCAGCCGGTCGCTCACCTCAACACGATCTGTCCTTTGCCACATCTAGGACATCTCCAATAGGGTCTGCTTGTTAATGAAAATATCCAGAACCTTTGTACACGGCACGGTTTCTTTAATAATAATAATAAGACCTTTATTTTCAGGCTACTTTGGCCCATAGATAAATACCTTACCTGTAGACGACTTACGTCTTTACGGTACGACGTGTTAGTGATCCATACAACACTGACGATCGTGCCTACGCACGGCGAAAAACGTATGTGTTCAAACGGTCTATTCTGTTCTCTGCTGCAGAAAAAACTTCAGACTCCTAAAATAAATAGTGAGTTTACTACTACTACTGCAGATAGTCGGTGGTCACATGTGACTGTCTTTATAAAGGCGTCCTTTATCTCCTCAAACAGCTGATCTTCTTTCATTGTCCAACTCCAGGGTTTGCCTTTCTGGAGCATTTGTTTGGGTGCCAGAATAAACAACGTGAATGAGCTTAGATAAACTTATAAGCGGTGCATGAGTCATTTATTATTTCATCACAGTCGTAAACAGTTGGAACATAAATCTTAATTCAGTCTAACTGGCGCGACACGCGATAAAATCGCACGCGACACAAAGGCACCGCAAGTCGCGCAACGAGCGGTGCCTTTCTGTCGCGCGCGATTATATCGCGTGTCGCGCCTGCTTGTAGGAGCCTTAATTAGTCTTTGTATTTGTAATGTGCTAATAAGACAGCATATATTTACTTACTAAAAGTACCTATACATGGCTATCATAATAATTTTGCATTGCCGCCATCCATATGCTACATTTTGAGCTTGTTTTTGTTTACAAAGGCCCTCTTGCCTTCACATAAGATTTGTTTAGCAAATTGATGGCGTAAAATTTAGTTTTCGTCTTCCTCACCTTGCCGTCTGTGTATAAAAGTTATTTTTAAAAGTTCACGGTCAGAATACCTGCATCCGCAAAACACGCTTAGCGTTATTCAATCTTTGAATTTAATCATTCGAAGTGCTTTGCATACTGATTCTTTGAGTCAACCTCTACTAATGAATTGAAACTCCTTAATGACGCTGTGGAAGGGTAGACCCTACCTACATGACGTTGGCTATGAATCATCTTCCCTTGCCTCCTCCCCATCCCAGATAAGTTTGATAAAAACCGGATTTTTTATAATATTTTAACGTGAATGCAATTATCGTTTGATGTTACTGAACCGGTCGTAAAGACCAACATTCTTGAGATAAACGTTACAGATTTATCAACACACATAAATTTCACCTTGCATCTACGAGTATTTCAATGTCATAAAACCTTTTAAAAGAGTTTATGGCAAGATGACGAGTGATAGTGGGTGGTTATTGCCATAAACCTCATCTCTATGTTATAATATGTGGGGCAGGGAAAGTGGTGGCTCCATCCGCTCTATGATTATTCTCATAATTGATCATGATAAGCGGGTCGACCGCCTTCCATGTCATCTGAACGAGGACGAAACCATATTTATAGGAATTTAGAAAACTTTATTTGCTTCATAAAATTACATTGATATGGCAACATTTAAGGCTCACATATTTTTGTTTATTTTCATAAATAAATGATTTTGCACAGTACAAAATCATTTATTTTACGCTTATTGTTTTGAATAAAAAAGAAACCTGTGAAACGGAACGAGTGTTGTATTCGCATGACATTTGCTTAACTTTTAACTAACTTTTAACCTTTTAATCATGAGCATTTTGGCATTATCATACATTTTCTAAACAATGCAGATTTCAAAGTGTAAGTAACTTAAAAGCATTATAATAGGGGCATTAACAGCTGAAAAAATATTTTGCCTGTCAATACCATTGTCTTAAACATAATATAAAAATATATTTGATACTTATTCAGTTAGTGATTATATTCCTTATTTTTCTCAGTTTATTCCACTTTGATAGTTCTTCACTACCACTTATGAACGACGCATTTTCTGGAGGCATCAATGTTTACGGAGTTCAATCAAATTACTCGAGTCGTGAGTCGTGTCGTGACTCTCTGAGTGAGGCTGCGAGAACACGACACAAATTTGAAGAACGCCTATCAACAAGCTACGTTAACGAATGTGATACGAAATTACTAGATACATATTACTGGGAATTAAATTTGGTTTGTGAGTTCACGACTTGAGGATTTTATCTCTAGGCCTTATTAGGTATAAGAAAAGAATTACGGGTTTTTCCAGCGTTGCATTAGTAAAGTTGCCATTGCGTAGACGTAGCGTTATCGCTGCCGTATCCAACGCGTAGAAGCTACCTTAACTGCCGCTTAGAGGCTGCCGTAGGCAACGCGTAGGCGCTACCGTAGACGTCGCCGTCGTCGTCGCATAACCGCTACGTGGAGCAGCGTAGCAGCTGCGTTGCGTGTACTTTCTATTTCCCAAACATTTCCATCACGAGTGTACCACGTCGCGCGTAGATTGGTTAAAAAACATGGCGTACCCGCAGCGTCTACGCAACGGCAGTGTTTCTATGTAAAAATAAAACCGTTTACATAGAACGTATCATAAAATAGCAACATTGCATTGTGTTTTCATTGCATTATTATCATTGCACGTGAACTGGGAAGTATGATCTGATATTATTGTAATCGAGAAGTGATGTGCTACATTTAAAAGTTTAACGATAAACCTAGTGTAGCGTCACACACACTAGCTGTTTAGTTATTCGTTTTTGTTTGTACTTTGATAACTATTGAGGCACACAGCGGGTGTTGTACTGTAAGTACATTTAATTACTTAACTGAAATGATGTCTTCCAGTTTTTTTTTTTTTAAGTAAGTACTTGGCTGCTTTATCATCTTATCTCATGTCCTGTAGTCTGCTTTTTTATGAGCCCGTGCCATGACCCCTTACTGTATTTACTTTGATATTATTGTTTAAACATCTACTTACCTACGTATAATTATCTGCTACCTACACTTGTTGGCAATGGCTACTAACCGAGAAAACGAACAGCATGTTGGTATGGTAAAAACAAAACGTTTTTACTGCAAATTCGTTCTATATTATCAAAATAAAATCTATTGTTTGAGTTTTACTTTACTTATATGAACCATAAATATTTATGTGGTGGCACCATATGGAACTACTTGAAACTTTGATAACATCGCAAGAGAAAAAGCGTAGGCGATATTGCTTAAGTATGTCGAAAAGCTAAAATAAACTAAAATTGTGTTACTAATGCCACACTCCAAAGTCTCTAAACGCTTGATACAAGTGGCACTTGTGTAGATAACTTAGTACCGCGAGTCCAGTGTGTCGTGTTGACTAGCATCTTATCGATTTTCTATGAGTGGCTATGCTGTAATGTAACGTTTATATAGTCATACAATTTATATATAATTTACTATACTTCTAGAATACTAAATAGTCGTATTCTGGTATTTTTACAGTAATTTTCAGACGAAATAAACACTGCTTTTTTTTTTTCAAAATTGAAATAATATAGTCTAGGAACATGCGAAAGCCTTTTTGATATCATTTATTTATAAAATCCTTTATTCTTGCAGATTTGGAATGCGTACAACGACAGTCATCTATCAAAAGTTGTGAAGGTATTGTTATTCAAATATACACCCTACATTATTGTTCCATAACACCATTTTAATATGCATGTCTCATTTGCATACAAGGATTAAATTTTGAACTTCGCACAATAAAGAGCTGGAAATTCTCATTTCGTAGTCATTGAAATGAATAAAATTGTACTTAACTAGTTTTTGATGAAAATAATGTAGTGCTTGTCGAACAAAATTTTAAATTGAAGCGTGTTTCATCCCTGTTATTGGGGAAATTGTTCAATCAGCTGCCATCCAGTCTGCATTAACGTGTGAGAGCCGTGCAAATTACACGAGCACTCAAGCAAGAGGCTTCACGATACACCGTAGATATATTGTTTTGTAATCTTACCATTCATACTCGCTATAACACATGCGCCGAACGTTTTTTTATTTTCATTCACGCTATTTTCAGTGTGATCCATTCGTTTTATACCTTTTTAGTGCTAACTTTAAAGCGACAATAAAATGAAAATTGTTAGCAATTCTACATTATTTACAGTTTGTGTTCAATGCTATAATATTTTATATTTTCTATCAAGTTCATGTTATGAGACTGAGACTCCATTGTTCTTAATGCTTAATCGGCTTATTACACAAATCCATAAGATTAAAACAACGGATTTGTCGGACGAATGATTATAAAAAAAAACTGGCCAAGTGCGAGTCGGACTCGCACATGAAGGGTTCCGTACCACAAGGCAAAAACGCCGAAAAAAACACCTTTGTTGTATGGGAGCCCCCCTTAAATATTTATTTTATTTTAATTTTATTATTAAAGTAAAAATACAACTGAGTATTTTGTGAATATTTCAAGTGCCTATCTGTTGCCATTATTGATATCGAGAAAAAAAGGGCAAAAAAAATCGCGTTTGTTGTATGGGAGCCCCCCTTAAATATTTATTTTATTTTGTTTTTAGTATTTGTTGTTATAGCGGCAACAGAAATACATCATCTGTGAAAATTTCAACTGTCTAGCTACCGCGGTTCTTGAGATACAGCCTGGTGACTGACAGACGGACGGACGGACAGCGAAATCTTAGTAATGGGGTTCCGTTTTTACCCTTTGGGTACGGAACCCTAAAAAGTGGCACTCCAGGAGAACCGATAGAAGTGAAAACAAAACATACAAAATACTTTACCATCACTCACTGACATATCGGATACATCCCGCGTCAGACATCGAAGCGGTGTCGGTTATGGTAACAGTGGGGCAAGTTCAATAGTTTTTCCCATCTCAAAAAATGCCCAACGCGCCTAAAGAAGTTTTCGCTTCAAAAATGACGATGTTTTCACTTCAAAATGATTCATGACGTCAATCCAGACCAAGTAAAATCGTCGACATAAGATGGACAACAAGTGAGTCATCATTGAACATGCATGTTTGTCTGGCCGGGACGAAACCGGTCTTCAGGTTGAGTGGCGATCGTTCATTGCCACTGCACCCTGTCTCACATGCCGCAGCCGCAGCCTCCTAATTCTCTTTTATCCATCGTACATGCAACCATTTTTATGTTCGTTAGACACGTTCCCAATAAAGCAATTTAATAGGCAATTAATGCTTTTATTCCACGAAAGTTACTTCTTCAGTCCCGAGATTTATTATGCAGCAGTCGTGTACCCGTTTTCGTTATTCCAAGGACTCAAAGTAACAGTAGAGCAGTGCTTCATTATCTTTGCCCTCGACAAAGGATACGTGTCAAGACTTAGAAATATTTACTTAGATAAATGCATTACATCTAATATTATTTCTGTTTACACCTCTTACAAAATATCTGTAATGACATTTTGTATACAGACATACTTGGATCTTGAATTACGAATCTTAGGTATTGCGAGATGCCGTAATTAGTCTCACGTATTTATTATTGCATGTTCTATATCAATCTCGTGATCTTAATTCATATTCTTATTCAATACCAAAGTATTTGTTTCTTTGATGAAGTGTTTGATAAATAGTAAAGTAGAATATTTGACAATGGAATGAAATCATTTAGCTGCAGGTGTTTACCCTGATAGAGGAAAAACCCAGTGGAGAAAACTGAGGATTGCGCCGAGTAGCAGCTATAACTATATGTAGTGAAAGCACCATTTCAGAATGTACCATCCACTCAACTTAAAAGGGATCCTTAGTCTTTAGTACTCTCCGTTCGCTTACCCGAAATGTTGCCCTATCCTTGTAAAGACTTTCAGATAGCATGCGCTATACTACCATAGAGTGCTTAACTAAGCTGGTATTAGTACGCCACGGCCAGAAGCCGTATTTTAATTAAAATCATAATAACTATCTGTATAATTTAGGTACCTGCCAACAACAGCAGCAGCACTCACTCAACCTTCATTTGTTATTCATAGCTGTTGCTAGGTCATGATAATGCAACGACCCGATTAATTTCTCATTTCAATTACTTTACATTAAAGTGAATGGTTTTTCGGCGAAATTCCAAGAATTTGTTCTAAAACATGAGCTTAACGATTCTAAGCTTATTAAAAACCTTATTGTAAATACACAACTGAATAAATGCCTTATTTGAACTTGATTCTACAGATAAAATATTTAATTAAACGTTGTCGACGGTATAGACTCTAGGCCAGTCTTAAATAGTCATACATCCTTAAAACCATAATCATTTTTCTTTCTTAGCCATCTATTCTATATCTAATAAACGTTCAATCTCAGAAGATCCATTGGCCAGATCCATGATGGAACATGTACTTATTATAAATTAAAGTACCGTCTGTGTGACCACGTTGTTCTTTCAAACTTCGCAACAGATCTTGATGCGGTGTGCACATACAAAATGTAAAAAACTTCTTTCTTATATCTATGAGTCTGCACCATAATTTAGAGAATTTATTACGGAAGGTTTAGGTGTAAATTACTATAAAATAAAACTATAGATTTTTTATCAAGTCGTAAAGACCGTGCGACTGCGAAGCAGGTGCGCTAGTATTCAAATAAAAACAAAAGTAAATCACAAATAATGTTCCCAATAAGCAACAAAGACTGACATTTAGATCGATCCTGATCGGGCAGCGTCGGCGTCGCCCACGCCGACTTGTCGGCCTCGCAGCCTTTCCCTCGGTGACGCGGCTACTAGAGGCCGAGCACGCACTAACTCCACTAACACGGACCTCAAGCCACACTCATGAAACCGCACAGGAGTAGGCCCACTTCACACAAATCGTACAACCTGCTGCGATAACTATCATAGCTCCCATAGAATACAAATAGCCGCTCGCAAGATTTGGGGATTCTAAAACAGTTGTAGTCATCATGATATCATCTTTGCAAAAATTGCTAAACAGAGAGAAGCTGGTAATCCAGCTCCTTGATATTATTTACGGAATTACGGGTATATGCGGCCGCTGTAGGACATCATTTACAGCGCCCTCATGCATACCTGAGCAGCCAGTACCTACGAGAAACAGAAATATACTAAAGCGTGTGCACTTTCCAAGTCCAGATTTTATTTAGCTCCAGATTTATTAGAACCGTCGTCGTTCGGGATGCGCGTGAGAATATTATGTGTTAAATTACGCACTGTATGAAGTGGGTCTTCTGCGCTTGTCTTTTGTTCAAGCCACAATAGAAAGACACACGTCACTTACTTATACTACGTTGTCTGACTAACAATAATAATTATCTACACACATCAAAAGTGTCTAGGGATCAAGCATTTTTATGCGGATTTCTTGAGATTGAGATGTGGCTTTGTAATAAATTTATGATTTTATAAATTTATATGGATCCTTTTTGGTGCATTTCATAATTTGAATCAGGAACTGTGAATCAAATTCGAGTAAAAGATGAAAATCAGCTGTCAATATTTTCCCTATAAAAACATACAACGCATTGAAGACATTATTAGTGCTACTGTTTCCCTACTACTGATTAAAACCAACGTTATTATGGAGCGGCGACGTCATTTAAGCAGGGAAGAAATGCTCAGAGCCGTGGGAATGATAGAAGCTGGTTCCCGGCAACGTACTGTGGCTTTAGCTCTGAATACAAGTCAGAGTGTTATCAGTCGACTTTGGACACGTTACCGAAGCACTGGTACCGTGGCTGAGCGCCATGGAGGACGGTATCGCTGCACCACACGGAGACAAGACCGATACATTCAAATCTTAACTCGAAGAGCTCCAACAATAACCGCCATGATGTTAGCCGTGAGGCTTCATCACTCTTCAGGGAACTTAATTAGCGACCAAACAGTCAGAAACCGCTTGCATGAAGTGAACCTTCATTCCCGAAGACCGCTACGGGTACCACCTATAGCAATGCACAATCGTAGGATTCGATATCAATGGGCTCTTGAACACAGAAATTGGGCAGAAGAACAATGGCGTTTCGTGTGCTTTTCTGATGAGTCTCGTTTTGGTATGAGACCGGATACAAGACGTATACGACACTGGAGAACCCCTGGACGCCAACAGCGATTAAAATCCTGCCAGGAAGTCCATCCTTATAGTGGTGGAACCATCATGGTATGGGCGGGTATTTGGATCGGCGGAAGAACTGAGTTGATTTGGATCAGAGGCAACCTCAACGCTCAAATTTATGCTGAGACGATTGTATCAGACGTCATCGTTCCTCTACAAGTGCAAATCGGTCCCTTATTTCAGTTAATGCATGATAATGCACGACCGCACACCGCAAGAGTTGTAAGACAGACTCTCGCCGCAGCTAAAATCAATGTCCTGCCCTGGCCTGCTCAGTCGCCAGACTTGAACCCGATTGAGCATGCATGGGATATGCTACAGAGAAGAGCTCTGCCGAATATGGAGGGTATCCAGTCGCAAGAAGACCTTTTTTTGTTGTTGCAACGAACATGGGCGGCCATTCCACAGCGTGATTTGGATGAACTCATTTTGAGTATGCCAAACCGATGTTCTTGTGTTGTTAGTGTTCGCGGTAGAAACACGGATTATTAATTGTTTAAGTAACCCAATAAAATTTTAAAGAAAACTGTTATTTCAGTCTTTTTTTCGAACTTTTGTGTTAGTGGTTCAAATGTCAAAAATCCCTTTATTAGGAAAATGGCAAATTTCTTTATTAATGCAAAGGTGACTTGGTTTATCGTTACTGTGACAAACGAAAACACTTTATTTGATGAATCCTTAAAGAAAATTTTAATTAATATCAATCAGGAGAAAAGTTATTGCAAAAATATATGTTGATCCCTAGACACTTTTGATGTGTGTATAATGAAAGTAATTTTATTTGGTCATACATGGTCGACAGTTCCGGCCCAGTTTAAAACTTTGAAAGCATAAACTAACATATTGGGTTCACTACTGCTGAAATTATACTGTAGGTAGCAAATTCTATGATTTGATAAAAAAATATGTACTTGTCAATTTTGACATGGCTCACTGAAAAACAAAACAAATCCTTGTCGTCGCGTGATACATCGGTAAAAAATAATAATTAGATCTTATATCTTGCCAAATATCATTCTAACTGAACAAAATTGTTTGTACAGCCTACTTCCACTTACTGAAGTGTACACATATCTAAACTAAATGATGATCAAAATAAAACATCAGTATCTGTGTTTTGGCTTTCTCAATGTGAAAATGCAATGGGGGTCCCCCAGGGCTCAATTCTCGGCCCATTTTTATTTATTATTTATATAAATGACTTGCCTTACCTCATAAGGGATGAACATGATATAGTGTTGTTTGCAGATGACACTTCACTTTTATTTAAACTCAAACGTCAGCAGCTGGTTACTGACAATGTAAATAACGCCCTTGCAAAAGTAGTTAACTGGTTTAATGTCAATAACCTACTTCTTAACGGAAAAAAAACGAAATGTATTAAGTTTACCATACCCCACGTTAGACAAGTAGAAACTAGTGTTCTCATTAAGGATGAAGAGTTGAAACCTGAAGATACCACAGTATTCCTAGGCATAACGTTGGATGCCAAGCTTCAATGGGGCCCCCATATAGATAAATTGTCAAAAAAGCTTAGCTCTGCAGCATATGCCGTTAGGAAAATTCGTGATTTAACTGATTTAGAGACAGCCCGTTTAGTATACTTTAGTTATTTTCATAGTGTGATGTCGTACGGTATTCTGTTGTGGGGAAATGCCGCCGATATTCAGACAATTTTTATTTTACAAAAAAGGGCAATTCGTTCCATTTATAAATTAAGTCCCAGACACTCCCTCAGAGACAAATTTAAAGAGATTAATATAATGACTGTGCCTTCTCAGTACATTTATGATAATCTTTTGTATGCACATAAAAATATTAATCTGTTTAAAAAATACAGTGATATCCATAACATAAATACTAGGAACAAACACAAATTTGTTGTTCCTACAACAAGGCTCAAAAAAATAGGTGGCTCGTTTAGATGCCAATGTATACGTTTTTATAATAAACTTCCTAGCCAAATTCAAGAACTAAGCCTTAATAAATTCAAATCTTTTATAAAGCGAAAACTATGTCAGAAAGCCTATTAGTAAAAGACTATATTGAGGACAAAAAGGCTTGGGATTGAGCTGCTCCAATAGGTTTAGAATGTTGTTTTATTTTTGCTATTTTACACTTTAATAAATTTTTTTTTTTTTTTTTTAAGTATCTTTTTACTTAAATAATGACATGTACATTTACTGTATAAAGTATTATATGATTTTAATTATTGTGAATGTGAGGACTATGTGGGTAATTTTTTTTGTTTTTTCTCTCTTCGTTTTAATCATGATCTGGCAGTTTGAGTAGTTAATGCGGCCTACCCAAATGTCCTGTCTTTGGTATTGTTCGTCGAATCGTTGAGCTCCTTGAGTTCTGAGTTGAGCTGCACGGTTACTGACAAATGCGTGCACTGACTGGACAGGTCCGCTCAATCTGTGTGGTTCTTTCCTCAAAAGACCATTTCAGACACTAATCTACATGGTCCTCAAAGATTATGGCGGATTTTTTATATACACATTGACATTGATGAATTTTATTTAGACAATGACATGAATATTTACTTTGTAAGTAATTTTTATTATTATTTTTTATTTAATTATTGTGAATGTGAGGACTATGTGGGTCATTTCTTTTTTCCTTCTTAGTTTTAATCATGATCTGGCAGTTTGAGTAGTTTATGCGGCCTACCCAAATGTCCTGTCTTTGGTATTGTTCGTCGAATCGTTGAGCTCCTCAAGTTCTGAGTTGAGCTGCACGATTTTTGACAAATGCGTGCACTGATTGGACAGGTCCGCTCAATCTGTGTGGTTCTTTCCTCAAAAGACCATTTCAGACACCAATCTACATGGTCTTCACACGATCTGACCAAGATTTTGTCTGGACTTTAAAAGAGACTGTGACTTCTGAGTTTGTTTCGGCCTTTCTTCTCAGAATAGTCAGTTAGGAAACGCCGACCTCATCTAGTTTAAAAAAAAAATATGATTGACGTGTAAAAGTGTTTGTACAAACCTACTTACAGAAATAAAAATCATTTATCATTTATCATTTATCAATGATATAATGCGATCTATATTTAATATCTTGCGGGCATGGTTTACATCAACCACCCGCCGCCGCCGCCCATTTTCCCTAATGGCTTTTAATTAATAAAATTATAAAAGCCTACCGGCTATTAAAGTTATTCAGCGGCTTATGGCGTGTTTAACGTAAGCTGTGCTACTTATATTCGATAAGATTCTATCACTTGGCAAATACTTTAGAAGCTTAGTAGAACGATGACTTTAGCCCATATTTATTTATTTATTGTTGTATAGCGTCTGTATAGTAAACAACGCTTTGTCTTCTTCTTTCAAATGTCCTGTCTTTGGTATTGTTCGTCGAATCGTTGAGCTCCTTAAGTTCTGAGTTGAGCTGCACGGTTACTGACAAATGCGTGCACGCATGCACTGACTGGACAGGTCCTCTCAATCTGTGTGGTTCTTTCCTCAAAAGACCACCTCAGACATCGATCTACATGGTCTTCATATAACCTGACCAAGATTATGTCTGGACTTTAAAAGAGACTGTGACCTCTGAGTTTGTTTCGGCCTTTCTTCTCAGAGTAGTCAGATAGGAAACCCCGACTTCATCTAGTTTTAAAAAAACATGATTGATGTGTAAAAGTGTTTGTACAAACCTACTTACAAAAAATAAAATCATTTCAATCATCATTTCATTTCATTTCGAAAGTCAAATTAATGACGACTGAAAGAGAGAAATCGGTGTCTAACTATTCATCTGATATAATACGTTTATTAGACACATACACAGCATTAACCCAAAGTCTTTGTCGTAATATAGACCTCGCATGTGTCTTAATTATAGGAAAGCACGGCACTATCAATTTGGCGTACTAGACTAGAACATTACCCATAAAAAAAAACATTAAATAATAATAAAACAATTAAAAAATATTGAATACTACTTTATAGCTGACTAATACTGGGTTTTTGCTTAAAAGAAAATGCGGTTGGGTCTATATGTATACAGGATTATTGGTAAAACACTAACAGCCTTGCAGGACTGGATTACTAACATCATAAAGAACAACTTTTGTTCTATGACTTTTTACAAGATGTTCGAGGTGGCGCAGGAAAAGAGTTCCTGGAAAGATTTGGGGGAGGCCTTTGCCCAGCAGAGGGACAGCAAAAAAAAATACATTTACCAAAACGTTGTTCTATCTATCCCCCGCTCCCCTCCGCTCAATTTTGTACTAGATACGGCAGTTTGTTTACCTACGAGGTTGCCTACGAGTAACTAGCGCTTGCTTTTGCTTCGCGTAGAGTTCGTAACAGAAAATAGAATATTTCAATTCGTTGAATTAAAATATTTTTTATTTTTGTATGAAAGCCTGATAAATTAAAATCTGATGAATTAATAAAAGTCATAGAACAAAAGTTGTGTTTATGATATTATTAAGTAATATAGTCCTGAGAGGTTGTTAATTAAATAATAACAGCCGCACAGGTCGAACGATCAGGTT
The DNA here is from genome assembly GCA_963082905.1 of Oligia fasciuncula. Taxonomy (NCBI): domain Eukaryota; kingdom Metazoa; phylum Arthropoda; class Insecta; order Lepidoptera; family Noctuidae; genus Oligia; species Oligia fasciuncula. The sequence continues at coordinate 15,853,972 of OY720387.1, forward strand.
AAGCTACGCTTGCCGCGGTTGGTCTGTGGATGGGTGACCATCTTTACATATCGAGACCCCCGTGCCTCGGAAAGGGTCCTGACTATCATTCGTGGATCTTTGACAGTCGTTACGGGTAGTCAAGCCCGAATGTCTGACAACCAGTCTTACCCAGTAACTGGATTGTGGAGGTCAGATAGGCAGTCGCTCAATCTAAAATATTTGTATTTAGCTGCATCCGGTTAGACTGGAAGCCGACCCCAACATAGTTGGGAAAAGGCTAGGCAGAAGATGAGGTTGATAATGTTTTACCAATAACCCTCTATACCAACTTAGTTTACAAATTGTTTCAGTAAAATCGTTCGACCGCGCTGCGTAGTAAAGAAGACCCACCCTTCGAATTAGTGATTAAGGAATATTATTCTAGGCGCTTCGGCAGCCATTGTATCGACCGTATAACTTATGAGCATGACAGCGCCGAGCCTATTAACCTTGAACGCACACCTACTTTCACATGAAAGATCCCCATGTTGGTGATGCGGATCTTTTAAGGCGTAGATTTGTTTGTTTACATTTGTGCCAAGTTTCTGCGAATCAATTTATCGCTTTCAAGCCGTGCTTGTCAATATTGAAAACACTTGCGTTATTATTTAATGTTATTATTCGCATGATACTCAATACTCCGTAAAATCAGAAATCATAATCAGCCTATAATGTTCCCACTGCTGGGACACAGGCCTCCTCTCGGTGAGAGGGAGTGGGCCATAATACACCACGTGGGCCCAGTGCAGGTTGGTAAATGTCTTCGAATTTTTGGTTCTATTCTAAGACAACATGCCGATTTCATCATGATGTTGTCCTTCACCGTTAAAATCAGAAATAAGTAGGTACTTCGAACTTCCATCTCTTAAATTGTACTCATAAATATTTCAGGCTTTTAAGAGAACTGTTAAAGGAGGGATAGATGAAACAAACAATTCAAAAAGTGATTCACGATGTTTTTCTAAAAATTTAAGTCACTGTGTACCTACATTCAAAGTGACTTCAATTATTACGTTTACTTAACTAATAAAACTAACGGTTTTTAATATTAATTTCTCTAGAGAATGTTCGCAAAGCTATAGCACGCTCTTTTCAGTCAGTTACATAGATATGGTTTTATTTTTAGTCGCTTTCTCTATTCCACAATTTTTACTTTTGTATCATGAATATTAGAAAAACGTAACAATGTTAGCTAAAATATGATGATTTAAATATATAAAATATGCTTGAACAGGGCGCTATGGCGCTCATTAGGGGAGGCCTATGTCCAGCAGTGGACTGCTATAGGCTGATGATGATGATGATGATGATGAACCTCCTGGACCAATTTATTTGAGGTCAGCCCAGTACCGTCATTATCTTCCACATATCACTATCAGGTATCATCTCAGTGTTCTCTTCCTTCCTAACTCTAGTGCTCACACAATCCATCCAACTTTTCTGTGGTCTGCCACTTTTCTTAAAGCCATCCAAATCCAAACTAATATTATAAAAATTCGAAAGTAACTCTGTCTGTCTGTATGTTACCTTTTCACGCCTAAACCACTGAACGGATTTCGATAAAATTAGGCAGAGAGATAGATTGCATCCCGGGGAAGGACATAGGGAAGTTTTTATCCCGATATTCCCACGGGAACGGGATCGACACTTATGCGGGTGAAACCGCGGGGCGCTGCTAGTTAATACTAAACAGTTACGATACTAAATACTGGTATTCAGCTGCATCCGGTTAGACTGGAAGCCGACCCCAACATAGTTGGGAAAAGGCTAGACAGATGAAGACTTTTGACTTGTTATATGCTCCTCATTCCTCTGCATCACTTTCATAATATGTCAAAGTTCTTATCATGAGAATCGGTTAGATCTGTTTTTCTGTCATTGGGGCGCTCCCTCTTAAAAACTCGTATAGATAGCCGTCGGCATAAGGCTCGCTGCTCCTAGCATCGCCACATTCGCCACACTCATAGCTAGATTCGATAATATCAAGTCATCAACTCCTAAGAGTTATTACACTCTGATAAATAACCACGGGGAGTGATGCTGCTTGTTTACCATTCTAACGAAACGTATACAATTAGCACTATAGCGCTTTATCACAACCTTATGAGGTGTAGTAGAATAAAGATGGTGGCTATTCATATTCAGCGAGCCATTGTTAGCTTGCACGAGTGAGACGCGGCCGTTGTTGAAAAGAACAGCCTTCACCTTGCCTTGGCTGACATGAGTAGAATGTTTTAAATACAGCGAATATAAGGATTCCACGTGTTACTCGCTTCGCCTTCGTGTATGTATAGTGATGATAATCACCAAATTAATACATGTTCGGTACTTCTGATCTGGCATCATCATCATGATTCTCTTCTATGCCTTCGTTCTGTTCGTAGCTAATGGCTATCTCATGGCTAACCTTCAATGGCCTCATCAATGTTTCTAAACTTTTACTTACCCCGAATCACAAAAGTTTATAAACACGATGTTTACGTTTTCCAATCTCCTAGCTCTCATAGGTCACATCGCAGGCTAGTCATGTTCTTGACATTGACACTTTCATAACAGTTTTATGTAATGTTTTGAAAGCCTTGTAAGTTCATTAACATTTTAATTGAGTTTTATTTCATTAGCTGATAAGTCCTTTAAACATTTATTCAAACAATTATCAAATAACAGATTAATTTAATTGAGGAAAATATTATATTACACGCGTACGCTTATAAATATTTCCTATTTTCCTTCCAACCCTGGGAGTGCCTACTAATCGATGGTATGGATGGTATGTTAGTTTCATTCCTGTTACAAAAATGTCTTTCTTTTGAGGAAACGACGGCACTACTATGACGGACTATAATGGCACCACCTTGCCTTTTAGATATTAGCAGCCTTCGACTAATAGAATTCCGGGCTAGATTTGCAATAGGATATTGTATTGTCTTAGCATTGTCAAGTATCGTTAAGTCGTTGTACAGAGACATGTTCATAATTATTTTTGGTGCTATTATTGCAACTTGGATAACGTCAAGAAAGTTGTTTCTTTTTGTCTTTGGTTACATTAACGGACATGCATTTACAAAAAATAGTAAGTAAGTAATAGTACTTAACTAAATTGCTGCTGGCTGTTTTTTTTTTTTTTATTTATTGTAATTATACGAAAGCATACAACAACGCAACATAGCTGCAGATTACGGAATATCTTGATTTCTTCACAAGTCTTTTATTTATTATGGTTAAAACTAAACGTATGTAGAAAGCGGAAAACTAGTGCAGTTATGTAACACTAATTCTGATGTTTAGCGGACACGCAGCGGTGGTTTAGATACTATGTTAGAATTTAATAAAAAATCGTTTATATTGCGGTCTTGGTCCCGCAGTGAAACCATTCTCCGATTCTCCCCAAAGGCGACCGGCAGCAGTTGGCGCGGAATGAAATTTTGGCATCCGTCCTACTCTGCGAAATTGTTACATAACAATGCAGGTATGCGCCCACTCTACAAGACAGGATGTTTTGTCGATGCTCCGATGTATCCAAGCCATTCAATGCACATTGCAGCCCCAAGTACAACCCTGACCTTCATTGGGGACATAGTAGCATAAAAACGACAACAAATTCTAAGAAATAAGCCACCGTGAACAATAGACTGACACGTCAATAAAAGTCCACGTTCGGTATGTGAGTATTTGTTATATGGAATGGAAGTCATCAAAATTATCTGTTGTCAATAATTGTGTACATAAAAACATATTGTTTAAACATAACTCGTCAGTCGTAATGAATAATCATAAAGAATAATGTTAATATCGCCAGTGACACTTATTATCGAGAAGCGGACTTGTGGATAAGTCACTCAACTTCGTTAAACTTGAATACTTGACTATGGTGTCAGCAGTATTAGCGACAGTAGCGTCTTTCTGAGTATTCTATGGCATACGGTGCGCGGCGTCGTAAACCATCTGTTGTGTGTGACTACCTATTATATTGCAAGGTTTCTTCATTCAAGTGCCCTCATTCCAAGTATACAGTTATATCTTTGTCTACCTGCTTCTACGACAAATATTTGACGCTGGCAAAATGATTTCATACTAGTGTTCTTTCTTTGCAATGTTTACTGATTTATGACTGTATCAATCACTTTTAATTGTTTATACATCCAAAAACTCTGTATGTTGTACGACTGCTGGATAGTGGATTCGAACAGGATTATCACAATACTCCAAAAACGTTATACTGTAGGTAAACCAACTTGCGCGTTCAAACCAAAACTAAGAGCAAGGTTACACGCTCAATTTGGCGGCAGTCTGGTCCATCAGTCTGGTCAGAATTATAGTATGTTACAGAACTAAATTATAGTATACTATTAGTTTAGTGTGGCATTGTAGATCTATGCTACATTGTGCGGACTCGCTATCATTTATTGTGCCATTCCACTACAAGGTGGACAGTTATAACGATGCACGTTGTAACACTAACCGTGAGAGTCCACTTTGTGTTCATTATACTGTTCTCACTGCCGTTACTCGCGCGATTTTTGTTACAAATTTTAATTATTATTTAATAAAACATTTGTGGATTCCGCATAATGAATACAACCCCTTTGGAAAAATATGAATGACATTAAACGGGTATGATACTTTTGACCGTCGCTGGGGCCAAAGATATGAAGTTTGACGTAAATTATCGCCTTGTTTTTTGCGCATATTTTGATAGTCACTTTCGCTGGCACGCTATAACCGACTTAATCAGCCCGCTCTGTGTGGTGACCTAAATCTATGCAATATTGGATATTAGGGCATAAAACTGCGGTAGTCCAACTTAATTATGTGCCTACCGCAATGTGTGATGTCAAATTAAAAGCAATACTTTAATTCCATTTATTGGGTTTAGCGCAAACAATTTTATATCTTGCGCAAAGGCGACCGCCGAAATTTCTGATTGCGTTTACTGCTAATAGTGCTAATTTCGTGCTTGCGTATGCGCAAGTTGAGTACAAAATCTATGTATAAAGTATGAATTTTAATTTATTGATGACATCTTGGGACTGTTTGATAAAAAATTCCGTGATTTTTCAGATTTAACACCACAAGATTCAGACTTTATTTGTAACGGTATTTTATACTATTCAGCAAACTAGACAATTTACCGTTTTATAGGCACATAGGTAGGTATACTTTTACGATAAATATTATCAGTGAATTTAGACACGGCATTTTTGCTTTTGCACGAAGTAATGACCGCATATATTTCCCGTTAGATACCGTACCTACCCACCACGGGGTACGTTCACTGGCAGTTTGACCGCAATCAACCGAATGGGAATATGTTCTCAGAAATGTGAACGACTTACATTAGCCGCTCAATTTGGACGTGGTACTCCATCCGAACAGCCTGTTTGTTTGTGTAGTTCACAGCATGCCTTAAAGAGGGCAACCTCGCGGGAACCTTTTAATGTGAAATATCAGAATCATCATCATCATCTACCTAGCCTTTTCCCAAGTATTTTGGGGTCGGCTTCCACTCTAACCGCATTCAGCTGAGCACCAGAAATGTACAAGGAGCGACTGCCTATCTGACCTCCACAACCCAGTTACCGGGTAGGTAATACTGTACCCCTTGGTAAGACTAGTTGTCTTCTGACTTCTAACGACTGTCGAAGATCCACGAATCACAGCCGGGACCAATGACTTAACGTGAAATATCAGAATATGTAGGTAAAAATGAATCATCGACTTGATCGAACGTCGTTGCTATAATAACAAAACGATCAATCGATTGCTGACGAACAGGTACTTATCTACCGAGAGTACTTGACTTACAAGCTATAAACCAACTACTAAGCTGTTATGTCTGCAGCCAGACTATAACAATAGAGTCTATTTTAAGAACAACATGCGATATTCTACTCATATCCCTCTTCAATAGCGCCACCTGTGCTATAATAAACAATTCACCTGTATCTCAAGACTCATCGCAGGACGAAACATATGTTGTAAACCACAACGCTGGGGGTCATGGGTACGGAATCATCGCACCAATAATAACCAGCTAACCCACCGCGGTTTACGTATTTGGAATTTCTATTATAGGATTTAGTACTCTTCTGGTCACCAACAGCGAGTTGGAAAACCACAAAAGTAAAAAAAAAAAATGTTAAGTATTGTTTTGAAATGTCTGTGAACAAGGTGCTAGTAGTAGGTACCTATGAATCCCATAAAGGTTTTGTTTTTTGATAACAATGCGTATGTGCCTATTGTTTGCTTTTCGCCAATTGGCAATGCTTACTGCTTATCTTGGAAGTGGCGTACCGATTAATCCTTAATCCTGGGCCCCGGAGATAATACACGTATCGGTTCGGTTCAGCTCACTTACAAAGTGTACGTGTGTAAGTGTGTGTAGTGTAAGCACACTTTTCTCCTACGCAAAACCTATTCCTGGCTCATTTTGTAAAAGATGGGTGTAAATAAAAAACTGCTGACCCATTGTTTTTATGTAACATGACTCTTATAGTTTCGTAATTGAATACAGTAACTAGATATTAATATTACGTGAATATAAATTGACTATAACGTGCTAGCGTGGCCCTTAGTAGAATTGCCATTAGTGAGGAACCGTCAACCTTCAGTATTGAGGCGTCAACGTGACCTTGCCGTGTCAGCGTGATATAGCGAACTAACTTTAATTTATGGTACATATTTTATTTGCGAAATCTTATGATCATAGCGCCATAGCGGCTATTTTTAACCTTTTGACCGCCACACGACAAAAAATTAAAAACGTGCCCTCGGCGTCAAGGTCTGTCATGTAGTCGAACCGTGGCGTTCTGGGCACATTTTGGTTTGTCATCTTTAAGTCGCAGTCGGATTGTATAATCCGCCATATTACATTACGGCTAGCCGTTATCAAAAACAGGGCCGTTTTGAAATGCAGCGCCATACGTTATTCAACACGACTAAGTAGCCATAATGTAATACAGCGAGATATTAGCCGCCTCTTTGACAGGTTTAGTTCCGATTCTTAACACTCGTGGCGCAGTTAGGTTACTTTAAACCCTTTACACAGAAATAGGAGCCCCGCGAAGCGGGACTACGTCCACATAGGATGCAAGAGCGAGCGAAGGGCACCCCGAGGTTCGGTTTGTTTACAATCTAATTAGTACGATGCGGCTAAACGTGGCCCGCCTTATTGAAGAACGTATCGCAATGACAATCCGGCTAATCGTTGAACCGCCGGCCGGCTGCCGCCGCATTTCAAAACGGCCTTTTTTGATAACGGCTAGCCGTAATGTAATATGGCGGATTATACAATCCGACTGCGACATATACATGACTGTGGCGGTCAAAAGGTATAATTATGCATGTTTTTGTAAAACCGTTTTTCTTTACTGCAGTAAAGCTGGAAGATATCCAACAAAACAGTCATGATAATAGTCCACCAGATGGACACATAATAAACTGTACAATTTGTTTAAGCAAAACATAACGGTAATGCACCTGATATATGCAAGAAAAGCGCAGGCATCTATGTTATGCGTATGGGTATGACAAAGCTAATTATAGCCTCTTCACCTGTCTGTCCGCTTTACATATTTCTAGATATTAGTTTTCAATGACTAACGAAAGCACTCTGTGAACAGGGATTTTATTCTTGGCACGAATTATTACATAAACGTTATGACATTACCTTATACCCCGTACCTACATACACTGAAAATAAGATTTACAGTACCTACCGTAAGCATTTCTCACTACCTTTTCGGATTGAATAGTGTGAAAAATATGGGTTTCTTTAAGTTTGTTTATATTTGGTGACAGGTGGAGGTGCCTGGAAGTGAAGACTGGTATGGGTGTGCGGTGAGACGCGGAGTTCCAACACAAGATGACGGAGGGCGAGCGGCAACAGAACGCGGGCGGCACCAACGCCGCGCCTCAGCACAGGAAAGGGCACAGGTTGGTACATCTTCACATGGCTTATCACCATCACTCCATCCATAGGGCATATCGATGAAAAGACACCATCGTTCCATGCAAGGAAGGATATAAGTGCTTTCATAATCATCATTCTATTACCCTTATGGGGACTACATGACCTAAAGCGCGGTCACTGTCGGACTGCATAGTAAAGAAAGAGAAGCGCGATGACACAACGCTGGTAATTTATTGCAAAATCATCATCATCATCTAGCCTAGCCTTTTCCCAGCTATGTTGGGGTCGGCTTCCAGTCTAACCGGATGCAGCTGAATACCAGTATTTTACATGGAGCGACTGCCTATCTTACTTCCACAAACCAGTTACTGAGTAATTCGATACCCCTTGGTAAAACTGGTTGTCAGACGTTCGGGCTCCTGACTACCCGTAACGACTGTCAAAGATCCACGAATGACAGCCGGGACCAACGGCTTATCGTGCTTTCCGAGGCAATTTATAGCAAAATATGAATCAATTATCTATTTACAAAAAAAAAAATTTTGGACTAAAAATTTTAAACACTTTATTATGTTCCTTGTAGAATAATCTGACAAAAATCAGAATGATTGTATTGTTACGAGCTTCGGGTTCGTGACAATAAAAACTGCCGATTTAATAACCAAAAATAACAATTTATTTTCCAACACTAATTACAACTCAAACACACTAATTAAAAGAACACAATTTCACTACTGATCACTCTTAATTCGCACTTGAAGATCGCTTGATGTTTTCGCTCTTGTCGCTTTATCCAAACTGTGTCGGTCGTCGCGCATCCCGGCCTTATATAGTGCCGCAGATAGTTCTAGAACCTTCCATTGTAGAAACATCTAGAATGTTCGAGTACATACCGGCCCCGACCGACTAGGTGTCGATAGTTCGAGAAAGTTCTACAAAGTTCTAGTATCGAATTTTCTAGAACGATCGTGACTCGACTAGTTCTGCTACTCGATACTAGATGGCGCTAGTGGTAACTAATGTCGCCATGTACCAGGCATTAATTGTGGCGCGCAACACTGCCCCCTCCTAAGACATGCTCGTCCCGAGCATTATCAGCCCCATAATAACGCGCCAGTCGGTCCACATGGACGATCTTAGGAGTACCTCTTGCACCTTTCTGTATCCGGTAGGTTACGTCATTGATCTTTGTCACAATCCGGTACGGTCCGTCCCATTTAGCTTGAAGCTTAGGAGATTTCCCTTTGCTGCGGACTGGATTGTGCAACCACACTAGTGAACCTTCGTCGAACCCTTTATTGTTCATTTTGCGGTCATATCGGGTTTTCATCTTTTCAGACATTTGCTGGCCCGATTGTCTGACGTGCTCATAAATGTCATTCATTTTGTTCCGCAAGTCATTCGCATAATCGGTTATACTGCGTGGGGCATCAGGTGGTATTCCGGTGATCAGGTCTGCAGGCAGCCGTAATTCTCTTCCAAAGTTTGCGAAAGCTGGTGTCACCGATGTACTTTCGTGAACAGCGCTTCGATATGACAACAAAAACGGTTGTATGTGCTTGTCCCAATCTCGTTGCCGATTTTCCACAACTTTGGCTAGGTACCTCTCCAATGTCTGATTAAACCGTTCCACCATTCCATCCGACTGTGGGTGGTAAGAAGTTGTTCTGGTTTTATGAGTACCCATAACTCGACAAGTTTCCTGGAATATTTGTGACTCAAAATTCCTTCCTTGATCACTGTGAATCTCTAAAGGTACTCCAAAACGACAGAAGACTTCATGAACTAACTTGTCTGCAACTGTCGAAGCTTCTTGATTTGGAATGGCGAAGACTTCCGGCCACTTGGTGAAGTAATCCATCACAACCATGAAATACTTGTTGCCACTTTCACTTACCGGAAACGGCCCCGCAACGTCAAGGGCTATCCTCTCCCATGGTGCACCAACATTGTACAATTTCAATGCACCTCTACTACGAGTCTGAGGTCCCTTTACAGCTGCACAACTTGTACATTTGCGACACCAGTCCTCGACATCGTCCCGACAGTGGACCCAGTAAAACCGTTCTCGTATCTTCAGTAAAGTCCGTTTTACTCCCAGATGACCTCCTGAACAACCATTATGGTACAGCCGTAGAACATCCGGTACTTGAGCTTTAGGGACAACCATTTGCAAATGACAGCTGTTTCCCCGAGCATTTTCCCATTTACGGCACAGGACTTCATCCTGAATCACCAAGCTGTCCCATTGGGCCCAATAGCTTTTTGTGATCGAACTCATCGCTGAGACGTCGCTCCACCTGGGCTTAGGAGCTCTGGCCTTCATCCACTCCAGAATCGGCTTGATGTCCGAATCTTCCTGCTGTGCACGTTGTAGGCGTTCCTTCCACTCGTCGCTGAGGTCTGTCTTGAGCATCCTCACAGGTACGACTTCCTTGCCCTCTTGCCTAGTACAATGCTTGCAGTCTTCAGGACAAGGTCTTCTTGACAATGCATCTGCGTTGCCATGAGATTTTCCGCTGCGATGTTCGACCTCAAAGTCGTATTCCTGTAGTAGCTCAATCCATCTCGCAACTTGTCCTTCTGGATTTTTGAACTGCAGTAGCCATTTCAGTGCAGCATGGTCAGTTCGGACGTGGAATTTCCGCCCCAGAAGATATTTGCTAAAATGCTGCAATGACTTTACCACAGCAAGCAATTCCCGTCTCGTGACACAATAGTTCCTTTCCGGCTTTGACAACGACTTGCTGAAGTACGCTATCACAACCTCTTGATCACCATTCCGTTGAGACAACACACCGCCAAGTCCTATGTCACTTGCGTCTGTGTCAATTATAAATTCCTTGCCCGCATCAGGGTACCCCAAAATAGGTGTTTTGCACAGACGGTCCTTTAGCTCCTGGAATGCGATGTCGCAACTTTCATCCCAGCAGAAATGTCGCTTCTCTTCGGTTAGCTTATGCAGGGGTTTGGCTATGTCTGCAAAGTTCCTGACAAATCGCCGATAATAGGAGCACAAACCCAAAAATGCTCTGACCTGCGTCTTGTCTTTTGGAACTGGCCAATCCTTGACAGCGGCGATTTTCTCTGGATCCGTGCGGATACCTTCTTCAGACACTACATATCCCAAAAAGCTAACCTGTCGTTTGAATAGTGAACACTTCTTCGGACTTAACTTGAGGTTGGCACTCTGGATCTTCATGAGCACGCGTTCCAGGTTTTGAAGATGTTCTTCAAACGTGCGGCCTACGATGATGATGTCATCCAAGTAGACCAAACAGGCATCGCCAATTAGTCCAGTAAGTACAAGTTCCATCAACCTTTCAAAAGTTGCCGGAGCATTGCACAATCCAAACGGCATAACTTTAAATTGCCACAGACCCTTTCCTGTCGAGAATGCAGTTTTCTCCTTGTCCTTAGGGTCAATTTCGACTTGCCAGTAGCCACTTTTCAGGTCCAGCGTGCTAAACCACTTTACTCCAGTAAGCATGTCCAGCGTGTCATCAATTCTTGGCAAAGGATAGCTGTCCTTCTTTGTAACGTCGTTCAGACGACGATAGTCAACACAAAACCGCATGCTGCCGTCCTTCTTTCTTACCAGCACTACAGGTGAACACCATGGACTAGATGAAGGTTCAATAACACCATCCTTCACCATTCCTTCAATCATGGTTTCCACTTCCTTTTCACGTGCTACCGGCAATCTCCTTGGCCGCTGACGGATAGGTAGTTCTTCTCCTGTGTTTATTTTGTGTTGAACTAAGCCAGTCTTCCCGATGTCAGCATCGTTTGACGAGAAAACATCGGCGTACTTGAGTAACATCTTCTTCGCCTTGACCATTTCATTTTGGGACAGAGCGCTGCGGCAGTCGTCTAAAAGTGTGGTCACTTTCGTTTGTGCATCCTTGCCGAGGGTCCCAGTCGATAGATATTGGCATCGACGCAACCAATCCACTTCCTCGCAAGTACCGACTAGTGTGCCTTTTTCTATAATCTGTTCCTGATCACAAAGGTTCAGCACACGTACAGTCACGAGCAATAATATGTCAACACTTGGGAACTTTCAATTGCAATTTTTTCACGAAATAACGAATGCGACGTTGAAATACGACACTTTACATAAACTTATGGGTTCGAAAATACTATGTTCGTAACAATATAAACTTTCATTCAAAAATAAAGGAGAAAATCGCCTTTGAATAAAGCCAAGTGAATACATACTTATGCTCGTGACTGTACCCCTGAGATGTCGGTGGCTCTGACCAAAGTTCGTGCCACTTTCCATGGAAGGTCATTGTCTACCCTTTCCACGAGTACACAACGATGTGTTTGCCTAGGATTCCGAGGAAGACTAACCGGCACAATCGTTTCCGATCTCGGCCGAAGAACAATCTTCTTAAGGCTGTACACATTACCTGGCAACGCCCCTTCCACGAAAAGTTCCTCTTGTCCACATTTCAAAACACCTTGCTTGACGTCAATCTCGCAACAATTCGTCCTCATAAAGTCAAGGCCCAGGATGCAATCGTCCATTATATCGGCCACGATGACATTATGCAGGTAGATTCTGTTGCCTAGCTTCAACTCCATCTTCTTCTCTCCATGGACGGGTATGCGCTGACCGGTGGCTGTTACCAAATTAATGCGTTCCCGGTTGTATGCGGAGTCCCCAAGGGACCGACATGTAAGTTGGGAACTGACAACCGTGCGAGAAGCTCCAGTGTCTATGGTCAGCTTACACGGCGTTCCGTTGACCTCGCCCTTGATGATTAGGCTGTTCCCGTCTTGGGTTTGTGTGATCGAAACCCTTGGGGCTCTTTGAACATCAGCCAGCACCCGCCCCGCAGTCCTGGCTATTACTCGTTTCCCTGCTGCTGATGCTGGGCGGTGCTGTTAGCCGCACTGCCTTCTGGAGATCGGCCGTCTTCTCTTTCTGCAGTTCGCTTAGGGCAACTGGATCGAAGGTGGCCCTTTTCCCCACAGCCGTAGCACCTAGGGCTGTATCCTTTATTGCGGTCGCGAACTGTAGCCGCTGCAACCTCCCTGACGCGATGGGAACGATGATCCTGCCGCACAGCTTCCACTTCCAGTGCATGGGCCAAGGCGTCCTTAAGCGTCCCGTGGTGACCGAGCCTCACAGCAGCTCTAACTTCAAGGTCGCGGATGCCGTCGATGAATGCCTGCACCAGGTTCCCATCAATAAGCGCAGGTACAGACTGGTACGCTTTACGAACCAGCTTCTCCACTTCAAGGGCCCACTGCTGCAGGTTTTCATTACTGCGTTGCACGCGATCCTTGAGCTGCGCACGAAACACGTGTTCCAGGTGAGCATCGCCATACCGAGCCTCCAATGCCTCAAGGAGCTGCTCGTAAGTCACTTCCTTACCGAGAGCTTCCAGAACGGTTAAGGCCTGGTCGCGCAGGCCTAGGGTGAGGGCAGTCATGGCCTGACTTTTATTCCACCCGTTCGCCTTCATGACAGCCTCAAACTGGATTTTGTAAGCCGACCAGGAAGAAGTTCCATCGAACGGTGGCACTTTGAATCCACGTAGCGAAGGTGTTGTAGCTACGGGAGCTGCGATTCCATCCAGCGTTTTCTTCACGTCAGCCATCACGTTGTCGACCCGATTATTCACTTGGTCGATTCGGGTTTCAGCTTCCGACAGGCGGTTGTCATATCGAGCAACCTTATCCTTCACCTCCTTCATGTCTTTCCCGAAGGTAGCGTGAAGGTCCTTTATAAGGAGCATCTGCTCTTCCTGGCGGCGCACCTGTTCCTCCTTATCACGTTGGAGCTGTTCTTCCAACCGACGAGCCTGTTCCTTCCTGTCCCGCTGGAGCTGTTCTTCCAACCGACGAGCCTGTTCCTCCTGTCGGCAGACCTGTTCCTCCTTATCGCGCTGGAGCTGTTCTTCCAGCCGACGCGCCTGTTCCTCCTGACGGCGGGACTGCTCCTCCTGTCGGCGAGCCTGTTCCTCCTGTCGACGAGCCTGCTCCTGCAGCATCATCATCAGAGCAGCAAAATCTGGTGCTGATGATGCTGGAGCAGCTGTGGACGGGCCGGCCTCCGTGGTCGGTAGTTGGCCTTCCGACCCCAGTGGCGTTGCTCCACCAAATCGCCTCTGGTCCGTCTCCTGCTGGCGCTGACTCCGGGTACGGATACCCTCCGTGTCGTCTTTGGGTAAAACCGGCATAATCCTTGCTTCTGACACCAATTGTTACGAGCTTCGGGTTCGTGACAATAAAAACTGCCGATTTAATAACCAAAAATAACAATTTATTTTCCAACACTAATTACAACTCAAACACACTAATTAAAAGAACACAATTTCACTACTGATCACTCTTAATTCGCACTTGAAGATCGCTTGATGTTTTCGCTCTTGTCGCTTTATCCAAACTGTGTCGGTCGTCGCGCATCCCGGCCTTATATAGTGCCGCAGATAGTTCTAGAACCTTCCATTGTAGAAACATCTAGAATGTTCGAGTACATACCGGCCCCGACCGACTAGGTGTCGATAGTTCGAGAAAGTTCTACAAAGTTCTAGTATCGAATTTTCTAGAACGATCGTGACTCGACTAGTTCTGCTACTCGATACTAGATGGCGCTAGTGGTAACTAATGTCGCCATGTACCAGGCATTAATTGTGGCGCGCAACAGTATGTATATTAGTATGGTTTAAAATTAAAAATTGTAAAAAGAAAGTTTTTAGAGGTATCTTCAAATTTTTTTTACTATCGTATCAAATTAGTTGTATTATGTTTTCAACACACTATCTAACTAGACTAAATATCTTATATTTTTCTTATTTTGTGTACTGTAGTCGATCATATACTTTTAGACATTATGAAACTTGCGTTTTTTGCGTGTCCCTTTAACCCAATTTATTTGGAGTCGGCGTATAGCAGCCGTATCGCCTGATCCTTATACTCTAAACAAACGCCCAATAAGAAGAGCCAGATCTTTCACATTGGTATTATAACGTTACCAGTACCACCCGCTTCGATATTACGTTACGCACTCAGAATCCAGACCTGAAGCAAGCATCTATCGATCTTCAAAGCTATTATCGCTGAGCTCCAGTTTGTTTTGTCACTGCGTGAACAAATCTGGGATAACCTGAATCTTATAACCCCTCACATGTTCACAATATTTCTTTGCTTAAGATATTAATAGTCTATATCTACGTCATAAAAAGTGACATCATTATTCTCGCCAGTGAATTTCCATGGCGTCATCTCAAAATTATTTTTCACAAATCAACTTTCACTAATCCTTTCCGAATGACCTGACGCAAAAAGATTTGGCGAATACAGTGTAAACCATAGATATATGAAAGAAGTTTAAACCGTATTCAGAATTTTCACTTGTCGTAAATAGAGTTATTTTGGACGGTATTGTTTCAGGAGCCCGACTGCGGCTGCCAACAATACATTGGACCAAACAAAAAAGCTTTCTATTTTTGTCCGTAACTTTACTGAAACAATTACGTGTATGCCGGATATGTCTGTGTCAAATCACGTTTTTCCGCTTTGTAATCTACTACCAGTGGTAGCCCAGTACTTATTACTGAGAGGCATACTATTAATGCCACAAACGAGTGGTGGTTTTAGTGTTTAATTTCAGACACAGAATGTTTCAGAGTCCAATTCAATAAAGCAACATTATAGTGTTTCTATGCGCTCTGGTTCACGATTGTATCTATCATGATATTATTATGATGACCCACTTACTCTTCGTTTCGATTGCACGTTTCTGGTTGATTTGGTTGTATAGAATTAGCTTTGGTACTCTTTGTTCGTTGAACTTTCGGGTCATTTGAATTTGCCAACTCTAGGTAGGTATAGTTCGATAGGAGATGAAAACATTCGTATTTTTATTCATAGATTTTATTTTATTCATTCTAGATACATAATTATATATGTATTTTCACGGTGTCTGTCCTTGATATTAACATATTCTTTCATCTAAATGTTGTATCTTTCTTACTTCTTCATCGTTCGACATTTCCTATATTTCCGCATTCAGGAAAACTGCATTTACAGCAGTTAATTAACTATTAGATATAAGTACAGTTCCTTCCCGGTCCTATACTATATTGTGTTTTAATAATCATAAGTACCGGCTTTAACTTTTAACTTGTTTTGTAACAGGCTTTAAATTTAAAGAATTGTTACATAATCAGCCCCGCAGTAGCCAGTCGGTTTGTTAATTACAATTATGACATGCGAATGCATTGGACCATGAAATCAATATGTTCTCCTTTATTGACTTAAATTAAAAACGGAACCAGCTGCGTTTGAATGATTTATATTTTAATATGAATATCCTTTCACATGACATCTGTTATGACTTATGTCTCTCCTTCGCCCTTAATTCATCCGAAGGTTGTCTTTATAGTATTTTCATTTATATCTGTAGGTTTAAGGTGTACATCCATTCTAATATTATAAATATGACTCTGTCTGTCTGTATGTTACCTTTTCACGCCTAAACCACTGAACGGATTTCGATAAAATTTGGAAGAGAGATAGATTGCATCCCGGAAAAGGACATAGGATAGTTTTTATCAACATACCTCGCGGGCGGAAACTAATAATAAACAGTATTCTATGTAAGTATCTACATATCTATAGTAGATTCTTTGTGTAGTGACTTCGATACCAGTCCTCGGTTTATTTAGCGTTGGGTTAAATCTGATTACTCAGATTGAGTAAATATAATAATAATGCTGAAACTAACAACATTGTATGCGGAATCAAAACATATGTAGGTACTTCATCATCATTACAACACAACGCTTTCTTCCCACTCTCACGCTACTGTTTTAACTCCAGTGATTATTTACCTGACTAACTAGATACGCTAGATATTTTACATTACCTACATTTTTTAGTTATAGTCATTACATTTTGTAATCATGTTTTTGTAATTTATTTTTCCGCAATGGTGAGTACGTAGTTTATATCCCTTGACGACGAGGTCATTTGATCATACATTATCATTCAAGATAATCGCTCCTGATATCGTTCCATTGAAATCACTGATGAGTCATTTTAATACCCATGTAACTTTATGAAAATAGATAAACACTGAATACAAGATTGTAGTAGGTAAGTACTCGGAATATCCAATAGAGATAAATACATATTTTTAAACACGCTGTCAATATTCCTTATACCTTATCACTAAGTAAATATTATTATGTAGGTATAGATATGTGATGGTAGTGAACAGTGCCGCTGAACGCTGTTTGAAGGACAGTTACAATGTATGCTCCGTAATGAGGCTAGTAGGCTACATGTTTATAGACTAGACTACACCACTCCTGTGTATGTGCCGCCATGTGCATTGCATGTTGCAGCAACTTAGTATTCAGACATTGTTAGTTATTTCAGCAGTCTAGCGCTGTTATGATTCAATCGTTTGTTTTTATACAACCAGATGTAGTGTTGGTATCATCTGAGCAATTCACAAAAACAGATGTTTAATACTGACATAATAATACAGGTAGGTTTCCTATTTGGTACCGATGCTTTAGCTGTTACCATCTCTAAGCTGTCCAAGAACATTACCTCATCCGGCCCCTGTCACTTGTCTGAGTGGCACAAACAAAATCCTCTGGTCCCTTGCGGTGATAACGTCGTACTCGTCGTATCATAGATAACGGTAGGTTTGCAACACCTGGCCCATATTCGTACCTAATCGCGCGCTGCTCTGATATCACCCGCCGCAAGCAGACAAAGCTTTAAGTTTAGTCATCTTAGTGCTAATGTTAGGTTTGGGCACGTACCACGTAACACCACAATTTAAATTAAACCGTGTAATGAAACTGCGCCAATTTAGACACTCGCTGTCTGATGTACGTGGATGTATATAATATTTAATTATTTACGTTTTATTCGTGCCCCGTCATTAGGAAGTTATTTTATTTATCAACTGTGTCTGTGAAGTAATCGTAACTCGTGCCGAAATGTCGGAAAGAACGGAACAACTTAACTATTTATTAGACAGGTATTAATTTGTATTTCAAAATATTATTATTAGTAGTAAAAACTGCTGTTGCTTAGTACCCATTCAACGATGTGATTGTTTTGTGTGTTTGTAAACAATGCTCACATTGCAAGGTTTCCCACAGTTCTCTTAGCACTTTCCATCATTAACTAAATGCTTATCTATTGCCTAGAAAACCTTAGATTCCGTTCAAAGCAAGAAAATAATGACAACCGTGGAAAATATTGTGCAAACACCATAATGTCATTTAGGTACAAAACTTTTACATACATTAAATAATTATAAAAGATTCTGTGGTGTGATTATTGTAATACCTGTGTACATAATTTGTAATTCTAATCACATCATGGGTAAAATTACCGGATGTGGTACAAAATTATATAAAATACCTATGTAATGTATAGAGAATATTCCCCAGTTTATTTCGAAAGGGGCTAGCGACAAAGTAATAAGTAATGTAGAACAGTTTCAAAGGACCATTTGTACGTAGGCTGGTTGACACACAAGTCATTTATCATAGCGAAGTTTGTCGTGACTGCTCTGACGGATACCCACCATATCGTGTCGCTCCCAAGTTCTGCATGCAAAGTTATGAGAACCCTAACCTATATCTTGGAGACATTACAGTTTTATAAATTCATACATTCTTAAACATTGCATGTCTCCTATAGATTTGATAGCTGAGTATAATATAAAAACTTGACATTGAAACAATATACTGCAACTTGAGCTTGCTGTGTTGGAAATATAATATGTTTTTTTTTATTCACGGATACCTAATCCAAAATGTAAGCGATGTTGATGTTCTCGAACTGGAGATTTTCCCCTGACCCATTTGCTGGTGCGTCCAGGGTCAAACCTTGCCAAATACCACCCTAACTTAACCCAAATCCGACTGATATGACTACTATTATAGATTTTTTGATGCTTTTATTATTCCTGTGCGTGTTACATAGGAAAGTGTCAGCTGCGCATTTTGCCAGGCAATGGCCTGACCTAATGAGGCGACGATCTTAGTAGAAAGTAATTTCTGATACCTGCTATTACCCATACATTTTTAACCGACTTCAAAAAAGGAGGTTCTGTATTCGACCCGTCTGTAATGCATGTATGGTATGTTTGTATGTCCGCGATTTTCTCAAAAATTAATGTAGCAATTTTGATGTTTCATTAACGTGATCTACATACTTTCAGGAAGGTATATAATACATTAGGTAATTTTTCTTATGTACAAAGTTATATGCATAAATGTACTGCGTCTCCGGCATACCGACTAGAAGAATCATTTCTATGCGAATATTGATATATTCGCATAGAAATGATTCTTCTAGTCGGTGTCTTCAATGCACCTTAGCTTGGCACCGCTTGGCTGCAATTTTATAGCTAAGTATTGTTTTAAATGGATAAGGTATGCCTCAGGGGTGGTCCCATATAAATTTTATTGACTTTGCTTGGGTAGATATTGAGTTAGCTTCAATAATTCGATTTTTTTCTACTTAGTTTATATTGATGACTAGCTTCTGCCCGCGACTTCGTCCGCGTGAAATTTCTTGTACCCCCACCCCGTCGCGTCGCAACACTTCGTATTCGCTTACCGTTCACTCTGAGTTTTTTTCTTTTTGCTCGGCTCCTAAGGGTCATAGCGTGATGTTAAACAGCCTATAGCCTTCCTCAAGAATTGGGCTATCAAATGCAAAAAGATTTTTTTCAAATCTGACCGGTAGTTCCAGAGATTATCGCGTTCAAACAAACAAACTCTTCAGCTTTATTATTAGTATATAGATAAAAAACTCTATGGCCCATAACTACTCTTAACATCTTACACACGTGATAACTTTTAAACGAAATATCCGATTGAGATGAAACAAAAAGTATTTTACTTCTTCATAAATACTCTTGATAACATAATGCTTAATTTCGATAAAGATTAATATTACGATAC
Source organism: Oligia fasciuncula (assembly GCA_963082905.1). Lineage (NCBI taxonomy): Eukaryota > Metazoa > Arthropoda > Insecta > Lepidoptera > Noctuidae > Oligia > Oligia fasciuncula. The sequence goes on from OY720387.1 coordinate 15,873,862, forward strand.
ATATTTAACGTAGTTTTTTTTTCTTCAGACGATTTAATAATTATTTTGAACACAAAATCGGTTATTGTGATTAAACCATGATAGCTAGATATATGTTCTCGCGGACTTTTTTGTAGGTCTTAATGGGCTCTACAAACCCGTAGTACATCATTTTGTTCTATTGTCAATAGTTTTTGCAGCGCACTCAAAAATAGGTTTTCGATTTTACACCTTGTGTTACAAAATAGCAATTTTATTACGGATCCCTAATTTTGAACAAAAAAAAATATAGCCTATAGCCTTCCTCGATAAATGGACTACCCAGCACAAAAAGAATCATTCAAATCGGACCAGCAGTTCCAGAGATTAGCGCGTTCAAACAAACAAACAAACAAACTCTGCAGCTTTATAATATTAAGTATCTGATATTTATTAACATAGCAAGTAATGTTAATTGAATTTGTGTGGGGTAGGTACAACTAAAAAGTAAAAAATTAAACTTTTTTACAAAAAAACAACCGACTTAAAAAACACTAGGTACTTACAAAGTGAAAAATAACTTTAATTTCGGAAGTCGGTGTCGGTTAAGTCGGTCGTTTTTTTGGAAAAAAGGTTTTTTAATTGAGCGAATAAACATAAGGTCACAATCAGACGTACGTATATACCTACATTGTACTTCATAAGGAAAATTAAATTACTAACCTTCAAAGCCAAAAGTGATAACTAACTGAAAAGAAAACTCATTAATTCCTGATGGTAATGTCTCACAATTCATCAGTCAAAAAAACAATTGAATTGAATGCCAGGTGAGAGAGGACCCACGAGAAGTTTCGATATTTCCTGAAAACATTTACTTACGTGAACCAAACATCATCCGATTCCCAACCAAACAACAGTGATGTGCGGACAAATCAAATAGGGTTACCAAACACTCTTTTACCAGGTCAATATTAGACGAAAAGTGGTGTCATGCGGACATCTAATCGATTTAGTATCTTAAGCTGAGCAACTAACCGTCACCTTGAATTTCCCTACACATTCGGTGCCCAAAAGGTAGGGCCCCAGGAATCTATCAAATATTACAATGAAGTTGTATTTTCAGGAGGCAAGAGTCAATGTACGCGATGACGGGGTTGTACGCAGAGTCGGGGTGCGCAGAAGGCGCGGGCGACGAGGCCGGGCCCAGCACCCCCCCGCACCCCTCTCACCCGCCGCGGGAGTCCGTCAAGTGCCACAGCCGAAACCCTTCGGCAGGCGTATGCGACAGGTGAACTTGCTATAGAAATTAGTTCTTTATCTATAGTGCCAGCATGAGCGATACGAAGTATTTAGCTGATGTCGTGGTCAAAACATTAACTAGTCACCAGGTTGGGAGTTCTTGGCACAGCTGACTTCCTGGATGAACGTACTGTCACCCTTGAAGTCTATTTTATTCCACCACCACCTACTCCAGCCTTTTACACCAGACGTACCTATACTTTCTCCGTTTACTGTAACCCGAAACGGAGTTCGCATTGTGTATTTTTAAAGCAGTTGTATACGACGACGCATTGTGCTGATATGACCCCTCATTCGCACTTATGACACCGGAACCGACGAACTCGTTTCAATTCGAGATTGCACAGCATTACTTAGTGAGACATCTCGTACCGACACTTTACAATAGTGTACCTACTGTACATCAGAAATAGTCTTACTTTTAATTGCCAATGTCAAGAGTTAGATGCCCCAACAGAAAATCAAGAAATACCTGTCAGTATATCGACCTACGCACGCGCCGTGAATAGTTTGTTTACTATTCACAGCTACTGTACTTTTATTCACTGAATTAGCTGTAGCATAAATTAATGTTAATTACAGGAACTAATACGCGCGTTTTCCTTCTGTTTGTAGAGATCGCGAACGGGACAAGGAAAGAGAAAAGCCTCGGCAACTTTACCCAGAAATATTAGACATTCCTCATGACGCAAGAGATTGCGGTATCTTGTCGTGGAGGCCGCTTTTCATACAGCAATTTTCTAGTATTAAAGTAAGTTCCTATTGGTATATTTTATTGGTAGGTAACGTACGATTGGACGTTAAACATGTTTGGCTTTGAATTCAGCCCTATTACCTACATAATATAAACCATAATTTATTTTTCCATGACTTACGTTGGTGCTCTTTCAGGTGTTTGTATTTTTCCTTTCGTTCCTGGTAACGCTGCAACAAGCGTTGAGCTCCGGCTACATAAACTCTGTGATCACAACAATCGAGAAACGTTTCGAAATCCCGTCAAGTCTGTCCGGACTCATCGCGAGCAGTTACGAGATCGGTAACGTCATTACCGTGATCTTTGTGTCGTATCTCGGCAGTAGGAGACACATTCCAGTTTGGATCGCAGTCGGTAAGCATGAACATCTAGTTAAAAGCTAATGTCCCCTTCATACATAGAGTCATAGTCTTTGCCTAGCAAGGCAAGGCATTTTGTATACAGGGTGTAAAAAGACACATCACATAATAATATCATAGCCGTCAACTACGCATTCTGTACATCAAACTAAGTAACATTACATACATAATCAGCCTATAATGTTCCCACTGCTGGGACACAGGCCTCCTCTCGACGAGAAGTAACATTGCATAAAAATAATTGCTGGAAAACTACTTTTATTTCTGGTGTGAAAATTTGCTGTACAAACAGCAAATTTTCACACCAGAAATAAAAGTAGTTTAAGTGCGCAATGTACGCTTTACACACGCAAAACATTGTGCTTATGGGTGCATGCAACAGTACAGGGGCCGTGGGGTATTTAAAGTTGTTATAAATTTAAAACATTAAAAAACTCGTTTTCGTAAAAAAAATGTCAGTAAAAGTTAGTATTATGACCTTCAGTATCTCCGTAACCAGAAGGTTCCCAGGTATGGTTTAGTACAAAAAAAAATTACACTGACGGGGCGTATAAGTGACTCTCGGCTTCGTTAAGTGTCTTTTTACACCCTGTATATTTCACAACCAATCTTATTTGTTTAAGTGTTACGCAAGGCTTTTGAGCTTACATTACTTTATTGGCTTTTCGCCTAGCCTTGACCTGACCAAATCAATCGCTTAACGACAACCTTTATTCCTACATTTCACTATGAGCTAATCAATTATTTAGCCAAATCACGTCCGCAGCAACAAAATGTTTATGAGTTTTGTTATTTTTAGGTGCCGTGATTATGGGCATCGGCTCGTTAGTGTTCGTCGTTCCGCACTTTATAGCGGAAGTGAATAGCGAAACTTTGATGAACAATAAATCTGACGACAACATCTGCCGGTTGCCACGTGCATTAGAGCAGGACATGGGCGGGTTGGGCCGACTCTCGCAAGGTCTACCACCCAGCAACCTGAGACCTGACAATTGCATTAAGGTATGTATGATATGATTGAATGAAACAAAAAAAAAAAAACTGTTTAGCCTCTTGAAGTCCGCTCCTGGACTTTCTATCCTTTTTCTAAAAAAAGACAGAAACAGAGAGTCAAATGTTTATAGCATTAGGGACATTCATTTATACGAGTAATACCGCAATCAAGATGTTTCTCACCTCTGACTATATGGTTATGCTTTCCATATTTAGCTTGGAATTTTACGTAGACTGGTAAAGAAATCCATTTATCCCGCCTATTAGTCACCTAAGTCTTTTTCCCCAACCATTAAGAGAAGCAAGACATCTTCGGCTTATGACTAATGTGTTCCGATAATTTGGCAGAGTTCCCCGAGCACATTCATGCCGGTGATGGTGTTCATAGTGGCGCAGCTGCTGCTTGGCTGTGGCGGGTCACCGCTGCTCACACTGGGAACTACCTATGTGGACGACCACGTGCGGCCAGAGTCATCCAGCATGTATATAGGTAAGAAAAACGTAGTATATAATTATAGATGGAGGAAGAAGACACCAATTTAAGGATAACGATGAAGTTTTTTGTAAGGGAAGACCGTCGTCGTTCATAAAGTTTTTATTCGGAAAGGAGTCTTATTTTTGTTTCGTATCGGGACAAAGTACTATCTAAGTAGCACATGAAAGGAAAAGCGAAATTAATCGTTATTCATTTAATACCTACCGTTTGTCAATGCTGCTAAGGTGTTCACAACCATTCGACGGGCTGTGGTGTCCTATTACCTGCGGGGCACTTGCGTAACACATTGTCAATCGGAATCGGTTTGATGTAGACAGTTCAACAACATTCATTGCGTTATTTACGTGTTCAGCAGACAAATTTTTCGAACTTATAAAGCAATGGAAGAGCAATTTGCTTAAAAATGATTCAGATTGATAGTGTGTTACGCAATAAATTATGGTGCTGATTTGCCTTGCCCCGACAGTCTATACTTTCTGCAATATTTCAATTTACACTCGAACATTTTCTGGTTTCGAATTTAAGAACAGCGTTTAGAGGACTCCTTCGAAAACATTGATTGACGTTCAATTCGGCACGGAAGCGTATAGAATGGTTAATAACTATGCAGGTTACTTGTTAGCCCTTCGGATAGTTTTATAGCATCACGATTAAGTTTGACCGTGCTGGCAAGTCGTGCTCGTGCGGCGACTTGTCTAAATGTATTCCGATAACGCATCTTGTTTGTTCTGTGTGGCATGGTTGCTAGCACAGAATTAGTAGGCACTTCTCTTTGTGTGCTGTCATACAGACTAACTGCCCCTTAAGGTGGCGGTTCGCGCCACGACAGAGACAAGCGACCGAGACAGGAGGCTGAGACCGGAGACCGCGACCGTCACTTGACTTTAAGCAATGTAGGGGCAGCAACCGTCGCGCGGTCTCCTGTCTCGCGTCTCTGTCTCCTGTCTCTATCTCGCTCGCGAACTGATGTCTATACATTGCTTCATTGCTTAAAGTCAAGTGACGGTCGCGGTCTCCGGTCTCGGTCTCCTGTCTCGGTCGCTTGTCTCTGTTGCGGCGCGAACCGCCACCTTTAAGGAGGAAGCGCCAGGGTAGCCTGCGAATTTCAAATTTTCCTACGTTTTTTGCAATTTGCAGGTCTGTGTCAGCTTGTATCTTATTGTTGTACATAATTATAATCATTAAAAACATACTGCCCTCTAACTTCATATTGAATGACTATTTTTGAAATATCAATGAATAGGATTTTGTTTAACATACAACCTGACACTGACATGCAAAAAACGTAAGTTTGAATTTCACGGGCTTCCGGGCCTACCTAACCTAGCGCATCCCCCTTAAGGGTCATAGACAAAGGTGATGTAGCACCACCTTCGAGAGTAATAACAGCATATGCGTACAGTCAGCCACAAAAGTCAAAAAGTCAGTCAGCAAAATATTTGTTCAGAATTGCATTGCATACTTCTGCTGCAATTTTGAACAATTATTTTGCTCAATAACCGAGATAAAAAAAACTGAAGGGTTAATTGACTTTTGTTGCTGACCGTACCTTAAGTGTATAGTCTATTATCCTTCAAGCTTGTTTATTGAAATTGTCAACCAATAAGCAGTAAGCGTTTGCAAACACATTACAATGAAGTCATCATGACTGCTGTCATAATGCATAGCGCTGCAGTGGTAGATTCATAGATTCGCTACAAATCTCATAAATTATTATCACCCTTTGTTAACTTTGAAACGACTTCAATAGTATTATTGTGTCGTGACGCTTATTATACTGTCCGCGTGTCCACTTCATATCGCTAGAGTCGTTCATGTCTTTATTGTCATGCCAGGCTGCGGTGCGGGCGGTGCGGCGCTGTCCCCTGACATAAACTGCACAAACCACATACACGAGTCACTGAACTTCATTAAAACCAACACACACCTTTAATTAACTTTTTACAGAATTCGCTAGAAGTAAAAGCATTTTATCAACATCACGCGTCGTGTTTACAAACACTGAATGGAATAAAAATAGAACAATATATCAATCAGTGTTATCCTTAATTTCAGTATGTTTAATATTTCTAACAATACGAAATAACAATGTTGACCGTCATTGTATACAAGATAATAACCTCGTTTGCGTTAATATTTGTACTCTGCAGTGGAGCATGCAACTAGACGCACACTTACTTACTGATCGAACTATGGACATAGTACTTACGGCTTACCTACAAAATACCCAATTAAAATTAATGTTTTGAATCAAGTACTGCCGCACCTATTAATGGATCACACGATTTTGCTACTACGGTTCACCTACTACAGTAACAGATATGAAACATTATCGTGGACACTTACACCGTCTCGATACTACGTGTCTGATTCATCAACACGGGTCGCTATAAAACTGCAGGATCCATTTATTAAATGAATTCACGTGAAAGGTCGATGATCCCGAACATGCTCTTTGTGATGTTTGTATAGAATGTTCTAGAAAGATAAACTGCTATGAACCGGACAGGTTGTGTCAATGGTTGTTTTTAGTCGAAGACTATAACCACTAGACTGCGCATACAGTGCCCCGACGACGCTCGAAAACTGTTGGCTTTTGGTCGCCTATATAAAAGCTACCTGTACTAGTAACCATTTTAGTTGTGTCCAAGACGTAGACCTGTGTGCACGCTAAATTAACTCATTTTTATAACTTTTTATGCAATTACAACGCATCAAAATGCCTTCATGCGCGGTGAAGTGGTATTGGAAACATTCCAAGACATCTAGTTACAAAAATAATGGCATAACTTTTCATACGTAAGTACCTAAACAGTACGAAAAATTATTTTTGATTTAATCAGATTAAGAGCCACCGCAGGAGTCTATCTAATGGTCGCTGGGTAAACGAGCACACTTTTTTAGTCGCGCGTTGATGTCTCTTGGAAAAGTCTCGTTCTTGTATTAGACAATTCTTATGCTTCTATCCCTTTCTTTCCCTTTATATGTTTATCGTAAAAAATAGAGTTTGTTACCTTTAATAGCTGAAAGTTGATATCGAAAATAATAAAATTAAAATGAATAAGTACAATAATCATTTTTATTCAATTCAATTACTGTAATAAAATACCTGCCGGTCGATTCTGTAAAAATCTCACCGTGAAAACTTAGGTGACGACGTGACATGAGTTGGTTTCTGCTAGGAATTGATGATTGATTTTTATCATTGTTCCTCTCAACCAAAGCACCTACCATTCAATCTCTTCACCACCCTTAGTTGACTGGTAGAGAATGCCTAAGGCATTAAGTCCGCCTTTGTACCTTTTTGTGCGAAAAGTTTAATTAAATAAATAAATTGACACTATTGACAGCTCACTCCACACTCACTTCACCTAAGTTTTCACGGTGAGATGGTTACAGAATCGTACTGCTGTCTACTTTTAACAGACTTCAAAAAAGGAGGTTCTCAGTTCGTCGGTATTTTTTGTATGTATGTTCCGGGATTGGGATTTGTATGTTTGTTCTCTCTCCCCGACCGGGACCGATCGGTCCAGGATAATTTTTATGTCGTCAGGCACCGCTGGTACCGATCGGCCCCAGTGCGGTCGGACGATTTTACATCCAATTATTACGAAGCCACAGATAACAACAAATTAGTACAACTTTCACTTGGATTCGCTACAATTTCGTGAAAGACGGTCATAAAATCATACGTCATAGAGAATTAATTGATAATGTTCTATTTGTTGTTTTGTATAGTAAATATTATTCACTTTGTAGTTTTTTAGGGCGGTGGTCTTTGTAAAAAAGTTTTTTCATCTGTTCGTTTGACATAGGTACCTAGTACCTACATGTTTTTGTGTTTTGAAATATAATACCGATTATTTTATAAGATCGGTTTTAAAATCTCTGATTGAGTATAATTTATTCCCGGATATTAATTTTCGTCAATTTGAAATAGAATCAACAAATCATTTAATTGAATTAGCAAGATACATAATTCAAAAACATGTAGACGCTCGTATATTATCATTTTTTACAAAGAACAATCAGGACCCTAAAACTTTAATTCGTAAAACATATAACAAATTAATTGATTTTGATTTTATTTGGATGGAATTAGATTTTAATTGAGTATTTTTCATAATATTAAAATCCGTTTTATCGATATCGACTATTTTCCCTTAATGAAGCCTGCCCTAACGATAGGCATACCTACAAGAACTGACCAACTGCAGCCGCACGTTCTTCCTCGTCGTGTGCTTCGAAGAAATCGGCCTATACGCTCTCTAGTGGTTATATTCTCTTTGTTTTTAGTTTATGACCTCGGTAGACAATGGACTGTGGCTTACCATGCCATGCCATACCTCCAAACTTGTACAGGTAAACGATACGCCAAATGACTCATAAATTAGGTTTTTCAATGAAGGGGAAGCCCCGTCCACAAGGGGGACCATTTTTTATATTGCTCATTAACAATTAATTTTCTTATATGGCAACTAATTGGCCTCACGAGTATCCTATTGTAATTTATTCATACCTACTAATGGAAATGGTATAATTAAGGTGGAACTAGTCGCAAGCTCGAACTCACTGGTGGGCATGGCCAAAAAACACGCTGTCTCACCTGGCATCGTGTTCGACAGAGATAGTATCAGTGATGAGCAGTTAGACGCTTGTTTACACTCACGTCTAGTTCGCACGTACACAAACACCGTTCCGAACCAAAACGCGCGTAAAAAAAAGACGAAAAATCTTTTGTAAAATCGAGTTTTATGAATTGAAATTGTAGCTTTGTCGGTACCGACTTTGTTTTGAAGATTTTACACTTCTTTTATTATCTACTTATTTACACCCAAAGTTGCGTTAAAATTAGCAAGAAAAACGAATCTTTGTTGGCTCGTAACTTTTTATTTGACTGTTCTGTTTCCATACAGACACAATTAATAATAAGAAAAAATGATATCATGTTTAACTTTGGATCTACAATGTCAAACAGTGGAGTAATACCCTCCCGAAATTTGTATCGACTAGTGGCACCTCTCACCGAGAGGAGGCCTGTGCTGTGTCCCAGCAGTGGGAACATTATAGGCTGATTATGGTTAGTGGCACCTTAAGCAGCGCAAAACTGAAAATGATATTTATTATGCACATAATAATTTATTCAGAACATAAAAAGAAGGCCGTGCCTTTTTATATAACACCATCCCACCGTAACATGAAATTCAGAAAATTTGGTTTAGAGCGTCGGCGTCGTCGCGTTGAACACTTGAACGTTATATTGAATACATTGTGTTTGGGCTGGCACGATGAAAATGCGGAGCCGTGAAATTATCCGTATTGGTGGGCCCCGCGTCCTTGACCCACTTCCTATATCACAGCCGATGAGCTTCTGAAAAAAGCCATTTCAGTAAACACATAACACTGCAAAGTACAGACTCTTTTTATATTTTTTCTGTTTCTTCAAAGCTTTGATATTGATCGAAGAAAAATGTTCGCTCTTTTACAAAATGTTTTATTTTCTCTCAGCCTACTTCGTTGTAGCGTCATTGAGGGGAGGGGTTTTAATAAGGCCCTTCACGTTAAGACTCCTATGGACGCGAACTGGATTCGAGAGCCACTCGTATCGCCAGAAGGAGGTTTATATCGATCGATATATATCCGCTTTATTTTATAATGAATGGCGGTGTATTTTTAGCTGGTTTTGTCTTGAGATATCGTCGAGGTTCAGGTCAATGCTCAGCTCGGTTAATCGACTGTTTCCACAAACATTTATCTCTTGCACCAAACACTTGCCGCGTAAAAGTGAATGAAATTTAAAGTTATGGAAGCGAGCAACACCAGCACGCAATGTTTTCATAATATAATCTTACGTCACACACAGCATGCGTAGGTACATGCCACGCCGCAAGTTTTCATACTGCCATTAATTTCTATAATGAGTACAATTTTATTCGGTTGATTTTATCGGTGTAATGTAATTTGGACGCTCAAATCTACCTTTGAGATATTGAGGTTGTGAATAATCGTTAGTTCTTACCTAAAGTAAATGGAGCGTTTGGAAATGTTTCTCACGCGAACCGATTTCGGGGGACCATAAGTCATTCATATTAGCGGTGGAATCCGCGCCATTCGCAGCCGCACAAAACAAGACTGACCTACTTTCCGCAATATCGGAGTGCCGCCATGCCGGGTGCACTTAGGTACAGTTTTGACACATTACCCGCGTCACAAAAGGACAATGCGTTATGCGATGATATGTTATCTCATACGCTGCTTGTGATTGATAGGACCTAATTGTTGGTTGCATTATATCAATCAGGATTGATAAATACTCACCTATATTTGGCGATCGATTATGATATTACATAATCTAATTTCATAATATTCTTTAATTAGGCTATTGGTAACATGATAAAACCAGATAAAGCTACATAATATGATATGTGATTGTTTTGTTTATAGGATGCATGTACAGCATGGCAGCGTTCGGTCCCGTCCTCGGGTTCCTTCTCGGAGCGTACTTGCTATCTTTTCACATGGATTCTTTCTCTGGCACTATCATCTCGATAGGTGAGTATCCCGAACTTTTCAACGTTTATTTATTTATTCATCTTACGGCTATCATTAATGGATTTTTGTTTATCTAATGCTATAGTGTACTTATTTAACTGTTATCCTAAATTATTATTTGGACAATAATTTAATTTTGTAACTTATTTTAATAAAAAATGCATAATAATATGTTTATATTAGCATCCTTTGTAGCATAGATTAAAAAGTGCGATAATACTTCTTGGAAGCTGCGTCAAACAGCGAATTTTTCCTTATCCGCCCGGGATTCTATATTTTTACAGATCCAGGTGACCATCGTTGGGTCGGCATGTGGTGGGGTGGTTTCCTACTATGTGGGTTCCTGCTCATCCTAGTCGCAATTCCTTTCTTCTCGTTCCCAAAAGTGTTGGTCCGAGAGAAGGAGAAGATCAGACTGGTGGAAAAAGCCGCGGCTGCCAGCGGAGCATCCACGTCTAAAACACCGGCCAAACCGCAGTCAGATATCAAGGATACTGGCTACGGGAAAGATATTAAAGGTACCTACCTACCTACCACATACGTATAACAATATGCTGTCAATAACTTGCCTTTTTTAATTTTCATAGGTTAGCATGACTGAGAATCCAATTATCTATGCATTTATTATAACTATAACCCCAATGTCATATAAAAGCAGCCAACTCGTCAGCTGTTTCTTGAGCATAAACTCGCCCTCTATTACATTTTACATGTAATTATATGCCCCTCCCAGCCTTTTCGAGGAATTCAGTCGAGATCTTATGAAAAAATGCAACTGTTATTCCACAGACATACCGGTATCGATGTGGCGCCTGCTCAAGAACCCGGTGTACGTTGTGACGTGCCTGGGCGCGTGCATGGAGCTCATGATCGTGTCGGGCTTCGTCGTGTTCCTGCCCAAGTATTTAGAGACACAGTTCAGCCTCGGCAAGAGTCAGGCTAGCGTGTTTACTGGTAAGTTGTCTACTTTTATTTCAGGCATTGGCATACAAAAATAAAATTACAATTCCTTAAATACAAACATAAATTTTAAAAAGAAACAAACAATACATTAATCCCCCACCCAAATTAACACCAAAAGAGACAAAACAATGTGCTCCCACTCGTGTACAGAACGACAAGGTTTTAATCGTTTTAGAGCTATTTGTTTAATTCTCACAGAGGAATCCCGAGTCCCAGCAGTCAGATAGGAACATTAGAGGCTAATGACGTGGTTATTTAGAAGTCTTTCGTATAGAAGTACACCACCACATCATGGGTATTTCTGCCTTCATGCAACACTGTGGTCTTCAGGTTTTAAGGGTAGATGTCGGTGGAACTGCAGGAAATGTATGACATTGTCCAAGAGTGGGATGATACAGGCTAACAGTAACAGTCAATGTGGCCGTTAGACTGTATTGTATCATTTAAAACTAAAACAATAGCAATGTCTGAAGTAAGATTCCGTCAAATTATAATAATTGCAACAGACGTTTATCAGAAACTCAGGAAATTTATTTATATGTAGGGAAGCTATCGGTGGCCGTTGTTTATGGTGTATAAAGTGTAGTATCATATTTTAAAATAAAAAATAAAACCGACCAAGTACTAGTCGGACTCGCACATGAAGGGTTCCCGTACCACTGTACAATGTCTAACACTTCATATTTTAAAAAATACACGTTTTGATTTTCATTATTTGTATTTGTTTTGTCTAAGTATTACGATTCAAAAGATACAGCCCTGTGACAGACAGATGGAAGGACGAATCGCGGAGCCTTTAGTCCCGTTGGCACCCTTTGGGTACGGAACCCTAAAAACGAAACAGTGAACGAAATTTTAAGAAATCGAGCGTCGTTCACCAATTGTTTCCAATCTACATTCAAAGACAAAAGGCTATAAAGTATAATAAAGCCACTATTAATAACGCCATGTAGCAACAGCGAGTTTATACACAATGCCTTAATCTTAGCAGACGATCTGATGCCGACACAGCTTGCGTCACCTATATCCGCTCATCTTGTGTACTAATCGTTTTAAAATAGATAGGTACCGACTACCGTTATTTATAACTATGTCTTACATCAGGTCCAGTTAAACACCAGCGTCAGGCACTAATTGTCTGACGTTTTTGCTGGACTGGGCCTACCCCGTCGTATAACGAACGTGTCTGTCAACAAGCTTCTATAATGATCCATACAACTGACACAACCCTGAAGACCGTACCTACATACGGTGCATAAGCCGTAGTTTTTCACGACAAGAAAAACGTGTGTATTAAAAGGGCCCACATGTAGCTGAGAGCCACAAATTCCTTAGTGACTCACCGAGGAAGTGAACCGTCTCGTATCTTCGGTATCGTAGCTTGACTTAGCACAAGGCCATCATTTGGAAGCGTTAGAATCTTTTTATACAAGGTCAAATTATATTAGCTAGCGAAACTCCGCAGACGCAGATGATGGGTGTCGATACCTAAACAAGACATAAAAAAAAGGAAATGTAGAACTGATTTTCTCAAATGATACTTTAGGTACTACGCTACCAGCGGTCGTTGACCCAAAAAAGAACATCAAATCTCTTTTATCGATACTCATCACATCTGCGCAGTTTCGCTAGCTAATATAACTTGACCTTGTAGAAAACGGTTCGCTATTACCGGTACGGTCTTAAAAAAGGGTTATTTAAACATATTATATAATTCAATTAAATGTGTGTTTGTACAGGTTCTATAGCGATCCCGGGCGCATGCATAGGCATCTTCATGGGCGGCTGCCTACTCAAGCGGCTGGAGCTCCGACCGAAGGGCGCCGTGCAGTTTGTGCTCATATCGAATACAATCTGTCTCTCCTGCTACGCTTTACTTTTCTTCCTCGGATGCGACAACATCAAGATGGCTGGGACCACCATACCTTATACTAATCACACGTATGTATTATTTTTGTACATCATCATCCTAGCCTAGCCTTTTCCCAACGTTGGGGTCGGCTTCCAGTCTAACCGGATATTACCGGATTATTTTTGTACATAATATTTTTAATTTCGGCTAAACATCCTCACATTAAACTCTCGGGTGCCGTTATGCCTTCATGATTCCAGTGTAAGAGAGAGACTGAGCTATACATGACCGATATTACCATCCCTTTTTCGCACTGGAATCATTAATACTTCGTCATACCTACGGCCCCTGTTCCTTTTACAAATCGATCTTCTGGAGATGGCTGGTAGCAGACTAACCAATGCAACAATAAAAAGTTATGAGTATCTAATAGATGCATTCCTGTGATTACCAGTTTGCTTTTAAGATACCAGGCTTCACTCCATAAAGGCTATACAACTAAGAAATTATACTTAAAAGTAATAGTTTAGATTATCAAGACTATAGGGTTTTTATAATGTGCCATTATTTATCCAGAAACCTGGAGCCGTTCAAAGTGAACCTGACAGCGGCGTGCAACTTCAACTGCCTGTGCACTGAGACGGACATGGAGCCGGTGTGCGGCAACAACGGCCTCACGTACTTCTCGCCCTGCCACGCGGGCTGCGCCGCCTTCTCCTCGCGCTCCAACTTCACTAACTGTGCATGTGAGTTAACTTTAGTCAAGCTAGCTCCATAACTAATTTAATTATTGGAACGAAATTATTGAAATCGTCACGTGAGGAAAAAGCGGTATGGCCTCCGTGCGACTTTCTCTCTTTCTGACTTTTACTATTCTTTATTAGATGGAGTGTGTGTGTGTGTGTGAACTTTGTTTATGACCTCCGACCGCACACTTTTTATGTTATAATCATACATATTATTGTTCATCTATTAGACACTCACTGATATAATTTATGTTTAATCTACGGACGATGTAGTCCTTTCCCCCTGGATCCGCCCTTGGTAGTGTTGTTACTTGAAGTATGTCTTGAAGTATGTTTTTTTTTTTTTAAGTAATTCAAGTTTTTTGTATTATCATGTTTGGATATCTGAGTAACCGCTAGGTGGCGCTGACATGTAAACATTATATTGTGTTGTGCTCCCGTTAAAAGTATTCCGAAAAATAGTGAAATTAGTCTTTGGACCAAAAAAAGTGCATAAAAGTGAACCTGGACACACAAACTTGCCGTGGCAGTGTTATTGACAGTGTTTGATGACTATTTCTAAACAAAAAACGTAAAATAAAAACTATCAAAACGGTGACTAATATTAAGACTTTTAAGAACAAAACAAGTTATAACAAGTGATTTGTTTACGTATAGACCATATTTAAGTGCAGTGTTGAAACACCTGTTAAAAACCTCAGATAAACTGTCCATATTTATATTTTAGGAAGACGTTTTCTGATGTTGCTCATCTCGGATCCGTTTTTTATTTGAATCACGAAGTTATTGATGCGACTACAACACCATCTAGTGCAAATCTGAGGAATTTAATTGCATTTAGTGTTGCCTCACCCATAATAGTGTTAACAACACAAATAAATAATTAGTTGTTGTTTGCTGCGAAACAACGACATCTGTTGACTTTGGAGTACACTTGCGACGTCAACATACGGTCGAAAATTTCGACACTTTCTGTACCGTACACTTGGCGCAACGGTACTACGCTCGCCCTCAAAGGAGTAATCATCGTGACCTGAGTTCGATTCCGACCAAAGTTGAGACTTGTTTTTGTGATCTATATTTGGAATATCAAATATTAGTATCATGAATTTCTTGGAGAACATCACTTTCCGTCGTACCCGCACTAGATCAGAGCCAAACAATGATGACAGTGATATAATTTCTCAAACACTGGATTGTACCACCTCGAATAGTATGCCAGACATATCCGAGGATGAAGACGATCAACTATCAAAATTAAAAGATGAAATCGAAAAACTAACGGCTCAATTAAATAGTGCACACATTGAAATTGAACTATTATCGTTAGAAAATAAAAATTTGAAGCAGGCTAACGGTGACTTAATAAAGAAAAATGATATTTACAAGAAGATCACCTGCAGTCCAGTAAAACAGAAAAAACAAACCCCAAAGAAAAATACAAATAATTCCACACAAACAAAGCAGACACAAACTGTGGAAACCATGAGCACAGACTGTACACCTACAAACGCGATATTGACGAACAAAAGCGAAGATAACAACCTATGTCTCTCAAGCACTTCTCAAGAAAGAATACCTCATAAAAATCAAACTGTTTCATCTTTAAAACATAAAATATGTCTAATTAGTTGTGAAACCTCCAACAGAATATACAAGATCACTCAGAGAACGCAATTATGTAATTTTGAAATATGCCACTATCGCAAGCCTAACTGTAGTCTGAACCTTTTATTAGATAATATTGACGAAAAAGTACGAAACTTTACATATAATGACTATTGTATTATTTATATTGGCGAAGTACATTTTAGAAAAACGTATAATTATATTGAACTTGTATCGCTTATACGCGAAAAATTAGTTACTTTGAAACACACAAACTTTATAATATGTTTACCAACGTTTAAATTTATGGTAAACAGTAATATAATGTATAACAGCCGAATTGAAACGTTCAATAATCTGCTTTGCATGGATGCGGAAACATATAATTACGCATATATCTTGGACTCAAATTTAAATCTGCCCTATACTTCCGACACATACAGCTATCGTTATGGCACTTTGAACAATAAAGGCTTAAATACTGTCATATCAGATCTTCAAGATCTCGTCGTAGACATAAGTGCCCTGAATGCTGCACCCCTAGAGGTTGATTGTTTTCAGAAAAATGAAATGAATGCTTTACCAGTCACACAGACGACAAATGATTCTCAGTTTTTTCTATAACTGTCTCAATATTCTCCATCAAAATATAGCAGGTCTAGCGAACAAATCTGATATACTTTTAGTTAAACTAGAGGAATTATTCAATAAGGGAACTATTATAGACGTTATTTGCATTACAGAACATTTTATGGAATCAGGCGATGAGGATCTAATGTATATACCCAACTTCTATTTAGCTGCTTACTATTCAAGAAATACGAAACGAGGAGGTACATGCATCTTTGTCAGAGCAGGACTGCAATATCGAATATTAACTGACGCAGCCAAACAATCGATTTCAGGACTATTTGAATGTTGCGCTGTCGAACTTATATCTTATAACATTATTATTATTTCTATATACAGGGTGCCTAAACATAATTATGTATTATTTTATGAAAAATTGGACAACATACTCAAAAGGCTTAGTTCTGGGACAAATAAAAACATTATTCTTGCAGGAGATTTTAACATTGACGTACTAAAGAGAAATAAAATTACTCTTGAATTTGAATATTTTCTCTTACAATATAACTTAAAACTAGCACTTTACAAACCAACAAGACTCGGTAGTAAAACCTGCATCGATAATTTTGCACATAGTTACAAAAGGGGATGTAAAGCTGAAATCATAGATCTAGCCCTCTCGGATCACACATGTCAAATACTGAAAGTGCCCATAAAAATAACTTGCAAACTACAACTTTGGAAATGTAAAAAAAAAGATTACTCTGAAGATAATTTGATTAAATTTAAAAATCTCCTAGGTAGTTTATCTTTCGTAGATGTCTTTAATGCTAAAGATGCAAACGTGTCGTTTGAAGCCTTCATGGACGATTTCTTATTATTATATAAATTATGCTTTCCAGAAAAGATAGTAACTATCAAATTAAATAGAAAAACTAAATGGATATCTCGAGGGATAAAGATATGCAGCCAGAAACAAAGACATTTACTTTGGAAATATCGATTTGACCCTAGCTCAACAAATAAGAATAATCTAAGGAAATACTCCACTCTCTATAAAAAAGTTATAAAATTGACTCAGAAAGCCCAAAACAATTATTTTATAAGCTCTTCTCAGAACAAATCTAAAGCCGCTTGGCAAGTTATTAATAAATCTAAAACGTGCTTACCACGGGAACAAATTATGACTATAAATAGAGACAATTTGACTTTTACACGCCCTATTGACATTGCTAATGAATTAAATAATTACTTTATTGACACAATTGAAAATAATATAAATTCTGATAAGATTAATGGTAATGTTTTTGATAATCTTTCATCACAATCTTTATTTATGTCACCGGTTTCGAAAAATGACATTATAAAAATTATCTCTAATCTAAAAAATACGAATACTGTTGGTTGGGATGGCGTTTGTACTAAGGTCCTAAAATATGTAAAGGAAGATATAGCACAGCCATTAGCTCACATTATTAACTTCTGTATTGCTGATGGCATATTTCCAAATAGCTTAAAAAAAGTTATTATTAAACCTTTACTTAAAAAAGGTGACAAAACGAATATGAAAAACTACAGACCCATTGCAAAAATTTCTGTCTTGTCCAAAATTTTTGAGAACGTTATTTACAACTCCATGTACACATATTTTGAAAAATATAACTTATTTTGCAATGAACAGAAAGGTTTTCGCAAAAACATAAATATTAACTTGGCACTATTTGACTTAATTAATAATATTATGACATCAGTTGATAAAAATAATCCAATTTGTACTATATTTACTGACATGACGAAAGCTTTTGATTATGTTGACCATGGGATACTGCTACAAAAGTTATATGGCTACGGCGTAAGGGGGAATGTCCTAAAATTGATAGAATCATATTTAACTGATAGAGTGCAATGCACCGAAGTCTGTCGATTATGTCCCAAAAAAAAATTAGAAACTGTATACTACTCGGAACAAAGAGCCATAAAATATGGCGTACCTCAAGGTGGCGTGTTGGCACCACCTCTATTTCTGATTTACATCAATGATCTCCCAAAAATAATTGAACATAAGATGGTTCTTTTTGCAGACGACAGCACAGCTATAATAGAATGCCATGACATAAATAATTATGAAAATGATATTAATGAATCTTTAACTAAAATGATAAACTGGCTTAATGATAATAATTTGAAAATTAATCTAAGCAAAACCAACATCATGCAATACCATCAGCGTCGTGAAAATAGTAACATTAATATCACATATAAAGACCATAAAATTCAGGAAGTTGATAGTGCTAAATTTTTAGGAATAACTATTGATAACAAATTGACTTGGAACACTCATACTGACATACTATGTAAACGACTAAGTAAATCTGCGTATGCACTATTCCAACTTTCAAAAAAGGTTAATATTGAGACATTGCTAATAGCATACCATGGACTTGTAGCTTCTGTTTTACGGTACGGTATTATTTTCTGGGGACAGTCGGCTAATAGGGAGGTTGTTTTTAGAATGCAGAAACGCTGTGTGAGGTCTATGTGTGGTCTAAAAACGACAGATAGCTGTATTCCGTATTTCAAAAAACTAAAAATATTGACACTGCCAGCAATGTATATAATGGAAACTGCATTGTTTGTAAAAAAAAACCCGCATTTATTTGTCAGCTTATCGGCAGTCAGAAGAAATCCATTGCGTACTCAATATTGTAACAAACTATGTAACGTTAAATGTAAAACAGCCTTAATGCGTAAAAGCCTTTTCGGCAACGCTCCAAAAATTTATAATAAAATACCGGATGCCATTAAAAATATGCCATTAATAAAATTCAAAAAGGCACTTAATAGCTTGCTTAGTGACAAATGTTACTACACACTAGATGAATTTTTCAATGATGGCTCAATATAATGCTGTTTCTGTTATAGGAAAAAAAAAAATGATGAATTAATTTGGAGTTGACATTTATTATTAATACTGACATTTACTTAATTATTTTTGACATTTTCAATTAATCAGACTTACCTAGATTTTAATTTTATTTTTTTGACATTTATAACTAAATAATTCCTCATTTAAATCTGACATCACTCAATTTATTTTTTATTTTTAATAATATTATATAATTGTTAATTTATTTTGAAATTTTAATTAGGCATGATTTTCAAACATCTTTTTACTTTGTTTTAAATTCGTAATATTGAGCTAGATGCACACCATATTTGTACGCCTCCTGGCATAACACAGCGTTCTGTTCAAAAAACTCAAGATCTGTATTTCTTTACCTGTGTTAACAAATAAAAGTGATTTGATTTGATTTGATTTGATATCGATCCGGGCGATCGATTCGACCGGTCACGTTTGCGGAGTTTTGCTAGCTAATTAAATTTGACCTCGTGTATGGGCCTGGGTCACCTGAAATAAATAGCTATAATTATTATTAGCTCCCACTCTAATAACATATTGGCCGCCAGGCGTGCACGAGAACAGCCGCGAGAGCATGGCGGGCGTGCTGGGCGCGGCCGGCGCCGTGGTGTCGGGCGCGGCGGCGGCGGCACTGCGCGGCGAGTACTCCGAGGTGACGGTGGTGCCGGTGGCCACGGCGGGCGCCTGCAACCCGCCCTGCACCACCATCTTCCCGTTCCTCGTGCTGCTGTTCTTCATGACCTTCGTCGTTGCTGTAACGCAGATGCCGTTGCTTATGATTGTGCTGAGGTTTGTTTTTTTTTTTTGCGCTCGTTTGACGTCGTCAGGGGCGCGCTGTTGGTAAACATTATTTGTGCAATTGTTTTGTAAAATGACACTTGACACATGAAATATATTCAAAAAACAAGATGGCGGTTTTAATTCCGATTTTAGCCACACGCCACGATAACCTTGTAGCGCTATAGGTGCGTTTACAAACCTTATCATAGGCAACCGTTTCACCAGAAGTTGACACGAGATTAACTATAGATCTACTTAAATTTACTTTTTCACTACATCTGACAATTTTATTACCTAACCTTTTCCCAACACGTTGGGGTTGGCTTCCGGTCTAGCCGGATGCAGCTAAGTACCAGTATTTTACATGGAGCAACTGCCTATCTGACCACAACCCATTTATTGGGTACCTAACACGATACCCCTTGGAAAGACTTTCGGGCTACTGACTACCCATAACGACTGTCAAATATCAATAAATGACAGCTGGGAAACAACTGCTTATAGTTCTTTCTAAGGTACGGAGGAGATCGGACTGTTCGTATGTATGTAAGTTGTCCGTCAGAATTTGCAAACCATTTTTCGACCATTTGTTTGTATCCGATTGAGCTGTTTTTTTTTTTTTTTCTACAGATCGGTGAGCGAAGAAGAGCGTTCGTTCGCACTCGGCATGCAGTTCGTGATATTCCGTCTGTTCGGGTACATCCCCGCGCCCATCGTGTTCGGGAACCTCATCGACTCGACATGTCTACTGTGGAAGCAGTCCTGCAGCGGAGAGAAGGGGGGCCGCTGTCTTCTGTACGATATCGAACAGTTCAGATACAGGTATGCTTATCTACTTATTTACATACGTCACTATCTCGTAGGTCTGAATGGCATTTTAAATCGTATTAATTCCTTGTTTAAAAAGTGAAGGGTATGTTTCAGTTTCTGTATAGGTAAAGACAGATCGATTAGAAATTGAAATTTAAAACAGAATTTGTTTGAAATTATCTACAAGTTAAGTTAACCAGAACTTATTCAGAAGTGATAAAATTTGTTCTCATTAATCATCATCATCATCGGCCTAGCCTTTTCCCAACTATGTTGGGGTCGGCTTCTAATATTTGTTCTCATTAATATGAAGTTAAAATAATGGTCATTATCATTTTATTTTCCTTTTACCATAACAAAATCACACATAACAACACAAAATGTCGCCTGTATGGTTATATGAATTTCATCTTTTTGTATAGATACGTGGGCCTGTGCGGCGGTATCAAGATAGTGGCGTTGGGAATATTCATGGCCGACTGGTGGCTGGTGAGACGTCGGCGACACCTCGAGACCGCGCCGCCGCTCGACCCGCACAAGGACATCGCCGGCTCCATTATAAGTCTCGACAAACGTACGGCTAATTTTATTTTGATCTTGTTCTTCAAAAATATAATGCGGCTTAAGGACGCGTTTACGAATCTGACAAAAATAAGTAGTTTTACGGTACACTTTGCAGCAAAATGAGACTAAACCAAATGTAACTAATAATTACCACAGATAGTTTACTCCTTCATCTTCAAATGGTAGCTATTTTTTATTAAAAAATGTTGGTTTTTAATATAGTAAAAAATAATTTCCGTTGCCTCTTCACACAAAATCGACGATATCGTGCTGACTTTGGGGATATTTTTCTTCTATTTAATAACATAAATTTATTTATTTAAAAATATTTTATGTAAGCAGACATGTTCAACTCAAAAAGGTACTAAAAAGAACTATCAAAATGTTACAAATAGGCTCAGAAAAAAATAAAAATCGGAGTCTATTTTTTCACATATTTAGCTGTAACGCGTGAATCTTATTGGATTGAAATAAGGGTTATTTTACTGGTCACTGTCTTGGTTTATTGCACAAAAATTTGTAATGAAATATTAGTCTGCGCTCGGCCGCCGTCGTGAGTGGACTCTGTGTCGCTTGTAAGCAGCAGCTTGTGCTGAAAAAGATCGCTGTACGGATACAAAATATTTGACATACCAAACATGATACTTCACGCATTCTATATTGTACCTACTACCCAAGGAGAGATTTTATTCACAGTCTTATAATTTTTCTAGAAGTAAGTAGGGATTATAAATTCATAATATTATTATTTCGTTTCGGACTTGATGGAGTGACCTGCAGGTGTACTTCGAAGACTGCTACTGGAACTAATAGCCGAGCTGAGCTAGATGTGCCGAGTTTGGGCTCATTTCGTTAGTTATGTTGAGACCTTACCTCCGGACTTGATGGAGTGACCTGCAGGTGTACTTCGAAGACTGCTACTGGAACTAATAGCCGAGCTGAGCTAGGTGTGCCGAGTTTGGGCTCATTTCGTTAGTTATGATGAGACCTTACCTCCGGACTTGATGGAGTGACCTGCAGGTGTACTTCGAAGACTGCTACTGGAACTAATAGCCGAGCTGAGCTAGGTGTGCCGAGTTTCGGCCCTTTTTGGTAGTTATGTTGAGACCTTACCTCCGGACTAGATCGCGTGACCTGCAGGTGTACTTCGAAGACTGCTACTGGAACTAATAGCTGAGCTGAGCTAGACGTGCCGAGTTTGGGCTCATTTCGTTAGTTATGTTGAGACCTTACCTCCGGACTTGATGGAGTGACCTGCAGGTGTAATTCAAAGACTACTACTGGAACTAATAGCCGAGCTGAGCCTGGTGTGCCGAGTTTCTGCTCATTTCGTTGGTTATGTTGAGACCTTACCTCCGGACTTGATGGAGTGATCTGCAGGTGTACTTCGAAGACTGCTACTGGAACTAATAGCCGAGCTGAGCTAGGTGTGCCGAGTTTGGGCTCATTTCGTTAGTTATGTTGAGACCTTACCTCCGGACTTGATGGAGTGACCTGCAGGTGTAATTCGAAGACTGCTACTGGAACTAATAGCCGAGCTGAGCTAGGTGTGCCGAGTTTGGGCTCATTTCGTTGGTTATGTTGAGACCTTACCTCCGGACCTGATGGAGTGACCTGCAGGTGTACTTCGAAGACTGCTACTGGAACTAATAGCCGAGCTGAGCTAGGTGTGCCGAGTTTCGGCCCTTTTTTGTAGTTATGTTGAGACCTTACCTCCGGACTAGATCGCGTGACCTGCAGGTGTACTTCGAAGACTGCTACTGGAACTAATAGCCGAGCTGAGCTAGGTGTGCCGAGTTTGGGCTCATTTCGTTAGTTATGTTGAGACCTTACCTCCGGACTTGATGGAGTGACCTGCAGGTGTAATTCGAAGACTGCTACTGGAACTAATAGCCGAGCTGAGCTAGGTGTGCCGAGTTTGGGCTCATTTCGTTGGTTATGTTGAGACCTTACCTCCGGACCTGATGGAGTGACCTGCAGGTGTACTTCGAAGACTGCTACTGGAACTAATAGCCGAGCTGAGCTAGGTGTGCCGAGTTTCGGCCCTTTTTGGTAGTTATGTTGAGACCTTACCTCCGGACTGGATGGATTTTTACATTGTTCTCACATAGTGTACCCATGATTTTGTAATATCTTGATTTAAAAGAGTGTCCATGGAGTTTCTTGCCCGTTCTTCTCCATAGAGATCTACGTTTTGGAATGGGCAACTAGCTTCAACTTTCTGACTAACTGACAGACTATTTGACAATTCAAAAGTGCCTGTACAAGGTTTAATTGAAATAAATGCTTTGAGTTTGAGTTTGAAAACAAATGCACGCCACTGGTACTAAGCCGGACCAGGAGCTGTAAATGATAAAAAATAATAAAAGTGACGGAAAAAAAAACAAAAAAAAAACATTAAGTATGACAATGTGAAGAATGTTCTTGTAGTTCCATATTTCTTTTAAATCTTGGATCTATGAAGTTTCTTACCAGAGCTTTTCCCAAACGTCTGAGGTCTTGGCCTAAAATCACAATCGAGTTAAAGAGTTAAAAACTATACACATTCTTATCAGCTAGTTCTACTCGTGTATCAGTTCCAGAAGCAGTCTTCAAAGTACACCTTCAGGTCACTCCATCCAGTCCGGAGGTAAGGTCTCAACATAACTACCAAAAAGGGCCGAAACTCGGCACACCTAGCTCAGCTCGGCTATTAGTTCCAGTAGCAGTCTTTCAAGTACACCTGCAGATCACTCCATCAAGTCCGGAGGTAAGGTCTCAACATAACTAACGAAATGAGCCCAAACTCGGCACATCTAGCTCAGCTCGGCTATTAGTTCCAGTAGCAGTCTTCGAAGTACACCTGCAGGTCACGCGATCTAGTCCGGAGGTAAGGTCTCAACATAACTACCAAAAAGGGCCGAAACTCGGCACACCTAGCTCAGCTCGGCTATTAGTTCCAGTAGCAGTCTTCGAAGTACACCTGCAGGTCACTCCATCAGGTCCGGAGGTAAGGTCTCAACATAACCAACGAAATGAGCCCAAACTCGGCAAACCTAGCTCAGCTCGGCTATTAGTTCCAGTAGCAGTCTTCGAATTACACCTGCAGGTCACTCCATCAAGTCCGGAGGTAAGGTCTCAACATAACTAACGAAATGAGCCCAAACTCGGCACGTCTAGCTCAGCTCGGCTATTAGTTCCAGTAGCAGTCTTCGAAGTACACCTGCAGGTCACGCGATCTAGTCCGGAGGTAAGGTCTCAACATAACTACCAAAAAGGGCCGAAACTCGGCACACCTAGCTCAGCTCAGCTATTAGTTCCAGTAGCAGTCTTCGAAGTATACCTGCAGGTCACTCCATCAGGTCCGGAGGTAAGGTCTCAACATAACTAACGTAATGAGCCCAAACTCGGCACACCTAGCTCAGCTCGGCTATTAGTTCCAGTAGCAGTCTTCGAAGTACACCTGCAGGTCACTCCATCAAGTCCGGAGGTAAGGTCTCAACATAACTAACGAAATGAGCCAAAACTCGGCACACCTAGCTCAGCTCGGCTATTAGTTCCAGTAGCAGTCTTCGAAGTACACCTGCAGGTCACTCCATCAGGTCCGGAGGTAAGGTCTCAACATAACCAACGAAATGAGCCCAAACTCGGCAAACCTAGCTCAGCTCGGCTATTAGTTCCAGTAGCAGTCTTCGAATTACACCTGCAGGTCACTCCATCAAGTCCGGAGGTAAGGTCTCAACATAACTAACGAAATGAGCCCAAACTCGGCACGTCTAGCTCAGCTCGGCTATTAGTTCCAGTAGCAGTCTTCGAAGTACACCTGCAGGTCACGCGATCTAGTCCGGAGGTAAGGTCTCAACATAACTACCAAAAAGGGCCGAAACTCGGCACACCTAGCTCAGCTCAGCTATTAGTTCCAGTAGCAGTCTTCGAAGTATACCTGCAGGTCACTCCATCAGGTCCGGAGGTAAGGTCTCAACATAACTAACGTAATGAGCCCAAACTCGGCACACCTAGCTCAGCTCGGCTATTAGTTCCAGTAGCAGTCTTCGAAGTACACCTGCAGGTCACTCCATCAAGTCCGGAGGTAAGGTCTCAACATAACTAACGAAATGAGCCAAAACTCGGCACACCTAGCTCAGCTCGGCTATTAGTTCCAGTAGCAGTCTTCGAAGTACACCTGCAGATCACTCCATCAAGTCCGGAGGTAAGGTCTCAACATAACCAACGAAATGAGCCCAAACTCGGCACACCTAGCTCAGCTCGGCTATTAGTTCCAGTAGTAGTCTTTGAATTACACCTGCAGGTCACTCCATCAAGTCCGGAGGTAAGGTCTCAACATAACTAACGAAATGAGCCCAAACTCGGCACATCTAGCTCAGCTCGGCTATTAGTTCCAATTAATACATAGGTACGTACTTTGGCAAGTACTTGATTAATCACTGTCCAGTGAAATTAAGTAAATATAAAAAAAAAATACATGGCAAAAATTAAATAAAATTAGGCTCAAGTATCAAGTCGTGTCAGTTTACTCATAATTTCACCGCTTCGCGCATGTCGCTGTGTGTGTGAGCCGTGCACGTGTAGTAGTGAGACTCAATACCTAAAATTGAAGCGCGTCAATTCGTAAACGCGTCCTTAAGGTTACTCATATAGTATTTGTTTACAGTTTTCGAGGAACTTCCATCTGCGGACAACGCAAGTGGCTTCCGCTCGGGAGTGATGTCAGGCGTGAGCTCGGCGACCACGACGCCGCTGGAGCCGCCGTGCGGCGCCGGCGACGCGCACGACGCGCGCGCTCGCCTGCAGCGCACCGAGTCGCAGTACTCGCAGGACTCGCAGACTCGACCCACCGGCAAGAACTCGCGCGTGCTGGTCGCGTCGCGCCACCTGCGCAATGACTCTAAGACCATACAGCTAGAGCCGCGCGCGCGCCAGCACTCGTTCGACGAACCAGAGCGCAACCGCGCCGTGCGCAGCGATTCGCGCGACTCCCGCGATTCGCGCCGCGACGCCTTCCCGCGCTCCGCGTCGCGCGACCTGCCTCACGAGGCGCACTCGCGCAGCGGCTCGCGCGACTTCAAGGTGCACTCGCGCTCCGACTCGCGTGAGCTCAGCTTGGAGCAGCTGAAGCACCTGGCGCTCAAGAGCATGGAGAGCCTGGACCTCACGGCCCTTCCGCTGACGCGTGCCGCGGACGAGGAAAGCAAGCGCCTCATCGACGGCGGCGTGCTGCGGCACCGCAGGACGAGCTCCAAGGATTGCAAGCTACCGGAGACGAAGCACAAGCGGACCTCCTCGCATCACCTCACGATGGAACCCAACGAGTTAAGCTTACAGATGCATAAAGGTCGAAGCGTGGATCATCTGGCGTCGACTCGATTGGACCCATGCGTGTGAGAGAAATAGGGCCGAATAGGTACAGTTTAGTGTCAGGACTGAATCTCAGCTGAGTGATACAAATGAGTGTAAAATATTGCTTTTACTGCTGTGCACGACTGAGTGATAAACATAATGAACATGAGTAAGTTAAAAATGAACTACACTTATTCTAAATTTAGCAAATAGAAAACAAATTATGAGTGATTTCAAATCATATCTTAACTGTAGTTTCGAAGCTTTCATATAATTATTAATGGGAAAAAAAAAATATGTCGCTTCTGCAGCTAACTAGTGTTCTAGTAATGACTTAATTGAAGCTGCAAGCTACACAATACACGTAGGATCAATGTAATGTTTCATGAATCAAGTAGTGTGATAACTGACTGTTGTTTTAACATTTAAAATACTCGCTTCACTCCTATTTTTACTTTAGTTTTTATATTTAATGTAATTAGTTAAATTAACTTTTTTTCTATTTTAAAGATGCATAGAGACGAAAACTAGTTTTTGTTGTACTTAAAATTCAAGATCATTGAATCATTAAATTTGATGTGTATACTTTTATCATTCTAATATTGCTATGTAAAAAGACGCTCGTTATTTTGTTAGTATATATTCTTACAGTAGTCTTTTTTTGTTGGTCTGAGCAGTAGTGCAAATAATTTACAGACTGTTGAACTTCGCCAATGGTAGAAATTTAGTAAATAGAGACCACATAAATTGAAAAGAGCAAAAATATGAACATTTACGTGGAAAAAATAATAAAAAATGCGAGAAATCAAGAAATAGAGAAATATTGCCACATATTTTGGAATCCACTCATTTTACTACACCTTTATAACTGCACAAAGCTTCCTATTAATTTCTATAATGGTGCTTGTCTACTATTATCTTCTAATTTATAATGTCTCTGTCTACAATAACTGTAACATTCCTCTTACTATAACATAAAAATGAATAAAACACAAGCACAAATCACCAAAATTGCTATGGGTATGTTACACCTTTGAATAAAAACATTAGTTATGATCTCAATGGATAGGAATGAATTCTGCAACCGAATGTGACTAATTGACAACAATAATTATTTTTAATGCATCTTTAATTTTTGTAAATATTTATTTCTAGTAATTTTAATGTATTGTGATCCTATTTAATGAAGTTTAGTGCAATTAATGGTTCTATGCATGCCACTCAAGGTCCACAAACTTTCGAACCCTGCTGATTCTGAGTTTTAATCTTTTATAGTGTATATATATTTTGGACAGCTAATATTTAGCATATAATATTAATTTAGTAAATCATTAACAGTTCCATCTGCCTTAGTTGATTAAAGTCAAAAGTAAACTCTATAAAACCCTTGTATATGATCAGATCATACTTGTAAATGAATTTGATGTTCAAAAGACTTATTTATTAATACTATTTTTGAGGTGTAAAAAATGTCAATTCTTGGGCTGCTGGATTAAGAACTCAATTATTAACTATATCATTTAAATATAAATGAACATGTATTTTAAAAGCAATATATTTATCTCAGATAATGAAGTAAAAAGACAGGAATGTTGTCTGTGTAAATTTTTGTCACATATTGTTAAGAGAGGTTAATAGTTTGATATGAAAGAGAGTGTTTTAACGAAAAATGCCTTATTACTACAATAGATTGTAAGACTTGATATTGATACTGACTTAGATGTATTTGAATAAGTTGTTATGTCAATCACCCAGACAAGTTTGGTAATAGCAACTCCTAAACTAATTTGTTGCATTTAGTGATTAATAAAATTGCATACTTATTTTATAAACATATTTTATTTTACCTTTTTCAAATAAACACAAATAATATAATAAACTAATGTTGATAATTCTTGAACTAAGAGTAATTCAATTACTGAACTGCTTTTTCAACAGAAATTTCTTCATGATAGTCACCTGTGTACAATATTAACGGTTTTAGTAAAACCTAGAAACCATTTTCTAGAATGAAAAATCTACTCCGGAATTCAGCCTTTTAAAACTACAGAGGAAGATAATAACAATGAAACTAATTCACAGCATTATACATAATATCTACAATAATTCTATTTAACAGATTAGATACACTACACTACATTATTAGTTGTACTACAAAAACTATACTTAATTTATGTTGAATGTGTTATTTGACCAACTCACCACATTCAGAAATCACAACTTTCTTAGTGGGCTTGCCACTTTTAGATCCAAGCCCTTCCATTTTAGTCACAACATCCATACCCTCTACCACTGAACCAAATACAACATGCTTTTTATCAAGCCAGGGTGTTGGCGCAGTGGTGATAAAGAACTGAGATCCATTAGTATTGGGGCCAGCATTAGCCATTGACAAGGTTCCAGCGCAGGTATGCTTTAGCTTGAAGTTTTCATCTTGGAAAACACGACCATAAATTGATTTTCCACCAGTACCGTTATGGTTGGTAAAATCGCCGCCTTGACACATAAAGGAAGGAATGATCCTGTGGAATGAAGAACCTTTATACCCAAAACCCTTTTCGCCAGTACACAGGGCCCTAAAATTCTCTGAAGTTTTTGGGACCAGATCAGTCTCCAGTTTAATCACTATGCGCCCCAGAGGCTCCCCATCAGCGGTTACATCGAAGAATACTTTTTTTTCAGGTTGGCTTGAAGCAAATCTGAGAGTAGCGGCGGAATACAGCGTCCCATTTATCAAAGTACGACGTAATATAGTTGAAATTGCCATCATGGACAAAAACTTGGATCTAAAATAAACAATATTAAATTAAAATAATAAATACCAATCAACCTCATGAAATGATAATTATTTTTATTTTACATAACCTACCACTACCACTACCAGCACGTTTTGAAAATTTTCGTTTTTTTTTTTCCCTTTGTTCCTTGTGGAACAGGCTAGGGTCAGAGACCATGCTGCCTAGTCATCAGTTAGTTGGTATTTTTTGGTAAATTCAGTTAAATTTATCAGTTTATTTTTTAATATCTAAGGTAAATCCAGTTTAGTTTGATATGTATCCATAATAATATGTATCCATAATAAATATGTATCCATAGTGAAAATTTTCGAATAAACAAAAACAACAAGACAAGGTACGGACGCCAGCAGGTCAACCTACCCGAAACTGTCAGATTTTCCCAATCAACCTTGAACCTTATGTTTTAGCAATAAAGTCGAAAATCTATTAAAGAAATCTGACAGATTGTAGTAACTTGATGTGCTGGCGTCTGTACAACTTCTTAGTCTGTGGAATAAACTCACACAGATTACATGTCATACTATTAAGTTAGTAAGTTATAGTTACTACTGCTATCGGTCAAAAATCGTAAATTGTCAGTGACGTAAAAAGAAAACATTGGCGCATTCCTAATAAAGGCGCTATTACACTATCCAATTTTAAGGAATCCTAACTAAGAAATCGACAGAGGCGGTAGTCACTTTCAGTAGTTTCCATGGACGTAATATATTTACGTCCATGGTAGTTTCAGTCCATGGACGTAATATAGAAGTTTCAGTCTATCAAAAAGAAAACTCTCGACCTCCGCTAGGAGTATATACGTGTTCTGTGCACTCGACTCTAGTCTTATCAAAGTACTCTGTGACTCGACTCGAGCAAGACAAGATGTCATTTTAATTTCAAAATAATTAAATTAGATAACCTATAAGTCTAACTTGAGACTGCAGCGGGGAATTTGTATAAGTCAGTAATAATTTAACACCCTGGAACTCAGTGCGAGTAAATTAAAATGATGCATTGCATTAGAACAGCTTTATCAGTTGTTCGTCAAAATCGAAACAAAGCAGTACCTATTCAAAGAATATTTAACATAAAACAGCTTACTTTTAGACAACCGCGATGTTATTCGTCCAAAACAGACGATACAGGTAATGATTGTAATGCGCACTGGTATATCATAGTATGAATGTATCTACTTTAAAGGACAGTCTTTATCTGATTCAATTAATTAAATGCAAAACTTTTCACAGATGTAATAGTAGAAAATATATGTAAAGGCGAAGCTGAACTAGAGAAGAAGCTCAGAATTTTAATGTTGGAAGTTGAAGTAATGCGCCAGGATGGCCGACATGCACCGAACTACATAAACAAGGACCAGTGGCAGCATTTATTAGAGCTATCAACAAAAAATCAACGTGCTAGTTACCTTAGATATTTGTTTAAAACTGAAAAATCAAGGGAAAATTTCAAGGTAACAATACAAATAATGTTTTTTTTAAAACAGTAACATCCAACCATACCTTTGTTTATAAAATATTTGGTGTAAGTAAGTACAGTAATGTTAGTGTCTTTAGAAGTTTTTTTATTATAGGCTAAGAAAGAAGCTAGAAGAATGGAACATCCAGTGATAAAACCTGAAGATAGCAAAGAGAATGAAGATGACCTTCTTTATGGCATACAACATCAGTCATTGTTTCTGCGAATCAGGGATCAGTCAATTAACCAGTTTGATAACTACAGGTTATTATTTATTTAAAATTTTCATGTGGCAATGCATGTGTTTGATTGTTTAATAATAATACCTGTTTTGCAGAGCCCTTCAAGCTATGATATTTGGACAATCAGTTGTAATAGACTGCTCATATGAAGATAGCATGGTTTATAAAGAAACCTTAAATGCTGCTAAACAAATGACATATGTTTTTGGAGATAATAGAGTTCATAAAGAACCCTTTAACTTGCACATGTGTAATGTGAATATGGGAGGGCAATTTATGAAGCAAATGCGGAAAAATATTCCTTCATTAGATGAACCCTGGTTTCCTTTGAATATTCACACAGAAAGCTATTTAGATGTATTTCCAAAGGAGAAGTTGGTTTATCTGACACCCCATTGCCGAGAGGAACTAACAAAGTTTGATCATGATGCTGTCTATATCATTGGATGCATGGTTGATAAGGTAAACATACCATAATGAGAAGTATAATAATTAATATAAAAGGATGTTATTGTAGTACTCACAAAGTTAAATTAGCCAGAAAGAAAAAAAATCTGGTTCCTGAGAAATAAAGTCCCAAACATTTTTACTATTACAATAAAGTAGTCTTTATTTTTGAGTGCAAAAAAAATCATGCATGATTTAAAAAAAAACAATTAATTTATTGCAGGTAAATAATGAACCACTCTCTCTAGCTAAAGCTAAAAGGGATGGAATAAAAATGGCAAAGTTACCATTGGATAGGTATCTTGAGTGGGCACCAGGATCAAAGAAAAATCTGAATATAAACCACATGGTACCCATTCTATTAGATTTGAAGCTGACTGCTGATTGGGAATATTCTTTGCGCCACATTCCAAGGAGAAAACTTATGGAAACTAAAATATTGGCCATGCAGAGAAGATTGAAGCACAATCCAAAGTTACAAAATGTAGTTATGAAAAATTTAAATCTTTCTAAACTTAACAAATTAGCGTTCAAAGAAAAGAAAATTGACACATTACCATTTAAAGAAAATAAATTTAAATCTAAGAGGTCCTTATATGATGACGAAAATATATAAAATACCAATTGAAACATGTCTTTATTTTATTTAACTATAATGTATACTTCAGATTTTAAACATGAAAAATGTAAAATAATTGTGATAAAACTAATCATAATCCAAGTTTTGTACACTAATTATTACGAACATTATCATAGATATTATACGTACCTATGTAACAACAGGCTATTACAATATTTTACACTGTACCTAATTAAACTCCATTCCTATTTATTATTCATAGCTCCATTCACAATAAGTTTCTCTTTCATTCGCACCCCATTTATCTAATTGCATAATGTACTGGGAATTCATGTTGTAACTTATTGCACAAAAAATATTGTAATATGCTTTGCACATTCAGTTTATAAAAATACGAGTCTAAAACCTACGGTTCCTCTAAAGCTAACTTAAATAACATAATAAAAAAAATTAGGATAATGCATTCAATTGTCATAATCTACA
Source organism: Oligia fasciuncula (assembly GCA_963082905.1). NCBI lineage: Eukaryota > Metazoa > Arthropoda > Insecta > Lepidoptera > Noctuidae > Oligia > Oligia fasciuncula. Next base: position 15,906,428 of record OY720387.1, read on the forward strand.
AAAGTAGAAATAGAAATTATCAATGGGTACATTTCCCGTGAGATATTATGTAACCAAAAGTCGATAAAATGCTAGAATAGTATTCACAAAATCAGAAATAATGTTTGCACTTCAAAGAAACCTTGTGCTTAGAATTAAATAAAGAAATAATATTACTCTATATGTACATTTTTATTATTCAATGTTATGAACTATGGTAAAGGCATTCGCATGTCGACGTCTGTAGAAGTAGTCTCTGACCTCTGCTTGATTGTCGCTAGAATCTCTTGCAAGTTTGATGGCAAGGCAATGTCAGCCAAAGGAACATTTTGAACTGGAGGCGGAGTCATGGGCCGAGACGGAGAGTATGCTTCGTCCTGTGTACAAATTTACACTTCATAAGTAAAGGCATATTTTAGAAATCAGGGTTAGTGACATGAGTGACATCTAAGTGCTCATACACACGAGCGGTACGCGTCAACGCCAGAGGAGTCTATCAAAAAGTACTCTGTGGCCAGAGGCAACTGCAGCCGTCGGCGCCCGCCGGCTACCGTCGACAACGCTCGTTAATTTGAGTAAGTGTGCAGGAGCGACACGCGAGAGGCAACAACTGCAACCGTCGGCGAGTATCGACGGTGAAGTTGCCTCTGTCCTTGACGCGTGCCGCTCGTGTATATGCATACTAACATAGTTTAGTCCTGAACATAGACTACTATTACAATACTAGAGAGTCCTGAACTTAGGCATAGGCATGATTGATCGGTCACGATTTATTATTATTGTTGAAACAGAGGGTAGTAGCATTTTTAGTGGTAAGTATTCATCATTCGCGTCAATTAAACTAAAAAGTACCTCGCCAATAGAAGAGTCTGCTTGCGCCATTTTACGAATTTGTTGTTTCTGTTCTTCAATCTGCCTGTTGAGCTCTTCCATTTTACTTCTGAGGGTGTTGGAGGCTAGGCTCGGTGCCGATGACGAAGGTCCGCTGCCGCTGCTACTCGTCGAGCCCGGACTATACGGTTCTTCATCATCCGCAGACACTGCCGAACGCAATCACAATAATTATAATACCAGCCTATAACTGCAGCGCAAACGCCTCTTCTTATACAGCGAAGGCATGAGCATTGATCACCACGCTTGCTCAAGCGGCTGGCGATTTCAGACTGGTACATATGAATAGAAAAGTTACATTGGCACTGGCCCGAATTTGAACCCACAATCTCGTGCTTGAGGCGAGGCTTTAACCACTGGGGATGACCCAGTGGACATACATAGACATACTTTACATACATTTTTTTATTCATTTTAGATCATGCAAAACACGATAGACATAGATTTTGCATAAAAAAGTTCATTTGAAATTAAATAGTGCAATAACCATAGCAGGAAATTTATAATACCTAGAGAAGCAGCAATTTTGTCCTTGACAGTTGTAGAGAGAGTTGATGAAGTGTATGCTGGCAGCGGGAGCTGTGGTCGTCTACGTGGCGACGCTGGCGGAGTGTATGACCGCTTGCGGGACTCACGTGCCACCTAATATATCGTAACATCAACAAAAGCATGTAAGTACTTGGGTTGGATATAAACGGAAGGTTATAATAATCAATAACAAATGTTTTACATCGAAACAATTTTTTTTTAAATATATGTATTTATTAAACATTGAAGGAAGGGTTATGTTCAGTACATTTATTTACAGAAATAGATAACAGTCATTTTTATTTATTTACAAACATTAACTACAACCAAATATTTTGGTAAATAATAAATGCACTCTGAATTATTATTTTGTATTTACAAATCTTCCTCAGTCGGCGAACTGACCTTAGCAGGAACATCAGTGGGAATGTTGGAAGTCAAACGCTTCTTTTTTTGCCGAATAACGATTGCAATCAGGAGATGCGTTTTGATTTCTCCGATGCCTGGGCCGTCGAGGGGCAGGAGAACCGCCGGTAACGTAGTGTTCGCCGGTAGTGGTACTATATAAAAATCTTTCACGGTCATCATATTCGACGCCTTTACTACGCCTAACCTAGAATATGAAAATTCCACATAAAATATCACTGCCAGGGAAGGCAACGTGTTTATTATTGAAAGGAAAATAAAATTAATTAGGTAGGAACATAGGAACGGGAGATGGGTTTTTATTTCTATAAATATAAAACAATAATATATAATCAAGTGTATATCTATACAATACCAACCTATTGCGACTACTTAGATAGCTATATAAGGCAATGTATTGCATTTTTTCTTCATCATTCGCCGTTTGAAGTTTGAGAATAACAATGTCTTTAGTACTAGTTTTCTTCATTTTTGCAATATAGTCCCATACAGTGTCAGGATTTATTCTTCCAACAATATCTAGTTCTGTGCTAAGATCTTCTTCCAAGTCCACAGAGCTGCCTGATACCTGAAATTTAAGAGTAAGGGTAAGATGTTAGAATAACAAATATTATGAGACATATTGTTCTGTGAAGTTAAAAGATAAAGAGCAATGCACCTCATGTGCAGCAACATAAAACCGCGCCACGTCTACCATGTTGATACACCCACTCCAGACTGTCACTGCTGAATTGTCCACTGTGCTACTTGGTTCTTGGTCGCTTTCGGCTTCTACAAATAAAAACAGTACTGGTAAATAACTGTGTTCTAAAACACTAACAAAAAGGTAGTATTAGAAAGTACTCATAGTTTATTTACTCACCCGACATTTTATCTTGCTTGGTTGGAAACCTTGTTTCAGGTAATATGATATTAGACTCGATCAAAGACTTAGAGGGATCGTACTCAGCTTCAAAAGTACTCATATCATTCCTGTAGTTTTCCTCAAATACGTCTTCTCTAGATTTCCGCAAATCTTCTTCTGAAAACGCCGATGTTATCATTGGTTCATGGGGATCGTACTCGGGATGAACCTCTTTCAACATTGCTGATTTCGGCCTCTCTATGGAATCTGAATCTGTGGAACTAAGGACATAAAAATTAATACATGGACATTTGTTTGAATTTCTTACTAAGTTGACCGGGCATGAACTGGATGCTTACTCATTTTTAATTTTACTATAAACATTTTCTTGAGATCTGGACCGATGCTTCAGTTTTTCATCGCTGCTGATAGTGCGTTTAGAACGCGTCGAATTCCTACGCTTAGGACTATCCCTAGAGGGAGAGCGCCGCCTGGAACGTGCTCGTGACCGCGACCGCTCTCGTGCGGGTGATTTAGATCGTCTTCTGGGTTTCTCCTTAGACGCTGATCTGCGCCGCGATCGTTCATTAGAATCAGGTTTATCTTTAGATTCCTTAGTTCTATCTTTTGACATGGATCGGGCTCTACTAGACTTTTTGTCCGACCTCCGTGTTGACCTTCTCTGCTCCCGTATATCTTTTTCGTTTGATGCTGATCTTCTTTTGGATGACCTGGATTTCCTGTCAGAATCACGTTTTGATTCCCGTCTGCTTCTTTTCGAACGACCAGAAGTACTATCTTCACGATTCCGTTTTTTACTGTTGTACTTCTTATCTTCATCATCGCCTTTACTGGCGCTAACAAAACAAAATAAATATTTCAAATGATGTATTGTATTAATTAATATAAAAAGTATCTACATTAATAGAGTGTAGAATAGAGTTTCTTAGTTAGTTTTAATCATGATCTGGCAGTTTGAGTATTGGACAGGTCCACTCAATGTGTGGTTCTTTCCTCAAAAGACCATTTCAGACACCCATCTACATGGTCTTCACTTCACACGATCTGACCAAATCTGGACTTTAAAAGAGACTGCGACCTATAGTCTGAGTTTGTTACGGCCTTTCTTCTCAGAATAGTCAGATAGGAAACGCCGACCTCATCTAGTTTAAAAAAATATGATTGACGTGTAAAAGTGTTTGTAGAAACCTACTTACAGAAAATAAATCATTTATAACTTACTTTTCAGGAGTTTTTTCTTTTGAGAGAATATCAGGACCAACTGTTGAGTCATTTAATGCTGTAACTACATCTTCAACAGGCACATTTGGGTCCAGTTCAGTTGATACAGATTCTTTTGTTTGCATCACCTGGACAAAAAAATAGTATAATTAATAAGTTATTAACTTTAATAACTCAAATTTTAATTATGCTTCATTTAATTACCTCTTCTCCTTTATGCGTTTTAAGGACATAAGTTTTGCTAGCCGCTAAAAGATCTAACTCTGATTTCTTTATTAATTCTAATTGATGCTTTGCCTCTTTATCTCTCCACTGTGCCAGCTCTTGACTTGCTAACTCTTCTGGAGACAGACGAACCTGAAAATTAGGTTGTTTATAATCAGAATCACATAGAATTTGGATACGACAGATTAGCATTGTTTATAAAATAAATAATGAATGCTTACGAGTTGTTTAGGTGTTATTGATTGATCACAGATTTTCTCCCACAGAGTCAGATTTTTTCGATCCTTTATGTTAAACATAAGTGATCTGTATTTAGCCTTGTATTTCATCCCGACATCTCTGAATAGTTCGTGCAACTCAAGCTCCGTGTCGTAAGCAAATTGTTTTATTTCTGAATCTGTAAACTTTGGTCCAGTGTTTTCTGCCATTCGAATGACCAATTGTTCTTGCAAAGCTTTCCGCACATTATCCCTGATTGGTTCACCACTTGACATTCTCACTCTGCTGTGGGTGTCTTTCCGACGCGATGTCGATGGCGAAACTGAAGGAGCCTGTAACGTAACAATTATCGTAAACTTGCCATCTCAGCTTTATAATCAAAATGCAAACACGTTCAAGGTTATTATCACTATATTAGACAATTCCTATCTGATTACCAAATAAGTAAACAAGCTCGTGTCTACGTCGATTATAATAAAAAATTCGACCTTCATTGTAAAGTTTTTAAAACAGAGTTAATAAATTTGATTTAAAATCCAGTAGTGGTTTTGACTGTCCTCTTTGGGGTACAAGTACACACTAAAATATTGAATGCAATACTGATACTACATACATAACACACATATATGAGTAACTTAATAGACATGTGCGTCGTAAACTAGCTAGCTTTAAGTCGAGTGATCACGTATCTAAACGACGTAAACAAAATAAGTCATAAAACTGACGCCATGTCTGACATAATAACGAAGGAAGATTTTAAGGAATTCTCCATGAACTGTGGAATCTTGAATGCTTCCGTAAAAAAGGAATAAGAGCATAACACATTTTTGAGAATATAAAATTATCAACTAAAAATTACCATTGGCTCTGAACAACTTAATCAAACTAGCCGAAACATATCTTTCAGTTTCTTTAATTTATTCTTCTTCCTACATAGCTTTTTTTTTTTCAGTATTTCATATTGTATCAGCAACAACTCATAGAAACAATACATGGTGCTTTTCTTTTACAACAAGCCATCATATAAATAAATTCCACTTTATTGTAAAGTATATTCTAACTATTAAAGATATAAGAAGCTGGCAAGAGTATTTTGGATTATTTATTTAATTTGTGCATGACATACCTTATCTTGTGAGGACTGTGCATGACTACTAGGGGTCCGTATCAGTTTCCTTGTTGTTATTGCAGGCCTAGCAGATGATGTGCTGGCCTTGGGAGTGTCAATCAACTGTGATGGCTGCGATTTTGGAGTTGCAGGGGATTTAAGTTGTGGACTGGCTCTAGGTTCTTCTTTAGGCGCCGATATCAGTTTTATAGACCGTTCTTTGGGCTCAGCATGAGGTGTTCTCACAGGTGTTGACTGCTCAGCAGGTTTCCTAGGTATCCTTTCAAAGTTAAGAGTTGTCTGAATCTTAGCTGGTTCAACAGTCTTCTTCTTTACGAGTCCTGGTTTGATTGTATTTAGGGTTCCAGGACGCACAACTTCAAATGTTGGATGTTGTTGCAACCATGCTTTCAAGTTTTCTGCAGTTGGAGCGTTGGTCCCAGCCAACAACCTACCAGATTTGCGTTCATAAACTATAACCTGCAATGACCAGTTTTTAAATGGTTAATGTAAAGTATGCTTTCAAAAACGACAATACTATTACAATAATTATAAAATATTGTTGAAATATAATAAGAACTTACTCTAGATTCAGCCTTTTGTTTTTCGTTAGATTTACCAGGTTCGCCATCTCCTTTAGCTGAAGACCCTTGATTTCCCAGAGAGTCTTGAGCATGTTTCCATATGCAGGAGTTACTGCAATAAATACTGCTCGCGCGTGCTGGCTTCTTGCATACTATGCAATTCGTCTTTGTTGAGTCTTTGATGGCACTCAATTGGACTGGAGATTTCAATTGAGGACTTGGAATTGCTTGTTCATTTTCTATTTTACTTTGTGTTGCCTGAACCTAAAAAATTGTTTTAACTTTTGGTTATAAAATAGTCTTCTAATGACTTGTGCTTATTTTTGCTTAGGTTGATGTTAAGATAGGGAAATATGGAAAATACTACAATTTATTAGATGATTATGTGTTTCTACTAACTTGTTTAGCGCCTTTAGATGATGGCTTCGCTTTCTTGATACAGTTTGGGCATCTCCACTCAATGCCTTGTTCCTCCATCTGTTGCCCCATTGCTTTAGTGATATTAACACATTTTCCATGGAACCAGTCCTCACAACCATCACAACATATCATAAAACGGTTGTTATGAGGCTGCTTACATATGCACCATAATCTGAAATTACAACAATAAAAAATGATCCAGTACTTGAAGTCAGCAAGTATGCAATCAATATTTCTCATGGTAATTGGTGTTATTTTTTTTATGAATATATCTTTACATACCTATTAGGATCATCTTCAGAATTCCAACTTTCTTGGGATTCTGCAGATATCTTGTCAAGTACAGGATTAGGTAATGGCTGTTCCTGTTTCTTAGTGGAAAGCTTCTTGTTGATATATTGCTTTGATACAATCAGCACTTGCGGTTCAGGAGTTGTTGACACGGGCGGGATAGGGGTTGGGGGGGCTTCTACTACTGGTGGTGGTTCAGGGATATTTGCCATTTCCATCTGACTTTTACGTTTTGAGGAGCGTGTTGCTGGTGCTTCTATCGGCGGCAGTGTAATAACTCGGCCATCGCGCCGTACAATCTCTATCGGATCCTTTCGCACAGGTAAAGTTTTCGGCACTGACTTTGATAGAGTCTGTGCATATAAATTGTTCGCCTGTGTTTGTTGCTGTGGTGTTTGTGGAGATTGAGCTGTCTGTAGAGTCTTAACAGGCCCTGAATCTACCTTCCCCAGCACTTGTTTATCTATTACTTCCTGTAAGTTCTCTGAGCTTGCCACTAGTTGAGCAACAGACATTAAGAAATCTTCGGTCAGGCCTTCCTCTTCAGGCTGTAGACCACCCAATAAGTCTAAAGTAGGTGATAAAGGACCTGCTAAACCTGGACTGTTCATAGTACCACCAGTAGAAATACTTGGTTGACTCTTAACCGGGTTTGATATTCCTGTAGTATCTTGAAGTATTTGAGCCAAGCTTGCATCATCTATTTGAGGGATCAGGTCATAAGGTTTAGACTTCTCAGGTGGAATAACTCTTTCTTTAGGTTTCAAATAAGTTTTATGCACAATATGTTTGGGACTGTCTGCAGTGTCAACTTTACTGTTATCTGCAATCTTTCCATCATTTGGATCTAACACCTTAGAAGCAGTAGCAGGTTTTTTGTCAGGAAGGGGCAATAAAGACTCTTTTTCACTAGTTGGTGTTTTAGGAGGACCTTTTCCATCGGTGGACACCCTTCTTATAACATCTGGTGTGGAGAACAACGAAGTCATATCAGACAAAAGAGCTGTCACATGAGCTGGTGTTTTCTTTTCTTTTTTAATGGGCTTTGGTGTCTGTTTTAAAAGCACTTTGCTCAGGTCATTGCCAGGTGGTATAACCGTTGATATCTTAGATGAAGGTAAGAGACTTTCCAAATCAACTTCAGTTGGATCTTTCTTTTCTACAATATTTTTCTGTTGTAGCTTTTCTCTAATATCTTTTCTTAAAATATTTCTGCCAGGCTTAAGTTTAGTAATCAACTTAGACTCTTGTTTTGAAGCTTTAGATGCTGCAACAGTCTTTAATATGCGAGGTTTTAATTTATTTTTCTTTAGCCTGAGGGAACCTGTTCTATCTTTAGTATCTTTGTAATCAGAATCGGAGTCTCTGTCAGGAATGCTATCTCCAGATGAGCTAATGGAAGAGGATTCAGAACTGTCATCAGCCCTTTGTAATGCCTCTGGAGCCTTTTCCAATTCTCTGGTATCCTTGGATTTATTTAATACAGGCAGTGGTTTATGCAACACATCATTCCCTTTTAGTACAATAGGGGGTTCAGCAGGATGTATAATTATCTTTTTACCTTTTGGTGTGATTTGCTGTTCCAAAATAGTAATTTTCTTAGAATTGGGAACAGGTTTAGGTGGTGGTGTATGTGTGATTTGAATAACTGAGTCATCGTAAGTTGATAAATTTTCACTTTGTGGTAAGGACTGGCTTGGTGATTTGAGGGGTGTATAACAATGGTCATTTTGAAATCCAACTAAACTGTTTTCCCTTGTTTCTATTCTTAATGACTGTAACATTTCAGCACCACTATCTGTAAACATAAAGAAGATAACATTTTTATTGAAGCTTAGAATATTATAAAACTGAGCATATACAAAAAATACAATTTTTTCTTACCATACTTTATGATACTGTTGGGCTCATCATAGTAACTATCCACTGAAAGTGTCACATGAGGCACTTTCTCATCATCAGTGTCAGAATCAGTAGCATCATCAGGTTTGCCTTCATGACCAACACGTACTACACTAATACCAGTACTTTGAGAACCATCAGTACCTAGAATGATTGATTGCATTATTTTCAACACTATCTACAGATAGCTATGAATTTACAACAATAAAATTATAGATAATGAGCATTTCACTCGATTACCGTTTTGGCGCCAAAATAACTTTTAAGCTAATCAATAGCAAAATGATGCATTTAAAGAAATCAAATTTAACCTATACATGATAATAATAATTAGCAGGAAACAGGTTTTATAATTAAACTTGAGAGGCTATTTTATTCTTTGCCATGAGTACACACTGGATCCTGAATACACCTATTTTTATGTCGATTACCGTCATGATCATGACTGTAAAAATAAGTACCAGCTAGCCAACAACATACGCTTGACATTATTACTTTACTTAGAGAGCAAACATTAGTTTATAAAACTTACCCATTAGTGTTCCAAGTAATTTTTGATCAACAGACAGAGATCCATCCTTGTTTACAATAACAACAACAGAACTATCTGCTTTTGTGGAAGGTCCATTGAGATCCGTATAATTAGTTATGACTGTGTTTGACATTTTTCATTGCAATTCATGCAATCATTCTAATTCAAATCCTCTATTTATAGCCATTCAAGACACATGCACCGCGTCTATTTATGACGCATCTACAAAATTCAACGCGCTAGACGCCATTTTGGACTCTACCATTAGACTGAATGGCCGCACCGCGGCAAACACAATAGCTTCTAACCTTTTAGTGGAATCTAGATTTCCAGTAATTTAATAAAATACGTCAAGTGTTACTACTTCTTTCAATTGGATAACATTGTTTTAAAAAACTATGAATTCAATTTCCGAAACACACACAGTTAACAAACATGTTTTTTTTTGTGGTATCCTTTATCTTGGGTGTGGGTGGTTTGAATAGGTGTCTTTTAGTCAATGTGAAAAGTATCACATAAACTTTTAGTCGAATTCTTTCCACACGTGCACACTTTGACATTATTCAGCTGGGCGTCCCACTATAGACAAAATTAATAACAGCAAACACTGCCACTTGCTCCCTTTAGAGGGGAAAGTATTGTAATTTTATGAACGTTCACAGTCTGATCATCTGCCTCAATCTGTCAAAAATACCTCTAAATACCCTACATTTTTGACAAGTTTTTGACATTGATTGTCGTCGACACTGACCTATATTCTTATTACTTATTCGTATACGCTGGACTAAATATACTATACGAAATGACAGTGGTTATAACGATCGATAAAGTTCATAAAATTATTTTTTTATCGAAAGATAAGTCCCATCTCTAATATTAGTTCCACGGACCCTCAACACTGCTGTCAGCGCCAAAATGGCGAAAAGCAAATGTCTTCATTTTGTCAACGATAGTATGAAGTCCAGCGTACTTGTTTATTACAGGTCAGTGGATTGTGTCCGTATGTATAGTGTACTCTGCGGTGGATTGCAACTAGATTTTGAACGTTTTTAATTACGGGAATTAGCCTTCAGATGTCGCTGCTATCCTGCGTCCAAGAATTTGACAGGTAGCTGTCACTTTCATATTTTTTTGTAAAAAAGCGACTTCTTGTACGCATAATATTAATTAATATGGCCCCGCTGCAGCAGCTGTTGAATGCAAATATACGGGAAACCAGGCATTTTCTGTGTCTGGTCAACAACATAAATAACGCAATGAATATTGTTGAACTGTCAAAATGAAATCCATTGCTACTGATAGTGTGCTATGCAATTAACCCCCCAGGTCCAAAAAAAAACAACCTGTCTAGCCTTTTCCCAACTATGTTGGCGTCGGCTTCCAGTCTAACCGGCTGCAGCTGAATACCTGTATTTTACATGGAGCGACTGCCTATCTGAACACAACCCCGATAATTATATTACTTTACTCTATGAACACAACCCAGTTACTGACTGGTAATTCTATGACCGGTTGTCAAACTTTCGAGCCTCTGACAACCCGTAACGACTGTCAAAGATCTACGAGACAGCCGGGCATGCTTTTCGAAGCACGGAGAGTCTTGGGTCTTGGTATGTAAAGATGGTCACCCATCCACGGACCACCCTGATCGGTCGACCCATGCGGCTGTTATTACTTAGCCCCTCCAGTTCCATAGTATCTTATTATTATATTGTTTAACACATACTATTACCGTGCTACGTGCACGATCGCCATATTTTGAGACAGTAATACTCGGCATCGATCATCACTACTATTTCCGTTTCCATAAACGCCAACCAATGTAGGGCCGGCTAACGAATATTTTGAGGTTATAAATTTCCATACCCACGCAATTGATCAACTTCAAAGCATCAGAAAGAGATGCGACATAACAATTTTCAGTGAAAAGACAAAGATGGCAAAAAATTCAATGTCAATAATCAAGTGAAGTAAGAGTTTTCTGAGGAGTTGTCAATTTGTCACTTCTTCCCTACCATGCCATTGGGCATAATATTACTTTCTCGAGTACATATTTTTATATTTTGAGCTAGAGAGAAATAAAAACGCCAAAATGAGTTATTCCAAGTTTGACCTAACATTTAAAATAGGTCAATACCTAGATCGGCATTTGGTATTCCCATTGCTTGAGTTTTTAGCTGCTAAAGAGGTGAGTTACAAAAGTTAACCTGTTTCCTTTTACAAGCTTTTAATTAACTTGTTACGTACTACCAAATAAGTGATTTATCAGTCCAAATAGTCCTGTTTGATATACTAGGTTTTTACACGTACGAATTTCAACTTTCAGACTTATGATCAATCAGAGCTCCTACAAGCTAAGTTAGAGATTCTTAGCAAAACTAACATGATTGATTATGTTATTGATATCAGAAAGATGCTGTACCCTGATGAGGACACCCCTGAGGTATGTTAAATGTTCATGGTTCAAATACAAGTTGGTAAGCAATTCTAATTATTGTATGACATACAATTTGTAAACCTACTTTATTCGGTAAATTTATCAATGAAAAAAGGGAAATGCCTACAAATAAAACATGTATACGTAGATTGTCTTTAATTTTAGAGTTTTAATCAGCATTATTTTATGAAAAAATTAAATTTTTCAATGGCTAACAATTTTTTCACTGCATTGCTTAGTGGTTTTCAAACTTGATTTATTATTGCTAAGTACCCATAACAATAATAGATTACTGTTCTTTTTAAGAAATTCATATGTCATTTAACAGTATATGACAGAGATATTTGTATATGGAATTTTCATATTTAATAAAAGAACTTTAATAAATGTGGAATGTTATACAGTTAATGCATTCTTTTATGCCTAACACACATTCTAGGCAGTTTTATGCCAGAAATCTTGGACATAGATTTCATTCAATTTCTGAGGGTTTTTTGAAACAGTTAAACTACTCACAGCTTGCCTTTCAGATACAAAATAATATGTGACGCATATATTAGCTAGGCAATGCAACAGCCGCCTGACAATATAGAAATTAATAGAATCTTTTATTATATTTTTAGGAAATTAAATCAAGAAGGGGTGTAGTCCTTTCCCAGCTTCAAGAGCTGCAGGATGCTGTGGAACCTGTGTTGAGGCTCATGCAAAGAGACGATGTCATGAAGACCGTTGAGACAATGAGGGATCCTAAAACACTCATAAACCATCTTACAACTAATAAAGAGTTTGAGGTAATAATTTTGTGTGAAAACTAATATTTACATTTATTTTTGTTTTCATCTTGACTCTTCCATTAATATTGTCCAAATTACAGTATCACTATCAAGTTCAAGTTTCAAAATTTTAACCAAAAAGTAAATGATGTCAAGTAATGCCCATTTTGTGAATTTTTCATTAATGTATAATTATGTTATTACAGTTCAAAGTCGAGATGATTGACAGCATGTATCGTTTGGCCAAATACCGATACGAGTGTGGTAATTATGTGGAGTCAGCTTCATATCTCTACTTCTGTCAGCTGGTCATGTGCCCCACAGACAAGGTAAGACTTGATTTAAATTATTTAACTATTTGCGTTCAGTCATAATAATATATTATGTTGTGTATTACTTTGTTTATTTTATCGTTTTTAATTTTCTTTAAGTTACTTTATTATTATTTCTCTGTGTGCCAAATTTCTTTGTGATTGAGTAACAATAAACATATAAACTTTCACATTTACAATATTAGAAGGATTTTAATTTTTCAATATTTCTGTGGGGCCGTTCAAGTGTTACGTAAGCAGATTTTTTGAAATTTATAGGCCCCCTACCCCTCGTCAGCAAAAGTAAGCAAAACTCTTACCAACCCCCCCCCACTGCTGTGCTTTTTTTTATCGTGGAGAAATGCTCATGCATTCTGCACTACCACGGGGTGATGAGATGAGAGTGCAGTTATGTGGGACTCTAACCCACTAAAACTCCACGGTGTCCTCTGCCGCTTACGGCGGGGGGAACACGGGCACGCGTTAGCACTCATCCGTGAACCCGCCGCCCACTCCTGTGCTTACGTAAACATTGGTGCATGCATTTTTCAATGTGTTCTAGTTTCTTTATTGATTCATGAGCAGCAGCTATATCAGTCACTCAGTGAGTTGTATTCTAAGCGTTTCGTTTTCAAACTTAGAGCATTTTAAATGCTCTAAGTTTTCAAGCATAAACAAGTAGGGTTGCCAAGTGTATAAACCAAAACGACTAAATTTTGTAGAAACTCTGAAAAGTAAATACAGCTGACGTAATCACCATCCAGACCCCCCAATCCTCAATGTCATCAAAAATAAGCAAAGTAAAGACCCCCCGCCCCCCTGTAGTGCTTACGTAATACTTGAATGGACCTGTTATAAAACATTTAAAAAACTGCACAAATGCGAGTCGGACTCGCGCACCGAAGGTTCCGTACAAATTTGTAGGTATGTAGTTTAGTAGTAACTACAAAGGACATCATTCACGTTCCATACATTTTTGGGCCAAAATCTGAAAGTCTCTCTCTGCCAGAAAAAAAAAACCTAATATTCGGATAGATCACAAAATTCCTATTATTTTTTACTATGACACCAAACCTGTGCGCCCTATGGTTATGTTGTTACATGCTTTTGAAATACAAAATACTCAGCGGTGTATCCATATTCTTCAAGGGTAGAAATTGCATCTCTGAAGCCACGGTCCAAAATAAATACGTCCCCATTTCGGTAAAACCATTGCTGCATTGAAATAATCCGTCGCCATGATCATTTTCATTTTGTACAATATTATGCATTATATGCGCATCTGAAGAAGTAGCACAGCGTGTGGACCAGAAACGTATTAATGATGAAAATACGTTCAGAATTCACTTTTTTTCACATCAAAAGGACATAATACAGTATGAATAATTAAATATACAAGATCAAATGTATGAAAATAACATCATAATAACATTTTTATTGTATTTTAATTTAAGAGCCTATACTACCTCAGCTAAAATTCACTCTTTATCTCGCTCGCACGATACTGCTCGCGGACTGTGTGAAAGCGAGACAGAGTGCGGTGCTGGGCGGGAGGCAGCGCCAATAGTTTAGGTATTTGCTTTTTACGGTGAAAATAAAGGTAATTCAAAAAAACTAACTAACATAAGACCTGCTTTATAGTTAGTTCAGTTAGTATGCAAAGTTTCATAATCTAATTTGAAGTATTTTTTGAATACCAGCGGTTTATTGTTCGGTTTGGAGGTAACTTTGGAATTTTTTTCTATCGAGAAAATTTTATGGAATCGTGTTTTCGTCTAACATAAGACCTTACATTAATCCTCAACTTTAGCATATATTTATTTCAAAATTAATGCTGCAGTATTTTCGACATAACGGAGGATCATGCTAAGCCATTTGAGGTAGTATAGGCTCTTAAAATCATGTAACACCGTAACCGGGCGCACAGATTTGGTGTCGTAGTAAAAAATTATAGGAATTGTGTGTTCTATCCGAATATTACACATTTTTATCGTAGCTGGCTCTTTAAATTTTTGGTCCAAAATGAATGATGTCCTTTACGGTATTCGGATTTTTTTCCTTTACTTGTACTACATGACCTAGCTTCTTGCCAAACTTCATGATTCTAGGTCAACGGGAAGTACCCTATTAAACTTGAGAGTGTCGAACGAAATATACGCTTTTTGCGGCATAAAAGGCCGTATCTTTTTTTTACGTTAACTTAGAAGTTTGATTTTTTTCACAGCTTCAAGGGACTAGACCTGAGTAGGTATATGGTTTTAATTTGAACTCGATACCTCCCGACATAAAAGGTCCTGACAGACAGACAGACGGACAACAAAGTGATCCTTTAAGGGTTCCGTTTTTTCTTTTTGAGCTATGGAACTCTAAAAACATTAAAAACAATAAGGATCCATCAATGTTGTGAGCAGGGTTCAAGCTACTGGTGGTTAGGGCTCCCGAGTCAGGAAATTCCTCACAATATGGGGCCATATTGAGGAGTACTGCCTTCTGAATCAGCCTGTCTATTATTTATCATTACCTACGGTGTTCTAAAATTGAAAACATAATGTCGAACTATGCAACTACATAACTATATTGCTAGAAATAGTAACTTATCATTGAAACAACCCTTGTTATTTATTTTTTATTGTATATCGAAATGCATAAACTTTCCAAGCTACTTATTAAATCTATTGTTCTTCCTCAGGCTTCACAGTCTCTTCATTTTGTATACAAAATTCATTTTCTTTCGAGATATAGTAGTTTTGACCATCATCAAATGTTTTATCCTGCTGGGTAAAATAAAATAATATTAATTAAATCAGTATCATGATCAAAGGCTTAGTAAGATAATTGTGCCCCATATGATACCTGTGCAGAAAATATTGTTTTGGTTGTAAACTTAACTAATTCCCATTTTAGTTTTATGAAGGATGCTGATTTATCTGTCCATCTTCTATAAATATCAAATCCTATAATAGCTTTGTATGTCTTACGCTACTAGATAATGATAAAATATAAATTCATACCAGTCTGCATTGCATCCCCATGTCATGTTTGGGATGGTATTGATTTTTGTGAGCTTTCAATGGTGCTATAGAAGCATACCATTGCCCACATACTTCACATTGGTAAACCAATAAACCCAGAGATTTAGCACTGCCTTGACTACAGTGTGTTTTGGTCATAAAGTGACCTACTTTGTATCTGCAAAAACAATAGAATCTTTAAGGGCAGTGTTTGTTAGATATTCCTTTCCAATAGGTTTTTTAGTATAAGTCCTGAGATGATTTAACATGTAATGATTCAATATAAAAAATTACTCACCTATGATTATACAATTGTTCATAATTTCTGAACTTACGATCACAGGCATTACAGAGCAACAGTTTTGGTAGTGAAAAACTGTAGTACATATTCAACCATGGACACAGTAACCAGTGTTGTTCGGCTGTTTTGTATGATATAAAAGCCATTCCACATGCATTGCACTCATAGTTATTTGCTGTTGTATGAATTTTAGAATGCCGAAGTAATCTGGGAATGCTTGTGTATACTTTCTCACAAAATTCACATTGCAACAATGAAGATGTTTTGATCTCTCGGACACAATCGGCATTATTTGATTTGCAACATTCACTAGCATGTTTCAAAGCTTGATCTTGGCGAGGCCATACCTGAAAACACTGAATGCAAGTCCATACAACTTGCCAACGCGGTTGCACCTCCGTCATTGCATGTCTCATTGAGTAATGTCTCCTCAAACCAGTTTCATAAACGAAACATTTGCCACAAGCACTACAAGGAAATGATTTAATCGTTTTTGGGCACACTATGTCAAGTATCTCTTTCTTTTTAGTATAATTCAGGGTTCTATTGAGCATGTGTATATTTTCCATAATACGGGCGTTGTTCTCTTTCACTTTCTCAAGGCTATGTTCTAGAGGACTTAAATAATTTTCTGAATTATTTAATTTGCACTTATTCTTCACAAAAAACTGTAAAGATATATCGTTTTCGAAACATATATTACTTTCAAATGTCGGTTGATTTGACAGTAATAGATCTCTTGATTTTTCTTCGTGATAGTAATTTATGTTTTGTGCACCTAATTTTTGAGTTAGTTCATATTCTGAAGATTTCGCCAAAATATTGGCTACATAAGTTTCAGGTGCTTCAACTTCCTTTGCACTGGCATCTAAATTAAACGTATCACATTCATTACCTGAAACTATTTTTACAACTAAGCGTGATGATGACTTATCACTGTCTTTCTTTTTCTCTTCTAATCTACCATCGAACCATTCACTGTATTTCGTCGTAGACGAAGAACTCCCTTCGCATTCGATTGAAACATGTAAAGATTGAAAATTAACCCCAGCCGCTTCAAATTTATGAATTATTATTTTTGAAGAAGCTGACATTTTTAGTAAATGACAAGACAAAGACAGATGGTATTTTTTTATTTTTCTGCAATCTGACATTGTCTGACAAGAATATTTACTTGAAATAATAGGTTGTATACCTTTAAGTACCATAGATTAAAAATAATTCAAGAAACCTGATACAAATGCATAAAAATAATACTACGGCGCGGGAAACGGAGCCAAATGATCCGACGAAGGATTTTTTTTTATACATTGCTATTTGTTTAAAAAAAACGATGTTTTTATTTTTCTGTAATTGACAAAATGGAATATTTACTTGAAATAATAGGTGGTATTAGTTGTATACTTGTATACCTTTACCATAAATTAAAAATAATTCAAGAAACCTGATACAAATGCATAAAAATAATACCTACTACGGCGCGGGAAACGGAGCCAAACGAAGGCGACGACGGCGTTTTTTTTATACATTGCTATTTGTTTAAAAAAAAACCGGGCAAGAGCGAGTCGGACGCGCACCGAGGGTTCCGTACGGTACCTTCATATATATTTAAACTTTAATCGGCGAGGCCTCTATTCGTCAGATAATTTTAACACTGCCCGTTGCGGTGTAGAATATTGCAGTTTTAAGTCAGCGCCATCTCTTGACCGATAGTGGAACTAATGTAACTTTTGTTGATGATTTCTAAAAAAGTGTGCTATTTAGAGACATCGTTTTATTTTTCCTATAATCTTTCCATAAACTTATATCACATAGAATAATTTCAGATTTTTCTCTAAGCAAACTTCGCATATAAGGGGAGGGGGGGGGGTATTTTTTACATTTTTTTATAAAAGCCGAAAACTATGCGGCCTAAAAAAAGGAAAAGTGTTTGAGAATGTGCAAACTGTGCTCTTTCATATGATACCCCACATGCCCTAGTAGCCCCACTTCCAGCTGTGACAGACGGACAGACAGACTGAGTCTCACCATAAGGGTTCCTTTTTACCATTTTGGTACGGAACCCTAAAAAGACCAAGTGCATGTCGCACCACGCACAGTGAAGGGTTCCGTAGTTGGGTTGAATATTTGCACATGCACAGTATCGATATTATAATATCGACCGCAAAAATACTATGAAAAACAAAGTTATGACTGCGTTTGTAACGGAAAAGAACCCATTAAGTATGGAACTATGGAGAGCGACAGTTTTTTTTTCGTATTTTCTCTTTTTCATCAACATCTTTTATTTAGGGGTACACAGAACAGAATACGCCTTCTTTCCAGTTTTCATCGATATAGTGCAAATAGTCTCCAAGTATAATGGCTGTGTAACATCCGGACGGACGGACAGACAAATCGAAATTATGTGGGTTCCATTGCTGTCATTTGGCTTTGTTTACATTGCGCTACGGCCGCGGCTCAGTATGAATCGGTGAACGAAGCCTTGGGGTGAAATGCGCGCCGATCACGTTCTTGAACCGTTCTTGCGATGGTAACCGGGTTCGATCCCTGCGAAAAAATTAACTTAGCTCTCAAACGTAATGTTACACGTTAAATTACTTTTTTTTTTTTCCAGAATTACCTTTCCGTGCTTTGGGGAAAACTGGCTAGTGAGATTTTGGTACAAAACTGGGATGGCGCTTTGGACGATTTGACGAAATTGCGGGAGTTTATTGACAACGGTGGCGCGGGCGCGACTTCTAACAACATGCAGGCTCTTCAGCAGCGTACCTGGCTTGTGCACTGGTCGCTTTTCGTATTTTTCAACCACGTCAAAGGCCGAGACCTTATCATCGAAATGTTTTTGTACAAACCTCTGTAGGTATTCACGTTTTTTTTGTATTATGTTTGATAAAGAATCCTAAACTTCACTGACTGGGTAGGTAAATATCAATTCATGATACCACAAAAAAAAGTATATTTTTCCCAAGTTACGGCGAATTTCACTAATGAAACTAAATCCGATTTCCACATAAACCACGTTAAAAAACTGTCGGTGTCATTATTTTCTGTGTATGTATTTTATTTTATTTGCTGACAGCGCGCAGCGCTTGAACGACATACAGATGTATTGATCGCGTTCAGTGTCATTGGTGAAATTAGCACTTACTATTTACTTTTATTTGTGCATCCCGCCCGTGGTCGTTGACCCCGAGCTAACAAAAATGATGAGTTCAATATTATTTTTTATTTGTTTTCATTATGATTTCATATCGGTCTTACACGTCTGTGAAGTTTCGCCAGTTGGAAATAAATTGGGATAGGGAGAGGAGAATGAATGATGTTATTTACTTTAGTCTTATATTTATTTATTTTTAATTTTCTTTTGTTGTTGCAGGTACTTGAATGCCATTCAAACGATGTGCCCACATATCCTTCGTTATTTGGCTACTGCTGTTATTATTAACCGTTCTCGAAGGAATGCTCTGAAGGACCTTGTAAAAGTTATTCAGCAAGAAGCCTACACTTATAGGTAAACTTAAAAAAAAAATTGCGTAAAATTGTATATGAGTTGTCATAGCAATATAGTTTTATAAATATTTCTATAATACTATTTTTTATAGGGACCCCATTACAGAGTTCATAGAGCATCTCTATGTAAACTTTGACTTCGAAGCTGCACGCAGGAAATTAAACCAGTGCCAAGCAGTACTTCTGACCGACTTTTTCTTGATTGCTTGTCTAGAAGAATTTGTTGAAAATGCTCGCCTTATGATTTTTGAAACGTTCTGCCGTATTCATCAAGTCATCAGTATTGGGTATGTATTATCTGCAAATATGAAGTAAAGTTCAACATTCTTAAAGATGGTCTGCTAACCAATGATTTTTTTTTTCTAGAATGTTAGCTGAGAATTTGAACATGCAACCAGATGAGGCTGAATGTTGGATTGTAAACTTGATTCGTAACGCTCGACTAGATGCCAAGATTGACTCCAAGTTGGGTCATGTTGTGATGGGCGCCCAACCACTGTCCCCATACCAACAACTTGTGGAGAGGATCGACTCGCTCGCCGTCCGGTCTGAAGCTCTGACGTCGTTAGTGGAACGCAAACAGAAAACCCGTAATCAAGATGTAAGTTTTATTTACCAAATGGAATACAATGTGTACAGGTGTATTCCAATGTACAGTCACCAAAGGAGATAAGTAACCAGGGTCGTCGGATATAGTTGAAGTTTATTAAGATACAGATGGATGTTTTCGAATAAAATGTAATTTAATTAATAGAAAACAAACAGTTCTTTTATCAAATTAAACTTCATTTGAAAACATCAATCGGTTTCTTACTAAACTTCAACTATATCCGACGACCCTGGTCACTTATCTCCTTTGGTGACTGTACATTGGAATACACCGTTTATCTTTTATTGATAAGGATAATACGACGGAATGTGGGTGTACTAAGTATAGGTACACCTCTGCCTAACCCCGAATACAGGTGTGATATTATGTTATAATCCGGTAATAACTAATATAGCAACAGTTATTAAGTCTAATGTGATTTCTGTTTCAGATTCGTTGGGGAGCACAAGAATTTTAAGTATGTTCCATTCATTTGAAAAAGTTCATTACAAACTAACATTATTGTATTAAACATAAGTAAGAATAGTTTCAAAGAACCTGCTACCTTCTATACTTCGGCCCATCTATGAAGCAATTTTTATTACATATACATATTTATAATATATCTGTCGAGTTTTATTTCATAACGCAATAGTTACAGTATCCTAAAGCTAGAGGTTTCATTCCTACTACTAACTAGCTGACCCGGCAAACTTCGTACCGCCGCAGAATAAGAACGAACGTGTCTGAAAATTAATTATCTTCATTTCCTTTTCTTGATTTTTTCCATGTTTTCATAGTTATTCTGCTATTCGGGGCGGAGACAAATCCAACAAATCAAAAAACATGAAAATCGGTCCAGCCGTTCTTGAGTTATAAAAGGTGCAACTAACTCGACTTTGTTTTTTTTTTCATAACCGTCACACGTTCACGTTCTTATATTTTCCGTCAGGGTTTCCTATATTTAAAATAAGCCCTTGTCGAGGGCTCCCGGCATCTTAAATGCGCGACTAGAGCGAAACCCTCCCGGCTCCCGGCACTGACCCCCAGTTCAATGAGCCCCCTTTTCAGGTTATTTCAATTACACATTTGCATTGGTATGAGAATCGAATGGGTGGTATTATTGAGTTACTAAGTCTTACATTTCACGCAAAACAAGACTGGCAGAGCCACCATCAGGGATTTTAATTTTGATAACAAAAAATTAGGTCGCTAATTAGTCGAAATTTGTCGCCAAATATCAGAATTTGTCGGTCACTGGTTCAAAAGTATAGGTGGCCGAACTGGGAGAGTCTCCCCAGCAGGTCCACATTTATATCTCAAAAACTAGGGCGCCTAGCGAAGAACTGTTTTCTCCTATATTTTGCCGCCAATTAGTCGGAATCAGTCGCCTCGCCTACTTGCGTGCAAATTATTTCGTCACCACTGCTCTCAAAACTGTGAAGGTAAACATCGTGAGGAAACCGGCATAAAATCGAAGACAGTCATGTAACATCTACCAACCTGCACCACTGGGCCCGCGTGGTGGATTACGGCCTACTCTCTCTCATAGAGGAGGCCTGTGTTCCAGCAGTGGGAACATAATAGGCTGATTATGCTATACTAAATAAACGATGTGTTGATGTTGGAAAGATGATGTAGCTAGAAAGGGGGTAACAACCGAAATTATGAAACGACGACGAATTGAGAAATATGGAAGACAATGTTGCGCCGACCCCAAATAAATTGGGATAATAAGGGCAAGAACAATGATGACCTCTGGCCATTTTGCTTCTAGGAAAGAACCTAAACATTGAAGAATTAAAATTCGTTTACCAAAACATTTTTATTTAGTTAATTTGATACATTTTTAAACATCATAGAAATAAATTAATATCTATCTTAAATTCTATTCTACAGGTTTGATAGTAATAAACTTGGATAGAATAAAGGCAACCAACAATGTTGACATAACAAAGAACACAACAAATATGTAAAATGTATCTTCTGAAAACACATCAGTAAATGCTGGTATCTGGCTGTATAACTCTTCAACTACATTCAGGTTTCCTTTACTTGACCTCGTCATCTTTTTAGTATTTACTTCTTTTTTGTCTTCTTCTTTTCGGTTTTGGTTTGGATTGCAGCTGCTGGCTGTTCTACAGGTGCGAGTGACGAAATATGTTTGTTCAACAATTGCAGTATCTCTAAACAAGTCAGGTTCCCACTTTTGAATGTAATGTTCTTTATTTTAGCTGTTTCTGAAATATCAAAACATACGTAGATTTACAAAAGCATCTTCATGTAAATAGTTGTATATACAATTTACTCTTGAGAATAAATGCATGCTATAACTAGTATGACAAATTATAGAAGAAGATTAATTACCTGCAATTGAAGGAGCTAGAGTGATATCAACAGTAGGCTCACTGCGGTCACAGACTATTTCAGTTTTCAGTGAGCAGTTGGGATTAGTCAAAATTATTTTCTGTGAACTTATGTAGTGCAGGAAATTCCTAAAACAAAGTGTTTAATTACCAAATCGTTATAAATTAAACAAATCAATATTTATGAAGTCCTATAAGTTATAAGTATTGACAGTTCTGAAGAATATAAATTTTTATAGCTTCATGGCTTGTACAATTTTATCTAGAAGATGAGAATTTCACTGTTAAGTCATGTACTATAAGATTTTTTTGTAAAGTAAATATTGATTCTATGAAATACATAAAAATCTAGAGAAGCCAGAGAGAAAAGAGGTTTAAAGGTATGCAAAGATATAAAAAGAGGTAAGGTTACAAGGTAATAATTTTATAAAGTAATAATAAATTTGGGCAGTCAGTTTTTAAAATAAAGTCTACACAAAATGTGGTATCAGGTAAACCGCATCATATTGTAGTCTTTTGGTAAACCTGCAGGTCTGTCTGAACTTTATAGGTTATTATGAACATTGGTTAACTATGTTTAAGTGTAACCTATTGGCGTTTAACTGAAAATTTTGATAATTTTCTATAGAAGTTCTGCATTTGTTCACAGATGGGCATCGGAACCTACTACCTATTTATATAACTGTTCAGTCTTTCTCACCTTGTATGGGTAACGTTATCACCAAATGGATCAAATTTAACTGTGATTCTTTTCGCAGCTTTTAGATTAACACTTCTTAGCTGTTTTCCAATTGCAGATACAACTCCTCCAGATCTTCTAATCGTGCCACTGTATGGGATAGACATATTATTTCCCAAAATAGGTAGCTGTGTGTGTTTTGATCAATAATATAAGGGTTGGTTCATACAAACTAAATGTCAAAATCACAATCGAATGAAACCATAGAGTTTAGTACCACATTGGTTTGAACTAGTGAAGTACGGAACGTGCGGGCGCAACGATAAGTAAAGTGTACACTACAGCGACTTGACTTTTGCTTTGTTCAGACCACAGACATATAAGGCTCAACACACACCAAAAGAGCGGCGAAGCGCCCTGTAGAGAAGGCGCGCGGATTCCAGCGACTGCCCGAGAAGTCGCTGGAATGCTCGAGAAGTCGCGGGAATCCGCGCGCCTTCTCTTCTTCTTTCATGTGTTTATCGCTGTAATGCCTTGATTTGATATTGTATAGGCATTCGTACATTTGCACCAAATAAATAAACTTTTCTTCATCCATTTCCATCACTTTTGTATTCGTTGCACTGCAAGGAATGAATGCGAATGCTCGCGCGCAACAGACGCGCGCGGGGAGCGGGCGCGAGGGGCGGGATATTGCCAGCGGCCGCTCGCGACTGCTCGAGCATTCTCGGGACTTCCCGTGCCTTCTCGCGCAGTCGCACGGCTAATTCGCTGGAATTCCAGCGGCGCCGCTTGCATCCGCGACTCGTTCGATTTCTCATGCGATAATAAGTATTATAGTAATGAAAATAAAGTTAAAATTCATATGACACTGAAACTGCGATCCGCTTCGCCACGCTTCGACGCTCTTTTGGTGTGTGAAATCCATGGGATCCGAGATAATAATCACCACATTGTGTTTTTGAAAAATTCGAAAAGTTTTTAAAGATTTGTACTTTGTGGCAACGACAAAGCGTGTGGAAAGTTGGTAACTGCTTTAAAATAATAATAATTTATATTTAATACAGTACGGCCGATTTATCTTGGCAAGTCTGAACTTCGCGCAGAAGGCTGCGCAGAAGAGAGAACATGCGTGAAAGTTCGCAGAGGCCATATTCAGTTTGTACGTCGGTCGTATTGGACTTTATTTCTGTACATACCCCACACAAATACAAAAAAATAAAACGTACATCTAACACTACAAAATAATAAAAAAAAAAACATAAATCTTTATTTATTTCAAGTTTTCAACATAAAAATCTGCAAATTATACAAACTCGGATGTTTTGGCATGGTCTGAACTTGGCTTTACAATCAACTAATGTAAACAACACTAGTAAAAACGTCTGTTATATTCTCTACGGCTCTAGTCCCTACACTACACACCACACTATCACACTACGTCATAAAGCATTAGATTAGGGCGACGACTTAGAAAATACTTTGACACTTTCTACAATAAAATTATTGTTGGATCTAACACATTGTGGCTATTTCTTACACAAAATATTTGTGTTTCATAAATTTTAACCCTTTGTTGATATAAACCTTTTATCAGGATGTACCCCGTTGGTCAAGGTAGGTGTTATGCTCTATGGGAGCAACACTTTGTTTGATTGTTCTAAATAATATCAAATAACACGATGCAACGCAATCTTTAGTTGTAAATTTGTGCAATTTTGTGAATTATATTTCCACATGTTTAAACTACACAGCTCCAGCGGGGGACACGAATGCTGGTGCGGTGAGTGTTGCGGGGGCAGTGACCGCGGCCGCGAGCACGACTGGTGCTGCGGCCGGGGTCCCAAGTACAGCCCCCGCGGCCGGAGCGACTGCTCCTGGCGCAGCCGGTGCCGCGGGTGCCATGAGCCTCGTGTCGCCCGCTGCACCACTGGCGGATCTCCCAACACTCACATGCCCGCGACGTCCCAACCTCGGCCATGAAGGAAGACCAATTATGCTAAGGGCTAATCATTTTCAAATATCAATGCCCAGAGGATTCGTACATCATTATGATGTTAATATACAGCCAGATAAATGTCCCAGAAAGGTGAGTTCCACATTGTTGACAATTATCTTTTGTCTATTCTTTGATCACATTTGGTAGCATGAGTGATAAATAATAGTTTACTAAATATTGTTATAAATGTTATAATTTTTATTCCTGTCTATGAACAACATACTTTTACTGTAAGAAGAAAATATCATGTTTTTGTAAAAATTTTTAGGTCAATAGAGAAATTGTTGAAACTATGGTTCACTGTTACAACAAAATATTTGGAGCACTTAAGCCTGTGTTTGATGGCAGAAATAATCTGTACACAAGAGATCCCCTGCCTATTGGTAATGACAAGGTCGAATTGGAGGTTATATTGCCTGGAGAAGGCAAAGACAGAGTTTTCCGTGTCAGCATTAAATGGGTTGCGCAGGTTTGTGAACATTTGCATATCTACATAAATATGAAAAATAGTTAGAAACAAAGGAGAGGCTTGTGGCTAAGTAATAACAGCTGCACTGGTCGATTGATCAGGTTAGGCTATGCTTGCCGCGGTTGGTCCGCGGATGGGTGACCATTTTTACATATCAAGACCTCCGTGCCTTGGAAAGCATGTTAAGCCGTTGGTCCTGGCTGTCACTCGTGAATCTTTGACAGTTGTTACGGGTCATCAGAAGCCTGAAAGTCTGACAACCAGTCTCACCAAGGGATATTGTATTACCTAGTAATTGGGTTGTGGAAGTCAGATAGGCAGACGCTCCATATAAAGTACTGGTATATATCTGCATCCGGTTAGACTGGAAGCCGACCCCAACATAGTTGGGTTAGACTAGGCAGATGAGTTAGAAACAAAGGAATCAAATTCTTATTCTACTAAATATTCTATTGAGAATCTGTCACAACTTCAGAGCTTGAGATATTTTATTACTTATAGTTTTGTCATAAAAATTGTGTGCACTCAAAATATTATTTAGGATTTGAATGACGTTATTCAAGACAAGTTAAAATAATAAGCTCCTAGATATTTAATTTCTATGAATATTCAATTGAATAATGTAGGTACAGATATAGAAAAGTATGATCTTCAGAATCATCATCTATCTTTGGAAATATAAACATATGCTGAAATCTAATATAGAGCTGTTACAACCATAAAAGTCCCCCAGTCTTCCCTATTTTGTATTAATTATCATGCTTAAAAAATTAAAGATTTACAACTCTATGCAATTCCAAAAAACTTTTCAAGACTGAGTGGCAGATGACAAGGTGCGACAAGAGTAGGTAGGAGAGAAAACTTCATAAAAAGGTTCCCTACTAATAAACGCTCCAGTACAAAACTTGAAGCTTTGCTTTTATGGCGGTTTACTATGTGGCGCAACACATGCTAATTTGGAAACACAAAGGTTCTGAAATGTATACCTTTCCTAATTTACCTGTATGTTACTGAATCAACAGGTAAAATATCTCAAGAGTCTAATATGAATACAGTTGTCTTTTCAATAATTCAGATGTATCAGTATACACACATCTCAATAAGTGGCTAGTACAGTAGACTGTATGTTAGTGGTAACGGTTTGACCTTGAACTGGCCTATCATAGTATGGAGGTTCAATAAAATAAAAGACTGGTTTTATACCACTGACTTGCCTTCATATTGAAGAAATTGAAACTTACTATGTTTCAAAATACTTGTCTGTAAAACTAGTCCTCTCTCTCTGTAAATGTTTACACTGAAGTCAAGTTTAATTTGCAATGCTTCCAGTCTTTGCCAATAAGGATATTGGCAAACACGGGCAGCATTGCAAATAGTGAAAATATTTAACAATTTGATCATTTCAGGTGTCATTGTTTGCATTAGAAGAAGCTCTTGAAGGTCGAACAAGGCAAATTCCTTATGACGCTATCTTAGCTTTGGATGTGGTCATGCGGCATCTACCGTCTATGATGTATACTCCAGTGGGGCGGTCGTTTTTCTCATCTCCAGAAGGATATTACCATCCTCTTGGTGGTGGTAGGGAGGTCTGGTTTGGTTTCCACCAGTCAGTCAGACCCAGTCAGTGGAAAATGATGCTTAACATAGATGGTAAGCAGTATTTATATTACAAAAATAAATTGTTTTATGAGAACCAGTAGTATCAGAAACCAGTTTAAGCATAATATTATCAAAAAATTGTTTGTCATACATACTAATTGTTTTCTTCAATTTTCAGTTTCTGCTACCGCCTTCTACAAAGCACAGCCAGTTATAGAATTTATGTGTGAAGTACTTGACATACGAGACATTAATGATCAAAGAAAGCCATTGACAGATTCCCAGAGAGTTAAGTTTACAAAGGAAATCAAAGGACTCAAGATAGAAATCACTCATTGTGGTACAATGAAGAGGAAATATAGAGTGTGTAATGTGACGCGCAGACCATCTCAGATGCAATCGTAAGTCATTTACAGGTGTTTGGTGGCTTCTGATATGTGATGTTAATATAAGTAGGTTATTACTGGCAGTGGCAAGTAAAGAACATGAGTGGTGGTGACATTTAGACATGGGGAAAAATTTATCAGTGTTTGGATATAAGTAATTTTAATTGGCAATAGGGGGTTTACGATAAGAAATAAATTTGGATTGTGGATGAGGAAAACAGATGATTAAGGGATGGATGTAGCATTCAGAAGTTTGTGTTTGAACTATCCTTATAGGAAAATGATAAAATATAAAAAAAAAACATAAGTGCCTGTTTATCTATATTCTGACTTGTTGATTTTATAGATAAGCAACAAGTCAGGATTAATATTGTTAATCCTGACTTGTTGTAAATTGGGTTGAACAGTTAATGCCCGAACTTAAAAAAAAACATAAGTGCCTGTTTATCTATATTCTGACTTGTTGATTTTATAGATAAGCAACAAGTCAGGATTAATATTGTTAATCCTGACTTGTTGTAAATTGGGTTGAACAGTTAATGCCCGAACTTTTTTGAAATACATTTATGTATTTACAAAACATCTTTTCCCTATTTGGTATCAGTGAGTAATTAACATTTTGATAAAATATTTTTTTACAGATTTCCTCTACAGCTAGAAAATGGACAAACAGTAGAATGCACTGTAGCTAAATATTTCTTGGACAAGTATAAGATGAAGCTGCGGTATCCGCATTTGCCGTGCCTACAAGTAGGTCAGGAGCATAAACACACATACCTCCCTCTGGAAGTGTGCAACATAGTGCCTGGTCAAAGATGTATTAAGAAACTCACGGACATGCAAACTTCTACTATGATCAAGGCGACTGCGCGCTCAGCTCCCGACAGGTAAATTCTACTGGTAATGTTATGTAGCAGGATAATAATACTCCAGTCGAGGGTGCGGCGAATGTACAGAAAGCGTCACTATGTCCTAACCCCTCAAGTTTTAAAATGTTACACTGCTACAACATTGAATTCCTTACGAATAATCTAAAGAATACTTCAAAAAGAGTCCATTGTGTTGACTCGGATTCGAACCATCGCATCACCGAACGTCGTCATACTCATACCGGCAGTTTGACGAACTAGCCAGCGAGCCCATATGAATTGCGATGAAATTGTTATCTACTATCGGCTGAGTCATTATATCTTTAGGTCCCTGTCTAATCGAAAGATGTTATAATTTGAGGGTATCCATTAATTTTACTTACTTACGTTGTCTTTATAAAATTAATCCATACCTTCAAGTTAGAACTTTGTATACGTTCACTTAAAATGGCGAAGAGTAAACGACTACTATTTATCAATTATTTTTTAAAATGATTTCTGATATTATGAGAACTAAAATAGTTGTTCTGTTTGTTGTAAAATAAGATCATAGTTTTGTTAAATAATAGCAATAATAAATATTATTAAATGATTAATAAAGTATTTTATTTTTCTTGATTTTTTAATTCTTTATTTTATAAATAATTACTACTTACTTAAAACAAAATAGAAAAATATATCAAAATAATATAATGAACAAAAAGCACATTTCGTGCCTATATAGGATTTGAACTACCAATCTTATGCACGGTAAGCGGTCTTGAAACCTCCAGTCTATTTAGACGATGAATAAGTTGTCGTAAATGTTAACCCTATTATTGTTGCTTGTCGTCGCAAAAGTATTGTTTTATTGAAAAAAACAATAATAAAAACAGAATTAAAAAAAAATACTTACTTAAACTTATTTATTCACTAAAACAATACATTATTTAAAATAAAATGTTTTTGCAAAATACAAAAACCAACTTGGGCCTATCACGGATTTGAACGCACATGTCTTTTGGTGGGGTAACTAGTTAAAGGAGCTGTGTGTACAAGTATGTCCCGGGCCTCCGACTCCTGGTACTTGAAGGAACAGTGGGGTTTTAGTCGGCAGGAGTCCGACATAACCCTCCGTTCTTCCCAG